>OV884013.1:43516027-44747636 GCA_930367205.1 Acanthosoma haemorrhoidale
TTTGCCGTATTGAAGGATGGTTAAATATATAATAATTTGTAAAAAGTTGTGCATAATATCATATTATCCATTCCTTGTTGGGAACTTTCGGACTAAATTAGTCCATCATCTGGCAACATTCACACTATTAGAAGAAAAAATCTTGGTATAATCTCAAGAAATAAAAACTTTTTATCCATCTTAAAACAACATTGCACCAAATGTAAAACAAATGCTTAAGTTCATCTCCATAAGGAGCTACTAAAAAAAACCTGATTTCCGGTGCAAAACACTAACCAGTTTATGTTGTCATTTCGCTCTTAGTTAAATTCAGCCATAGATCTGCTACTAATCACAAACCAGTTAGTAACGCATTAGTGATAAGTTCCAAGGAACTCAACTGTCGAGTCACACTCCTGTTGGTGCACAATCTCTTGCTCACCCAAAGGAAAATTCTGATTTTCATGCACAATATTTTGCTATTAATAAATTGGTTTAGTTTATTTTTAAAAACATAAAAACAAGTTCTGTTTCATACGTTCATTCTGATATGTCCAACCAATGTCAAATATTTATATAAAAATAAATTAAAAAAATGAACTAATTTTTATGTCCACATAGTACAACCCTATACCTGTTTTCAAGTTCACTGTATTCTTGGTTACTCTAATGAGTTCTAAACATTTATGAAATCTTTTATTGTCTTCTTTTCCAATAATTGTTGGTAAGTCAAAGAAATGTTGTTGAATAATAATATGGTTAGCTCAAGCTGTGTCATATAAGTTTTTCAGATTTTTACAACTGATTCTAACCTATATCTAATATAATATCATCTATTTCTATAAGTCTGTGAGGTTTCACAATTATAACATTTGTCTTTACAATGTTTGCAGGTAATTTTGTATTTTACATTCTGCATATCATTAATTTCTATTTTATATAAGTTTACTCAGTGTATTATTATTATATTGGGCAAATTTCAAGTTATAGTGATCCTACATTTTAAAAACTATGATTGTGCTGTTTGTCAGGTTAGGAATTTATTTAATTTTTGGGTAATTATGGTGTATGATTTATTGGATCTGGAATATTTCCTCCTTCTCATTACTTTTATATGAATTGTATAAATCGGTAGTAACTTTAATTTTGGTTAAGGAAGTGTTAAGTATATAAAATCTCGGCAATCCAGAATCCTTCAAAACATAGCCAATGCTTCCTAATTTATCAATAACTGTACCCTTCATGCTGATCTTAGCAACTATTCATTCAAGATCTAGCTATATCCTGCTATCAGAAAGAACTTCCATTCCTGCCCTTAATCGTTCGATAATGCTCAATAATCTTAACTCATCCTTGGCAACCCAGGTCATGCATGTGTAAGGCGGAGGTGGCCTCATGAACCAAACCAACTAGCAGATTGTTGAGCTGTGGTGATTACTTAAGTGACTTAGTTTTGGCTAATGAGCCTTTTCCCCAAAAGAAACAAGATGGTATAACTGAAGTCCAAAGCACTGCTTAAAATACCACTCTACTGCATTGATTACATGGAAATATTTCAATGAAGAAGGTGTATCTAAAGATTTTGAGGAAAGATGGGAAGAATAGAGTTAATTGAAGAAAACTGGTAGGGAAGGGTTGTGAAATAGCCACTATTTGTTCGTGGATAAATAAAATAAATGTGGGATATTTTGGTGGTGGCGGGTTACACTTGAATAATAAATTTTCAAAAGCTGATAAATTAAATATTTTTTTTTAATAACGAAAAATACAGCTTCTTAAATAAATGTGTAATTTGTACAACTTAAAATTTATTTTATCCCTGCAAGTCATAATTATTTACATTTTTTTTTTTTAATTCAGTCTTCAAATTTCCAGTTTAGTTTCTTGAATAAATTTTAAAATATTATTCATGCCTAGCTGATTTTAACTGATTGACTATTTTAATTTGTATAATATCTTATCAGTAAACATCAGCTCATTTCAACTTTGATGGTGATAATAAATAATGTTATGCTTATACGTTATAGTTATATTAATAATAATCAGAAGTTTAGAAAAAAAGGTAAGCATTCACTTGTTAAAATCAACATATATTGGAAATTTTTAATTAAGCCTTGCAACTTAACATAGTGTTTAACTTAATTTATTGATCTTTTCTATTCATGATTATTGTCCTGACAACATGATTTATTTTGAGATTGGTAAATATCCACTTCAAATACACACTATTTTTGTGCAATATAAACAAAGTTGTAGAAAGCCAAAATCAAATGCATAACAAAAATTAATTTTAAATTATAACATAAAATATAAAGATACTATAAATGTACTTATAAGCAGATTGGTGAAAAACGCTGGAGGGGGGAGGGTTATTAAGGTCATTTGATTGCTTAGAGAACAATTTCATTTAAAAATTATGATGCACTGGTTGGTTAGAAGGCTAACAGCAGTGGGGGTTCTCCCCCATTGCACAATGCAGGCAGCAAAAGTTTGAAACCACCAATCACCAATTTATATTATCAAGAAAAAAAATGATTTTCCATTCATGAAATAAATTATTATTAATGTGTGTTTTTTATCATTAGTTGATAATAAAAAAAAAACATTAAGTGTAAAGAAAAAATAAAGTTAATTTATCTCTTTCTTACACTCAACTGGGTTGGCTAGATCAACAAGACCTCCCCGGTGGACAGCCCCGACGATGATCTAACAAGTATATTTATTAAGATAAAAAGGAATATTAATCACAGTAAACAATCTAAGCAATGACTTAATGTAAAAATATACTAATGTATTTCTACCACTTATGAGGAATGGTCAACAAAAAAATAAGTAAATTTTAAACATTTTTTAGAATAGTTTAAAGTGGTCTTAAACTTGCGGGCTGCAGTGTAAATGTTGAATCTGATGATTACTATCAGAACTGGCAAAATCATTAAACTTTGTTTGTGAACATTATTATTACCATAAAATCTAAATTGTAAAATATGCTTTATTTCCTGATATGTCCATTGCTTAGCGTCTTTTCCCTCTTCTACCCTGCTTACCCCTCACATGCTTTGTACCTCGCGCATGCCTTTTGAAATGACTAGGTATAGCAGTTCCATAATCGCATAAATTACATTTGAAAGGCTTTTCAAAAGTGTGACGTGACATAACATGCCTTCGCAAGTCTGTAGGGTATGCAGTTTTGTATTCACAAAACGAGCAATTGTAATTCTTCTTACCATGTTTCCTCATCATGTGCCTTTCTACCTCTGTCTTGTAAATAGATATGTAATTACATAATAAGCATTGGTGTTTTACTCCACTTTTTTCCATAATTATGTTTTTATATACTACACGATGTTCATTCTTCATGTGCCTATTTATCCCATTCGTACTAACTGATTGGTAATCACATAATAAGCACTGATGTATGTTCTTACTTTTATATGTTTTTGTATGTACATTTCTGATGTGCCTTTTTAATTTTCTGTTCTCTACTGTCTTATAATCACACAAATTACACTGGTAAGGCCTTTCATTAGTGTGATGTCTTATAACATGTACTTTTAACTCATCTCCACGTATTGTAGCATAGTCACATACTTTACACTGATGAGGTTTGTCTGATGAATGCCGTGCTAGATGATGTCTCTTCAAGTTTTGGCGAAAATTAGCTCTGTACTCACACAAATGACATTGGTAATAATTTTCACTTTTTCTTGAATTTTTGAAATGAGATGGATTAACATATTCATATAACGCATTAGGATTGTTGAGCAGTGACATAATGTGAGATCGAAGGGCTTCTTTAGAACTTGCATCTTTAAGGTGTTGACATTTAATGTGCAATCTAAGGAACCTAAGCTTGTTAAATTGAAAACCACAGTGGTAACAACAAAACAGCTCATCTGAAAACAAAAGTTAATAATTATCAACAAATTATTTCAGCAACCATTCAATAGTGGCAGCATGGCTGCGGTCGAGGAATTGTTAAAATAACTAAATTATATTTCATTTCTATAAGGTTGTATAATGTCACATATAGTTCAGAAGAATTGTTGAAAGGAAAAAAAATCACAGGTAAAATGAAATAAACAGCTCGAGGTAAAAGGGGAACAAAATAAATAAGTATTAGTATAAGGTTATAAATAAACATTTTATCAATTTAAGTGATAAACCTAGCTCTGCAGGTTACAAAAAAAAAAAAAAAATGAATCCCTTACCTTTATTTTCTTCAGCTTTGAAGTTATCAAGAATTAGTTCCTCTTCTTTTTTTATCATTACATCTGTAACAAAACAAAACATTTGAGAAACAAATATTCTAATCACATACAGAACTGAAAGTAAAAGTTACCATCTAACTGGTATTTTTCTTCCACTTCATTATCCATGAAGAGGCTATCTGGAGCAACAAAATATTGGAAAAACTCAATTAAAATCCAGTTGCATGCTTATAATTATTATAATTAAGTATAATGCTTTTATATATATAAATAAAATAATTAACATTAAGGGGATTATTGGGAACCACTGGTTCTAAGGTGTTGGCATTTTTAAGTAATTAGTTAATAAATAGGCTTCAATTATTTTTTGCGGAGTTGTTTTATTGTTAGTATCATTGGTCTATTAGAATTCACTTCAGCTCCATCCAAAACTACTTATAAAAACAAAATTAATAATTATCAATACATTATTTCTGCAATCATTCACAAGCGGTAGCTTGGCTGCAGTTGCATGCAGTCATTTTCAATCGACACGGAGCCTTTAGATATGGTGTTCTATTTAGGATGGTCGAAAATATTTTATTTATTATTTTCAACTTCGTGTTCAATGTCAACAGGAGGGTTTCTGGTTTCTTGAATTCCCCTAAAAATTAGTAACCTCCCTATTAGCCAATGCTGACAGTACTAGTTCACTGGTCCTAAGGCAGATTTTAGGGAACACCCATACAAATAAAATAAAACTATCATTCAAACCAATTCAAGCACCACAACTTATTGTTTGACCGATCATAGTGTCTATGAGCCTTTTTATGTAGACTCAATGGATCTAACAAATTGTTGAATTAAAACTAAAGTTGACATAAAGAAATACTAACCTGTTGTGGGAGGCCAGTCATCTTGTTCTTGTTTTACTTTAACTTCCATTTTTCTGGGTTTATCGTAAATGTCTAAATAAAAATCAAAAATATAAAAAAGCATAATAAAAATATCAAGCGTACACAGGACAGTTATTGTATACCTAATCTATATGTGAGTAAAATATATTAGCCATAATTTCTTTTGCAAAGATAAGATAGACTTCATAAAAGAGAATGTGATTGGAAATAGTTGTGGTGTCGATAACTGATTTTGCACTATTTATTCTGAATATATTGCAAAATATCTTCAAAACAAAAATATTTATTGAGCATAAAGTAGAGCAATTCAGGAAAAGCTGAAATGACTTTCAGTTCAGTTAAATTATTTTTTTAAGTTTCTATTAATTTATAGTACAAATACTTCCATATAGCTGTAAATAACTTTATTGTTACCCTACCTTATTACCTTAGATCTCACATAATTAGCAGCGTAAGGTATGAATAAGATCATACTACAGTTTTGTTTAGTTCATACAGCCCGTAATAGAACAAGTTCAATTCACACCTTATACAGTTTAATCTAGGAGGTGTCCCATAAAATAAATTTTGTGTTCATACTGTGCCTATAAAATATTATTCACGTGTACATTACTCACCCTCCTCTAAAATGCCCAACACATGACCTGATTTGGTTGGCCCAATGATATCATTCATAAAGTTAGGGTCTAGCATCTAGACGAGGCCTGATCAGCAGTATTTTTTAGTCGTTCAGTATGGGCTCATAGTCATCTATTGCCTGTTTTATCAAAACAAGAAATTCCACTTGCTTTAGCATTAAATATTAATTTAGAGAAGAATATAGGTTAGAGAATGGCTTAAAAAATGAATGAATTTAGCCACATGAAATTAATTTGAAAACATGACTGAGACGATTATCAGAGTTACTTGAGAATGAATAAAAAAAAGTTTCAATGAGCTGCTAAATTTAGTAAAATTACTGATCACAAAGCAAGATACTATCATGAGAGAGGCTGTAACTGTGGAATGACAATTAATTGTCACTCCTATTTGTGAGAAATATCCCCACAAACAGGGAAAATCATTCTAAGCTCCAATAATTATATTAACACACTAAGTTCAGTTAGTTTTCTCTATTTTGGCGACACACAGGTTTATTGCACTAGGGTCTTAGAGTAACTGAGGGGTGAAATCTGACTAAAGCTAATCATGATCTAGACAACCTGACAGTTTTTCTCCCACATTGTCAAACTGAGGGTGAGCCCCATTACCTAGAATTGTATACATGTTTTAACTTTTAACCTCAACTCTAATTAATGTAACCCAGCCTCCTTCAAATGCATATGCGCATAGCAGAATGAGGAGAGAACTGTCAATTCTTGTTCATTTTTCACATATTGTATTAAATTCTGGGGTTTAGAAAAAAAAAAAGACAACCTGACAAGACTATCACCCGACATCCTAGGACAAGGATTTATGAGTTAACAAACCTAGAGACCATATGGTATTGCTCCTGATCAGAACTCATCAGGCACAGATCATGTCCTCTGTTGTGGGCATAAGTTGGCAATAATGACAAATGACAATGTTCACCACTAAGAACATGTAATGTTTAGAAAGAAAATTGTAGTAGCATTTTCTTTAAGTTAAAATTGTGAGGGTATGTCTGGATCAAATTAAAGGGAAAACCTATAGAATTATACTTGATCAATGAGTGCCATTTTTATTTCAAATTGGTGAACGACATGAATGAAAAAGAAAATTCACAACTTATATAAAAAATAATCCAACTAACAAGGAGTTAATTCCCTCAAATTGTTAAAGAATATTGAAGTTATAGAATGGTCGCTCAAGAATAATTTATCGCGTAAATTACAGTATTGAAATTAGCCACTTACTTCATTGATTATAATTAATTAGCATTTATATTCATATAATGAAAACTAAATTTCAAATAAGTTTCTATGACATCTAAAGGCTCCCTGCATTAGTGTTCGTTCAAAAACATTTACCCCGAAATCAGTGTACGTTGCAAAGAGGTAGGAAATATCGTGGAACATGCCGTCAAAAGCTCTGCTCGGTATACTTACTGGACTTTTTACCAAAAAAACAAAATGTATTATATTTATGCACTCCTTCAAATGCATCTGTGAATGGCAGGAAGAGGAGAAATTTGTATTTTATTATTTATTTTGTTCATGCTAATAATAAAGAGGTTATGAAATAAAAAATAAAAAAACTTACTGGATTCTTCACACGGAGTAGTCATGGCAAGAATACCACGCTTGTGCTTGCGCCATTATCCATGAACTATCGTTTAATTATATATTAACATATCAAGGTATAAAAGGAAATAGTCAAATCATCCAAGATGCCCCCCCCGCAATTACAAATAATATAACTTAGAAATAAATTTGAATATAAATTTTATTATACTATTTTTCTTTTATTGATGTGATCTTTTCACTACTACAGATATGTTTTAAATATATGTTTTAGTATCATCATGTTGCTAACGGTTTTCTTGTCATTTTTACCTCTTTAAAATAAGAGTGTTACCTACTAAAAATGCTTGTGCATAAATAAACGTATGTTGTAACTGTGGATAAGACACCATGCAAAAATGCTGCAGCGAGCGATAGTAGGTTGGATGATCTCCGCTTCTGGCTGGCTTGAGTAGTGTAAACTATGGCTTGTTTCTACTTGCCAGGAAAGTACCTCAATACCTGATACATTCGGCCTTAGTATACTGGAGATTTTTTTTTCCTGAACTACTGTTCATTATTTTATTATAAACTAAAATATATATTGGACTAAAATGCATTCTTTGTACTGCATCATAGATGCATGTTGAGGGGGAGTTACAAGCTAACGAAAACCGTCATATTGTAAAAAAGAACTATACAATGCAAACGGGACCATGTGACATGTAATAGTTAATAGATAAATTGGTTTACAAGCTGAGGGGCCTGAAACTAACTTGCGACTAATTTACTAACTATTTTAACGCCTTAACCGATGTGAGCCAAACAAATTCGGTCGAACCCCGTCGACCCGAGCCTATCCGGTTCGACTCCGTCAACCCTTATTACTACTGCCGGTAATCGTCTATATTCTCTATTAAACGTCTCTTAGTAAGTTAGAGTGGGCTGATTCATTTATTTGATATAGATAATAACTACTTTATGCTACTCCTACGTGTACATGATAAAAAGTAAATTAGATTTCCAGATCAAAGGAGATGGTAGCTTCTTTGGTTCTGACAGCGGTGATATTATCTCGCTGCATCACTACTGTCTTAAAGTAGCTAGCATAGTTTCCACAAGCAAAAAAAAAGACCTGTAAAATCATTGAGTTGATGATTTTAAAATTGCATTTCCAAAATTGATCTAGACCCAGAATAAACCTTCTACAGACATATTTATTTATTATGTGTGTCGATAACCAACCACTATATGATATAGTTGGAAATCTGTTATAGTTAATAGGTAAATTAAACAGATTAATTTTAAGCTCCCAGACACTTTGTAACCAAAATTATAAAAAATAAATAAATATTAAAACTTGAAATTTATGAAGCAATAATTTTGCTATCCCGGATAGACAAAAAATATCATTTTTTTATTGCTAAAAAAATTCGTAATTATGGTTTATATAGGGGCTAAAACGAATAAAAGCTAAATTTGATCATAAAAAATTGTTATTACTTACTTTACTTGAAGCACCTTAAGGTTTTTGTAACTGTTCAATAAGCTCTACTTTTTCTTCTTACAAATACATTTCATCTGACATTTTTTTTTTTCATATTCCACTTAATTACTATTAACCTCGTAACGTATTTTACACAAAAAACAAGGCGGAAGCAATGTTTAAAGCAGTGCGTTTTTAAACTTAATTTTTTTTTCTTGCTCTTTTGAAACGATTTGAAAAAAAAAAAAAGGCTTGACCACTTGTCAAATATTTTTCGTTCTAGTATCACCCGAAAAAAAACATTGGCATCCTTAATTCCACAACAATAGAGTCCCTGTTTATCTTTGTTTGTGTTTTCTTTAAGAGATTATTCTTGTTTGTGTTTGTTTTGTATATCTTACCACCATTAGTGTGGGTAGTATAAAGTAAATAAATAATCTACAGGGTGAAAAGGACACCCTGAATGTATAACCTACCCAAACTTAACTTTCCGCCGTCAGTGTAGGTTTATGTGCCAATAGGAAGGTTAAATTAAGTTAAAAGCCAAAAGAAAATTAAATTAATCTTTAATATAAAGAGCAAAAAGATAAAGAGGACTGCATTATTTTGTAAACATCATACAACTACTAAACGAGTCATTTAGGAGATTTATTAAGTGGTCACGAAGTAGAAAACCAGTCAGTAGTGGGGGTGTCGGGAACTGGAGCAGTCCAAGCACGCCTATCTCACAACAATGTTGCAGTACCAAGTACTGCCATGCTTGCTATGGTTCTTGGTGCTTTTGTTTCGGCCATGCGAATCCCACAACATACTCGTGTTTTCCACCGTCCTCTCCCGCAGTCACAGCATGTGGTGCAATAAGCTCGCCGAGCTGTTGGCAAGTAAAGGACATCAGGTACGTCAACAAACCTTTTTGTACCTGTATTGTTTTCTCTGATTGTGATTTATATTTTCCGGCTCAGCACTACTCTCTGGTATCCGTCACATGCAATCGTTATTCTCACTTCAAACATCTCCTTTTTATTAATATTTATCTTGTCCACGAGCTTGTAATTAATTCATTTCATTTACGGGGATTTTTCTGTGAATTATTGATAACATTTAAATGTAATGGATTGATGATGGACTCTTAATCACTTTTATTGGATTATCATTACTTTTAAGGTAGTATAGTCAAATAAAAAAAAGGAAAATTAGCCGTATTTGTAATATCTAAACTCCTTACGGTATGGCTAAATTTATCTTCACACAACAAAAAAAGTCGACTAAAACCCGCAAAGTTTGTTTAAAACGGCAGTTTTTTTCATGGATAATGTACTCTAATTCATTTTTCAATCGCTAAGAAAATACTAGTTGGCAAAAAATACACAACAGTTGAATATTTACTCATTACACGATTATAAAATCGAGCTGTATTTCACGAAGGAACTTAATAATGCGATCGGGTATCCTCAGATTTCTAGTTATTTACTTGATACCTAAGCCTCTTCATCCCCGAAGCATAAATAACTCGTTTTCAAGTAATGCTCCTTCCTAACGTTCATATCGTAAACTCTAAACATAAAATAAAAATACATATATAGAAAATATTACATTATGGACTCATAATTTAATAAAATATTAAATTGAGTTGAAACACCGATTTATTATCACGAGTTAAAGCAATAATGTTTTGTATCGAAATTCTTATGTAAAATTTCATGGATCTATGCTGAGCAGGGGTAGAAAAAAAAATGCAAAAACGTCTAAAATCTATATTGCTAGTGATTTTATGCACATTTTGTACTTATAATGAGCTGACCCAGCAGCTAGAATACTTATTGTCAATCAGTAACCATACGTACCACTGCTGTATTAAAAAAAAATATTTTATTAAAAACAACTTATTTTATACGACACAGTGCCGTCAGCTGTGCAGACACAGAAACCACAAAATTACTAGTTGGATCCAACGGTCATTAGCTGCCACTTTTTTTTTTCTCATTTATTCGAATGGTTTTTTACAAACTTTTTTACTTTACCTAATTATTTAAACTGTATTTTTGGAAACTTTATATTAAAACAAAGACGTTTGGATATTAAATGTTTGTCTGTCTCGCAACTCAGGCTACTGATGTTGATTGACAGATTACTTATGGCACATCGTGTGAGGTTTTCAATACTTGTAATAATAATAGCAAAAAGAAATACAGAAAGTTTTTAAAATCGAAAATGCCAGAATATTTATTAAATTGCTCCAGTCACTAAAAATACCGTTTTTAAAATCCAAATCATCTCAAGATCATTTCAGGACCAAACGATTTTGTGTTCCGTTGTCAGTAGATAATGATGCCAATTTTCCGATATTTACAATAATTATTTTCATATTACCCGCTGTTGTAATATATTTAGTGGTTGACTGATGTACAATTTTAAGTTATAGTAAATTAAACTAATTGACCATCTTTAGTAAGAATCCCTCAGTTTGTCAAGGCTGTTTGTCGCGTGACTTAAATGAGCGCGGAGGAAAAAACTAGAATCTTTTTTTTTTAGAAAAACCTTGTTTTTTTAAATGACCAGCTTAATTCGCTATCGCAGACACTCCTCATGAAGTAGACGTACTAAAAACAGATAAAGTTTCTAGGTTATCGATATAAAGTTGTTTAAGTAAGCAATTAATACTATTAACTAACTGAAATGTTCATCTCCCAAAGTTAAGAGTAAATACAACATTTATGAGCTTAGGCTGCTATGGACGATTTGTATTAATTAGTCTCGGGCGGTAATTTGTCTTTTGGTTCAGTATACTCGAAAATATATTTAATGATAATCAATACATAAAATAAGTATAAAGTAGGTAATATCTGCACTTGGAAAAGTTAATTTTCCATACCAATTTTATATTAGACTAACTTACTTTGTCTATTTTATATCTTTAGTTTTCGATGCATGTATGTCTTATACATACGTATACCTGTTTTCACCTATTATTTTTATATCTTTGTAAATCAAACCTTACAAATGTTTCATGTAATATAAATTCATTAGCTACCACGGCTCAAATTATTATTACCGATGTTGTAATGCATCTGTCGGGTCGTCACGAGGGGGTGCCTGGGTACCCTAGCCTTGGTGACAAGTGAGGGTTGTTTGAGTTTATAACCTGGACAATCGTTTCATGACGGCTTAGTAAAGTATCAGACGTCAGATAGTATCTGGCTCCATTTTTTGATAGGTATGTGCCCCGACAGTGCACTATGTTCAGGAGAAGAGGTACAGGGTAGGTTTATAGGTAGTTTATGGGGTCTTGGAATGACCACGAATTCACACTAGGTATCTGAGGGTAGGCGTAAACCGTCCGGATCCCAAAGGTGATTGTGAACCGGAGAGAGGCAGACTGGATTGCCGCAGGAGTGCTGCTAGGAAAATTATAGGGAATGCAGGGCCACGGCAACCACCGTCCGCGAGGGAGAGGTTTCTCCCAAGGAGGTGCTAGTTTTAGCGAGACAAAGGCAGAGATTCCCGCTAGGAAGGTGTGGGGTCTGACTACGCCGGACTAAGGAAAGAGAGATGCAGAGGTAGTTGAATGAGAAGTCCATGGTTGTGAGTAGGGCAGCAGGCGCCAGTGCAGAGAGAGAGGAGAGAGTAGTGTTCCAAGTGAAGGTACGATTAGTTATGCTAATTTTTATTAAAAGAGATGCAGAGGTTTTTCATAAAGAAGCAGTCAGGTTTTCAGAGTTCTAACGGGGTAGCCACGAGCCGGTAGTTGCCAGGAGAATGATTTACAGGGGCCAGACCCCCGGCTTAAATACCCAGCTAGCCTTTCCCTTAGCCAATCATCATTAGGATTGTTGTGACCAATGATGTGGGTTTCCTTTGTTCTCTGGCAGAGGCTGGCAGGGTTTACCGAGGGTCTGGGCCTCATACCTGACTACAGCTGGAGTCCCAGCTCATATAACTAATTGGCACCCCGCATTTTTTATTGCTTAACACAATTACAATGATTTATATTTTGTTCATGATATTTACATTTGCTTACAATATATTTTGTTCATGTTATTTACATTTGTTTACAATATATTGAAACCTACCTCATTTTTTACCATTTCTTTTTCTAATTTATTTGATCAATTTACCTTAACTAATTTGGAAGGTCCGTCATGAGATCTTTAATTCAAATTGTTTTTATGTCTTCGACATAGGAAATTATCCCGATTGAATCGCCCGATCTCAAGGCTAATGTTATAGTTATTAATAAATTGAGAAACTGGGAATTGTGAAATATATACAAATAAAATGGTTATAACAAATAATTATAATTATATAGAGTGCTGACATAAATTATATAAAAATATTCAATTCCTTTTGAGCAAGGATAGTTACTACTAATTACAATAAAAAAACATGAAAATTGAGCTCAATCTCTTTTAATGGATCCATAATAAAAAAAACAATATCAATATCACCCAATCGATGATCTCCGTATAATCCAATCAACGTTACTGTTGATCTCTTCTTCTTCTTCTCCTCTTCTTCTGTTGGTTACCGCCAAATCGGGAGCTTGCTCTGGTTCGCTCTCTGGCTGTTAGGCTAAGACTGGCCCTCCATCTCATCCCCACTCCTAAGAGCACCAGGGACGATGCTGACCAGATGGAAGGGTTGCAGGACATGATATTCTCAAATATCATGAATGTTACAATATATACAATAGAGTATAGGGTGATTTATCTTATGCAGTTAGCGGTCGCTACAGGATCAAAAATACATAGTATGTACACTAACAAATTTGTTTAGGATTTTTAGATTGTTTAAATAATTAAAAAATCCTTTAATTTCTTAGCTAGATGTATGTGAGCCCTCTTCTATAGAACTATCAGGCCACACCATATAGTACTTAAAACTTTAAAACTATTTTCAAATTATAATAATTTATCAAAAATTACTGGGGTTTTTGTTTTATTAGGTAACCGCGGCTAAAAAAATATTTTTCGCTAAATTTGTTTGTATGGGAATTCGAAACTGTAAATTCGAAAATACTGATTAAATAATACAATGTCTAACGTGTAAAAGAAACTCAATTAAACTACCTACTAATGTTGATTTTTTTCTAAAAAATAAAAAAGTTAAACATTTCTAAGACCCAATATTTAAAATATGCTATTACATAAAAAGATAAAATGAAATAAAATAACAATGACGTCACGGTAATAAATCCTACGCCTATTTTTTTTGTCTTTTGACCTTACCCGAAGTGTGTCAAAATAAAGGTCTGAAGTTGAGAACAGCATGTGCAACACCATCCTCCTATGTAGAAGTTAATCGTGTAATTTCGAAGGCTTTTATCTTCATTTATGTCTTTTTGGTAAAGGATTCCAAAAAACATTTCGTGAAGTTTTTCTACCATTAATAAATAACATCTATGTTCCAGCCGAAAATCCATCTAAATTATTCCTTAATATCGTCTTTGTTGTCTTGTATAATTTATGTCTTTTAGCCTATTATGGGATACGTGTGTGTACACAAGCTTCTTGCTCCTAAAGTGTGTTTTTTTAATAACTCTAATTTGTTCATTTCTGAATGATGAATTGTAAATATGGTATGAATGATAACATTTATCTCAATTACTTATTGCCTAATAAAAGGCAGATTGTAATTTTATCTTAATAAAAATTGTTGTTGATTGTTAAAAAAAAAAAAAAAATTGTTCATTTCAGAGGGTTTAGCCTTGCATATAAGGCTCCATACTTATTCAAGGCAGACGTGTCAATAACAGAATGTGCGACCTTCTCATCCAGTTCACTGAGGAAAAATTAAAATTCACTTTAGGAAAGTAAATTAAAATAATAATAGTAATAAAATTTGTTGAAAATAAATTGGTTCCTAATATCTTCATAGATTATTTTTTGTGTGTCACTTAAGAATATTGGTTGTTATTTTTTGGTTAACCAGCGAAATTTGGTAGTGGTTGATAAGAATTGAATGCCCTTAGAGTGAATGTTAGGTTTTTGGGGTATAGAACAGCTTAATAAACAGGTCTTCTATATTTTTGTTAATAAAACTACTGGCCAGGAAATTCGTTGATACTGATATCAAAGTGGTGATTCGACAATGTTAGTTAAAGGTATGTCGGGGTCTAAGCAGTTTCCAATTCCGAGGAATTTAATTTGTTTAAACAAGCTTTGGTCAAAACTGAAATAACCTAGGTTCTGAATAGTTAAAAACTGCCAATGATATAATCTCCAGGATAGGGAAAATGTACAAAAAAAAAATACAGCTACAATAACACAAAAATATAGTACAAGCACTAATACATAAAAATAATACCCACTGTTAAGGTTAGTTTGGTCAATGAACAATAGCAAACTGAAATACGTTAAACCATAATGATTTTACTAGTAATTTCTAAAAGAAACATTTTATATCTAAAAGCCTTTAATTAACCTAATTTTAATAAATAATTGATCAGAACGACACAAATAAAGATGTGCTATTTATAAAAAGAAAATACAAAAAGAACACTGCAAAAATACGCATCTATTTCTGGAATCGTTTTTTAACTAAGTCAACTGACCTATGGATGGTAAGAAGGTAATATTGATACTTGTTATATTTTGTCTACATGTGGCCAATGCTAGAACTAGGTTCCTTGATGCAATGGTTAAACTGGTTACCATGAGCAAACTGGTAGTATGGTTGTACACAAATATGGTGGAGTTGTTGCTCAATCGCTGACTGACTGACAAGTGATGAGAGGGAGGGGGAAACAGGGAGGCCAACACTCCACAGCCCCAACACTGACCATTCTGATGGCACTTATCTGAAAGCTTTGTACAGGTTTATTGTATTATATTTTAGATTGTTTGTTTCCTCCCACCTCCCAAATTCTCTCTAGAATTTGCTAAGGTTCTACAGTTGTAGAAGGGGTAGTTATAGGATTTTAAGGTTTGGTACTGTCCTTTAAGGAGTATTTAAGACATAGGAGTCTCTCTGTCGTATTAAATTTCTCGCTGCTAGGCTTTAGTGAGTACAATCTCTCTAGCGTTGTCTGAAGAGCCGATGATGTTTCTTTCCAATGTTTATTTCTGTTGCTTCACCATTGTCTTTTACCAACTGCTTTATCACCCTCAGGGCTAGGAAAGAGGAGGATGTTAGACACTACGATGTTACAGTGCTAAATTTATATTCTTGGAGAGGTTATGATCGTCCTGATCACCAGAATATGTGGTGAAATCATTTGCGCTTTTCAATAGGATTTGCCGATACATTTTTACCAAAACAGTAGTGAAAACGGCAGGTAATTTCCTAAAATTGGTCGAAATTTCAGTAGTGTGTTTTAGTCTCTTTGTAATTTAGGCACATTAGTGTCCCGGATCGAGTTGAAGCTGACACATCGAAGACAACAATTAATTAGTTTCGCCTTCTTGGTTTATCACTCCATGGCTTGGGATACAATATACCCCATTTTAGGATGCATGCTCCTCCTGTTTAAGCCTGATATGTTCATTCATGGGTGTAATATATTCTTCACGACGAATTGGGTCTTTTTCTAATTTTGGATTCGTTCCAGTGCCGGACACTTTCCTTCACTTAGTTCTCCCGGAAAGTAAGTTTAGAATGGCAACGAGCGCATGTATCTGCCTCGTTGTTCGTAATGCTTGTTCTGTACGGGAATCAATAGGTTGTTTCTCGATTTCCTCTAGCTCCCAAAACCGTGAAAACGATACCGGTAATCGTCTGACTCATTAACAAAAACGTTTGGAGTCGGTGAGTATATGACTCCCTAGTTCGATATAGCCCAGCAACAATATGACCAAAAATTGTGGGTGTGAGGTTTGGCTTACCTTGTTCTACAGTAATTGACGAATTAGTAACTAAGTCGAAATAAAGGCTCGCCTTCATCAGGGATTAATTTTCTACGCTAGCAGAAGTGTGGGGCAGCTAAGTCTAAGTTTTCGTATATATTTACGAGTTCAATTGGCAGTTCAACCTCAGGAAGCTTATTAGTCAATTATTATTTAATTATTCATTTAATATATGTATATGTTTATTTTTTATTTTAATATATACAGTCAACAACGATTGGATTTGCATTCAACTGCAATATCTTTTGTATTGCCGTGAGTCAGGTCTCTTTGGATGGTGAGAACATGTTGGAATACAAGATCTTTGAAGGTTCGTAGGGATAAAAAATGGCGGATAATAGGTGGTAGAGAATTCCAGAGGATAGTAGAGCGAGCAGGAAGGACCGTTCGTATGCTGCAGATTTGTGGGCAGGAGTATTGATGGGTCTTCCAGCCAGAGAGACGGGATCTTGTGTTCCGGAAGTGGACTGAGGTTTTGAACTATAAACTATTGTATTTTTATAAAAAGAGTGACGTTTTTTTTTTTTTTTTTTTTTTTTTTCTTCATAGCCTCTTTAAATTTACAGATAATTATATATAATTATAGATCCTCAGGCGAATCTATTCACAAATTATTTTGTATTTCCTGTAGCATCACTACATTATATACAGGTTTTGTTATTTTATAGAAATTATATAATGTATAAACAAGTATAATGGCATAAATTATACGTGACTTGACGAAACTGACTAATAAGGTGATGGGGCTCACCTTTTTGATCAACCTTAAAACTAACTTACATACTAATTCTTATCATAATTTTTCCCCGACAGTCTGTTGCCATCGATGCGGGAGGGGTGACGTGAATTGATGGTTTGAAAAAGGATTTAACCAAGGAAATATTGTACATGGGAAGAGAGGAAGAGCCACCCTAACTTGGCGTAGAAGTGAGGGACATGGGAGTCCCAAAGAAAAATCTAACGAAGCAATTCCTGATTCGCATTAACTTGCGAACTGAGGGATAATGAGGGTGGAAACTACGAGTAGGCTAGGGGAGTAGATGGTGACCGCGAGGGTACCTATTGACCGACGAGAAATTTGAGAGATATGTTGGTTCAAGAGAGACGGGTTGGTCAATGGTTACCCTTAGGTTTTTGACAGTGTAGCAACAAGTGATGGTGAGTTTATTAAGAGTTAAAGCGGGAATATCGGAAAAATATCTAAGGAGGAAACAGGACCCAATGAAAATTCCCTGGGTATTCGTTGCATTTAACCTCAGTTTATTCAGGTTTTCTTAGGCACTGATTCAGTCTAGGCCTCACTGAATCTGGGCAAACGGAGCTAAACAATCGGAAGAGGGGGGGATAAATAGATTTGGGGGTCGTCAGTGTAAAAGTGAAGGGAACAGTGATGAAAGAGTAAGGGAGATCATTTATATAATAGCTAAAAAGAAGATATGAACTGCTCGATCCCTGGACTACACCCGAGTGGACTGATAGTCAAGGATTCGGGTGTTCAGGCTGTCATGTGCTAACAGAACCACAATACCATCTGTCCGACCTACTCGGTCACGGCGGAAAAAGGTATAGTTAGGGAGAGAGACTGTCGAGGAATGAATGTAGGGCTTTAGCCATGTTTCGGATACAGCGATAATGTGGCAAAAGTTTTTGGTAAAATATAAAAGAAATTCACGATAATGGGCAGGAAGGGATTGAGAATTTAAACGACAGGTGATTAAAACATCAGTAATGCTAAGGAGGAGTATTGGGATACTGTGGCTTGTAGGAAGACGCTGTGGCAACGAAATAGTCCTGAAGAAAAGTTTATAAAATTAAATAAATATAGAATAAATGTCAAAAATAATGATATAATCAAAAGAAATATAAAGAGATTTAGGAACGAAAGGCTGAAACGAGTAAAACTCAGAAAAGCAGGTTTTGGGAAGGAAACTGACATGGTAGAGGAAGGTCGGATAAGGTGCAGCAGAGTATTTATGGCATGTAGAAATAAATGTGGCTTTTGTTCCAGAAAAATGAAATTAAAACAATAACTATAAGAGAAAGGTCGAGAAAGGTGAAGTAGAACCAGTAGAGGTCTGGTTGTCCGGTGCCATTTTCTCGCCGAAGTTGATGTCGATGCTTTCTCATACTGCCGAAAACTTCTAAAGGGATGGGGACTAAATACAGACCTACTGACAATAAAATTCAAAGGGGCAATATTATCAATAATGACTTACGTGGTCCCAATCTGGCATAATGTACTGCAACTAAAGATTAACATACAAAAAAAAAACTAGAACATCTACAAAGAAGATTAATAAAATAAAAATTATAAAAGCAAACACGGCAATATCATTTGAAGTTGCATGTATTTTGGTAGGCAACATAACTTCAGCAACGATAAAAGTCACAGAACTACGAAACCATTTTACATTAGAACAATTAGTCAGAATATGACAGACGATATACCTACTGACTGGTACATCAAGGCTAATAATCTGACAGCGTATGCTGCCTTTTTAAAGGAGCTAGTGAGATTTACAGACCTCAACCGCATTGCTCAAACAACCAGGTTGAGCAACTACTGTTTTAAAAAATATGATGTACGTACTTAACCATGATCTTGCTGCTTACATGATATCCAAAGTGGTCACAGGCAAGCTGAATAATCCAACCTAACATGGTCTACTGGCATAAAATAATGATGATCTTAATAAAATGTGAAGAGATGAACATGAATATTTACATTAAGTAGATTAGAGAGCAGACAAACTTGCACCACAAGACCTAGACTTACTCATACTCTTCAGTGTCATAATGGACTGTGAATTGCTAACTAATTTGGTTGTCTGGAGTGATTGCGTAATGTATTTTGTTTTAGATGTTCTTAAGATCATGTATCTTTGAGAATGTCATCCACTTTAGGTATTCTTGTTTGTCTTATAGATCGGAAGTGAACGTTTAGCTAAGATACGCGATGATTATTGGTCATGATGGTGATCCTAGAGTGGATCTGGTTAGTGGTTTCCTCTTTATTAGGTATGGAAAAATGAGTTTCTTTCGTGAAATGAGCCGAAAGATCAAGCAAAATCTGTTTATATCTGTTCCAAAGCATTCTGTTTCCCCCGTATCAATCTATCAATATCAAATTATCCTTTGAAATATTAACACTTAGTATTAATTAATTATTAAAACAAATAAAGTAATTTGCGTATTTTTTCAGGTCACGATTGTTGATACTGTTCCTTCAAAAAGAAAAATTGAAAATCTTACAAAATATACTCTTGAAGTTGATTTTGACATGGCTGAAGCGTATAATTATCAAGAAGTTTCCGCTCAAACATCTCCAGCTTATGGGTCAACACTAGTATTAGACTATTTCGTCCAGTCATGCAATACCTTGTTGAATTCGCCCGCATTCAAGAAATTCGTAGATGACCATTCTAAGAAAGCTAAGCCGTTTGACTTGTTCATCCACGATATGACGTGTTGCGAAAATATGCTTGGTATAATTCCTCTTCTTGGGTATCCGAAGCTTGTGGCATTCACGCCTTTTGGTGAGGCAACAAACGTCTTGCACATCATGAGGAACCAGCAGAATTTCATCCATAATCCTTTTCACATGGCTCCGTTTAATCATCCTATGAACTTCGTAGACAAACTGAAAAATCTTTACTACAATCTCCATTACCACTATGGATATTTGAGGTACGCGGACGAAATGGACGCTGCATCGAAAGGATATTTTGGAAGTAGTACACCACACGTGCTAGACCTTGCTAAGAGGTCTGTTCTAGCATTTGTAGCATCTCATCCCATCATTGATGGGGCCAAGTACTACAGTCCTGCTGTCGTACCTGTTGGAGGATTCCAGATCGATGACCCCAAGAAGTTAGATGAGGTTTGTTATCGGATTTTTTTCTCTAGATATGTTCTTTGCTATAGAAAACCAACAGGGTTTATGCCGACTGAGGACTAAGCAAAACTTTTTCTTGCGGCCTATTTGGACATGTTTATAAATATCATATAGCTTTCCTAGAATTGAACTACTTATCCTAACACCTTTTGATGTATAAATCTATCTGTGGCTTTTTTTTCAGGCCACCCAATCTTTTCTGGATGGAGCTAAAGATGGAGTGGTATATTTCAGTCTTGGTTCCACATTTCTTGGCTCATATATGTCAAAGGATAATATCAATATGTTCTTGAATGTATTTAAAACCTTAAAAAAAAAGGTATTATGGAAGTTTGAAACACCCCTCACTGATGTACCCGAAAATGTGATGATATCAAAATGGGTTCGTCAAAATGACGTTTTAGGTAAGATTGGACGTTCACCTTTTGAGCCACATGTTTAAAGATTTTTTTTTTTGGTAGCAATACTTCATTTAAATCTAAAAATCTATTTCTTAGCCCATCCCAACGTGAAGTTGTTCATTTCCCACATGGGTCTCATGAGTACTCAAGAATCTATATACCATGGAGTTCCAATGATTGGTATTCCATTGGTGGTCGACCAGCACACAAACCTTCAGCGGTTATCAAAGAAAGGAATAGTTTTTCCACTTTCCTACAATGAACTAACAGAAGTTGTCCTACAAGGGGCAATCAAAGAAGTATTGACAAATCAAAGGTATGTGGTTGTCCTTATGATTAGCCATTATGTTTTTGTTATTATCACTGTAAAAAAGTTTATACATGATCTTGTTTTACTTAAATCCTCTCAACATTTCGCATAAGAAACTATCTAGTATAAAACATGATCTTTCCACCAATGTTACGTGAATAATATAGATGATATACTTTCCTAGTATGGTATAGATGCTATACCTATATAGATCATAATTCCCTTAATACCTGCTACTATATGAATAAATAAATTCCTGCTTCTTCCTGGAATGTTTCTGTCGGGCTCAGATATGTGAGTCCCCGAGGTGGGGAGGAGACGCCCGCCGCGGGCTAGTATCGCTACAACCTCTTCGCCGCCGTTCGGCGAGCGCCTAAAAAGAGATAAGGTGGGCGGACCTGTGGGCTTTCACCCTAATTCGTTTCGATCTGACTCCATAAGATCTTAGAAGGTGTGCCCCGACAGTGCACTATGTTCAGGATAAGAGGAACAGGGTAGGTTTATAGGTAGTTTATGTGGTCTTGGAATGACCACGAATTCACACTCGGTGTCTGAAGGGAAGGCGAAAACTGTCCGAATCCCAAAGGCGAGTGTGAACCGGAGAGAAGCAGACTGGATTGCCGTGGGAGACGCTACTAGGTATGTTTGTAGGGCCACGGCAACCACCGTCCGTGAGGGAGAGGTTTCTCCCAAAGAGGTGCTAGTTTTAGCGAGACGAAGGAAGAGATTCCCACTAGGAAGGTGTGGGGTCTGACAACGCCGGACTAAAACATAGCGATGCTAGGAGAGAGAGATGCAGAGATAGTTGAATGAGAAGACCATGGTTTTAAGTAGAGCAGCAAGCGCCAGTGCAGAGAGAGAGGAGAGAATAGTGTTCCATGTGACGGTCTTGTTCGTTATGCTAATTCGCTCTAATCCCGCTGCTTATATAGGTGGCCAGCCGTGGTCGGGTTGGGTCCCCCACCTGCGGCTGTTTCCCCCACTAGCTTCTTCCCCCAATCTCACTGACGTCATAACCTTTATTAAAAACATATGAAAACATGGATGGATATTTTTTGATCCGAAGAAGAGGGGAACTTGTAATTATTAATAATTTCTCTACCTGTTACTGTCCGCCTATCGTAAGTATATTTACCTCAACCCGATACTTCTCTGTAGACTCTATCTCTTTCTTTTAATTTCTAGTTGATCCCTTTTTAATGAAGACATTCCTGCGGTAAACATGTCAATGTCATTCGGATGATCGCCGAGGAATTCCGATAGTTCTTTTTTATGGTTTTTGTTTACATTACCTGTCTTGGGAATAGTAATCTGCAAATATAATTATAATTGACTGAGATGGGTGGGTCCGGACGAGTACTTCTCCACCACCACAATTCACTGGATTCCACTTATGGATCAATTCTTTTTCACGATATCGGAAGATATTTATTTATCAGATCAGTAGAGAATCAAATTTTTATATAAAAAAAATTAATTCTTGCAATTTTCGTTTCAGCTATAGCAATGAAATGAAGAGGTGGTCGAAGATATTCAAAGATCGTCCCGTCAAATTGAAAGATCTAGTGGCCTACTGGGTGGAGTTCGTCCTGCGGAACGATGATGTGGAATTCCTCCAACCGCCAGAGGCTCATACCGGATTGTTGGAGCTGTTTATATTCGACATTAAGACAATAACAGGATTTTTGGTGGGGATTGTTGTTGTTATCATCAGTTTATGTGTCCTTTCTAGTTGTAAAAATAGTAGGAAAATTAAAACGCATTAAATATTTGTTTAAACTTCTAAGTTGTATTTTGTTTTTATATTTACAACTTCTATTGCGATTTGGGGAAATATCCGTCCCGCATATCTTATGAAGAATTAATGAAGACTTTTATTTTATGTAATGTAATTTAGGTAGGCTATGTAATTAATTTTTTTAAAGGAATAATGTATGTATGACAATGAGAAAAAATCTGATAGATCATAAATCTCTAAGTTTTTAAAAGCCAATTGTTTTACTCATTTGTGAAAGGTTGATAATTTGGTATATACTCGCTATTTATTTGTAAACTGACCTGAAGTATGTCATCAATAACTTAAAGTTCAACAATAAATTTCTATAAGTAGTTCCAAGAGACAGTTTTTTATTTTTCAAAAATTAGACTTTCAGGTTCAATAAGTGTTTTTATTTAAAGTACTTTTACTTTACTTTCGAGTAGTTCACTTATAATAAAAACTGATAAATAAATTGACGAGAATGCCAATTAAAGTCGACTGTACGAATAGTGTAAAAGAATTTTATAAGTTAGTACTCAATTTATTCAAGCAAGTACTTAATTGTTTCGGGTGGATTGATGTTATTATTTACAAATAAACAATATGCCTGATTTCAACACTAAGTTAAGAGCTATCCATTTAAAGTATCACGATTATTTTTAAATTTCTTAATGTAACCGCTGCACACCTGTATGTACATGACAGACAGCCTGAAGATCCGAATCCTCGAGGAGGCCCCCCCCTCTTTTATCACCTACGATGATCTGAATATCAACCTCCATGCATGGCTGGGTCTCCACGTTGACACCTCTGAAATTCTTCTATCCTTTTCTCAATATCCCTCATACTATAGCTCTTGTGACCACTCAGTCCTCCTTTCCAAGTTAAAATCATCAACCTTCTCCAATAGCTTCGATCATTTTTCTTCAACCGTTCACAAGTAAGTTCCTAATAAACCCATATCTGCTTTCCTCACTCTTTACTCGGGTTGGGTCATTTCTTGCTTTCTTTTTGGTAGTTACATCGATCTCCCTGACTCTATTCAACATTTTTCCCATTACTAGTATTTCCCGTCGGCTAATAAGTACCCTGGAATTATTCTATCGCCCTCAACATCTGCTCCCACAGCCTACATGTCAATTCTTTGTATCCTTACTAATTATCATTCAGTTTGATAATAGCTGTGAGGTGTGTGGGTGTCTCTTGGAGGGACTCTAGGACAAGTTAAAGCGAACCATGAATTCGCTGAAATTTCCAAAATTGCGAATCACTTAAATTAAGTTCTATCTGGTTTGGCTATGATAATTTAATTAGTTTGAGGTATAACTTCGCAATATGAAATTTAACGACACAACTATAAAAAAATACTATGTAAAATTGCTTAAATTGATTTCCTAAACATCTAACTTGTACTGAGAAAACATATGCTGCCTAGGAGACTGTAGTTAGCTTTAAAAAAATTGCGATGCTAAGGATTAAAGGTCTTCTTGTGCAAAAAATAGTCACCCTAGCCCTCGACAGCCATCCTCTGTGGAGATGATTTAACCAAAACTTACTTACTTCAAATCAACCTAATTCTATTAAATAAATTTAGTTTGATTCTCCAATATATGGCAGTGTTCTAAGCTATGTTATAAATAAAGTATGTTCACTGGTCTATTTATTTTAAAATGGTGTTGCCATAGTTAAAATAAAAGTAATAATAAATGGATTTGACATTATTATGAAACTTTTTTATTTTGATCAAATTACAATCTGCCTTATTAGGCGATGAGTAATTGTGATAAATGTTCTTATTCATACCATATTTACAATTATCATTCACTCGAGTGAGTGAATGAGTATTCATGCAGTATTTACAAACAGCCAGAGACTTCCCAAATCCACATCAACCTCCCTCACAAAATCGATTTGATAAAACAAATGAAAAGTGTTTGTTATGTGTTAGTGTTGGTTAAGGAGTTTAATAAATAAATAAACTTACAAGGTTAAACCTACTGACTCTTCACAAACTTCAAAATGGAATATAAATGTTTCTAGGTTTCGGGATAAAATAATACGCATCCCCTGGTTGGAGGGTGAAGCCCTGGTTGAGTACTGGAGGCAAATACTCAGTTGGACCTGCCTCACCCATCAAGCTTTTACAATTAGAAGCAGAACCCAATTCGCACGGTGAAAAACGAGCTTCTGCGTTAACTCACCAAACACAAACGCTGGACTATTTATGCCCTTAAAAATAAAATAATATTACTTCAAAGTTAGAAAATTCAAATTTAATAAAAAAATTAGATATTAAGGTTGCAAGCAACATACCCAAACTATACACTCCATATAACTATACTATACACTTCACTTGAACTTATTATAGAAATTGAAAGGTCTTTACAATAAAATTACAATTTTTTTATTTAGCATTATTAATTGTGATGTACAAATTCATTCATACGTATGTACAATTCTATTTATACCGATATTCATAGAATATATACTATATAGAATATATTTTTACCAGGTAATTCCCTCAGCAAGTTGGTGGAAGGGTCGGAAGCGGAAAAGCTCCCCTATCCCTTCTCTCCAACAGTTTCACCATGAGGCGTAGACCAGAGAGCCACCACATACTCTCAGTGCATAAGTGGGGATGATGTTTAGTGCCAGCACCCCATGACTTACTTATCTATTTACAATAGATCGCGAGGCCTCCACCGTTTTAGGCGACGAGCTGGATTGTAAGGTAAGTGAGGAATGTTGGACAAGGAGTTGACAAAAGGATTGAGATGAGCATAGGCTTTTGTGGAATTGGCAAAATATTGAGGGCATAAGGCTGCTATGCGAACGCTTCCTGAACAAGGGATCTTAAGTCTAAGTTCTGTTTTACACAAGTGCTCTTACTGACTGATTTTATTGTATTCTTGATTCTTAAACATACACCAATACATTAATGTAAGCAATATATTGATCTGGTGCCAATCGCCTCTAATCCAAGGTAATCTATTTTAAATAAATTGACGTGTTGATAAATGGAAGGACTTAAAAAAAAAGAGAAGAATATTCAATCCTATTGTTTTTAATAAAATGGTTGGGTAAAATTGCTAAATAATATTTATGTTACTTATGATTAAAGTGCGCTTACAACGATTACATCAGTGTCTTCCTAGATGATCGGTGTAGGTTACAGCCAATATCCTCAACAAGTCAAAACAGCAAGTCCTCCTTGTCCATGAAGTAAGTACGCGCCAGACGTGAGGCTCCACGTGTCTACAAGAAATAAGTGGCACAAGCGACAGCAACAAAATGCCTCCACCATAGAATTAAATTTTCCATTTTAAAATTATTACATGTTATAAATATTCATTACACATGTATAACATTTATGTATACAATAAATCAATACATATTGTAAAATACCATACTAAAATAACAATTAGCATGGTCATAGAGAGTAAGAACAATAATAAAAAAAGCATACATAAAATAACCTATAAATATAAAATTATAAAACATCTGTATTGTCTTCCTACAGCTGATAATTTCTTCTTTCTTGAAATAGCGCGCATACAGATCTCAGCTGTGATCTTCAGTTATCACCACGGTTATGTGGAATAAACAACTCATCTAAAACAATAGCCTGTGTGACATAGAGACGTAGAGTGAGGAGAGTGGATGTAGCAGCCTTCGTTAAAACATAAAAAAAGTTCTATTGTTTTAGATGAGCTAAATATCCCTCATAAACATTTGGATATAACTGAAGATGACAGCTTAGCGCTGTCGAAAGCGCTATTTCAATAATAACGAAATTATTGGGGTTAAGGCAATTAACCTCTTTTATAGTTTTACTGTATCATTACACAATCCGGTATATATCTTTTAACCTATAAAGATAATTAAAAATGACAGTACTATAATTTTAGTTGCAATGAAAATACGCTTTCTATAAAAAGAAACTGACATGCTCAAAATCTAAACCGTTTAAAAACAAAAACATACACAAAAAAAAAATCTACATACCACTTAGAGTCCTAGAATTAATGTATTAAATCTTTAATATTTACATAACCTGGGTGTAGATTTATTTATTACAGCCATGTTCAAATTTACTTTCTTAGTCTTGTATCTTCTTTTCATTTCTCTGGTTGATTATTGTTATCATATGTTCACATGAATATGCGACGTATGTAGTTAAGAAAGATAATAATATTATTAAGGTTATTTCACCCCGATAAAATAACTGGACTCAAACAAATATAAAGATACAGTAATAAAAGACCACTGTTAACATTTAAAAATACATATATATCTATGAAAAAAAAAAATTATTTCTATACTGATAAGGGAGAAAGGGTTGCTATATTTCTCAAAATTAAGGCCTTGGCCCGTTGGAACGGACACTGTAAAGTAAATAATAAAATAATTGAGTTGAACAGTTTTTTGAAAATTGGTTTAGGTTGATGAAAGGGAGTTTTTGTAAAATTTATAACTCGAAAACGTTTAGAAATACTATGTATGCCTGCATCAGGCCTGATAACAACATAAACTACATGTTAAAAACGAACGGTAATAATTACTAATGACTGTTAGATACAAAAGAATAGATAAAGAAAGAAGTAGACACAAGAGTAAGTAGCCAATGAACTGATATGTTTAAATTACCATCATAGAAACCATAGATAAGACAGGTAGATGTAAAAATGTGACTAAATCCCAATTCAAAATGTGAAACATTGTGAAAAGGGGACTGCTAGTTTTTTTTTATATAGAATATGGGTACAAAATGACTCTTACTGAAATATTTAATGTCTACAAATGGTAAACCATGATATATATAATATCACAAGTGAGTGTGTTACCAATTTGAAGCAATCTTTTACAAAATTTAATGATAACTTAACCACACTCTTTTATCAACCTACGTCAATTTCCACCCAAAATATAAGTAAATCAGTTTTTATTCATGGATAAAAATGAAATACTCTAAACACAAAAAAAAAAAAAAACCAGCAAAATGTGCACTATATTTCGAATCGAACGGAACTCGAACATAAATCTAAGCACCGGTCAAACTTAAAAGTGCCCTGAACCGGTAATAAAAGCGAACAAATAATAGCAACAGGAAAATATGTTTAGTTAACTACAGAAAAGACTAAACGATACCACCGAACCTAGTATCCTCTAACAAATTCTATACATCAACTGATAAAGGAGTCATTCAGGAGAAATATTTAGTAGTCGTGGAGAAACCATCCAGTGAGTCAGTAGTGGGGGAAACGGGAGCTGGAGCAGTTTCTACCACGCCGATCTTAACAATGCTACTGTACCAATGTTTGCTATGCTTCTTGGTGCTTTTGTTTCGGCCATGCGAACCCCACAACATACTCGTGTTCTCCGCCGTCATCTCCCGCAGTCACAGCATGTGGTGCAATAAGCTCACCGAGCTGTTGGCAATTAAAGGACATCAGGTACGTCAACAAACCTTTTTGTACCTGTCACATGCAATCGTTATTCTCACTTCAAATATCTCCTTTTTATTAATATTTATCTTATCTACAAGCTTGTAATTAATTCATCTATTCTGTGAATTATTGAAAAAAATTACAATTAATTATGCATTAATTGTAAAATTGAATTATTGTGAATGATGATAACATTTAAACGTAATGGATTGATGAAGGGCCCTTAAATTACTTTTATTGGATTATAATTGCTTTTAAGAAAGTTTAGTCATCTCTTCAAAAAGGTGAGCCCCAATACCTTATAGTCTTATCAAAGAAGTCATGAATAATGTGTATCAATATACTTGTATTAAATTATATAATTTTATACGGAATTCAGACCTTATATGTAATGTTATATATTTTTTATATAATAATAAGTTTTTTTAGTTTTAAACTCAAATGGGGCCTAAACCCGAGGCAGTCCGTTGCCTCATACCCGAGGCATAAGAAAAATTAAGTTGAAAGTAACTATCCTCTCATACTTTTGCAACGTAAAACTGAAACCAGAGGACATTTTAATTTACAAACTCGGAAAAATACTAAATGAAGTCTAAATATCTATTACCAATAGTGTTTCGCGTTGAAATTCTTACACAAAGTTTCAAATCTATGCTGAGAAGGGCTTAAAAAAAAAAATTATAATGTTTTGTAAAGGCTGTTTTTAATTTAACATAAGTGAAGACCTCTTTAAGTATCACATTCATTTTTATGAAACAGCTTTATTGCCTTTCTACAACTGATAATTTCTTCTTTATTGAAGAAGTGCTTTCGACAGCTCTAAGATATCATCTTCAGTTATCCCCAATTGGTTATGTGGGGTATTTAACTTATCTAAAACAATAAAACCTTTTTACTCAAGAGTCTTAGAGTGAGGATCGTGGATGTAGCAGCCCTGGTTAAAAGATTCTATTGTTTTAGTTTGATTCAAATATTCCACATAACCAATTGGATTTAACTGAAGATGACAGCTTAGTGCTGTCGAAAGCGCTACTTCAATAATGAATAAATTATTAGTTGGGGCAAGACAATAAAGCTGTTAATATAAGTATAACATTCCACAACGCAGCAGTGATCTTTTTATATTTAATGACTTATTTTTTGTTTATTGTTAAGATTGGCAGTGTATGTACCTGATGTTAGGTAATCACTAGAGCAGTAATAACAAAAAAAACGTTAAAGGGTCAAAGTTTTAGAAATAAATAATAGAAAATAATACCCCAGGAAACTGTCTTAAGCTAATGATATATATTGTTACATCAGTTATATATTATTTGTAGATACTGCCGTAGTCACGAGTATCTTTGTAGGTTCACTTATATTCTAGTGTTTATAAGTTGGTTTCAGTTCAAAAATGAAACCCATAAATAATCCAAGTGCACATTTAATAAATTCTTATATTTGATTATTTTGGTGTACCTTATATACTACAGTATATGAAACAGAGGCTGAAATAAACTTAATTTTGCAAACATTTCGAATGGCACTCTACCCGAATCGAAATTGTGCCTTTTAGTTCCATTAGCCGCCAGACGTCCATTTGCTCAGTTGATAACAACCAATGACGAATATACGTCTTTTCCTTATAGTATATTATCACTTGTGTTTTTGTTATCGCCATTTTCCTTCATTTTTTAAGTTTTCTTCCCTTTGACTTCTTGGGAACCAGAACAACTACAGTAGAACCTCGCTAGTTCGACTCTCGGGGTAATCCGACCATCTCCTGGCCCCAACCAATTATGCACAATATCCTCGGAGCCCAGGGCCACCAAACCGGTGAGTTCACGGAAGAAAGTTCAATTGAAACCTCTACAGGCCATTTCAGACGAAATGCATTAAGTTTAGTTTCGAATTTGGGAAACTTGGCAGTGGAAACACCGTCATGGAATTCGTCAATTTTAGATATCAGATGAAAAGCTTTCATCTGACGTTTGCTGGGACACAAATATTTTTCGATAAGTAAACTTGCTTTCAGAGCAAGTTTGTAACATTGACGAATTAATATAAACAAATATAAAAGTCTCAAGACTATGTAATTGCTTATGATATGTATTATTTTGGTTAATTAAATTTTATATTACCCTGTTAAACAAGAAGCATTAATAAATCCTTTCAATAAAGAAATAAATTTTAAATAATAGTTATATTATGAAACACATAATTGTTTCATATCCGGTTAATTTGATCATTTAGCCATTCCGACGTACCCCCCTCCAGAGTACCCATCTTCCGTTGAGGTTGGGTTAGCAAGGTTCTGGTGTAATTGTCATTGAAATTTACAGAATGATAGCTCAGTACTAAGGTCCCAAGAGTGCCTGGATATCATAGAGTTGTTAACAAAGACTTTAAAAATAAGTAATATGTGTATTTTTTTAGGTGACGATTGTTGATACTGTTCCTTCAAAAAATACAATAAAAAATGTTACAAAATATGCTCTTGAAGCCCCATACGAACTATACGAAACCTATGATTATCAGGAAGTGTCAGGGGAAACATCTCCAGCATATGCTTCTGCATTAGCACTCGACTATTTCGACAAGTCATGCAATGCCTTGTTAAATACAACGACATTCAAGAAATTTGTAGATGACCATTCTAAGAAAGCTAAACCGTTTGACTTGTTCATCCACGATATGACGTGTTGCGAAAATATGCTTGGTATAATTCCTCTTCTTGGGTATCCGAAGCTTGTGGCATTCACGCCTTTTGGTGAGGCAACGAACGTCTTGCACATAATGAGGAACCAACAGAACTTCATCCATAATCCTTTTCACATGGCCCCGTTTAATCATCCTATGAGCTTCATGGACAAACTGAAAAATCTTTACTACAATCTATATTACCACTATGAATATATGAGGTACGCGGACGAAATGGACGCTGCATCGAAAGGATATTTTGGAAGTAGTACACCACACGTGCTAGACCTTGCTATGAGGTCTGTTCTGGCATTTGTAACATCTCATCCCATCATTGATGGTGCCAAGTACTACAGTCCTGCTGTCGTACCTGTTGGAGGATTCCAGATCGATGACCCCAAGAAGTTAGATGAGGTTTGTTATCGGATTTTTTTCTCTAGATATGTTCTTTGCTATAGAAAACCAACAGGGTTTATGCCGACTGAGGACTAAGCAAAACTTTTTCTTGCGGCCTATTTGGACATGTTTATAAATATCATATCATATCAGTAAGGCATAAACACTAAACAATATAATAATAAATAATAAATTAAAGAAATACCAAAAATAATATATAAATAACTATTAATTTTATTCAAAACAAAAAAAAACAAAACTGATCAGCAATTTAACAGTTAATTTAACCAGGCCTGATTGTTAGTAAATATAAATATAATGTATAATAAATAATGGAAAAAAGTTTTTAGTCACGATACGATGTTCTGGAGAAGAGTGCGTGTAGGCAACTGCAGGGCGGCGATGCCCACGCAGAGATCTGTAGACGAGGTAGGCCTAGAAGTCCAAATAGGATGTTTTGTTCCGGAAGTTATATAATATTCATTTTTAGCTAAAACATGTACTTCAGTTGAGACTTATGATCTCCCCTTCCTTTGTCTTTTATCCCCTCCTACAAACCCTTTGCTACCTGCTAGGGCCTTCGACACAACACTTGTGCTTTAGCCTTAGCCGAAGAATGTCCTAGTACTGTAATTGATTGATATTTGTATATATACCAGTGTTTTGATTGTTATTAATAATAAAGTTTTTTTAAAGTACTCTCCTCAAACAAGAATATTTAAATGGAGAAGAGTGCGTACAGACAACCACAGGGCGACGATGTATACGGAGGGCTCTGTAGACGAGATAGGCCGAGAAGTCCAAACTTTTAGTAAACAACGACTTCTGACATTATAGGGGAACATGCCCGTATTCTGCTATCTTCAACACTGACTAAGCCAAGCTCCTTGTCCTCTAATACGCAATGTCCTATTTCTTCACTTCCTCGAGCTTAATAGTTCTTCAAACTCTCTTCTCCTGATGTAAACTATCTGTATGTTGATGTAACAAAATGAAAAACTGCTGTTTTAGAGAAAAAAACAAAACACACTTCATAACCTACACTTTCTTTTGTTTTTTAATCCTAAACATATGTTCGTGTATACAATATTTACATACGCTTATTTTCCTAATTTTCTCTAGCCGAAACAATCAGAAGATAAAGAAAAAAAATAACTTTACAATTTTAAAATTTTCCACTCATCTCATTACCATAAAAAAAAAAATAATAATAAAAAAATATTGCTGAAGTCCTCTCAAACAAAAATTAAGTCTAATAAAGAACTCTGTGGAGCCCAAACAGTTACTATCAACTTGAACCCTTGAGAACGACGGGGTAATCCGTTGAAACGTTTGGCTTTAAATCGGTAAAGCTGTGGAGAGACATAATGTGTTATATTTTGTAATACGCATACACCGGCACCACACCTGCCAAATGGCACACTGTTAATACAGCAATGCTCGTTTCTCTTAATTGGTAAGCACTTTTAACAGCATACCTCTGTCATCCTCTGGGGCCACAAAGTGATCTAGTTCACTACTACACACTATTCACCATTATGTATAGTTGTTAAAGAGAAATGAGCATTGTTGTTAACTAAAACCTAAGCTTTATTGACATATTAATAAATAGCAAATCGCTTTCCCTTTTTTACGTTTTTATATATAAATCTATTAATTCTCTTTTTTAGGTCACCCAATCTTTTTTTGGATGGCGCTGATGATGGAGTGATATATTTCAGTCTCGGTTCCACATTTCTTGGGTATTTTATATCTAAAGATAACATCAACATGTTCCTGAATGTATTTAAAAACCTAAAGCAAAAGGTATTATGGAAGTTTGAAACATCCTTACCTGATGTACCCAAAAATGTTATGATTTCAAAATGACGTTTTAGGTAAGAAATGATTTATTTTACCTTTTGTGGGACATTGTTTAGGTTTTTTTAAGTTAAGGTATAGTTATATTTTTTCAATAATATAGTGAATTTGGGTACAAGAATTATCAGTAATCATTAGCAATAGTTAGCCAAAGAAAAATACTCTGGTAGGATGGATTTTGGGGAGGTCCCGGCTCCTAGCCCTACGGTATTGTTTTCGGCTAATAATTGTTACTAAGTGAGTACAATATTTCTCAGTAATTTTTTTTTTAAATGGATATATATATCTTTTTTATAGCACATCCTAACGTGAAGGTATACATATCTCACATAGGTCTCATGAGTACTCAAGAATCTATGTACCATGGGGTTCCAATGATTGGTATTCCATTGGTGGCTGACCAGCACAGCAACCTCCACCGGTTGTCAAGGAAAGGGGTAGTTCTTCCTATACCCTTCAATGAACTAACAGAAAGCGTCCTACAAGGGGCAATCAAAGAAGTATTGTCAAATCAAAGGTATACGGTCATCTTTATTGTTAGCCTCGATATTATATCATATTATGTTTATACTCAAAGAAAAACTCTATGTGATCATTACATTAGTTTAAACTACACTTTAGTTAGTTTCGCTCATTAAAATGCATCAGTAAGCATTTTGATTAAAAGGCTTTCAATGATTTATTTACTTACTTCATAAAAATTTTTCTAATGCAGAAAACCTGTATTATTTACCTGAGAAATGTCTATTAAATGCAGTTTATAGCATTTAACTCCCTAGTTAACGTATCCCTACATAGAGTCTTCCTACATCATCTCTAATAAAGTTGCTAGTTTTCACTGAGTCTCACAATGAATGGTTGGTGAAAGTATCTTTCTGGAATGGTAAGGGTGTCTGAGTGTGTTTATTGTAATAGTGAATTTAAGGTATCTGGCATCGATGAATTTCGTTATTAATCTTATTCTCTTTTATGAAATAAAACACCACACGTTTTCGAAGGACTAGGCTCCTATCCTCAAGTGTTTAAGCAGAAGGTAACTATACTAGTAGGCGGGTTGGCTGGTATTCTCTTTTCATTTTTGCTGTAAACATTCTCGTAATTTGATTATAAAAATAGTTTCATCCTACGCTTGTTGTATTACAGACTTGCTTTTCATCTAATACCTTTTAGTTGTATTCTACTCTTGGGTTTTCTTTGAATGTCGTGCATCCCTAGGTATTTGATCAAGGGGCGTACGGCTCCGTTCATCTGCCTTTAAAAGGGAGGGTTCATCTGCCCTTTCCGATGAAAATATTTCTGCTGAGCACATGCCCAGTGGTCCTTCGGAGGAATACATCTTATGATCAACGATTTCTTATCGTATAAGAAATTTTTTTACTTTCGGTACTTTCAACCCATTCTCGATATAATAAAATATTCTGGGATAGGGGGGCTGAAATATAATTGTCCTTCCGCCTTTAAGTCACTTTAATTCACGGAAAATATCCCTTTTTCACGATATCTGAAGATTGTCTGTTAGCAAGGTAGATGATTACAATTATCATAAAAAATTATTTCATTACATTTTTGTTTCAGCTATAGCAATGAAATGAAGAGATGGTCAAAAATATTCAAAGATCGGTCCATCAAACCGAAAGATTTAGTGGCCTACTGGGTGGAGTTCGTCCTGCGGAACGATGATGTGGAATTCCTTCAACCACCAGAGGCTCATACCGGATTGTTGGAGTTGTTTATACTGGACATAAAGACAATAACAGGATTCGTGGTGGGGATATTTGTTGTTATCACCAGTTTATGTTTTCTTTCTAATTGTATAAAAAATAAGAAAATTAAAACGCATTAAAAAATTTTTGTTTTAAAGTTTTATTTTGTTTTAAGCCTACTTGTTATATTTACTACTGCCATGAATCATACAAATTTGAATAGATCAATTAATTGCTAGTTGTGTCATTTGCGGTCGACTACAAATTCTTATAAACACCCTTTGTTTATTTCGAAAACTCTGTATAAAGTTACCTCCTTAGAAAGACATGAAAAATTCTAGAACAGTTTAAAATTCCAATGATTGAAAAAGGAATCAGACGCAGACTGGAATAGAAGAAAAAGTATTGAGTAAGCGTTTTAAGGATATCTAATTTTGATATCTTATAAGTAATTATGGTACAGTAAAATAAAAAAACATTTACAGTTAACAATATTTAATAATAAGTTACAAAAACGAATTTAAAAGGAAAACGCTAAATGTTTATCTGAAAGCAATTCTATAAACTAATAATAATTACTAATGAAATATATATTCTTAATTAAATGTGTAAACAAAGTTTTTCTTTGTCACCCCCGGTCACTAAGGCCTAGTTTTTGTTTTTTATTTTTTTACTAGTAATCACACAATGCTATTAGGACTGGCATCGAAATCGAGTTCCCAAGTGTAATTCAAATCGTAATTTTTTAGAGGCAAGATATTTTGTGTGGTACGTATATTTGTTGCCCTAAAGATGATAACAATAAATGTAATCCTACGAAAAATAATAAATTTCATTAATCAGTTAGTTCTTGTATTAAATGTAAAAATAATTTATTTCCTACCATATTGTGTGGTATCAAATTAAAGATCTCGTGACGCTGATCAAGAATATGTTTATTTTTTGAAACAGTACTATAGTCATTGAACTCGTGTTCCCAACTTCAACTAAACTGGTGGTTTTTTTTTATCATCAAGATCATTTAAACACTTAATTGAGTGATACTGGACTCTTAGCTAAATATTTCATTAGTAAGTTGGTGTATTAAATTTTTATTATTTTATTTATCGATTGGTTTTCTGTATTTTTTTTATTTGATCTTAATTTCGTCGGCTCAGTATAGCATAATAGATTTTTTATAAAAAAGTTGACATCCCAGAGATAACCTCTGATGAGATTAATAATGTTAAATAATGTTTTACTGTAAAATGATCAAAACGATTTAATGAGTAAATGATACAAAAAATGATATATAGATTTCATAGATCATACTTGCTAACAATAAACTTAATTCTTACTATACATTCTATACAAGAACTCAGTCTAAAGCTCCTAAGACGTGTAAAGTGTCCTCCCGACTCTCTCTCTCTCTCTCTCTCTCTCTCTCTCTCTCTCTCTCCCCCTCTCTCTCCCTCTCACTCCCTCCCTCTCTCTCTCCCTCACCCTCTCCCTCTCCCTCTACCTTTCTTTCTCTCTTAATCAGAAGGATTTTTCTTCATGGCGCTTTGTGCTCGTGAATGCATTTAACACCCCCTTGCGAATGGATTAAATTGTGACTATTCATTCTGGACTATATTTTCATAAAAAAATGAGTGTTGTAAAGTGTCAAATCCTCCAGCCATTAAACGAGACTTCGCAACAGATGGCAACCTTGATTCCCCCCCCCCCAAGAAAAGCACCAGTCGTATATGATAGTTAGCCTTTCTCCCACCTTTACAATCTCTGCCCCTTAATATTACTTTATAATTTTACACTACATTCCCCACGTCGGGGGTATCACTATAGAGCATGCATGATTGAACATTGGAAATTTAGCTTAACCAATCATCACTCTGATTATAATCATTTTTATTTTATAATATATTTTCTTATTCTTTCATTTTATACATTTTTTGGTACCACACCATGCCTACTATATTTCGCTATAGCTAGTGAAAAATATATACACACAAAGTAAAGGAGATTTATGAGGCCATTTAGTTCTCCGTACAATGCTACGTACAATGCTATCTTTTGATAAGATTTCTACACATGGCTTCAGCCAAGCTGGGAAATAAAGGCGTTGAAATTTGGGACTGCTCCAGCCTTAGTAACCACTGCCCAGTTTAAGTAGTCCTCCTGACAGGACTTGGAATATCTTATGAAGCAGGTATCCGCTTCAAGATGAGTCCATCATAGATCTGAGGATCTATTGAAAAACTTCACGTTCTATTGCAGGAAACTGGCTAATTCCGAAATAAATTTAAATATATATGAAAGACTTTAAAGCGATGTATAATATTATGATTGAGATAATTATTATTAATTAACTTAGAACAGGTAACAATCATACATTACATGCATTTTACATTACGTACATTTTATATATTTTCAATATGACTATATATATACGTACTAATTATTCCCAAAACCGAAATATTAATGAATATGTTCAATAATGAGATAACTGAAGGGTGGGAGCTTCATGTGAAACGAGAGACTAAGCCAGTTTTTCTCACCGCATACTCAGCCGATTTTGATATATTAGGAATGAAGCAACATATCACTGAAGTCGTCTATTCGAAAATTACACATGTATAACACACTAAAAACTAAACAAAATGAAAATCCATTCACATTACGTTTCATTAAGAATAAAAATATATGCCCATATAGTACAAAATAAAAATAATTTCGAAATTACATTTTTCCAACCCCAAAATAAGGAATTTGGAATATAAAATTTGAATGTTATAATTCAGGAACAAATTATTGATTGGATCACCGAGTATTCCTTTTTTATCAAAGGGTGTTAAACAATTGTCACTTATACTTTTTGGATATACTGAGGAAATTAGTTCACAAAACTACTTCAGATTCAATATTGAGCTCTTTAAACAAACTAAAGGGTTAGCAATGGGGAAATCTTTGAGTCCATTATTGGTGGAACTACATATAGATGAATTAGAAAAACTACATATATTATCAACAAAAATCCATACAAACACAAATTCAAATATTGGTTACGTTTCGTGGACGGCGTACTGGCGTGCTTTATGAGGAGTCAAAGAATTAGATGAAGTATCTACATTTTAAATAAAAACATCAAATTCACATCGGAAATAGAAACAAACAAAGTAATTGCTTTTCTAACAGTGAGAAAAATTGTAAAGAAACAAATATTTAGGATATATAGGAAAGATAGGATGACGGATATAGCGACTCATAAGGAAGACAGCCCACCACCACACTAACGAGATCGCCATGTTCCACTTTCTCGACACTAAATTACATAACATCCCACTAGGCGCGGATAATTATGACTTTTAGCTGGAATATATGTTACTTAATGACTAATAGAATTTAGTTTGTCTCCATAGGCGCAAGTAGAAGTTTTAACATTTGACTTTTTATTTTACATAACTGAATATGATAGCTTAGGGCTGTCGAAAGCGCTTTTTAAAAAAAAAGATTATTTCAGTTGTGGAAAGACAAAAAAACTGTGTTATATTACTGTACCCTTTCACAATCCTGCATTAATCATTTAGTTCACAAATATTTGTAAGAAGTTTCTTCAAAGTTATTTTTAGATCAGAATTTGTAGCAGAATAAAAAAAATGTACTCATGAAGAAAGTGTTTGACAGAAGTGAAGATAAAATTAAGTAAACACAATATTTATAAATGTCTATGAAAGATGTGAGATGAGTAATACTTTATTGTAATGCTGTTTAACATGGTTAGATTGCACTGGCTCTGCATACTAACTAATCTTTTAATCTTTTAAACACATTTTACCTTCTTTTTTTTACCTCTTTCCACATTCTTCTGCTTCATCGTCCATCTGACAAGAATATAAACGTTTGACACTCATACTATTTATTGTTAATATGGGTTTGTTGTAGTTTTATATAATTAATATATAATTAATCTGGGTTTCATTGACAGTATATTTGATTATTAAGAATGTTTAGTGAGTCAATTGTTATAGACTCGGCCATCCTTGACAGTTGTTTGACATTGATTGTCAGTTCCATAAGGAACGAGGTTGTTTTCATATCGTAACATCGCACATTCAGAAACAAACCAGAAAAAATAAGCCGATTCCTTGTCTATTTTCGCCTTCCTCACTACGGTTAGTTCCTTGGTTAGTAACAAAGCATTTTAGCCAACGTCAGGAGTCATCAACGCTGGAACAGAACAATATGTAAAGAAAAAGTAATAGACTATTTAAAAACAATGGAATCCTCTTTTTTTATCAGTTTGATGAATTTCATGGTTTGCACTGTTGGGATGACGATTGTCAAGCAGCCAATTGCGTTATTTTGAATTAGAATTTGATGCTGAATATGTCCAGAGCATGGACACAGGATTGAAATCAACAATCCCTATTTATTTACTTGGTGAAAAGAACCTAACAAACCATACATGTACCACTTATCTCGTTTTAAGTTTAATTAGTCTATCCCAATAATTTTCAACAGTTATCTCATGGCCGCTACGTAAAGGTTTGGAGGGAAATAAAAATATTCAATCGATGAACATCTTGCCAAGCAATGTAGTAAAGTCACATCAATGTTTTTAGCATATCAGTTACCTAACCGAGAGTAATGCTATAATTTTCTCATTTATGTCACCTACACACCTGTTAAAACAATTTTTATTAAATTCTAACCAATTTCAACTAAAAATAAGCTTTTAAGTACTAATAAATATTAGGTAAAGAATATATATTCTAGTAGGGTTTTGACTCCATTCAAGGACCTCCCAATATCTACTGCTCTAACAAAGAAGCCACTTTGCACAACTAAATTCTTGCAAAGACTATAAGTGATGTATTGGGAAGGTAGAGCTTCCAAATACAATTTGAGTCTCAACCCTGCTTTTGTACTTTTTCTCAGTTAATTACTACTCACATGTGTTTGGCCAAAAGGGCTTAAGTCGTCATTTTTACAAAAATAAGGATTTTATGTCTTCTTGACCAACAGATTCTGCTTTTTTTGAAAGTACGAACTGCTTAAGCCTCAGATGAGTCTTTATTTATATAAACAAGCTAATCTGAAGGGCACATTTGCTGTTCAACAATAATTTAAAGGTTTAAGTCCTTTTGACCAAACACCAGTGTATTTATTAACAGTTAATATTAACTGCGGGAAATATACCATAACCAAACTGACTATATAGATTAACAAGTATATTCCATGACTCTGTTGACATGTTTTTGGTAATTTTATTTTAATATTGTTGCAGAAATCAAACATTTTAACTAAAACTGAACAACCTTGACATTAATTGTTGGCAAATTTAAAGGGCGTTATTCCGTGGCCTTTTCGAAAATTATAGCATTATTTCAGAAAACTATTAATTAATGTACTTTATTAAGGCTGGCGTTTGAATTTTATACATTAGAATTAATTGGTTCAAAATAGTAATTTTATAAACATTTTTAGAGGGTGAGTATCACAAATTTTACAATGTTTTTGAGCAAGACTCACCTCAGCACGTAGGTAAACCTTCGCAAGCCACTCCCATCTCCTTGCCCTATTTTGTGGATGATCTACCCCTTGCTCTTGTGTACTACTGGCTGGTTCTACATTCCATGATCCTTTTGGCCCAGATATCCTCTTTCATCCTAAGGATAAGGTCAGCCCATTCCCACTTCATCATGAAGTTCATCTCCACTTTGCCTGTCAACTGGGTTTCTCTCCTGTTCCAGACTATAATTTTTCAGTATTTTTTTGTATATCTCCAGTTAATACCTTTTACTACGCTGTGTTGTTTGGAGTTTTTTTGTAACTTTTGCCAGTCGGGATATTAAATAAAAAAACGTGGGAAGCTGCAGTCCTACTATAGGTTGCAAGACCTGGAAATGTAACGAAAATGGGCATAATTAAATATAAAAACAACTTTATTATGATAAAATTACTATCTGCCTTATTGGGCAATATGTAATTGTGATAAATGATCTCATTCATATCATATTTACAATTTTCATTCACTTGCTCATTCATAGAGTATTTACAAACAGCCCAGAGACCTCCCAAGTCCACACGGTTGTCACCACGCATGCGAAAGAGAAAACGGCGTCTTGGGAAGGCTCCCACGCTCCTCCGTCAGCCATTTCACTGGATAAGGGCCAGTGGAGTCTGACCAAGAGCGTGAGAGCCACAGACGCTCAGGACATGAAACTGGCCATTGCCAGGACTCCCACTGTCACGTATTTATAGCAGGTCACAAGGCCACTGCCGTTTTAGTCTCCGAGGAGGATTATAGGGATGAGTGGCGCAGTGTAATGACTGTAATGAACTTGGAAGGGATGAGTGTATAATTAAATATCATAAATAAATAATATGTGCTAAAAGTAAAAAATTGTAATATAACTTACGAATCATTGTGAAAATCCATTGTTGGTGGATTTTAGGAAGGGCTCAAATGATTTGCAATGTATATACATCTTTCATCACTACTCATTTTTATTTAATGTAAGTGACTATGACTCAAAAAAACAATAAACGTAGAAATGCTGTTTGCTATAAAGAGCTACTTTTTTTATTCTATTCTAGAAATGTAATTTTGTGAACCGAGCGACTTTACGTAGACCTTCTTTATCTTAAACACACTTAATACGTATCCATTACACAATATGACACGTTTATTGATATAGTAATTAGACATAAATTACATATTATTTACTCTAAACAAATCTTCATTTTCGCATATTAGATAAAACTAAACGAGCTGTATAAAAAGGACAAACTAATTTAACGTGACCATTTGTTTTTCAGTTCGTGGGGAACCGCTGATGTAGTCCAATAATGTATTCAATATAAACTAATAAGTAAATTACTAACCATAATTTACACAAAGCTGTGAAACCATCGACTCCGTGATTCCTTTTCTACAGTGAATGCGAAATGGCAGCCGTTGAGAAAAAAACGAATGTTCCTCTAGATGAGGCTTTGACTATAGCAGGTAAATTGGAGTGCACATTGATATTTACTAAAACCATTTAAGCTATATAGTTACGTATGATGTTTGCCTCGTGATCGATCAATTAAAATTCATCACGCAGTATAAATAGGGCGAAATGGTTTAACGAGTCTCTTTGCCTTTTCAGTTCGTAGGGATCGGTTGAAGCAGTCCAATAATGTTTTCAATCTAAATGAGTAAGCAAATTATAAACCAAATTTAAAAATTTTATAAGTAGTAAAAATGTCGCTTCTGTGATACCTTTTCTCAAGTGTTAGCAAAATGGCAGCCGTAGAGAAAAAGACGAATGTTCCTCTAGACGAGGCCTTGACTATAGCAGGTAAATTGAAGTGCACACTGTTATTTACTAAAACAACATAACCTATCCTGTTAAGTATACTGTCATACGATCAATTAAAGATAATAAAATTGTGTTTATTGTTCAGATTATGGAGGGAAATGATTCTTTTGTCTAATAGAAATATTAGGTTTTGAGATCAAACTTATTGGATTGAAATATAAAATTAATTATTAGAGTTATATCGTTGGTATATACTGACAAAAAAGACTGAATTGGTGGACTATAGTATAGGGTTTAGGTAATTTCGGACAAATATAGATCATCATACATCATCAAAACCTACTTTATATTGGTTATAATATCGTACAGTAAGAAGCTTACATGATCAACATCTCTTCTATTCAATTTAAAATTAATAAACACGATTACTGAGTTCGGTATTTTACAATAAAATAGAAGATCACCTCTGATATTAGCAACAGTTGTGACTTATTGATTGGACTTGCAAACCAAGTACTTGCCAAGCTGGTAGGGGAATAAAAGATTTTTCCTTTTAATAAATTTATAAATTTATTTTCAGAATCATCAGGCCATTAGATTTAATTACTTAATAACATAGTTGCACTAAAAAACATACACTACTAGTCATGCAGATATGGAATCAAACACTATTCATTGATTGCCACATAAATACGATCATTGAATCGATAAGATAAATTATTGAAATATCGCTGTTTGCGTAAATAAAATAATAGGAAAATTTATTTTTAATTGATAGTATCAATGCACAGAAAAAAGATAACGTGAAAGAGCATTTTAATTGGTAATATCATTTTTCTAATATATATTTTTTATCAAAACAAAGAATCGATTTTAAAAGCTTGTTATTGGTGTAAATGTTAAAATATTTTTTGTTTAATTAGTAAAATATCCTAGTTAACTAATATATAGAATTGAAAACAAATTAAATTTCAAATACTTTTGGTGAGTGGTGGTGGCGTGAAGTGGAGTCCCTCGGAATCCAGAATAGGGATTAAGTAGTGATTTGTCCAAAACGTATACTTGTTTGCGTCTTATTCACGACTTAAGAATGAGTGGCCTTAATCGTTGGATATTTAATTTGGAATGTAAATCCCGGGTTGTATGACTATATTTGTTGTAAATGGTAGTTGTACTCCATCAGTTTGATGTTCAGTAATTATGTCCAACTTCGTCTATTTTGAACTTCCCCAACTTTGTCGTTCCTTATTTTTTTCGTTTGTCATTGCTCATAAATCGGGTAGGTCAGGCGTATTCAAAAGTAGAGCCCGAACAGTTCAAGTGTACAGCGTCTGTTTTAGGGATAATTTGTTTGATAAACTTTCTCGGTAACATTTTCTTGTTAATTGAAATATGGCAAGATAAATGTGACCTGTGAAAATTTGTAAAAACACGCCTGGTGGTAAAACGAGATCTAGCGATTCTTTCCAAAGTAAGACAACTAACAAGTGATACAAATTTTGACAATCTCATTCAGGACTATTCTAATAAAAAATAAAGAAAGAATTTTATTTATTTACTTATGTTAAGTAATAACCACTCTTTATTTTGATTGACTTGGAAAGAGCGGAACATTATAGACCACCGGTGGCCAAAGCAGTAGCTACGCCACTGAAACCACAGCACCATGATATCCGAGCTTTATTTTATACGTGCCTTGTAAAAATTGTAAAGGTAAACAAAGATTACATACAACTAATATAGATTGCATAAACCAAACAATAAATAGAAAAACCATAAAATTTTTCTGATTCACAGATAATGAGCGTATTCATACGTCAGCGGAATGTTTTAGTTTATAGCAGTACATATTTGTCTTGTACATGTATAAACTATTTTTACATGGCCATTACGTATTTTGTCTCTTATACTAAACTACGATGTTGACATCTGCTCAGTTAGCCGTGCTAAATATTATTACACCAATCTAAACTTTTAAACGCTTTTGTCTCGAAAATTATGAAAAAAATATAAGACTAAAAATACATAGTCTTGTTTGTTAGATCTCATTTTTTAAAAAATATTAAATACTGAATCAAATTGAAAAGTGTATTAGGGGGATTCAAACCGCAGAACATTCATTCAAACCAAGCGTCCAAACTCTGTCCCAAAGTTTCGATCATCATCCGTTTCTGATTATTTTTAATCTTATCCATGGAAAACTTAATTCCTCTTAAGGATCACAAATGGCATGAGCTCGGCGGTACTAAATCATTGAATTCATTTGACCCAATTCTTTGGATTCCCCCTGAGTTTTTAAATTTTCCCATTTTCCCCAGGATCCCCCAGCCATTTTCAATTGTCAACTTACATAAATTGATGCTTCTAGACGACAGTACTTCTTTCATTTGTTTTAATGATCAATTAGGGTTTTTTTTTTAAGGAATCAAGAACATCCTGGATTGATGATTTTTGGTGTGGCTCTGCCCTTCTAACTAGAATTTTATTTTTGAAGTACAGTATGCTGCTTTAAATTCTATGCCAAATATTGACGCAGAATATTTTATAGAACGGCCTCCCTCAAACAACCCCAGCAAATGATTCTTTTGATCCTTTGAATATATACGGTAAACATATCTTTGTGGATGAACATGGGAGTGAGGCTCAGAGACACTGTCCCTCAGAAACGACGAGTGCATATATTATCACACAAGTCACTCATCATTCGCAGGGACAAAGACAACATGATAACAACTGTTATTAGAAATCTACTTGTTTTTTCTTGGCATGTCAAACACAGGAACATTGACGCCTGGGATGCTGGGAAGCAGTTTGATTTTTACAAATGTATCGTTTATTAACAACTATCTAAACTCCCATTACTTTTTTCTGTAAAGTAATCTTTTTTTTTTAATGACGCTATAATTACGTTTCTTAAAAGTTGTTTACAATTTTGAAAAAACAAATATTGTTATTCATTATTGTAATCACCACTAAACATCGGTGTGAACGGCAGGGATACCAACTGCGTAATCTTCTTCCTCCTAAAGGGGAAAAAAGCCTTCCCAAGGTCCTATACTATAGGAGGGGAACAGAACTCCCCGGCTTTCTCAATGTGCTCACTATCTGGGTATAAAAATGGGTAGGCATCTCCATTCCTCTACTCATTTTAGTAACAAAATTGAAAAAGTATGACACAGGTCTTACCGGCTTCACCACTTGATAACTTCACCTAACTTGTCATATATAATACTTGATATATAAATGTGTCCTCCGGCCAGCTCTGCTTTTCGGTGCCCCTCTATACACTCACTTGACTGACAATACAGGTAAAATAACGCCGACCTGCACCCGTGGCTTGGTGAGTGAGTGGGTGAGTTCATCTACCGGAGACACATAAAGGTTTTTGACTCGTTGCAGCACCTCACAAACGCAGCGTTATGACCCAACTATGCTATGACCCCTCCACCCTCCCCATATCGATGGCAACAGACTTTCAGGGAAAATTAGGTTAGGATATAGTTTAAGTTTTATTGTTAGATGTAAGTAAGTTTTAAGTCTATAATAAATAAGGTGAGCCATCGCTTTTAATAAATTGAGTCCATTAATGTATCATGTACATCATTATACCTTTGTACAATGCAAACACTATTAGTAGAAAACAGAATTTGTATAAAATGTAGTCAAGCTACAGAAAATATAATGAACCCATTGTAAATAGAATCGTTAGTAGATATATTTTGTAACATATATTAATTTTGTAACTAGGGGATATGAAACAAAAAAAAATATATATATGTAATTACTACACAGGTGGTCTGAAAAGTTTCCAACCTCAACATGAAGATGATAATAAAATAAATAAAAGCTAGTGAAATAAAAGCTAAAATAAAAGCTTTGTTAGGTCGGAAACTTTTCAGACCACCCTCTCACGTGAAAATTAAAACTGATGTAGTTCACATTGAAACAAATAAAATAAGTTCTTTCATTAAGAATTATCAATTTAAATAAGAGCAAAAAATATGAACTCTGCTAAGAAAGCTGAAATCCAAAGAATTAGATCCAATAAATAAAACTGAGTTCATTCCTTTTGTAAAACATAAATTAAATTATTTTTTGTAATTTTTTTTAATTATGTAATTAATATTAACTTATAAAATTTAATATAATATAATGCTATTTTATATTATTATAAACATAGATAGTAATTTTTTTTTTTTGATTTTTTTATTGTCCCTTTACTTTTACAGATAATTATATGCAAGTAAAGATCCTCGGGTGAATCTAATATACTAAAATTTAAAAACTTTAAAAATGTAGGATAAGGGAAAAATAAAGTAAAATTTATTTGGGTTGAACAGATCCTTTTACTAGGAGGACCTATTTGAAGGTTGGGTAAAGGAATGCTATTTAATGACTGAATTTATGGTAAATGCCTATAGGTACCGGACTGTACACTAATTATGTGATATTCACCACTGGCTTCATCATCGTCACAGCAATGTTTAACATCGAGTCAATAGCGATGGTGCTTCCATCAGCGGGCTGCGAAATGATGCTAAACAGCACACAGAAAGGAATCTTGACCTCCATGTCAATGGCAGGTATGTTTCAGGAGAATACATTACACTTTATTCCCGATTTACTATAAAATAGACTCCATATTTTGTAGTTTCTTATTTTCTTAACTTACATAGGTTTGTTGTTTATTTTTATTGGTTTTCCAATAACTTTATTTATTGAATTAAATCACATTAAACTCTACTTCTTAATGTTTTAGTTTTAAGCAAATAAAATTGTGTCTTGATGCGTATGCGAAATATTGACAGTAGAAGGTTTGTCAATTTTGAAAAAATAAAGCTTAAACTACCAAAAATATAAAAATAAATATGCGTCTGTCTTTTTGATTATCAATATTCCGGAAATCGGGAATCAGGGGAATGAACATCGGAAGTTTAATAATGTTTGTGTTTCAACGTTGAAACCAATACCACTATATTATTATAACAAAATAAGAATTCCTTTTCCTGTTTGATATTTATATCATTACCTGATATTATTATTAGACAGAAGTAGAAAGTCGAGAGTAAAAATAGAACAAAACTAAAAATAAATGCAATTTTGAAAGGGCTTTTTTTGGGGGGGAGCAGTCTATGTTTCAGATTTTTTCAGTCATTTACCTATCCCTTTATTTTTTTAAATGAAATAAAAAAAAATATTCTGGAACATTGTCCCCGGAGAATAACAACAAGGAAAATGATAGTAAAGTCTATGTGACAAAAAAAAATTACAAAAACATTAAACTGATTTGATAAGCTTATGAATAATACTATGTACAAATGTGTAGTACATTGTGATTTTTCATGTACATATTAAAATAAAGTACCAACAGCAACAAATCGAAAAAAAAAAATAGAGACTAAAAAAATTTATAAATAAATACAGAAATTATCAAAAGGGGGGAAAGAGCATGTACGGTTCCTGGGATGATGCAAAATAAATAAATAGAATAATAACAATGAATTATGAATTGTTTGATTAGAGCGAAATAAGAAACTAGTAAAGTAAAATAAAAAAATTAAAGATTGTAAGAGTTGAACGACAAATATCACTGGGAATAGAGTTCCTGGCTGCACCCTTACGCCCATCGCAACGTGGAGTAGTACCACGTAATGAAACGTTCTGTGTGGAATTGAGTATAGATTTTAGAAAACTATTCATCAACCGCTTTAACCACACGTTGATAACCCCAGAGAGACCACCATACACCATGCAACCGTAGTCTAAATGGGGGAATAAAAGAGAGGAAACTAGAAGTTGGCACGTATTTAGTGGGATATAGGATCGTTTGAGCAGTTTAAGGGTGATGAGGGGTGAATAGTTAGGCGGGTGATTTGGGAAGTATGGTCTTTCCAAGATAGCGTTTGGTCAATATAGATAATTAGATAGGTCGACCATCGATGGTGAAGTTGGGAATATCAATTAGGGTTTTGAGGATAGGACCTGAACCAATTGTAATTGCCTTGAATTTTACCACATTATTGAGATTATTATTATTGAGATTAAGATTATTGAGGTCCAGGTCTTCTTGAATCTGTAAAGATCCGAATTAAAGCTGACACTGTGGAGGGAAGGTAAGGTAAATTTGGGTATCGTCGGTATGTAAGTGGAATAAGCTGAGATGGATAGATGAGTGGAGGTCTTTGATGTAGGCACAGAAAAGTATTAGCGAAATAGATAAACCCCGAGCAACACCGGAAGACACTGAAAGGGGTTGGGATGGAGGTTGGTCAAGGATGAGTACTGGGAGTGATTGGAAATGAGTGATTGATTGAGAGGAGTGATCAAGGGTGTTAAATGCCTTGATAATAAACTTTACCAGAGACTTTACTCTTAGGCTAGTTGATAGGGAAAGATATGTATAAGATTATGGAGAGACCCCAGGTCTTCTTCAATCTGTAAAGATCCGGATTAAAGCTGACACTGTGGAAGGAAGGTTATTGATTGGATCCTGGGCTGGAGCCGGATTGTAATGGTGATTTAAATTTGCTTCTAAAAATAAGGAAAATTGCGATTGAATTAGTTTTCGAGGGGTTCGGAAAGGCTAGAGAAAATAGATATAGGCCGGTAGTCTTTGGGGGAGGAACTTTATTTAACATTCGCTCTTTTTTAGGAAGAGACTAATGTGGAATTTCGAAGTGGTAAATTAGAAAAAGGAAGAAATAGGCGAAGATTTGTATGAAACAGAGCTTTAGGAACTTTACGGGAACACGATTTTATTCCCTACTGCAATACAAATATGTTTATTCGCAATAAATTTATGACAATAATTTTGAGCATACTATATTATTTACGTAGATATACTCTACTTATTTTACACTAACATTGTTTGTTTAAGGGATGTTGATGACAGGACCGATGGCAGGATTTTTGTCTGACGCTTATGGGAGGAAACGAATAACAACCTATGGGCAGTTGGCTAGTGGAATTTTTCTCCTCCTGTCTGGTCTGGCACCTAATATTGTTACGCTCATGGTTCTGTGCTTTTTAAATGGAATTGCGTACGTACCTTTAATGTGTGTTTTTTAATAATGAGCTATTACCACAGTATTGAAAAATAAAGACAATTTTTAGATAAATATTAAATTCAAATTCGAACAATATTTAAAAAAAACAATGTTTTCACTGTCTGGTATTAGTGAGTCTTTTGTTGTTACCGTATTAAAAATATATAAAAACATGATTGAATGAGTTTAAATTAATTAATTAATTTCTTGGTATTACAAGCAATACACTTTTCTCTTATGTTAAGTAGGGTATGAAATTGAAGACCTTGGCGTTTAATGGTTAAAAAGATAACATTTAAGTATTGTTTTCTAATATTTCTTTAATTATATAAAAGTTCATATTGTGCTCGCAACTCTAATTCAATCCCAGTTTCACATAGAGGGATTTTGTTTTCATGGGAGTTTCAGGCTCTTAGAAGTGAGCCCTTGAAAAGATTTGAGGGCCATTATACAATCAATAGCTTACAGTTAAAATAAGCCATATTACATACTACAATAATAATGCCTAGGTTATCAAATTACAGATCTTTATGCCCTGTTTAATAATGTGTACAGGAACCGCAAAGGTCTATAGTTACGAAAAATTATCTAAAATCTACGAAAATTATCTAAGCAGCCGTAATAAACATTTAATTGTGCGACTCGATTATTTTTATGATTTTTGTAATATGTACAATACACAATAAATACAAGCATTACAAAAAAGCGTGTAGAAAATAATCGTTTAATTTTCACTGACCCATTCGTAGTCAATATTTTATAAACACGTTCAATGATATTTTGTGTTTTGTGCAATTGTGTTTCAGACTGACAGCCTCTTTCACCCCAACATATGTAATCGTGAATGAGTTCTGCCCTTCAGCGATCAGAGCTAAAGCACTTATAATTGCTAGTCTTTCAGGTTCATTGGCTAATGTAGTCCTTCCAGGTAACAAAACAATATTGATAAATCATTAGATCATAAACCAATATATTTATAAAAGTATTCTAGGAGACTTTTGGAGAAGAAAATTCATTGTGTTGAATTTGCTTATGAAGTTGCATTAGGTTTGTTGAAACCATTCAAACATATGTTTTTCACCTATGACTGCCGGATCCCTTTCAGACCTAGAAATTTTACCTCAATGTTTTATTTTATGGCCCAACGAAGTGTAAAAATACAGCTTAGTAACAATAAAATATTGACATGAGGTAGAGTAAGAAAATAAATATCTGAAAGCCCCGATTAGTAATGTGTGCACTGTATTTTGTTTTTTTAAGCTACAATTAAAACTTAAACAAAATTATGTTCGTTACTTTAACTCAAGACATAATGGATGATAAGGTATAAAATTTGGCATAGCACTAAGACTCGATACCCCACGATGCTAAACTTAAAATCACGAAAAACTCACGCAAAGCAACGGCATGAAAAAAAAGTCTTTTCAATTACTTGATAATCAAAAAATAAGTTGTGACCTAACATATTGAGAAGATTATTGATTCAAGGACATTTATCTCATGCATTGATGAATAATACATAATATGTGTTGATGATGACACTGTAGTGTACTATAATTAAAACAGCTCTTCAAATTAAAACCCACAATCGTTTTAGTTTCAATAATAACTTTTTGATTTAACATATAGCGATGGTATTTTACAAATGTGCTGTAATCGGGGCTCTAAAATTAACAGCAGTCTTAGGAAACATAATGTCTATTACTTGATAATTAAAGAAAAATTGTGTTCCTATCGTGTTAAGTTGGCCCTGAATTAAACAAAAACCATCCTTCGCGATTAATAATATAAAAGGGCAAAAAAAAAAAACCAAAAAGTGTTAATAAATCTCTTATCGAGCGCAGCAAAATAATAAAAAAAAATTAAATAATTAAAAAATCGCTGTTGTAAACTGAAGTTTCTGGCGTAATAAGAGACATTGACTTTTTTATAAAGGGTTCTCAGGACTTTTGATTGAAAGGATTGGATACGTTTGATGCTCGACTTTTTTGCTGTCCCCCATAGCTCTATTCCGTATGTCCAGATTGGCTTTAGTATAACTTCGTAAATCAGTAATTTATTTTCTATTGAGAGATGGGATGTCCTTTGAAGTATTCAGTACAGTTGTCCAAAGCAAAACCAAAGTAAGGAAAATGATTGTATATGTGTCGGTCCTTGTGGTTGAGACGCCCTAAAATAAAACTGAAGTTATATCGTATCTGTAGCTTTATAATTATCAACCAAATAACACTACTCTGCAGATTTTGTCAAGTTATAATATTTTGTTCTCCCTTTTCAGGGCTGGCATGGCTGGTCATGCCACTTGATGTGCATATTCCCGTTGGCATCACCACAATAACATCATGGCGACTGTATATGATTATAATGTCGATACCAACATTTATAACGCTGCTGTTCTTGTGGAAAATGCCGGAGACTCCGAAGTTTCTCCTTAACAATGGAAAACCAGAAGAAACAATGGAAGTGCTTAGGAGTATATTTGCGGTCAACAATAAGGAGAGGAGAGAGGATTACCCGGTAGGTAATTTAAATGTATCATATTAGCTTTGAATCAAGTACTACACTATACTTAAATACGTAACGTATTTGTTTTCTGATTGTTCTTTTCTGTGGCTTTTCTCCAGGATGTCCATTGCTCTTCCTGATATATTATCCAATGTTCCAGGAGAATATTTTTCGGAGGCGTGCATAGGAGCAATACACGAAATGTTAGGGGGGGAAATGGGCAGGCAAGATAAATCATATGAAACCCGGTGGAAGACGTTAAAGTAACACATAGCCATCTTATCTTAAGCAACTTGAGGGCAGAAGTTATTGATATATAAAATAATAATTGAATTAACGCAATCCGATGTTTTGCTTAATCTGCCCCAAATGAAAATATACATAAAACCAATTATAAACATTTCAACAATTTTAATGATAATTTTTTTCAAAATTATTTGTAAATAATTAATTTGTTTAAGGTTCTTAGCGTTATTTTGGACTCAAGTGACGAAGGATATGGTGCAGAAATACAATGTGCAAACCCATTATTGAGATCAATGAAGGATATGTACGCTCGGACCCGTTTAATTTTTTCCAGGGGTTTCATTTTATACACAGCACTGGCCAGTTTCCTCTTGTTCAGTCAATGTGGCACGTAAGTGTATTCAATGTCAATTGACTGATGTTTCAATGAGCTAATTTTCTCTGGTTTCATGTTTCTTCTGTTTTAATGAAAACTAATGAAATAACCTTAAAACATAAATGAGGCACTCAGCATAGCCGATAATTTATTTCCCGGTATTTTTATTTATTATTTGTCATTTGTTTCTATTTCATTAGTTAACTTGTCATTATCGATTACAAATGCTTGATTATTTTTCTCATTCATTATGATCATCAACTGTTCCATTTCCTGTTCACTATATATTTTTGAACGTAGTCAGAACTGGTATAGATTTTATTTCTGAACTCTTCAAAATACAGCAATGAACGTGTTGTCTATGTTACCAAAATTCACCTCGTTGTGTTACTGTTTACTTGATTATTTTTCACTATATTATTCTAAATGCTTTAGTTTATTTACCTAAATACTTTGTTGAATAATAAGTTTAAATGTTGTTTCTATACATAAACCATCTGAATCTACATTGTCTATTTACTAACAATATTATCTGTATGTCTTATTTTTTTCGTGTCTTACGTCGTAATTTATCAACAATAATTACCTTAATTATAGTAATGACCAATAAACATTAGGTCAAATTTTGAATGAGTGATAAATTTTGGTTAGGTCTCTAATATAAAAAAGACCAGCAAACTATTTGAGATTTGAACACCATTATTTGTACCAAGATGTGACAAAAGACTAAAGTCGTCCCACTCTCTGCCTCGGACATAGTACCACTTCTTACCTTACTTACTTACAGCGCTACCTGCTTCCTAAAGATGTGTGAAAGTAAGAATAAAGTATTGCTCTTACCTGAGAGTACCCCATGTCAATTCATTCCCAGCCCACAAAAGTCACTTTTCACGGAAATTTTAATATACTATCTTTTAGCTATTCGTAATATATCTGCACTATTCTCCCGTTTTTCGATGGTACTAATCAAACTACAAAGTATCTCCAGTAATCGCGTGAGTGTCACGCCGATAGTGGTTGTCGGGCTCAGTTTAACTGAGTATCCCCAAAGTGGGGAGGAGACGCCCGCCGCGGGCTAGGGTCACTACAACCTCTTAGCCACCGTCCGGCGAGCGTCCAGAAAGAGTTAAAGCGGGCGGACCTGTGGTTTTTTACTCTTGCTGCCGACCTAGTCGCTGGGCAGCCTAATTCGCTTTCTGACTCCATAAGATCTTTAGAAGGGGTGGTGTGCCCTGTCAGTGCACTATGTTCAGGAGAAGTTGTACAGGGTAGCTTTATAGGTAGTTTATGTGGTCTTGGAATGACCACGTATTCACACTCGGTTTTTAATAGTAGGTGAAAACCATCAGGATCCCAAAGGCGAGTGTGAACCGGAGAGAGGCAGACTGGATTGCCATGGGAGACACTGCTAGGTAAATTTGGAGGGCCACGGGCCCCCCGAGGAGGTGCTAGTTTTAGTGAGATGAAGGCAGAGATTCCCACTAGGAAGGTGTGGGGTCTGACAACGTCAGACTAAAACATAGCGAGGTTAGGAGTGAGAGATGCAGAGGTAGTTGAATGAGAAGACCATAGTTTCAGTAGAGCAGCAAACGCCAGTGCAGAGAGAGAGGAGAGAGTAGTGTTCTAAGTGACGGTCTGGTTCGTTATGCCCTCTGTCTGAGGACAAGAGGCTTATATAGCCGGCCGGCTCGCCCTGGAGGGGATGGGCCCCCAACAGGTGGCTAGAGGAATTGGGGATAGGCCCCACTCCACTGGCTCCTCCCCCTACTCTCACTGACGTCGTTCACTGAATCGTTATTAACACAAAAAATGGAAATATAGACAGGTGTAATATTATTCGAGAAGGGGGAACTTTTAATTATTCATAATTAAGAGGTGGCCACAACAGTGGTTTTATTGTTTCTTTCTCCCATCTTCTCCCTCTCAGACTAACACTCCTGGAAAGGACCCCTTCCCTGTGGAAGACAGCTTCGGCGGCACGACAACCGGGAGGTTTTGAGAAGGGATTAGGGGTGTATTAGGGATAACACACAGGGATAAGTCTGCTTCTACTCCTTGGTTCACCTCATTCGGGAGGTTTTTACCGAACCTATTTGACCTATTTTGACCGCATGATCATACCACGCTTATTTGCCCCAGGTCTAGTCATTATTATAGTTATCGCTCTAATCAATGGCCGCTGGTCAGTTATTATACGTAGGCTTTCTATATGAGCTTCTATATGGCTTTATATGAGCTAAAAGCAAACAGTTGACTCAAAACATGCTATGTTTTTAGGTTTTACGCTTTCTTGCTTTGGTTCCCCGAGCAGCTTAGCAAGATAATTCAGTACTCAAGCACCAATGATGTCTACGACGTGACCCTCTGTGACTTGATGTCCCAGCAGAGCATACCAGCCGATGACACCCTGGACTGTCAACTCAACTACAACTTCTTTTCCTACGTCATAATCTTCGGCTTCGCCCAGTTATTGATTGGAATCCTTGTCAGTATTTACTCTGGCTTGGTCGGCAAGAGGACACTTTTGGGTCAGTAAAGCATTTTCGTTAAATCTAAATATTTCTCCTATAGCATTAAAGCTGATATTCGACCCAATTGTTTGCAGCGGGTCTGCTAGTCGCTACTGGAATCATGAGTTCTGCTATGTTGTTCTTCAGGCTAGAGTACTTGACGATATGTTCCGTCGCATTCATTATTATAGCAGACGGCATTGGTTTCCCTCTCATAGCTTCCTTAATAATGGATTTCTACCCGACCTATATCAGGTAATTTGAACTTAAAGTATTCGTATATTTATAGACGAAACGGTAAAAACCCACTAGAAGAAGGTAAGGATATGAGGATAAGGAGACGAGCCTTCCGTTATTTGGATTCCTTAGTAACACGGACAGCCACGATTAACAAGACACATAATTCTAAGATTCCTTTCGAATTATTTTAATGATAACTTTCTTCTGTCAGAGCTCAACGCCTCACGGTAAAAGATGAGTGGATTAAGTATGTACGTCCTATATCTAAAACCAAAATCGTACATACATTTTTTTAATTTATGAAACTATAGTCATATCAGTGAGTTCATTCCCTTCGAGTTCATATCGTATTAATAAGGTAATATGCTAATCGAGAATTTTTTTCTAGATCAACAGCCATTGCGGTCGCAATCATATTTGGAAGGTTTGGTGCTACGATTGGGAGCCAAATACTGGGAGTACTTTTTGAAAACCATTGTGAAAAAGCATACTTTGGAGTGTCAGCGATGCTTTTTAGTAAGATACCGTTGATAAATTTCCTTAAATTCATACATTTAGCAAAGCTATTTAGCTTCTGTGATTTATAATACTATTGATTTTTCTAGTGTCAGCTGTCCTCTGCCTGGTTTTACCTTCGAGGAAGAATATTTGAATGGGAACACCATCATAATAAAATTTCTTATTTCGCCCATACATATTTTTTTATATGTCTAAAATATTGGCTTATAGTACCTAATAAACTTGTGACAAATATAAAACTTTCTATTAATCTGATATAAAACCTTATTCACGTGTAATATTCAATGATATTCTTATCTTAATGACTAATAAGAATTCATTTTTACTTCTATTTAGAATTTCTTTCTTGTTTGAATATTTTAAATAATTTTTATAAACCTAACAAAAACGTTTCGGCCATAAATATAAACCATAACCACTCTATATAATTATGCGTCAATGAGGTGGAGCCAAAATAAACAAATTGAGAAATAACAAACTAAGCTGTAGTATAATGTCAACATTCAACAACTAGAGCTAATGGATTTTAATGAAATATTTCCTAAAATATAATACTGCCAATATAACTTTAGTAGCACATAGAAAAAGGTTATATAACATAATATAAATATTATATACTATATAATGGAATATCTTCATAAAGAGGATTACCAAGATTAAACTACCTTTAAAGAGCTGTCTTCCAGACAGGTCATTCTCCCTTCTGGCAGTTAAACAGTAAATTAGATTGGCCCAGTCTAAAACTAAATAAACATCTTAAAGTGAAACAAACACTGAGACTTCAAAAACTCAACGAAAATTATTTATTTTATTGTCAATTTGAATGATTTTTTGTGATAACATTCTCTAATGTACCCACAAATAATACTCATTACTAATGTCGAATCTTTTATTTGATACCCTATCTTTACGAATAAAAAAATATACATATGTTTTAATCACTAGTAATCTATTTATAATTTTTAAGGTCCCTTTAATTTTAGAAGCTCCGTGTCATCAAACTTTCATATAAAAAACATCTCTCTATATGAAGTAGGGCTTTTGAAAAACATTGTGTACACTTTTTTTAACAGTTTTTATGGCAAACTTCAATATAATCAATCCAACGAGCATTAACATAATGTGTGATGTTCAAGTTTAAGTGGATAATAAAAAATATATTGTATAAAGGTCATGTTTGATAAATGTGTCTGTAGTATTAAGGGATGTCGGAACAGCATTTTATTTTCAATTAGATTCAAATATTAAACTAAGCTGAACGTGTGATGTAATAATACTGCCCTACAGGCACTATGCAATATCTATGAAATTCACTAAATATTAAACTTTAGATCTGCATAAAACTGCAAGCTTGAGAGATGTTGATGATTTCGATCGTATTTACTAAACATAGTTATAATGATGGGTTCTTCAGGCCATTGGACATTGGCAACCCTATTAAAAGGGCAAGCCAAAATGTTTGCTTTTGTTCACTGTCGCCAATGGCATCATTCCAACATTGAACTATTTGGATAGATTTCTTTACACATTGATGGTAATTCAAATACCGGACCAAAGCAGCTCGCTAAAGAAATATCAAAATGAAGACAGGGGAATAGATAAGGTAGATTGCCTGTTGGTGTGAGATAATGCCACGTTTTGACTGCCATGCGGTAGTTGTTTCAAGGACATAACGGTTTCGTGGCCTCCATGTCCAATATAACTCCCTTCTCCCCATCACAATGGTATAATCAAAAGTCTATTTAATAAAAATAGTGATCAATCTTTTTTTTTTTTTTGGCGTGAATCCGTCTTCAAATTAGGGTTATCTACGGAATTCAAGTGATCAAAAAAATGGCACCATTTTTGGGCGCAGTAATGACTGTAATGCGCTTGCGTCAGTTATATAATTCATGAATACCTAATCGTTATGAATACGGTGGACCACCAGAAGTTCAACTTGTAAATCTACTTTGGCCATTTATCAGTAGATGTAGAAAACAACTGGCCTTTGTGCTCTGGGCTCAAAGTGAGTTGGGGGGGGGGGGGAGTTATGTATATTTGAGAATGTATATATACGCTATAAATTATGGTAGGTTGAGTGCACGGCGTGAATAGAGAAAGTAGTTTGACTGTAATTTACTAGTGGGTGTGTAATGGATATCAAGTGTTTTGTTTTAAATCATATCTTAGCATTCAGTTTTAATAAAGATTGGTTCTGTTACTACTCGTTAGCTCATTCAGTTTGTTTTTAAGGTAGGACTAGGTAAATAGAATTCAGTACTTTGTCAATAAACATATCAGGTTAAACAATACAAATACCCTAAAGCTAGTCTGGATATTATAAACATATAAAATTATTATCTCTCATTTCTACTATTACATCTTTCATAGTAATAAAAAACTCACGTAGATTATTTAATAAATTTTAACTGCTTATATTTTATACCTGCATTTTATTAATGATGTATACTTATAGATAGTTAAATAATCTTTGTTGAGGAGAGTATTTTAAAAGAAATGAAAGAAAAGCTTTATTATGAAGTACAAGCAAAACCCTGTTATATACAGATATTAAGAGTTATGATACTATATACTAGGTCGGAGGAGTGTTTAGGGATTAGTATCTGGGAAACAACTGTGTACAAGTGGCGACTGGAACTAAAGCTGAGACATATGTGTATATATATATGAGACATATGTCGCTTACTAAAAAAATAACAAGAACTACCAGTGACTTCCATGAAGTTCCGAGGCAGGTATACACTAGAAGGGGCTTTTAGCCTTGTATATAATATTAGGATTACAATATTCTTAGCATTTTATGACTGATGATTTCCAAATTTAAATTATTATAATTCCATCTTGAATAATTAGTGAATTGGGATGCACATATATTAAATATTGTGCCGTTTAATGGTATACTAAGTGCGCTTTATGGTTAATAATTCACCATACGGGGTTTTTATATAATCGCCACCCTGTTAATTAAGTGTTGAGACTGTTGTTGATTTTAGTTTCTTCGCTCCACACCCAATCTACATTTTTTTTGGTCGAGCCAGAAGGGATAGTGTGTACTTTCAAACAGGTCGGGGTATTTATTACGTTGGCATTTATGTGCCTTCTACGGTAAAGAACTTATATCTGAAATTTGTAGGTTTTTTCCATCACCTCGAAACGCGCTGATTAGTTTTTGGTAAAAAAAATATACCTGGCAAATAAAATTATAAACCTTATTATTATTATTATTTTGTTCCGGCATTTGTGCACTGCGGCCTCAGTGAGACCTATTGTGCGCCGTCCATGTCCCTGTCCTATATATGTGACAGGCCCACGGCCTTTGCAAATCTGAGGATACTGAGTGGATCGATCAGTTCACATAGTTTGGGGTCTACAATGCGATCACTACCAAAGTGAAGGTATCGCCTTCTAGCTAGGTTATTACAGTCACATATTATGTGACGTGCCGTTTCTCCCTCTTTCTTGCAGAATCTGCAGATTGGTGATCCCACTATCCCCAAATTAAAGAGGTGTTTGTTTAACCGACAGTGACCTGTATAGAGTCCTGTCACACTTTTGAGTGTCCACCTGTCCATTGATAGAAGTACTGAGCTTCTTTTCTTACAGGGTCCATCAAGAAACAGTTTCGAGTGTTCCTGTTTCAAAGTTTCTCTCCAAGAGAGTCTTGCCCTGTCCTCTAAAGCTAATTTTATACGCCTTATAGCGTAGCTGAGGCTGATACCACATATGGGTTCAGGTGCAAGAGGTGTCTGTTCTGAGCCCACCCTTGCAAGGCCATCTGCCTTTTCATTGCCTGTGATGCCTGTGTGTCCTGGCACCCAATCGATTCTAACCTTATTGGCTAGCGAGAGTGTGTTTAGGTTGTTTTTACACTCCTCAACCAAATAAGATCTGGTCGTATAGCTTCTCAGGGCGCCAATTGCTGCCTGGCTATCAGTGAAAATTGTGATCAGCCTGTTTCTTACACCCTCCCCAATTAAGGTTTGGGTACAGACATTGATCGCCATCACTTCGGCCTGAAAGACCGAGGTGTGTCTACCTAAAGGAATAGAAATCCCAGATTCTGGTTTATCTTTCCTCCATATGCCGGCCCCTGATCCGTTTTCTGTTAGTGAGCCGTCTGTATAGCAATTAATCCCATTACACAGTTTATGTGGTTTGGTCTTTGTGTTTACCGCACAGTATAAGACGTCTGTGTGTTTCTTAACTTGTAGGTCAGAGTGCATTGACAGCACCTCGTCCTCATCAATTCTTCTGACCAAGTTCCCATGCCCCATGTGAGTCATGACTTTGGATCTTGTTCCTGATTTTGCAAGTCTGTAAGCCACGTTCAAGGCTTGCGCTTCTACTTCTATGTGCAGTGGATTCAAGTTCAATAAGACTTCCATTGCAGCAGTAGGAGTTGTACTCATGGCACCAGTAATCATGAGACATGAAAGCCTCGGTAATTTGCCAAGCAAAGTTCTATTTTTACTAATGCTACCTCTGTGCCACCACACCATAGAGGCATAGAGCACCATTGGTCTCACTGCTGCGGTATATAGCCAGAATAACATTCTGGGTTGTAGTCCCCAGGTCCTACCCACAGCCCTTTTACATGCATAGAGGCATCGTAGTGCCTTCATAGTAGTATTCCTGATGTGTTTAGACCAGTCCAATTTACTATCCAGAGTAACCCCTAGATGCTTTACCTCACTACAAATGCTTACCTGTGTCCCCCCTATATAGGGTGGTCTAACTATAGCATTTCTTTTGTTAGTGAAGATACAGAGATTTATCTTCTGGGGATTGATTCCTAAACCATTCTTTTCACACCAATCCCTCAAAAGATCCATCGATGAGGAAAGCAACTCAGAAATGGTTTCTGAGAACTTGCCCCCTATGAGCACAGCAATGTCATCAGCATATCCCTGTGCGTAGAACCCTGCAGAGTCTAGGTTTGTTAACAATGAGTCAACAACCAAACACCACAGTAATGGAGATAACACCCCTCCCTGTGGACATCCTCCCACTGGCTTCATCCACAGTTTGGTTTGTCCCAATTGTGATTGTAAGATCCTATTCTCTAGCATGGTGTTTATCCAGCTAGAGGCTAAGGAACTAATCCCCTTTCTTTCTAAGGCCGATGCCATAGTGTTATAGGGTGTGCGATCAAAGGCACCTTCTATATCAACAAAGATGCCTACCATTATTTCTTTATGATCTAGGGATCTCTCAATCCTGGAGACCAGGTGGTGGAGAGCAATTTCACAGGATTTTCCTGCCTGGTATGCGAATTGAGCGCTATGAAGCGGTCGTTCTACCAGTATTCCATCCCTAATATGTCTGTCTATGACCTTTTCCAAGGTCTTCATTAAAAATGAAGTCAGACATATTGGTCTGTAAGACTTGGGTTCGTCATAGGACTCTTTCCCAGGTTTTGGTATGTAACAAACTTTTGCCATCCTCCAGCTTACTGGAATATAGCTCAGTGCCAAGCTTCCCCTTAAAAAGGTAAGTATAAGGGGCCTAATTACTGGTAGGCCTTTTTGTAGCAAGGCTGGGAATATCCCATCAATACCAGGTGATTTGAAGGGAGCAAAAGAATTAATTGCCCACTCCACTCTTGCAGAATTGATAATTTTATTTGCTTCTGCCCAGTTACCCTTGCAGCTAGTGTGTTCATAGTTGGTAGGGTCATTATTAATCGTATCCATCAGTCCGCAGCCAGGAAAATGCGCGCGCGCCAGGGCACCGAGGGTTCCCTCCTCAGAATCCGTATAGCCCCCTCCCACCCTGACGGAGCCCAATACTCCCCTGTCAGACTGCTTGGATAAGATCCTATTTACTCTAAACATGGAAGTTGTATCGTTTATTTCGCTACAAAATTTCTTCCACGCCCTTCTTTTAGCCTTTCTGATTTCTTTGTTATAATCAGTGAGTGCACGTTTATAAGTGTCCCATCTGCCTGATCTTTTGGCCGCGTTAAAGAATTTACGTGTAAGAGCTCTTAACTTGCCAAGTTCATTGTTCCACCAGGGACAGTTCCTGTTGGATCTAACATTACATACAGTGTTATTGCCAGTGTATGACTTAATTATTGCCTCAGTCAATGTTGAGTTTAAATGTTCCAAATGCCAGTTGCTACTCACCACTCTAGGACAGCATTTGACCTCCTCCTCAAGCTGTGTATAGTAGGTTTCCCAGTTTGTAAGTTTGGGATTCCTATACACGGCTTCGGACGTGATGTTACCACTTAGATCAAATCTAATGTATCTATGATCTGAGCATGACTCTTCTTCAGAGACATGCCAGCCTTTAACCCTTAGGCTTATAGTGCGTGTGCTAAGGGTTATGTCAATGACCTCAGATCTAATTCTATTGTTAAAAGTGGCAATATTGCCTCTGTTTAGAATGTCTAGGTCATTACTAGTTATGTACTCTACTAAACACTCACCTCTCTGGTTGTTGTTCTTGCTCCCCCAGAGCTGATGGTGAGCGTTCGCGTCAAGCGATGCTATAAGCTCGCCCCTTAAGCCAGTCCCTTCCGTTAGCTTACTAAGTGCCTCGGTCGGGACTCCTTCTTCATATGGGAGGTAGACCGATGCAATCGTCAACCTCCCACCTTGATTTCCCTCGTTGAGGGCCATTTGAGCTGCTGCTAAATCTCTAGAACAATATTGCCATAGAGGCAGCATTTTAAGACTGCTCTTATGCAGGATACAGGCTCTGGCACGCGCGGGTACAGAAATAATCTCATACCCACGCATCGCCAGCCCCCCCATCCTGCCCTTATACAGGTAAGGTTCTTGTATTAGAATAATATCAATATCCTTACCTCTCACATACTGCTGCAGAACACCACATGCTGCAATACAGTGGTGCAGATTAATTTGTAGCAGCCTCACCACCATGATCAGTGCTCGCCGGCCCCCGGAGGGCCACCCCGAGGCGGACGCCGGGAGACAGCGCCAAACCCAGGCCTCCCCATCACAGAGGGCCCAGACCCAGCGCGCCCCCGAGCCCCCGCCACGGGGCCACCCCCCGCAGCCGCCATATTCATCGCCTTGGGGCCATCCTTTGGAGTTGGCAAATTCGTCGTAGCGATCCCCTTCAACTCCTCCACCTCAGGATCGCTCCTTGCCTCCTCCACCTTATCAGCCGCCTTCCTCTCCTGTACTGCTTTTAGCGGCTTCTTCTTATCCAATACCCTGAGATCGACCTTAGTGAACCCATAGTTCAGCTTAAGCTTCCGCTTCTCAAGGTATTCCATGCTAGTCTCTGGGACAGACAGGATCGCAAAGAAGCCATGCTTCTCCACCTTGGTGCCCAGGAGTCTCCATAATCCGATATGAGGTACCCTAGAGTTTTGGGTCCTGATCCTCTTCATGAAGTGTCCTTCCAGAGGCATTTCTCCTGTAATGAAGGTTCCTACCTTCACGGTTTTATGAAGCTCCTCCACCTTTCCTACGCGGAGCTCCAGATCCCCACTCATGTTAAAATTGGGTACTATAATCGACAACCAGTCCTTGGTCTCCTGGTTGTCGCAGATTATGACACAGGCTCCCACATGTGGGTAAATTCCGCTGAATTCAGCCTGTGTCCCTTTCTCTTCTTCCAGCTGATCGACAAATTTCATCAGCTGGCCCTTCATTTCCTCACAATTCTCCTTCGTCAGCTGAGTGGACGGATATCCACTAGGGATAATCGCCACCCTGCTTCCTCCGGCAGCAATCGCGTAGGATGCAATGCTAGCATCCCCACCCCTATGCCTCTTTGCCATAGGCGCAGAGGTACCGGGTGAGGACCTAATCCTTTTCTCTGGAGCGCACCCAGACCCTGCCGTATTCCCGGACCCCGAAGGTCCTGTAAGTCCGGCCGGATCCTCAGGTGGCCCTCCAGCCAACATTGCCCTCCTCCACTTTTTCCTCTGGGCTCCAGAAAACTTGTGCTTGGAGGTCTCGCCTACATCCTTGGATGCAGCGTCCCTACCAGGCGCCAAGCTCTCTTGCTCCATTACCAATTCGCTTACCTCCTCTACAAGCGTCGCAAGCGAGCTCATAGAGGCTTCGTCGTCCACTACCTCAGCGCCAAGGTCCATTGAAGGCCCCTGGGCTGAGTCCTCTCCGCTGATCAAGCTGACCAGCTCCTCCATATCTTCATTTTCATTGTTTTTTGTGCTGGTACTCATTTTTGTTCCCACGAATGCGGGGGATGTTACTCTGCAGGTACTGCCCCCTCTCCCTGCAGAGGGCATTTAATACAATGGGGTGCGCCTGGTGCCCCAAGGGAGTCGATTAGAGACAGTGCATTTTTATACACCCCCTGCCACTCGGCCACAGCTCGAGCTCCTCTACACTTGGCTTGGGTGTTTAAGAGATCTCCACATGGATTCCATGGGGAGATCCCGCCTCTGTCGTCCGCGAGTCCATCGGACTCCCCAGGGGGTACCACTTGGAGGTGACAGTAGGCGTTGGTAGGGAAAGGTCAGACTGGGAGTTCACAAGCAGTGAGTAGGGCACTATTGCTTGATTCCTCCGCTACGAGTAAAGGAGACCCCCGCACCTGTCTCCCTCTCTAGTCTTTCCATTACCCTACCCATTTACCACCCTTATAAACCTTTAAAAAAAAAAAAAAAAAAAATTTTTTTGAAATGCGTTTTCAAGTAATGAATGAGATAACATCAGCATAAAAAAAAAAAAAATTATATATTTCTGGTGAAAAACACCGAGTACAAAAATGCAATTTAGTTGATAATTTATACAAAGACCAAATTTTCAGTGGAAGAAAAGAATGTCTGATTGAATCGGGAATAAATGGTGAGGCAACTGATTCTTAGATCAACTGGTATAATCACCGCATTGTATATGGTGTTGTATTTTATTCAACGACAACCCTTAATAAATAATTTATACTGTTTTTGAAGGCATCTGTTAAGCACCTGTGCACGCTAGAAATCGGGTCGCCTTAAAACAAAAATAAGTGAGAATTGTCACCGCTCCTGTCTGAGATATTAATAGACCTGATGAGCGGCTGTAGCTGAACCTGTCTGCTTCCTTGGAGTGTCAAAGATATCCATTTGGCTGCCTTTGATGCATAATAGTTTTTTTTAACTAAAAAAAACATCATGTTCTCAATTATGTATGTGTCTGTCTGCCTGTCTGCTGCAATGACTCAATCTTGTTTGACTTAGGGCATGACACTTAAAGGTCACTAGATGGTGTGAGAAACACTTAATTGCCGTTAGTTAATCAATCGTCTCGTGATAACAAAGTGCTACGATCATGATGAATACTAAATTGAAATACGAGTACACCCTTTAGTAATAGATTCGCCAGAGGATCTATAATTATCTGTAAATTCAAAGAGGCTATGAAAGAAAAAAAAAAAAAACAAGAGAAAAAAAAAAAAAGTACACCCTTTAAAAAGGTGAGCCCCATCACCTTTATTAGTCAGTTTAGTCCAGTCACGTATAATGTATATCATTATACTTGTTTATTCATTATATAATTTTTATAAAATAAAACCTGTATATAATGTAGCGATGCTACAGAAAAGTCAAAAATAATTTGTAAATAGATTTTCCTGAGGATCTATAATTATATATATATATATATAAGTTAATGCTTACCGGCTTTAGAATTAACAAAACAAAGGGAAAAAAGGTACAGAGAAACAACACGCTTGAAAGTTAGAACTAGACTGTTTATTTCGAGTCTATAACCCTGTATATTTACATTCGGGATGTTTACATCCCGACGTTCGGGGATTAAGGTTGAGTACTGATGCTGCCCGGAGCTTAACTCCCCCCTGCCAGTTTACGCACATCTCCTCGTAAACTATGAAGTCTAAGTCTAAATTGAGGATGACTTAGGCGATATTACGATCACTCTCCTAATCGTACTAAGGGAGCGAAGGCCAGCCCAAACAGTACACAACCTGTAATCCCTTACATTCGGTTGTATTTATAAGACACTTATAGTCCAAATAAAACGCTGCTTCTAACACTGCAGCCACTAGTGACAAAATAAAAAAAAAACAAAAAAAAATTACATGGCTCATTACTTACAGAAAACAATGGCATCTTACACGCTACGCAAAGTCGATATTTCTACACAGCCTGTGTACATTCTAAAAAAACAACAAAAAAAAAAATACTTCTACAAATGGTACAAAGTGTACGTATGTATACTATACCAAATTTGGCTACGTGCAGAAGCGAGGACACTCCAACTCACTCATGGCCAGCACCCTTCCCCCCTGGTGGAAGTTTTAACTGTTCGACGTGGACGGTCCTCCGTTTCGTCGGAGGTCTTGTACTCTCGATGGTGACGATGTTATGCTCCCTGATCACCACCACCTTGAATGGACCCTCGTATCTGATCGACTCTTTGCTCCGATTAGAGCCAATTTTACGATATACAATCGTCCCAATTTTAAGGTCCCCTATTCGACCCCGGACTTTGAGGTTTACCCGAGAAACTCTCTTGACCTTCTCCCTCACGATTTTGTCACGAACTTTGCCCCAAAGTTTTCCGAGCTCTAAGTGAGCACTTAACATTTGCTCCGGCATTCCCTCGTCCGCCACCGTCTCTGTCCCGTTCCGGCGCCTCGCGCGCAGTCCGAAGAGGATCTCGAACGGCGTAAACCCCGTGGTGGAGTGGATGGAATGATTGTATGCCGCCACTGCCTTCGGCATCGCCTCGTTCGCCGGCAGACCCTTTTCTACCTGATACACCCGCAGGTGGTCACTCAAGGTACTGTGCAACCTTTCGATGCCTCCGCGACTCTTAGGATGTCCTGGGGTGTTGAGATGCCACACGATATCAAGATTTTTCATCTCCGTCCGAACGTTTGCATTATCGAACTCCCTACCCCCATCAGACGAGATTCGGTCCGGTACCCCATAAAACTGGAACCACGTTCGTAATGCCTGTAAGACGGCGTTGGATGATTTGTCTTTTACGGCGTACGCCATAGCTACCTTACTGAAGGTATCTATTGTCGTAACCCACTTATACCCCTTCCAAGTGAACGTGTCAATCTGTAGTTCACTCAGTGGCGTCTCTGCTGTGGGTGTTTCCTCCTGTTGTCCCTGTGGTGGGTGTCGATCATATTTAGTCTTAAGACATATATCGCACGTTCCTAAAATCTCTTGGATCGTCTTTTTCATATCCCACCAGAAGTACCGTCGCTGTAATGCTTGCAAAGTCTCCGGCGCACCGCGGTGGTTCGTCTTCCCTTGATGGTAGGCAAGCGTTACTTCCCGCTGCCGTTCCTCATCACGCAGTGTCTGGACCATAGACAGACAACGAACAAACGATCGATCAATACCCAGTTGTTCTGTTCTCCATAATTTCTTGATCAGATCCCACACTGTCGCGTTGCCGACAAATAGATGGTAGGTCTTCCCTGGTCTGGATGCATCTTTCAATGCCTGGCAAATTTGGTCACCCTTGACACCCGGTTGGGACCAGATTGTCGTAATACTATTCTTGCCATAGTTTTCATGAGTAGCTCGCATCAGGCCGGTTGTTTGCGTCTTCCAAATAATTTGTCGCCGTTTATCGTTAATCATCTCCTCGATCGTCTCCATTTCCACCGGACGTTCTCCGGCAGATTCTTCCGCTTCTTGGTGTTCGCTCCCATCGCTATCGTCCCGCGTACCGCGACTTCCATCTTCCCCGGGCGCCCATTCCTGGATAAATTGTCTGTGATCCCCGGACGTTTCCCCTTCCTCGACTGCATTTACGGTAATCGCTCGAGATAGCCAGTCCGCCACTACATTGTCCTTCCCTGGTTTGTATACAATTTCCAGGTTGTATTGGGACAAAAACTCCTTCCAGCGTGTCACCCTGGCTGATGATTCCTTAAGCTTCCCCACCCATTGAAGAGGTCTGTGGTCCGTATGTACTCTGAATCTCCGCCCGAAGACGTATGGACGAAAATGGTCAATAGCCCATATGATGCCAAGAAGTTCACGCTCGAGGGCACTGTACCGCGCTTCCGTGTCGGTCAGTCTTCGACTCGCGTACGCCACTGGTCGTTCCCCCCCATCTCCCTCCTGCGACAGCACCGCTCCCAATGCATACTCACTTGCGTCGGTGGTGATAGTAAATAGCTTCTCAAAATCGGGAAACGCCAGGATTGGTTCCTCTTGCAGTCGAGCCATGCATTTTCGAAGGTTTTGCTCCATAATAGGTGTAATCGCTATCCGCGCCCCCTTCCGCAGCAGGTTACTGATGGGTACGAGATACTCTGCCATGTCTGGCACAAACCGCCGATAGTAATTTAGCGTACCTAAAAGTCGCCGAATGCCCTTGACGTCTTTCGGCACCGCTATCTTTCGAATTGCGTCGACTTTTGCAGAATCCGGCTGGACTCCCTCCCTCGAGATGGTATGCCCTAAGAAGTTGATCCGATCCTCTCCCAGCGATGATTTTTCCATCGACAATTTTAACCCGAATTCACGCAAACGTCGAAATACCCTCCGGAGATCTTCGATGTGTTCGGATTCTGTTCGGCTGAAGATCAACAGATCGTCCATATAAATCTGGCATACCGCCTCGTCTATCCCCCTCAGGATTTCGTCCATCAATCTCTGGAAAGTAATCGGAGCGTTCTTCAAACCAAATGGCATCCGAGTGAACTCATAGTGCCCCCTCTCGAAAGTAAACGCTGTTTTGTGTTGATCGGTAGCGCTCATTTTGATTTGATGGTACCCCGCTTTCAAATCCAAAGTGCTAAAGATTGTGGCTCCATTCAGTCTGTCGAGAATGTCCTCAAAACGGGGAATCGGATACTTCTCATCCGTTGTGTTTTCATTTAATTTTCTAAAATCGACGACGACTCTATATCTCTCCCCCTCCTCTCCCGGTTTACTCTTCTTTCGTACTGCCCACAGAGGACTATTATAAGGGGATGTGCTATCAACGATTATACCCTGTCGTCTTAAGCTGTCGATTTCTGTCCGGATATGTTGGCGGAGTGCCTGCGGATATCGTCTCTCCTTCACGTACGTTATTCGGTCAGATTTTAATGGGATTTCATGTACTGTCTTCCCCGTTGCCCCAAGCATATCACCCTCCACGTAAAAAATATCTCCGAACTCCCTACGTAAGCTTTCCCTCCAGTCCACAACTTTCTTGACTGCCCCTATCCGCGCACTCCCACCTCTTACGGTCCCTTGACATTGATAAGTAACCCCCCCCAACTTGATCCGCCACTCCTTTCCCTTGTTCTCTACAAGCGCGCCTACCCGACCCAATAAGTCACACCCCACTATTATTTCATACTCGCGCGGCATGTACTCCACAATATGTACGTTAATATCGCCCTTTTTTTTCGCCCATTTCTCTAAATTCACGACCGCCTCTCCCACCACTTTACAGGGCCCGCCCAGGGTAATTAACTTGCACTTACATACCTTGACCTGGAGTGCCCTCTTTCTGCCATACAGCCGCTCCAACGCACCGCGTGACATTATGGTATTGGTGCTTCCTGTATCCACCAAGCACCTCTCTCCCCCCTCGACTCTGATTATTGGCAACTCGCACAGTATCCCTCTCACTGTATTACACTTTAGGGTGCGGTCGCCACTCTGCTGCCACCCTCCTCAGGCTGCCACACGCCGCTCCCATCTTCTCGAAGTAGTCTTCTTTCGCTCATGCTCTCGGCTCCTGTCGCGAGCCGGCTCTTCTTCCGTTTCCGACGTTCCTGACGCTCCTGAAGATTCCTCAGCTGAAGATTCATTACCCCTGGGTGATATATTTCTTCTTTCCCGCATCGTTTGCGTATTCACTTCCATGGGTTCTGCCCTATGAACATCTCTCCTCCGATACACGTAAGGGCAATGCCTAGCGATATGCCCCTCCTCACTGCACTCGAAACATTTTGTGCGGGGGCACTGTGCCACTAAATGACTCGTCTTCCCGCACCCATGGCATTTTCTCTCTTCTCTGTGGGGTCCGTACCTGGGTCTCGCCGCCCTGAACCTCCTTTCGCCTGCCGCTCCCCTGTCCCTACCGGTTGGTGTTTCGACTTTTTTCCAATTTGATTTAGGGACCCTGGTTCTTCTGTACACTATCCGGCTCCATTCTCCCTCATCCTCATGTATCCTCGATTCCTCCTCCCTGGCGCTGGTGTCAATCATGACTTGGGCACATTCGAGGAATGAGCGCTCATTAGGGAATACCTCTTTTCTCCCTGTTTCCTTCGCCAACTGTACCTTTAGTATAGTAGACAGAAATCCCATTCTGCCCTCTACCTCTTCGATGCTCATTGTCTCTCTCATTTTCTCCATTATTTGATTATAACGGGTTAGAAGAACTGCGGCATATTGGCCGCTACTCTGCCTTGATGATTTTGTTTCCCGGAACATCTGGAAAATATCTTCTTCAGGCGTCCATCGCCCCCCTCCATATGCTTTCTTTAGCCGCATCTTCACCGTTTCCCACGACGTCTCCTCATCCGCTTGGATCTGGTTGAGAATCCTTCTCTTGACCCGACATATCAGGGCCGCTCTTAGTGACTCTGCATCCCTGGGGTCCAGAAGATTTTCCTCCGATTTTGCTAGAATTAAGGCAGTGAGGCGATCTCCTCCCTTCAGAAAGTGGTTGAGTTCTCCTAATTCGCCAGTGAACCATTCCAGCTCTGAAATTGCATTTCTCAGATCTTGAGTGTTCATTGCTTTCACTCTCATCAACGCAAGAGCGGTAGCATGAGCTTCTGGCAAAATGCCCACCCTTCTCGTTGCTACATGTTCCGCGCCATCCGCTACGTTCAGAACAGGTGGTCGTAGCACGCCTCCTTCCGCCATTCTTTCTTCAATTTTTTATTTAACACGGCAAAAAGGAAAAAAAAAAAAATCGAACAGACGTCGCTTACTTTTCTTTCCACACCACGAGTTCACGGGTTTCGGCACCAGTTAATGCTTACCGGCTTTAGAATTAACAAAACAAAGGGAAAAAAGGTACAGAGAAACAACACGCTTGAAAGTTAGAACTAGACTGTTTATTTCGAGTCTATAACCCTGTATATTTACATTCGGGATGTTTACATCCCGACGTTCGGGGATTAAGGTTGAGTACTGATGCTGCCCGGAGCTTAACTTATATATATATATATAAGTTAAGGTTCGGACGTCGTAGGCAGCCAGCCTAATCCTTAAGTCATCGGGATGTAAACATCCCGAATGTATTTAGAGAGGCTTTAAAAGCTCAAATAAAAACAGTCTTGTGACAACTCTCGTTCAGTAACTACATTCAACCTCTTTCCTTTTTCTTCTCGTTTTTCGTTGACGATCGTTAACTGGTGCCGAAACCCGGGAGCGGAGTGGGTTCGAGTCATTAACGTGCGAGTTGGTTTTTGTTTTTTTTTTTTCCTTCTTATTCACTTTCGTGTGATTTAATTAAAGTAGGTAATGGTGGAATTGCGGCCGGCAGCGTTTGAAGTTCCACAGTTACCTAAAGAAACCATGGCTGAAGCCCATGCGAACACACTGGCGTGGATGAAGGTGCGGGCAGTGACGTCACAGGACATGAGGAAAATGATCTCAGACCTCGAAAAATTTTCTGGGGAAATAGGTGAGTTAAATCATTTTCTCAAAGGTGGAGATAGGATTATGGAGAGGATACAAGCCAAGATGGACGAAGGGTTACTCGACCCAGGTGACGCTAAGTCAATAAAGGCAGACCTGGTGTGCAGGGTGAAAAGGAAGGTGCTGAACCTGATACAGGCGGACGAGGAAACCCCGTGGGAGATAGTAAAGACGAGACTGAAAAAAGCATATGGGGGGGGGGACGATGGACCCCAGAGGAGGATATATTCCAAATGTTTCGAGAAATGAAATCTCCGAGACAGAATAGTGGACAGTATGCTGCAGTCCTGGTTGTCCGCTACAATAAAATAAATGAGAAAATGAGGGAGACAACTAGCGCCGATGAAGTGGAGGGCAGGATGGGATTCCTGTCAACAATCTTAAAGGTACAATTAGCGAAGGAGACGGAAAGGAAGGAAGGGTTCCCTAATGAGCGATCGTTCCTCGAATGCGCCCAGGCGATGATAGATGCTAGCGCAAGGGAAGAAGAAGTAAAAATGAACGAAGATGACAACGATTGGAGCCAGATCCCATATAGGAGAAACAGGACCCCAAAAGCAGTGTGGAGGAGACAGGAAACGCCGTTTGCCGGTAGAGACAGGGGAGTGACAAGAGAGAGAAGATTGGGAGTGACGAGGCCTAGGTACGCACCTCGGAAAGAAGAAAGGAAATGTCATGGTTGTGGAAAGACGGGCCATCTGGTAGCTCAGTGCCCTCGCACTAAGTGCTTTGAGTGTGGGGAAGAAGTACACATAGCAAGACAATGTCCATACTTGTTTCGTAGAAGGGAATTTCACAAAGCAGAACCAATGGAGGTGAACAACCAGGAAATCCGGGAGAGGCGGAGCGCGACACCAAGAGAAATTGGATCATCGGGCGACGAGTCATCAGGGACGTCGGAGACAGACGGAGAGGAGTCGAAGCGCAGCGGGAGCAGACGACGAGAGTGGCAGAAGAATCCCTCGCGCAGATGGGAGCGGCGTACGGAGGCCTGAGGAGAGTGGCAGCAGAGAGGCGACCGCATCCTAAGGTGCAATACAGTGCGGGAAAGGATGTGTGGTTTGCCAATTATCGAGTTCGGGAAGGGGGAGAGGTGCCTCATTGATACTGGCAGCACCAATACAACAATATCTCGTGGTGCGTTAGAGAGGTTGCGTAGAGGAGAGAGGGCACACCAGATCAAGGTATGTAAGTGTAAGTTACTTACTCTTGGGGGACCCTGCGAAGTAATGGGAGAAGCGGTCGTGGGGCTGGAAGAATGGGCGAAAGTAATGGGTGACATAAAAGTACACGTCGTGGAAGACATGCCACGGGAATACCAGATAATAGTGGGGTGTGATTTACTGGGAAAAGTAGGCGCGCGCATCGAAAACGAGGGGGAGAACTGGAGGATCAAAATAGGGAAGCGAACCTATCGAAGCCGGGGGGGCGTAAGGGGCGAAACGGAGCAAATAGGAGCGGTTAAGAGAGTGGAGGATTGGAGGGAGAGTCTGAGGAGCGAGTTTAGGGATATTTTTTTCGCTGAAGGGGCAAGCTAGGAGCAACGGGGAAAACGCTACATGAGATCCCGTTAAAAGTAGAGCGGGTGACGTATGTGAAGGAGAGGCGGTATCCGCAAGCGCTCAGACAACACATTAGAAAGGAGATCGAGGATCTCAAGCGCCAAGGTATTATCAGAGATAGCACGTCTCCGTATAATAGCCCTTTGTGGGCAGTGAAAAAGAAAAGTCGACCGGGAGAATGTGAGGAAAAATACCGAGTCGTGGTGGATTTTCGGAAACTTAACGATAATACCCTGGACGAAAAATATCCGATCCCGCGGTTCGAAGACATCCTAGACAGACTAAACGGTGCAAAAATTTTTAGCACATTGGACCTAAAAGCAGGGTACCATCAGATCAAACTAGCTGCGCATGACCAACATAAAACGGCGTTTTCGCTTGAAAGAGGGCATTTTGAGTTCACGAGAATGCCGTTCGGTCTCAAAAATGCTCCAATAACCTTTCAGCGTCTCATGGACGAACTTCTGAGAGGAATGGACGAAAATATGTGCCAAATTTACATGGATGACCTGCTGATCTTCAGCCGAACGGAATCGGAACATATTCAACACCTCCGGAACGTATTTGAGAGATTAAGGGATTTCGGGTTGAAACTGTCAATAGACAAATCGTCACTGGGGCAGGAGCAGATTAGTTTTTTAGGGCACACAATCTCACAGGAAGGGGTTCAACCAGACTCGACGAAAGTAGAAGCGATCCAGAGAATGGAGGTGCCAAAAGATGTAAAAGGGATTCGGAGATTACTGGGCACGCTCAATTACTACCGCCGTTTCGTGCCGGACATGGCAGAATATATGGTACCCATTAACAATTTACTACGGAAAGGAGCACGGATAATGATCACGCCGCTGATAGAGCAGAATATCCGCAAATGCTTGGCACGTTTGCAGGAGGCGCCGATTTTGGCTTTCCCTAACTTTGAGAGGGATTTCACGACCACCACCGACGCAAGCGACTATGCCTTGGGGGCAGTATTGTCACAGGAAGGCGAAGACGGGGAAAGACCGGTGGCTTACGCGAGCAGACGCCTGACGGACACGGAGGCGCGGTACAGCGCTCTGGAACGAGAACTCCTCGGGATAGTGTGGGCCATTGGGCACTTCCGTCCGTATGTATTTGGCAGAAGGTTTCGAATACATACGGATCACCGACCTCTTCAATGGGTCGGAAAACTCAAAGAATCCTCCTCAAGGGTAACAAGGTGGAAGGAATTCTTAGCCCAATACAATCTGGATATTGTATATAAGCCAGGCAAAGACAACGTCGTGGCAGATTGGCTGTCGCGCGCTATTATGGTGAACGCCATAGAAGAAGGGGAAACATCGAGCGGTATGAGGCATTTCATTGAGGAATGGACGCCTGGAGAGCGGGCAGGAGCAGCACGCGGAAAGATAGTGACAGGAGTGCGGACACACCATCAGACGAGTCTATAGGAGAGAGACCGCGTGATATGGAGACGACGGACGAAATTATCAATGATAAGCGGAGACAGATCATTTGGAAAACTCAAACATCGGGTGCTCTGAAAATACTCCATAGTACGTACGGTAGGAGTCAGATCGCGACGATTTGGTCACCACCGGGAGTTCGAGGAGATCAAATTTGTCAGGCTCTCAAGGACGTGTCCAAACCCGGCAAAACACACCATTTATTCGTGGGCAACGAGACTGTGTGGGACAAAATTAAAAAGCTGTGGCAGAAAGAGCTGTTGGGGGTGGATCGCTCGTTCATTTGGTGTCTTTCCGTGGTCCAAACCCTGCGGGACGAGGAGCAGCAACGCGAGGTAACACTGGCGTATCACCAAGGAAAAACCAACCACCGCGGTGGGCAGGAGACGGCACAAGCACTACGAAGGCGCTATTTTTGGTGGGGGATGCAGCGGACTATTCAGGAGGTAATCGGAGCATGCGAAGTTTGTCAGAAGACGAAATATGATAGAAATCCCCCGCAGGGACTCCAGGAGGAATCACCCACGGCAGAAGCACCACTGACGGAGATTCAAGTGGACACCTTCACGTGGCGGGGTTTTAAGTGGGTCACTATCATCGACCCATTTAGCAAAGTGGCTATGGCCTACGCGGTGGGAGACAAGTCATCAGATTCCATATTACAAGCCCTCAACACATGGTTTCAGTTCTACGGCATACCAGAGAGGACCTCGTCGGACGGGGGACGGGAGTTTGACAATGCAACCGTGAGAGCCGAAATGCAAAAACGGGATGTGGTATGGCATTTTAATACCCCCGGGCATCCCAAGAGCAGGGGAACCATCGAAAGGTTACACAGCACCCTCAGCGACCACTTACGCGTGTACCAGGTGGATAAAGGCCTGTCGGCGAACGTAGCGATGCCAATGGCGGTGGCGGCATACAACCACTCGATACATGCCACGACGGGGTTAGCACCCTTCGAAATTTTGTTTGGATTACGAGTGAGACCGAGGAACTGGCCAGAGACGGTGGCGAATGAGGGAATGGTGGCACAGCTCCATAACACCCACATACAGCTCGGAAAGATGTGGTACAAAGTACGCGATAAGATTATGCGCGAAAAATCCAAGCGCGTGGCACGGGCAAATTTGAAGGTGCGGGATCGCATAGGAGCAATATCGATTGGGACCGTTGTGTACAGAAAAGTCGTGTCAAATCGTAGTAAGGAACTTGTTCGGTATGAGGGGCCCTTTAAGGTCATCATAATTCGGGAACATAATCCGTGACCATCGAGAGTATGACCACCCCAAAGAAGAGGCGAACCGTTCACATTGAACAGTTGAAACTCCCAACACAGGGGGGAGGGTGTTGAATGTGCGTAAGATGGTGTGCCCTCGATCCGATACGGAGCAACTGATCCGGAATCATATGTTTCACATGTTCACATTCACATGTGCTGCTCAGAGAGAGTTTTTGTTTTCATTATTTATATTGTGGATGTTCCATTTTTTTTTTACCTGGCAGCCACCGGGTCCAGGGCGAATGTATTATTTTTTGTTATTATTATTTTTGTTTTATTTCTGTATTATCTCTTTTCTTTGTTTTTTTGTGAGGACTATGAATATATTAGACCGTAAACGTGATGTAAGGGATTACAGGCTGTGTGCTGAGTGCGGCGGACCTTGGAGTTTACGAAGAGATATGCGTAAACTGGCAGGGGGGAGTTAAGGTTCGGACGTCGTAGGCAGCCAGCCTAATCCTTAAGTCATCGGGATGTAAACATCCCGAATGTATTTAGAGAGGCTTTAAAAGCTCAAATAAAAACAGTCTTGTGACAACTCTCGTTCAGTAACTACATTCAACCTCTTTCCTTTTTCTTCTCGTTTTTCGTTGACGATCGTTAACTTATATATATATATATATATATATATATATATATATATATATATATATATATATATAATTATCTGTAAATTTGAAGGGGCTATAAAAAGGGGAAAAAAAAAAAAGTACACCCTGGTAAGAATGTGCAATATTTATTTGGACGTTTACGCATTATTGTTCAATACTAAATTAGATTGAATATAATACAAGACATTGTGAAAAAAAACTAATAATATAACTTAGGATTGGCTGATGAGATAACTGGAGTCGTGATTTTTTTTTAAGTTCCATTGTTTGTTCCTAAGATTGGAAAATAGATGGCAACCGAATGAAAAATATTTAAAGATTATTTAGTATTTTCGTCAAAATAAGGAATGTTGAACTCAACGTTTAAAAAATAGTGGACAATATGTTCCACTTGTCTAACATGTACTTATTGCTTAAAATAACTCAGCAGTTTCTAAATTGTATACCACAATTCAACATTCTTTAGCTTTTCGTAAGACAAAAGCATCCGTCTTAGACATGGATTTGCCTAAGGCTGTGGAGTCTCTAAATCCTAAACACTCAATCTCAAAAGGCTGGTGTTCTAGGCTAGCTCAGCTCACTTGTGCCCTTTTCTGGGGGAAAGAGGCTTCTTGAACGCTTTCTCACTTTCATGTAAGTCCGGTGAAAGCAGTTGGTTGAAGAGGCAGCGGATACTAACTTCAAGTAGCTGACCTACCGCAGTCAGCCATCCCGACCAGACCATTCATTGACAACTAACAAATTTGGAGAAAACAATTAAACGTGCCAGAAGCTAAGGATAAAACTACTTATTTATGAATGCATGAAACAATTAAACAGATTCTTACATTACGAAATCAGCAGAAAAATAACTTATTTTTGTTATGTTTCATAATTTTCACTTAAAATTTGTATATTATACAAGATGCTTTGCTAATGTAAATAAACGGCGTTAATTGCATAAATATAGGTACCTTGCAAAAAAAAAAAAATCGTTTAAATACATTGTATTACCTATCCAACTAAAGGAAACATGGCCATATAAACCGCCATGTACAATATATAAATGTCATAAGCATATATAAATTAATTATTTACTTCTGGACACTAAAGTCCCTTGATGACCTGCGATTCTCCTATCAGGCTGGCTCGAGCATTTTGGTCTAGAGTTGTTTTGTTGTTGCTCTCCTGTGGAGGTCAGTTTCCTCTTCATCCAGCCCGAGCAGTAAAGAGTCATGAATCTGTTCATAAATCATTTGCCGGTCATTCATTGGTCTACAGCAGTCTTCTGACTATCTGGCTATCGCAGTCATCTGTTTTCATGAAGGAGTTGTCAGGTTGATCAAAGTGTCATCTGCGTTAGATCTGATCTGGCGGTCATCCATTCTCGTAATGGCTTACATTATTTTGGTCATTACCATAGGCTCCAAAATTTCAGTTACCATCCGAGATAGCCCTTAAAACAGTCCAGTGGACCGGCATTTTAAAATCACGGAATATTTATTTGATTTACAAACACATCTGGTGGGGTATGACCTCAGCACTCGGGTGGGCTGAAAAGTTTCCGACCTAACAAAGATACAAGACGTTTTTTCAGAATTTTTTTTTTTATTTTTTCACATAGTCTCCTTGTAACTATACACACTTCTCCCAGCGATGCTCCCATCTCTGTAACCCGTCCAAATAGTACTCGGCGTTTTTCTCTGCAAAATAATCGTACACGAAGGTGATTGCCTCTTCATTTGACGAATATCTCTGTCCTCCGAGCGCAATTTTTAGACGAGCGAAAAAAAAGAATCGCTTGGGGCTAAATCTGGTGGGTAAGGCGGATGGTCAAGCAGTTCAAACCGTAATTCATGGATTTTTGCCATGGCAACCGCTGAGGTGTGTGACGGTGCGTTGTCTTGGTGAAACAGGATTTTCTTTTTCTGCAAAGGTGGCCGTTTTTCCGCAAGTTCTGTCTTCAGTTCTGTCCTGTAATGGTTTTTCCTTTTTGAAGATAATCGATTAAAATAACTCCATGACTATCCCAAAAAACAGTCGCCATCATTTTCCCAGCCAAAAAACTGTTTTTGCTTTTTTTTTGGAGCCGGTTCCCCCTTTGTAGTCCACTGTATTTTTGTTTCGGGCGTATAATAGTGTATCCAAGTATCATCCACAGTAATTAATCGGCGTTAAAACTCGGATTTATTGTTCCTAAACTGCGCCAACAGAGCGTTGGAAATGTTCATTCGAACACGTTTTGGTCTAACGTGAGCAAACACGGCACCCAACGTGCGGACAGCTTTCTCCTCTCTAAATGTTGATTTAATATGTGACAAACACGTTCTTTGGACATGTTCATAACCTCTGCTATCACTCTCACTTTAATTTGGTGGTCGTCTAGCACCATTTGGTGAACTTTGGCGATGTTTTCGTCGGTAGTTGCAGTTTTTGGACGTCCCAAACGTTCATCGTCTCCCAAGCTCTTATGACCACGTTTAAATTCAGCTGCCCAAAATTTCACTGTGGTAAATGATGGTGCAGAGTCCCTATACACAGAATCCAACTCATCTTTGATTTGCGTAGGCGTATTGCCTTTCAAAAACAAATATTATTGACAGCTCGATACTCGATTTTGTCCATATCATAAAAACACTCACATCGACTCACTCAAACGACTGTTACACAACAACTGCGCGTCCAAAATGGCTGATAGTTTGGTGAGTAACTGTCAACAGATGAAAAACGAAATTCACTAGCTTTTATTTGCGACTGCTGCTATCTTCATGTTGAGGTCGGAAACTTTTCAGGCCACCCTCGTATTGCTCACTAATACTCTATTTAATTAGGTTTAATTTTAATATTGTTTTTAGTTTATCTGAAGACATATTTTCTTTGTTGTTTAAATTCCATCTGTTACTTATGCCAGCCAGATAAAGCAGTTATGCTAAAAGTATCTCCGATTCTGAATCAACAAGCCTTGACTTTTGCATTAGTAAACAGTTAAGCTTGTAGGAAAACTTTATAGAAAAAAAGTTCCCATAAATATGTGTGGTTCGTCTGTCTGATTGGTCAGTGTTTCTATGCCACCCAGGAGTGTGTTCTCCACAATACAGAGGAAGTGGATCGACAGGTCGCTTTCCTGACCGAGGTTATCGTCGATGCAGCTGACACTGCTATACCTAAGTTTAGCCCGAAGCCTCCCATGCTACAAAAACCGCCAGACCATATTCTTCGACTTATTACATTACGCAATAATTGGAAGAATAACTGGTATAGAACAAGGACTTGTCAAGCCAAGAAAGTAGTAAACTCTCTCATAAAGCAAATTCGTGGCTTGATGAGGAATTGGAAGACGGCAATGTGGCACGAACGGCTTCGTGACTTACATGGCGATTTCCGTAAGGATTGGAAACTCCTTAGGTCCATACCGAGAAAGACTCAGATGTCCGTCTTCATGACGGAGACACCCTCTACAAAGCGGAGGAACAGGCGAAAATACTGGCCAACCACAATACTGCAGACAACGCCGCTACGACGCTACCACGATCCTCGGCAGCTGAGGACAGGTCAGAACTATATGTTTGTCTCCCCGAAGCGATTGAGCCTCGTGTCAGGGAAACCGAGCACCAGGGGGCGACGGGGTGCAAACGGCATTGCTGAAACAGCTGCCGAGGAGATGGATTGCCCAACTCGTTAACTTGTACAATTCATGTATCAGGTTGCGATACTTCCCGACAGCGTGGAAACAAGCTATTTTGTTCCCGCTGCGCAAGCCCAAAAAGAGAGGCGACCACCCAGCCCACTATTACCCGATCACTCTCCTCCCTCACATGGAGAACATTCTCGAAAAGATAATACTGAACTACCTGAAGAAGTTCTGTTCGGAAAATGCTATCATTCCGTACGAGCAGACAGGTTTTCAGGCTCATCTGAGTACAGAACATCCGCTTGTGAAGGTACAGATGGAAGCCACCCTCGGTATCAACAAGAATACAACAACTGCTATGATCTAGTTGGATTGCACGCAGGCTTCCGACTCAGTGTCCCACGGGATGCTGACAGCTTTGTGACTGGGAATGCCCAGAGCGGCTATACACCATGTTGGTTTTGAAGAACAGATCGTTATCCTAAACGTTACCCTCACCGGAGGTTATGAGTGGTTGATTGACTCTCTAACCCATTCCCTCTGACTTGTGGAGTTCCTCAATGAGCGGTTCTGTCTCCGGTTCTTTTCAGCATGCACACATCTGAAATTGTTGGGACAAACTACTGTACTACTAGAAAGCTACTGTAATCGCTTTCGCCGACGACATTGCGGCTCACAGCAGCAGCATGAGTGCACAAAGAGCTCTTACACAGGCCTAGTCAGTTTGTAACGTTATCAGTGACAGATTGGGCATGTTAATCATCAGTGTAAACCCCGGGAAGACCGACTGCGTAATCTTCTCCCACCAAAAGGGGAAAAAATCCTTGCCAAAATCATATAGTATAGGAGGGCAAGAGAACTCACCAACTTTCTCAATGCACTATCTGTGTATAAAAATGGATAGGAATCTCCATAGGCATTCTCTACTCATTTTAGTAATAAAATAGAAAAGCGTACAACACAGGTCTTACCGGCTATCGCATTTGCTAACTTCACCTAACCTGTCACTTCGTCTTAAATTGATGATATATAAATGTGTCCTCCAGCCAGCTCTGCTGTACAGTGCCCCGCCATTTACCCACTTGACTGACAATACAGCCAAATGTCTCCTTCACTTCCAGAATGGGATCATGCGAAAAGTGGTCCGACATACCTCTCTCGAGAGGTTAAAGAACGCTGACCTACACCCGTTGCTTAGTGTGCCGTCGATGGGCGAGTTCATCCACCGGAGACACATCAAGTATTTTGACTCACTGCAGCACCTAACCAACCCAGTTTTAAACACTATGACCCCACCACCCCTCCCGCATCGATGGCAACAGACTGTTGCAGAAACGTTGGGTTAAGAATTAGTATGTAAGTTAGTTTTAAGTTTGATAAAAAAGGTGAGTCCCATCACCTTTATTAGTCAATTCAGTCCAGTCACGTATAATATGTATCATTATACTTGTTTATTCATTATATAATTTTTATAAAATCACAAAACTTGTATATCATGTAGCGATGCTACAGGAAAGTAAAAAATAATTTGTAAATAGTTTCGCCTGAGGATCTGTAATTATATATAATTATCTGTAAATTTAAAGGGGCTATAAAAAAAAAAAAAATGGTTAAAGGCAACCATTTTTGGTGAAGGAGCTATATGTATATATATACCAATAGATCCTGGTAAATCTTATATGTTAAAAACTAGCCGAGTGTACTAGTAACCTTTCTTATTATTTAATTATGTGAACATTTGAAGATACAGTGACTTTTCGGACTAAAGGAAATGAGTCTAATTATATAGCGAAAGACAAAAAGATACTAGTGAGCTGTATGGCCGACCTACACAAAAAATTAGGTGCATTGGCCAATTACATGCATTTCTAACTTATATGTAAAAGCAAATTTGTTACCGATCACGAGCCTGAATTTTATCTCAAATTTAAGTAGCGATGGACAAAGGAACGAAGTTTTCCTATATACTACTTTGCAGCCAGTTAAATAATCTTGTAGAGGAGAGTCTTTTAAAAAACTTTATTATGAATAACAATCAAAACACTGGTAAATATACAAATATTAATCAGTTACAGCATTACAACATACTTTGGCTAAGGCTAAGGCACGAGTGTGTCTTGTAGGGTGAGGGAGCAGGTCAGAAAACAGGTATGATTTTGGGGAACAGGAGGGGTTACTTACAAAAAAAAGGGGGACCATAAGTCTCAACTGAGGTACACGTTTCTATTAATTGTAAGATATAATAATTATTATATAACTGGCCATAGGAGTCACTAGTATCAGCGAATATAACTTAAAGAAAATGTTATTACTAACTCTATCAGCAATACTTACGGATAATTGCTCAATGTTCGTTTGGTTTATGATTTTTCAATACATGTTTTATTTTTTTGATAGAACCATACTATTGACAAAAAAGTATTTAAGTTGACATTATGTATCGTATTTCAGAATTATGAAACAAAAGTGGAATCATGGAAACATAATTTCTTAATATATTAATTTACTTGATATTTTAATATATGTATGCATGTGAGCACTCTTCTGACAACAGTTAAGTAAACTTTGTATTGTATATATATGTTTTAAATAAATTAGAAAATACATTTATCTGAACGTAAAATTAGTGAAAAGTAATTTACTAATGCACTAATGTAATAGTGAATGAATTTGATGAACAGTCGACTTAATAAATTTAAATGCGGTGTTTTGCTGAAAACCTGGCTAATTTGATACATTTTATGTCAATAAAAAAAATAATAAAACAATAAGTTAAGCCCACTACATTGAATATGAAAAAATAATAAACGGAAGTAAGATTATTAAGAAATATTTGGAAGAAAAAGGATATAGATGTTCATCTCACTTCTCGATATTGCGGTTCAGCAAAAAACCACTAGACACCAGCTTCAAGTTCTGTGATATCAAGGTAATACAACTGGTAAAACAATGCCTCCCAATATTTATCACTAATGAAACTTTATCACGCCGACAATATGGCTACAACATAGATGACTCAGACCTCGACTAGACTCATCTCCAGTCTCATGTGACTTTGTACCAAAATGACGTAAACATACTTGTGTACGTTGCCCGTAGATCTATCATTATAAGATGTTTATTTGGAAAATTACAATTTGCTTGTACAGCATTATTAATGGAGATGTAATAATCCATTACTACATCTTTAAAATTTTCCATTTATACCAACTTTCTTACAATATAAACATACACATTCTGTCTAAGAGACAACCCCAATTCCCCCAGGCAATTTTCCCAGCTAGCAGGTGGAAGTGCCGGAGCCAGCGGAGCTCCCTTCACCTCCCTCATCCAGAGCTAAGACCAGAGAGAGAGAGCAGGAGAGCCACATACTCTCAGGACATGAGTGGGGATGACGGCCAGTGCCAAAATCAATACTTACATATCTATTTACAATAGATAGCGAAGGCACCTCCGCTTTAGTTGACGAGGAGGATTGTAAGGGTGAGTGTTACTGGATAAGGGGTTGAGAAGAGGATTTGGATGAGCGGTCGGTTTTTATGGAATTTGGAAATTCCAGGGAGGGTATAACGTCAAGGGCAGTTGGTGCATGGAGATTTTTGTGAAGGGGTGAGTTTGCAATGTAAAAGGTTGCGTTGACTGCAGTTTCTCTGCCCGACCAAAACCTACTAGCATTTCAGTCTAGGTTTGATCTTATCACACCAACCTTACCATAATTTAAGCTAACCAATGGTACTTTAGTTTTGAAAGCCTCCAATAATATACTGCCTGTTTTCGAATCTCTTGTAAATATATTCAGCCATCGATGTATCACGTTTGTGGCGAGGTAAAGCCATACATTGTCTGTTGAAATGACCATGATGGTAGTTTAATCAATAAAAATGTTAATCTTAAAATTGATGGTGTTGTGGCCACCTCTTAATCTTAAGTCACTCTCTTCTCGATCAGATCATATCATATCTATCATTTTTTCCATATGTTTAATAAATTAAGCTTATGACGCTAGTCGGAGAGTGGGGGGATAAGTAGTGAGGGAGGCAGTCATAAGTGGGGAGTTATCCCCACCCTACTGGCTGGCCTCCTATATAAGCATACCTAATCGGACCTTCACTTGGAACACTACTCTCTCCTCTCTCTCTCACTGGCGCCTGCTGCCCTACTCACAACCATGGACTTCTCATTCAACTACCTCTGCATCTCTCTTTCCTAACCTCGCTATGTTGTAGTCCGGCGTCGTCAGACCCCACACCTTCCTAGTGGGAATCTCTGCCTTCGTCTCACTAAAACTAGCACCTCCTTGGGAGAGACCTCTCCCTCGCGGACGACGGTTGCCTTGGCCCTGCAAATTTTACCAGCAGTGTCTCCCACGGCAATCCAGTCTGCCTCTCTCTGGCTCACACTCACTTTTGGGATCCGGACGGATTTCGCCTCTCCTCAGATACCGATTGTGAATTCGTGGTCATTCCAAGACCACACAAACTACCTACATACCTACCCTATACCTCTTCTCCTGAACATAGTGCATTATCTGGGCACACACACCTAAAGATCTTATGGAGGCTGATCAAAGCGAATTAAGGCTGCCCGTCGACTAGGTCGGCGGCTAGGGTGAAAGACCATAGGTCCACCCACTCTATCTCTTTCTGGGCCCTCGCCGGACGGGGGCTAAGAAGTTGTAGTGATCCTAGCCCTCGGCGGGCGTCTCCTCACCACTTGGGGGATACTCAGGTATAAACTGAGCCCCCTAGTGACGACCCGACGACAGATGGCTTAAAAAAAAAAATATATCTAGAAATATTAAAGAAACAAAAGCAAACAAGTATATGTATAGCATAATGCAAAAAAATGAAGGTTAAAGGTTTTATATAACCTTATATATTATATATATAACTTTATATGAAGGTTATATAGGGAGGTTTGACGACTTTAGATTGGGATGTTTGGATTCGTTTGATGTTCGGAGGTTTGGCTGTCCCCTATAGTATTCAAGTCCAAATTGGTTTTAGCAAATGTTTGTATATTTAAAGTTTGTTTTCTACAGTGTGGTTAGAGGTTCTGTTAAGGAGTCCAAAGCGGCTGTTCTTTCAAGTCGTGTGTGAGAATTATCCTAATCCGTATACTTATTTCTTCAGTCAATTTATACCAGGAAGGTTTCGCCTGAGTAGAACCATGGCTTCTTTACTTAATGTATATTCTAATTATTATTATATATTTATTATTAATGTGAGGCAATAATCTCTGGTAAAATTTTACTTTTTATGGGCGGCAATACTTTCATTCTGAAAACCTGGTAAGGAACATAAACAAAGAAAAGCCATTAAACTGATTAACTGAAAGCAATTACGTTAACTAACCCAACAAGGTGGGGCTAAATTGATTGACCGAAAATAGGTCAGCGATAAGGTTAATCTATAGCGTTGACAGTTCATTCTATTTACGTAAGCATTATTTATAATAATAACAGGGATGATTCCGAAGGAAATTTTAAGTGGCCATACACTGAGAATAGTGGGCTGATATAAACACCCAATCGATAGGCTAGTCTTATTGTTTCTTATAGGTAATGTTGAATATTCTATTTTTACCCTAATCTAATCTTGTGCTCTTCAACTATGTAACTCTTGATTCTATTTGAATCTAACGCACAAGTAGTTTATTTTATTCGTTTAAGGATGCGCATATTTTTTTAAGCTGCTCATAAAATCAGACAAAAATTATGTTTTTATGATTGTCCATGGATATTATTATATGCAGCTAATGCAAAAAAACACATAATATTCTATTTATTAATTATTTAAGGACTTTTCATTAAATAAAATATATACAATTTCTGGCAATTGTGTGCATATTAAAGATACCCAAGTCTTGATTTACAATATTCACTATTTTAAGTACTCTGTTTTTTCGTACTAGAATTTCTAAAACGGATTATAAGTTTCATTAAAATCGTGTTCAACTTTAATTCAACTTGGTGATTTTATTTGATGCGCCGATGATATAGATAATAATAATAAGAAATGACTTAGTGGTTAAAAAAATAAGTTTTTTCCTATCATACTCAGTAGGGATCAGAATAATGTATTTCGACATTCTGATGTGTATATACTGATAGTTACATTGACTCCAGTTACACTATATCATAAAAACTACATTTGGTTAACGCATCTCCAGTTTCATAGATTGGGGTGATATTTCCCCTAGATATTTACTTCATACCCTGTACATGAAACGTCACTAATCAATAATTTTCTTGGAAGATAAAACAGGTATGGATACATATTCTTTATGTGGGCTTAAATTAATGATCTCTAATTGATGAACTGTTATATGAGAAATGTGTTAGGATTTTAGTTATTGTGATTAAAAAAAACATTGTCTTCTGAATCAAGAACTGTACGGCACCACGTATCCCTCTCATTTGAACTTTCCACCTTACTACTCCATTTAGGACCATTAAAATATTAATTGGGAGACCTCGCAATTCTTCTTCATCCAACACATCAAATGAGGTTTAGCCTTCACAGTACTTAAACTTGGAATCCTTTCTTCGCACTTGCTTTCAACTAAATTTTCAATTTTTATAGGAATTCAAAACGTTGCCTCAGCTTTTCATATATCAGCTCTACTTGAATTCAACAAACACTGTTAGGCTGACTTAAATCCTCTTGAAGCTAGAGAATCTCAGAGACGAAACCACCAAAGCGTGGATAAATGTGACAAATACTAAGGAACTAACGATTAACTTCAAGTATTAATTAATTAAATTGATAATTTCACACTACAAAAAAAAATTAGAGCGAGCAGTTTCACCTAGCTTTTAAGTTTTTAAAGTGGAGTTTTCGAAGCAGGATATACTCTCAAAAGCAAGCAAAAGGAGTCAAATGTCGGTCCAAACATATTCATTGACGGAAGCTGAGAATTTCTGGGACCTACGTGAGAATGAACGTAATTCTGTTCTGTTCTACGCCTGTGAAACTTAGAGGCTTAGAAAAATGAATAAGGAAGTCTATTTGGTTTTACAAATAAATCACTGTGAGCCAGCCTAGAAATTCCATGGCCGGAAAGGGTAACCACTGAGTGAGCTATGCCGGAGGACAGGAGGTACCTGCATAAAAGTATAGCTTACTAAAGGGAAATATCTCAGGCACCGGCCCAAGATGAAAAAGAGAGAGAAAACATGAGTCGGTAGGCCTCTAGCGGAACTCACATGACAAGAAACTTGTTGGATGGTATAAGAGCTTGAAGAAGAACGGCGGAGAGAGAGCTCCTGGGGCAAGGGAGGTCACAGAGAGAAAATATACAGATGGGATCGGGCGATTTTGTATGTGCTCTATATTGAGTAATCAGAGGGCATTAAAAATAAATAAAAGAATTCTTTATAGTTAGGCCAGACCTTATATACACCAATTGTTTCTTCAAAATACTAGTGTACTAGTCATGATTGTTAATTACTCTTTGCTGTGCATAACAGTCTCTTCCACTGAACTAAGATCTCAGATCTCAAAAATTATTAAAACTCCACTAATCGTTTTTATTATGTCCTATTAATTTTATTCCAGGTTAGCTATTATAAACATTATAAAAATGCCTTATTTCGAACCTACCACTAATGTACAAAGGGACTGAAATTTCTAAGTAATCTATTATTAAAATAAAATAAAATAAATTTAATCACCCGTTTAGTTTCCATTTCAGTTATAAATAAATTGTTGTCCAACAATCTATCGAAATATCTTCCCATTTTGGTTAAATTAGGGTTTCGGATGTCTATTAGAATCACTAGCAAACTATGTTCCATAATTAATGGATATAAAAATGTAATTTAATACCCAGTTGTATCAGGACAAAAATTAGTGAGAAAAACCTAAAAACGGAGTTATCAGTTCTTTCCAATTACCAACCTAATTTATTTTCTCTGCTCTCTTAGATTTGTTAAACTGTAAATTTATAAAATTAAATTGTAGATGTTAAATTACATTAAATTGTAAGGGGTACTTAATTAATTTCATACCTCTTGGCTAAATAAGGACTGCAAAAGAGTTGTGAGCCTATACAAAAGTGATGATGACAGTTTGATTATTTGGTAATTATAACAATTTTAAGTCACAATTATATAATCGTGATCCAAGAACAATTTTTATTGTTAAGGATTTAATTAATCATCTTTAACTGTTTTTTGTTTTGAAGGAATATCTGTCAATGGCTTGAGGAGTGATAAATCTAATGTAATGATAATAAAATTAGCTTGAGAGATATCACATTATGGCTGTAAAAACCCATACAATCCGAAACCATAAAAAGACAGCCATTGTTAATAATAATGTACAAAGGAGTGGGCGCCCTGGTCCACAATAAGGGATGGTGGGGATGGAGGAGGCTCAGTGATGTGTATCCCTTCGACACCAGCGTTGGGCCAGCCACCCCTTAGCATTTGTCAGACCGTTTGACGATATTCTGTAATTTTCAACTTTCATTTTGACCGAATTCCACAGCGCAGCGATTGGGATTGGTAAGCGAAAATATACATTTTATTTTTTTTTCACTTATTTATGAAACATATATTTTATGATTTTGCAATTTTTGAATAAATCAGGTATTTACCTTTAAAGGCTTCAAAGGAACGAAAAAAATCATTTACAAGTTAGTTGTTATTATTTTAATATATACATTTTTTTGTATACACTCAGCCATTATTATTGTGATCCGAGATCTCAATTTTAAAAATAGACCACTAAGTAACCAATAAATTACTTTCCAACAAATCATCTCTGTTTTGTATAATTAGTGGCTTTAAAATTAACTTATTAAAATTCAACTATTATTCCTGATTAAACGATTTTTTTTAATAAATCTTCTTCTGTTGAATTAAATTGAATTATGGACATAAAAGGAATCATGTCACACACAATATAAACATGTGATTATGTTAAGGATTATCACGTTTGTATAAATACTTTCCAAAACATGTCACAGGGCATTTATTTTTCAAATTTAACTAAACACTGATATCACATACTGAAGATCAAGTTTAATTGATTAGACTTTCGTTACAATACATGCTTGTTAGATATTTTGTTTTTGATTTAAAATTTGGTGAAGTAAATATTGTTTTTAAACGCTAAGCATCATTATTATTAAATATATTTATATTATATTATAAGTTATTTAATTTGCTATTATAATGTTCAGTTTCTTAGCCAATATTTCCCGAGTGTATAAGAAAAAGCTGAGTGACCAGCCAATAAATCGTTATATTGTTAAAACTTAGAGAACGTAATGAAAACTTAAGGAAATAAAAAGTAAACTCTGGATGGTTGTTATTTGTCCATAAAAGTTGAATTAATATAAAGACATACAAACAGATAAATCATAAACATAAATTAATATAATCATGGCTCGTGGGATTTCAGAATAAGAGTATATATTGCTGATTTAACAAATAATACTGTATCTGTAGACATGCAATTATTATTTCTTTCAAATAAGAAGTGTAACTAAAACTATAAACGCGTTAGTTAAATAGTTAAAACAAGTTCCTAATAAATAGAGTTTGGATATTTTGTTTGCATGAAACAACCAGCTAAGCCGCTTCCAAACTTCTGACTGACAAATAGGAATTTATGCAGTTATCATTTTTATTTTCCAATTCTTGTGTTCTTAAGTTGTGTCCAAGTGTTCTTAATAATTGTATCAATAAGAAGAGTAAATGCAATTCATCCTAATGAGAATTTCAAATTTAGAGAATAGTCATTCGATTCGACTGCAGAAAAAAAAAACTATGGATCATGGAAGCTTTATTAGATAAATTAGTGTATTGTTCTACTTAAATTTCCCCGACGCTTGCGCACGCTGGAAACATCGAAAATTGACTACCTACGGAACAAAACTCAATAATGTAAACGAAACTGTATTTATAATTGTAACAATAACAATATATATATAACAACAGTTTATCGCTATTACAATATATGATCTGGCTCCAACCGTGTTGGCAAGCGCATCAACCGTCCCTCGTGAACCATTATTTCCCAAAGGTGTTGCTCACAAAGGCTAGATAGACCTGATAGCTCGAGTTACAAAAAGTAATAGTTTTTTTTAGAGTGTTTAGGTTTATTTTCGTTTGATTCCGAAATTGGAAACCTTTGTGTTTTCACAAACGTGCCTGTCTTTAAAACAATAACTCAAAACAGTTATTTTTTGAGAGGTGGAATATTTTCCATGGTAATTCTGTTTTAATTACCCGGTAGTGGTTAAAAAAAAAAATAGTACTAAAAAGATTACTATTGTCCTCTTTTGTTTTCTCAAAACTTCTTCTCTAGGAGTGTCCCTTTTCTTCTAATATTTCGTCCTCCCTCGCAGTAGGGGATTTCAAAGAGTCGACGAATCCCCAGCTTACATAATTCCGTAAGCTGCTTATACGTGAAATATTTACTTTTAGTGCCGATATTTTGTCCCTGATTACAGAATGAAATGTGCATAAATCCTAAACTAACAAATAGCAGTTTGTGACGTTTAAACATTATAGGTACTCTCCACCATTTACGTTCACTAATAATTGTAGCATGATTACTTTTGTAATCATGTCACGTACAGAAATATTTGGCATACTAGTAAATAGTTGATGCTCCAGTGATCGTTTTACATTGGGACCTGTGGACCATTCTTGACGTCCGTCATTTCTTGCTTATCAATCATCCTGGTAGGATTCATAGATTTCAAATACCTATTCATGTTTCTTTTCTTGCTGTTTATTGTGCAGCCTGGAAAGAGGAAGTTTATTGTAATGTATATATTCCTCTGCTGTTCGCATCATATTACTTGTTTGTTAATGTTATAATGATATCCTAAAATTATAATAAAAATGTAATGCAAAATAAAATCGTAACGGAAAGTGCTACTAATAAAATTTTTAAAAAAATCTCAAAGTCTCTTCCAAAGTATCTTTTATTATTTATTTCAAAAGTCGGCGTTTCACCTATTCAGCCATATTCAGGGCTAGACACTTAAATTTGCGTAGGTAGAAAATTTCATAGATAGAAAAAACCGTATCCAATCCTTTCAATCAAAAGTCCTAAGAACAATAGTAAATGCACCTTATTACGTCAGCAAGAAAACCCTTTTAATAAACCCTACATTCTTGAACTCATCCCTTCCGAGTACATGAAATTCCATAGTAAACTATCCAACCACCCTAATCCCGTAGCACAGACATTGCACTGCACCACTCATCCCTATAATCCTCCTCGGAGACTGAAATGGCAGTGGCCTCGGGACATGCTATAAATACGTGACTGTGGGAGTCCTGGCAATGAACAGTTTCTCCAATCATGCCCTGAGTGTATGTGGCTCTCGTGCTCTTCGTCAGCCTCCACTGGCTCGTATCCGGAGACGTGGCTGACGGAGGAGCGTACGGAACTTCCCAAGACTCCGCTTCCTCTTTCGCATGCGAGGGAGGTGACAACCATGTGGATTTGGGAGGCCTCTGGGCTGTTTGTAAATATTGTATGAATGAGCGAGCTAATGATTAATTGTAAATATAGTATAAATGAAAACATTTATCTCAATTATTTATTGCCTAATAAGGCACATTGTAATTCTATCATAATAAAGTTGTTTATCTATCTATGTTAAAAAAAAAAAAATGCATAAGTAACAGGATTAACAAAAATTTTAAGAAAACCTGTACAATAAAACAACGGACTTGTGAATAAATTTTATACTACATTTCAAATTCATTGTTATACATCGAATCGGTTAACGTTTGTTAAAGAGTCGGGGTATTTCCCATCTTTCGCGTGAGGTCTTTACTGCCATAATATCCTTTGCCTCACTCCATAAAAAAAAGGATGTCCAGCGCAACCACAATGTTTTATATCCATAGGTTTAATTATTTTCTTGCACAGCATAATTTGCTTACATGGCATAAAACTGTGTGCTTTAGTAAGCCAGATTATCAATGTTCTTCTTGGATTACCTATTTTTGACAGATAAAAAAGATAGCTTTAAACAAAACCAGGGGATAATTGGCAGGTAATTGTTAAACAACATTTATTTATCCATGAATTCAAATATTTAATACTTATAACTGGCCTTTTTATTTTATCCTGACCGATTTTTTGTAATTACATATATGTATCTGTACTTACACTATTACAGTTTTTCTTAAATCCGGACACAATGACGGTCGCGTATAGATTTCCTAAGGTCTATTGAAAATAATTGCAAGTGAATTTCATAGAATTGCCTGTTCTTTCGTGTTTCGGCATCATTAGAGCGAGCTTCTACATTTTTAATTATTTGGAAATTAAATTTGTTTATTTCCATATCTAAGGAAATATACGAATACACATGTTAAATATGGCGTATTATGCTTTGCCTCCAGCATAAACTAAAATGATGACTAAAATTAATAATACCAAGACCATCTAATCCATACTCACGATACGGATACTAATTCAAATATTTAATACTTATAACTGGCCTTTTTATTTTATCCTGACCGATTTTTTGTAATTACATATATGTATCTGTACTTACACTATTACAATTTTCCTTAAATCCGGACACAATGACGGTCGCGTATAGATTTCCTAAGGTTTATTGAAAATAATTGCAAGTGAATTTCATAGAATTGCCTGTCCTTTCGTGTTTCGGCATCATTAGAGCGAGCTTCTACATTTTTAATTATTTGGAAATTAAATTTGTTTATTTCCATATCTAAGGAAATATACGAATACACATGTTAAATATGGCGTATTATGCTTTGCCTCCAGCATAAACTAAAATGATGACTAAAATTAATAATATCAAGACCATCTAATCCATACTCACGATACGGATACTAGCTAGCAATGAATAAAACTTAGTCGGAAGATTGAAGCGATCCTCGTGAAATGTGATGGTAGCTGAAAAACGTCTGGCATTTCATTACAGTTGGAATTTAATTTTTCCACATCCACATCACATTCCATCCCCTGAAAGCTCTCTATTACCACTTCATTTCGTTCTGTGCTTGGAGAGACAGCTCTGGGCGTGCATGCTTCGCTTCATATTTTATCGTTTTCTCCATTGCAAGTGCCCTTCACTATCTGATCGTTTTTCCACCTTCTTTTTTTTTTTTTTTAAGTTTTATTTTGTAGGTTTTTATTACGTTTTTTCCTAATGTTAGATTTTTATCTTGTATTACATCAACTATAAAAAAATATGTCAGTGTAGGCATGTATACGGTCTCTATAATATTATTTAAGTTGTACTTCTGAGCTTTTTTTTTTTTTTTTTTCCCACAACCACTTGTTACAAATTTATATATGTATAAAATATAGACTATACAAACGAATCTATTTTACACTCTCCAAACGCTCCAGCGATTTCAGAACAGAGTTCTCCGCACCTCCCTCAAACATACCCCGTTCGACCGAATGAAGGCAGACGAGATGCATAAAAAATTTGAAGTGCTCACCATTCAAGATTTTATCAAGAGAAGGCACATCAAATTATTTGACTCACTCAGACATAGCCACAACCCACTATTCTCCGACCTTCAACCGCCACCAATGCCCGTCAGATGGAAGCACTGCTGGACCGCCAAACCCTGGAGGATGATCGACGTCATAGAACCCGAAGCCACAATGACCCCATCTACCTGTGTAAGCAGGGTTGACCTTCCGGCCGAGAGGCTGACTCATTTGTACAATAGTATAATGATGTACATTATACATTCTTTTCCGGGTTCTTCATTCATATCTGTGAAGGATCCTCTCCGCCAAACATGGAATGCTTTATTTACGTTTCTAATTGATTGTTTTTATGCCGTCCACAGACGGACAATATTTATGAACAGTACATATATCAATATAATAATTTAGTGAATTAATGTTATGATGGTGTCATAGGCTCATCACATGGCTGAATAGGCGAAATGTCGACATGACTGTGATTTAATAAATAAACATATAAAAGACTGTTTTCGTCTTATTGTACATTTGTTTTTCTATATTCACTAACAATGCGCAACCACAAATAAAATGTTTGATCGTTATTCTCAATTATTAAATAATTCATATTAGGATAATAATAATAATCCTAATAAAAATAATTCGAATAAAAAAAATATATATTTTAATTTGTATTTGTCATTCGAATTATTGGTATTATTTGAATAACAAATACTTTTTTCGGCAGTAATTACGAATTTATATTTAAGTTTAGAAGGAGAATAATATTATGTTTTATAACGTTTCTTCTGAAAACAGAAACTTTATGTATCGTAAATATTACAATCGATATATGGATAGTTGTTCAGGACTCATGTGGTTCCATCTTAAAATTATATGTTTATTTTTTTTTAAGAACTATTCATAAGTTAACAAATTATTGACGGTAAAAAAATTTGTTTTGTATAAAATATATTTATTAATTATAATATAAGATAATGAAGATATGATTTGGCTTTTTTAAAGTAATTTTTAAAATAAATATAAAAAAACATTAAAAATAGCTTAAAATAAAATAAAAAATTGATCAAACCAATATTTATTTGAAATTAATAAACTAAAGTTCAATATTACAGTCACAGAATTATTAGTTATAATTCAATTGTCAGTCAGTAAAATCAAAAAGTCACAGTGTAATACATAATGAATACACAAAATGTACTATATTGGCTGATCAACTCATGGTAACTGATCCTATTGCAGGGACTGAAATATTGCAAGAATATCTGAACCACCTACTTTGTTATTGCTATGACTGTTAAAAATGGTTGGGGCACCCACTTTTCTAGTTTCGGTTGTCATTTGTTTTATTCAAAAATAATAATAACTTATCATTCTGTGACTATGTCTCTTAAGAACAGACATTTATCTAACATAAAGTGGGCTCTTTAACACCATCAGTCCCAATAAATTTACCATGTGCAAATAAAATATAAACTTTTTTTTTTAATGAAATGACACATAAAAGACTCATATTTATCAAGAATAAAAGACATAAAATGAAATAAATGTTATACAAAACAACATGAAGATAATCAAACAAAAACTTGGCAAGTTAAATAAATGCTCTAAATAGTCCACACAATATATATTATATATAATATAATATTTAGAATGTAATACAAATCAACACTTTTTCCTTAGTTAATAATTTATCCAACTACTCATTGGTTTGTTATAGAAAATAACTAAACAATCTTATTTTGAACGTGGGATAGAGGAGGAAGTTAATTCTAAAAAAATATTACGATAATGACGAAGGAATTGTGTAGTTTTATAGTTTCCTGGGTGAAAGAGCATAGGCTAGCTTAACTTTCATGTCATTGTTTTGATGGTGTTTTAGAGTTAGGTTTACGTAACTAGTGATCAATCGAAAAATGTCATCTTATTTACTTTGCCGTTAAGTAGCAACTTGATAGTGTTTCTGCCATGTGAAGTTCTCTTGTGATTTTGCCTGGCATCACTCTGTCTAGTGTATCAAAGGTCTGTTGATATAGGATGAGTTTGAAGCCTTTTTATTGGCCTGTTTGCTCGATTATTTCAACTGATAATAAATAACTAGGGGTAGTGTCTTTTCATATCACATAAAGTTCCACTACTTTTGTCAAAGTGACATTATCTGATTTTTCTTCTACTCTCAACCAGGGATTTGGACTTCATTCTGCTTTACCAACCTACGCACCTATTTGGTTTGACTATTGACTCTCTCGTTAAATAACCCCATCCGGAGCCTTTGCAGCCAATTCATTATTTATCGGGGTATTACTGTCATTTTCAGCAATATAGTGGCGTCTACCCGGGGGGGGGGTGAAAATATCTTAAATTTGTGCAAATACAAACAACTCAAAAATAAAAATTTTTACATTACATATTAATAATTACACTGAGAAAAAACAACACAATATGATAAAAGAATTTTTTTTTAATTACCGAATAGTTTGCTTACAAGACAGTAGGAAAAAAAAAACTCTTAAAATATCAAAGCAAGAGGTCCGTTTTTTGTTTGGTTTTGTACTGCTCTTTATCTACAACTGTTACATTGTTACCTTAAAATAACATTTATATAATTTATATTTAAGCAATTATATATATGTTTATCTGTATATCTTTTATCTGTTTCAAACAATTTTATTAAGATAAAATTACAATCTGCCTTTTATTAGGCAATGAGTAATTGAGATAAATGTCATCATTCATACTATATTTACAATTCATCATTCACTCGCTCATTCATACAATATTTACAAACAGCCCAGAGGCCCCCCAAGTCCACAAGGGTCACCTCCCTCGCATGCGAAGGAGGAAGCGGAGTCTTGGGGAGTCCCCCACGCTCCTACGTCAGCCGCGTCACTGGATAAGCCAGCGGAGGCTGACCAAGAGCGCGAGAGCCACATATCTTTTATCTATACCTTCTAAAAGCTTATGACAATTTCTGCTGAACCTGTATGTATAATAAAATAAAATATTTTACAAACTTTTTTTTTTAATAGCTCTCACACTTATAAAAAATAGGATGTGGGAAAAATAAAAGGAAAATTATTTTGGATAAATGGGTGCCTTTCACTAAGGGGAGTCCCATTTGAAGGAAGTATGGGAAGGATATGGGGTGTGGGATGCCTAAAAGAAACGGGTGGATTCGGGAAGGTAGTAGGAGTCTGCTTATGATTGATCCTAGGGGTACTAGGCATTGGTTTGAAGTCAGCCAAGTCACACCTGGCCCCACCCTTGAAAGGGGGCTGCACTGAGTCGGCCTATCGGCCGGGAGATCGACCCCCTTTTCTTTTCTTATACAAACTTTTTTTTTTTTTACTTAGCTCTCAACTGGAAATATAGGATGTAGGAAAAATAAAGGAAATTATTTGGGATGATGGGTGCCTTTCACTAAGGGAAGTCCCATTTGAAGGAAGTATGGGATGGATATGGGGTGTGGGATGCCTAAAAGAGGCGGGTGGATTCGGGAAGGTAGTGAGAGTCTGCCTATGATTGAGCCTAGGGATACTAGGCATTGGTTTGAAGTCGGCCAAGTCACACCTGGCCCCACCCTTGAAAGGGGGCTGCACTGAGTCGGCCTATCGGCCGGGAGATCGACCCCCTTTTCTTTTCTTATACAAACTTTTTTTTTTTTTACTTAGCTCTCAACTGGAAATATAGGATGTAGGAAAAATAAAGGAAATTATTTGGGATGATGGGTGCCTTTCACTAAGGGAAGTCCCATTTGAAGGAAGTATGGGATGGATATGGGGTGTGGGATGCCTAAAAGAGGCGGGTGGATTCGGGAAGGTAGTGAGAGTCTGCCTATGATTGAGCCTAGGGATACTAGGCATTGGTTTGAAGTCGGCCAAGTCACACCTGGCCCCACCCTTGAAAGGGGGCTGCACTGAGTCGGCCTATCGGCCGGGAGATCGACCCCCTTTTCTTTTCTTATACAAACTTTTTTTTTTTTTACTTAGCTCTCAACTAGAAATATAGGATGTAGGAAAAATAAAGGAAATTATTTGGGATGATGGGTGCCTTTCACTAAGGGAAGTCCCATTTGAAGGAAGTATGGGAAGGATATGGGGCGTGGGATGCCTAAAAGAGGCGGGTGGATTCGGGAAGGTAGTGGGAGTCTACTTATGATTGATCCTAGGGGTACTAGGCATTGGTTTGAAGTCGGCCAGGTCACACCTCTATACATCGATTACGTTGCTACCCACGTTTTTAATGTGGGCTTTTATCTCCTCGATCGGATGAGAGAGATCGAATCCATGAAGTAAGTACTTTTTATTGGGCTTGGTACCACGGGGGGCAAACGTGTGAAATGGGATCTTTAAATCCCTGATTGCAGCAATTGTTTGCTGTTGGTCTAGTATGCAGTTGCAGAACACCTTAGTGTCCTGCTGCGTCTGCACTATTTTGTAGTTTTTTACGTGGTAATCGGCTAATAACCTCGTGAGGTCATAGCTGTTAATGCGCCCTAATATAAGGGGGGGTGGCGATTTAGGGGCAGAAGGGGCGGCGGATGTACTGGCCTCGGACTGGGCTGCCAAGTTTAGGGGGGTGAAGGAGTTAGAGGTTTTAACCTCTGGGGCCTGGGGGAGAGTTCGTTTGCGGCATACTCTTTTTGGATTTTAAAATTCATCAACTGGGGGGTCCCTACGGCTGGCCATACCCTGCAAAGGTCCGTGCGACGCACGTCCAGTTAAGGGGGAGAGCCCCACTTATAATAATCAAAAGCACTCACCTGTCTTCACGGGAACAAAGTGCCAATGACTAAAATATCAAAATTTTACCGGATTTGAGTTCTTGCCACAATGGAAGCTGGATAGCATCTCTAGTTGTTCAGAAAGTACACATTAAGTTTTAACACAACGAGAGCTAGGTTAATTTCTAGAGAATATAACCTTTTTGAATGTTTCAAGTTTAGTTGCAATGGGATAATGGGCGCAGGAGATACAAATTTTTTTTTTTTTTCCTTAGCTCTCAAACTTATAAAATAGGATGTGGGAAAATTATTTTGGGCTAATGAGTGCCTTTCACTAAGGAGAGTCCCCCATTTGAAGGGTGTATGAGAAGGATATAGGGTGTGGAATGCCTGAAGGAGGCGGGTGGATTCGGGAAGGTAGTGAGAGTCTACCGAGGGTGGAGCCTAGGGATACCTAGGCAATGGTTTGTAGTCGGCCAGGTCAAGCCTGGCCCGCCCCGGCAGGGGGCTGAGATAAGTCGGCCACTCGGCCGGAAGGTCTACCCTGCTTAAACAGGTAGATGGGGTCTTGTAGCTTCGGTAGAGTCGGCCGGGAGATCGGCCTCGATATCTCGGCTGGGTGTAGTTCGTTCAGTCATCGGGTTCAATGACGTCGATCATCCTCCAGGCTTCGGCGGTCCAGCAGTGCTTCCATCTGACAGGCATTGGTGGTGGTTGAAGGTCGGAGAATAGTGGGTTGTGGCTATGTCTGAGTGAGTCAAAAAATTTGATGTGCCTTCTTTTGATAAAATCTTGAATGGTGAGCACTTCAAATTTTTTATGCATCTCGTCTGCCTTCATTCGGTCGAACGGGGTATGTTTGAGGGAGGTGCGGAGAACTCTGTTCTGAAATTGCTGGAGCGTTTGGAGAGTGTTAGGAGTCAGATACTTGAAGAGAGGGGTCCCATACATCAAAGCAGGTCTTAGGACGCTCTGGTATATCAGCAGCTTGAGGCGTACTGATAGAGCTGGGCTGTGAAGTAGGTGTCCGAGGCTGAAGAATTTCTTCCTAACACTCTTTAATTTCTTGCTGAGATGAGTTGTGAACGACAAGTGCCTACCGAGGGTAATCCCGAGGTAGCACAGCTTGTTGCTTACAGGGCACTCTTTGCCGCCTAAGACGAAGGATTTCGGGAGCTTCTTTTTTCCGGATTTGTAACTGAATATAATTCCTTGCGTCTTGGCCGGGTTGACTTGAATGTGGACGGCATCGAGTTTCTCGGAGATCCGTTGACTAGCGCTCTCAGCGAATTTCAGGGCTCTGGAGGGATTGATGCTAGTGCTGTAAACACCTATATCGTCTGCATACGCGGATACCTCGCAGTTGGGGTACGAGGCTCCTACGATGTGGGCGGTGTAAATGTTGAACAGCAGGGGGCCTAGCACCGATCCTTGGGGGACACCGGCAGTGTAGTTTCTTCGGGTCGTAGACGTAGTGCCTATACGAACCGAAAAAGTTCTGCCTGTAAGGTAGGATCTTATCAGGTTCTGCAGCTGATCCGAGAATTCGTATTCCCTCAGACGTTGGAGTAGGATGTAGTGGTCCACAGAGTCGAAAGCTTTCGAACAGTCCAGAGAAATCATAGCGGTAGCTCTGTTGCTCCGGACGTTTGATGCGACGTGGTGTTGCAATCTCACCAGGTTGTTGTTCGCGCTTAAGCCTGTGCTGAAACCAGTCTGCTCTGGTGGGATGACTTCTTGTGACTCGCAGTGCCCGGAGAGATGTACGTGGATGATTCTCTCGAACAGCTTCGAGAGTTGAGTCAGCAGACTGATGGGGCGGTAATGAGATGGCTCATAACCGCTTTTTGCTGGTTTCAGAAGGGGGACCACTACAGCGTGCTTCCAGTTCTGGGGGAAATAGTGCAGCCTGAAGCAGGAGTTCAACACGTTCGTTATGAATGAGATTCCTTTCCTCGGCAGCTGCTTGAGTAGGATGTTCTGGATGGAATCCTGACCTGGGGCCTTCTTGCCGGTCGTTCTTCGAATGAATGCAGCGCATTGCCGGTGTGAGGTGTAGATTTCGGTAGTGGTAGGGAGGGTGGGGGAGGGGTGGTCGAGGGCTCCTATTGGCTGTCCCTGGCCACGACTGACTTCCTCATAATGGGCCGCCAAGATGTCCGCTTGTTCGGTGGTGGGAATGAACTGCCCGTTCACGGCCAGCCTTACACCGTTCTTTTTGGACCTGCAGGTCTTCACAAGCTTCCACAATTGCTTGTGGTCACCGTGGAGACTGGTGAGGCGATCTTCCCAAATCGAATTTTTCCACTGGGCCATCAGGGACTTAACTTGGTTTGTGAGAGCATTTAAAACCGGTTTTAAGTCCCTGTTTTTGGTCCTAAACCACCTGTTCTTGATGTTATTACGCTGTCTAATCAGTTGTAGGATGTGATCCGGAGGTTTTCTCAGAGAAGGGGGCTTCGGAGAAAATTTCGGGATCGATGCATCGGCAGCTCGATCGATGACGTCCTGTAGCTGATAGATAGCGTAATCTATGTCCCAAGTGTGTCTCAGGGGCGTGATTGTGGGCAACTCGGTCTTGATGAGATGCTTGTAGAGGTCCCATTTGGCCTCATCGTACCTGTACCTAGAAGCAGGCGGCTCTGGCATGTCGCCTTCTAGTTCATAGAGAACAGGCCGATGGTCGGAGGTGGTGAAATCTAAGGCCGAGCATCCGGTGACCCGGTGTGGCTGTTGTGTCAGGAGCAGGTCAGGCGTGGAGGTTCTGTCTGGGTTAGCGAAATGACGGAAGGTCGGCAATCCTGGGTGGATGACCGTAAATGGAGTTTTAGTGATGTAACGGCCTAGGGCGTTTGCCGTAGTACTGCTCCACCAGCTGTGGTTCGCATTTAGGTCACCCACGATGACGTGCCTTCGGTCATGAGCTATCGTAGTGAGCAGGAGCTTATACGGGTCGCAGACGGCTTTCGGTCTTCTGTAGACTCCTGACACGATGATGTTGTTCGTGAGCCGTAGCTGGAGCGTAACTATGTATTGGTCGTGGCCTAGGCTGACGGGTGGGGGCAGTCTCCTACAGGGTATTCCGTTTTTAACTAACACAGCTACTCCTCCAGAGATAGTTTCGGTGTCTTGGCGGTAAGCAGTATAACCCGGGAAGCGGCAGAAGTGTATTTTCTTCAACCGGGTATCGGTGAGAACGACAACGTCTGGCGAATGGCACCGTAGAATTACTTCTACGTCGGCTTGTTTGGGGCGAAGGCCGCAGACGTTGTAATTTAAAATTACGTGCCCCATCATTTAGATGTTTGATTTTTTGAATTCTGACATCATCTGCGTTACCGCCTCGGTGAGTTTATTCATGGCAGCGGTCATGCTACTCAACATGTTCATCATGCTGCCCAAGATACCCATCAAGGCATCATTATTACTGTTAGTGGGTTGAGGTAGGGGCTCTGGGAGAACTTCCGGAGCCCTGGTGTTTCCGGATGCCATCTGAGCATAGGAGGCAGTCTGTCGTGGTGGAGGGGGGGCAGGCATGTATGTGGCCCTTCTCGGCCCGGCTGTAATATTCTGTGCCTGCTTTTTTATCTCAGCAGTCTCTAGAAGTTTTACCCTGTACGGGCACTGTCGGTACGACGCGACATGATTTCCCCCGCAATTGGCACATTTGAGGGGAATTGAAGCGTCTCTCGGGCAGTCTTTTATGTCGTGAGGCTCGCTGCACCTCACGCACTTGGCCTGCTGGCAACAGTACCGTCTGGTATGGCCGTATTCCTGGCAGTTCAGGCACATCGGGATCCCTCTTTTTTCGTGAAAAGTGCTCACTCGAAAAAGCACATTATTTATATGCCGGAGCTGCTTCAAGGTCTCCGCCTTCAATGTGTGATCCCCTATCACTAGTATCGGTTCGATCTCTGTCTTAGCGCCATTTTGGTCGGAGCGCCGTAATCGATATACATCGTTTACGTTGCTACCCACGCTTTTAATGTGGGCTTTTATCTCCTCGATCGGATGAGAGAGATCGAATCCATGAAGTAAGTACTTCTTATTGGGCTTGGTACCACGGGGGGCAAACGTGTGAAATGGGATCTTTAAATCCCTGATTGCAGCAATTGTTTGCTGTTGGTCTAGTATGCAGTTGCAGAACACCTTAGTGTCCTGCTGCGTCTGCACTATTTTGTAGTTTTTAATGTGGTGATCGGCTAATAACCTCGTGAGGTCATAGCTGTTGATGCGCCCTAATATAAGGGGGGGTGGCGATTTAGGGGCAGAAGGGGCGGTGGATGTACTGGCCTCGGACTGGGATGCCGAGTTTAGGGGTGTGAAGGAGTTAGAGGTTTTAACCTCTGGGGCCTGGGGGAGAGTACGCTTTCGGCATACTCTCTTTGGATGATGAAAGTCATCACCTTTGGGGTCCCTACGGCTTGCCATACCCTGCAAAGGTCCGTGCGACGCACGTCCAGTTAGGGGGGGAGAGCCCCACTTAAAATAATCAAAAGCACTCACCTGTCTTCACGGGAACAAAGTGCCACTGACTAAAATATCAAAATTTTACCGGCTTTGAGCTCTTGCCACAATGGAAGATGGATAGCGTCTCTTGTTGTTCAGAAAGCACGCATTAAGTTTTAACACAACGAGAGCTAGGTTAATTTCTAGAGAATATAACCTTTTTGAATGTTTCAAGTTTAGTTGCAACAATCGATTATCTTTTTATTTATTTTGGAGATACAAACAGGTTCAGCAGAAATTGTCATAAGCTTTTAGAAGGTAAACTCTACGGGAATTTGTTTTCACAATTATAAATATAACTATAAAAAAACCTTATATGTGAATCTGTCAAAATGGTACTTAGATACTCATTGAAAAAATATGTTACATGGATAATCATATAAACATTTTTTGTTATGTTAGGTGGTAAACACCACGTTATACTGTTTATAAGATTGCCTCCCAATATTTTTCATTAGTTTGATAACCCATAATTCATGCTATCAACGATTTTAGTAACCAGTAAGTAACTATTACATGAAAAACTGTTCTCCAATTACCTAAGCAAACTCGCAAAACGCATAGGTAAATAAAAAAAAATTTTGGTTACCTTAAAGATTAATCAATTTTAATTTGTAAATATTTTCATTTAATTTTTAAAAAAGGTTCGTTTGTTGTTTTTGTGTGTGATTTTTTCTTGTAATTGAGTAGATTTTTGTTTATTTTTCCTACTGTTAGAAAATTTTAAAAATATATTGTTTTGATAGGTACATCTTGAGTAAGACAACTTGAACAGGATTACCAAATCATGTGAACACAACTAGTAAGTCCATTCGAATTTATGGGAAAGAAGTAAACAAAGATTTATTTATTTATCTATTTAAAGCTCTTCTTTCATGGCATAAGTTATCCTTATATCTGACCGTTTTACTGAATTATATATTAATCCTTTTTGTAACAGATTCCTTAACATTGAAAGCCATGATTGGTCTATATCAAGTTCCTTCACCTTACGCATTAAATTTAGTGGGTCTGTAATAAAAAAAAAATTGGTGGTAATTTACTCTCTCCACAATTGAGAGTGCATTATTGATACTTATGTCCTAAACAAGATGTTTTCACTCATGTAGATAATGTGTTTTAGTTTTTCCAAAATGAGTGGCAGGTGTTTTCCATCTGGATTCCCCATATTTTTACGTACACAATATCACGTGGGATAAATATCTCTTACCAAATGAAGCCTATCGACGCCGTTCTGCGCAGTTCCGAGGTGGTCGCTCATGCCCTAATGGTCGCCCCCACGCTGCTAAAAATAACAGTTATTAACATAAATCAGCATAAAATTTATATTTTACGGCTCGAGATATTTTCCGTTGCACTTGGCGGGTTGTTTATCACTCGCGCATGGGCTGTGATTGTTGTATTTTGACTGGAAATAATGTCAATGTGGCAATAGGGAACGCAGATACTAAAAAGGCTTGACAGACTGTAAACAATGATGGGCTCTATAAATACAGTTTGTTGGCAAGCTAACCGATACCTCGGCCTGACTATCCACTTTCAAAACACAGCTTATCGTCTCACATCCAGTGCAAATTACAACCCTACTAAGCTCTTAACAGTTGTCAACTTTTCTTATTAAGTCGAATAAAAATAATAATAATAATAATACTAACACCCAAAAGATTACTTTAAAATAAATTTGAAAACATGTTTTTTTAATATAAAATGAGTAAATCTATTATAATAATATGGAGTATCACCATTTATATTGCCGTATAAATAAGGCAATTTTGTTTACATATATTATAAACTAAATTTTTTTTTCGAGAAATATTCTATTTGAAATAGAATTGAAAGAAAAAGAAACAATGAATCGGTAATTGAGATTATTGCTCTCATTCATACCACAAGGTACGGGTCTTCCGGCCTCATCTAAGGTGGTGGTATTTTCCCACTCGGAAAAAGGGTTATCTTCACCTCTACGTTCTTTGCCGGATATCGCCTTATCCTGTCCTCCGGGCTCTCTAGCTTTGACCTGTTTTCAACTTCGTGTAAAAATAGTATTAATCACTCGTCTCTCAAACCCCTTTTGACGGCCGCCGACAAAAGAACTTATAAAAAATTAACGATCCTTTTTTCTATTGTATTATAAGTTATATATTATGTGGTGAGTTACACATATAACGATACGTAAAATTTTTAATAGGATATTTACTATTGTTCTAAGGACATTGAATTGGAAAAATGTATGATTGAGCGCTTCATGCCCCCCGAAATTTGTAGGTGCATATTGGTTTTTAGATAGGTTTTTAAATATCTAAAGTAAGCTTTAAATGGTTAACAATTCACCAAAAAACGGGTTGCAGTCACGTCGAACGACAATAAATACTTTCATATAATTTATTGCTAGCTCTTAAAACCTATTTTGGTAGAATCTTTGAGTAAGAACTTAATTGTGTGGTCAATCAGAACCTTTTGTATTAAATAGCTACTTAGACCTGAAATCAGGATGACCCGAGTCTAAATCCCCGTCCTGTCAATATTTTTTTTTCTTTGCCTTATAGTTTAGGATAACATATCCAAACTAGTAATTACTAGTAATGACTTAGTATGAAGATTGGTGTGGTTTAAAATTTTATCTGTAAGTAATAAAAATAATTTAGCTTTTATTTTTTATTTTTTTGTCAGAATATCTTAATGGAATAGTGGACACCGATAAGTAATAAATGGTTGAATTGCTCTAAGAAAAACCAGCCTGGCCAAATATGAAAGGGGAAGGTCCGAGGCATATCTATTCCCGACATGCTTACAGTAAGTATTATTCTATAGCTATTAAACTAATTAAATGAAAAGCCTAGATACAAAAATTAAATTTTTTTTTACTGTTGTTTTTTCAATTTTTCTTTTACTTCATGTTCTCATCATTATCTTTAAGACTTTGGTGAATATGCACTTACAGGCAATTCGGTCACCTTTGTCTTCCGTCAACATTCTACAGCTAAATTCATGTATTCATGTACACTACAATAAACCCATTGTATGCATTTACACTTTTTTTTTATTATGAAACTTCTTTATTGTGATGAAATTACAATCTGCCTAATATTTGGTTTCCATCCGGACCGCAGACAAATTTTGTACGGACCAAGACAAAATTGTTAATAATAGAAAATAATAATGTTTCAGCGGACAACACCTTCCATAAAGGAGGTAATCTTAAAAGTGAAAATTAAGAGTGTATGACCGACTTACACAACATCGACACAAATCATGAACCGATCTATGACTAAACAAGAAAAATGTTCAGAAAAGCTTTTTATTTATGTCTAATAGTGAAAGGGCCATTGAAGGGGCAGATTTTTTTAATTTAACAAAGCCACCCTACTGTTTGAAATAATTGAGTTCCAAGGACAGTTATGGTCAAGTTACAAGAAAAAAAAACTCTTGGGAGTGACAATTTTGGATTAAAAGGTGTTGAAAAAATCTTTAGTCATAGTATTGTGTAAAAACATATTTGGCCAAACTTAAGTGCGTGAAGCACTATACTCAAAAATGAACTTCATTAAGAGCTCGTACAGCCTCGTTAGTTGTCCACCTGAACAGCATGACTCAATCAGCTGCAACCACTTGACCCCACATTTAAGGCAGATTTTTTATAATAAAACCTGCCTTCGTTCCCAGTGAACATTGACCACAATGAACTTTATTAAGTAGTCTTTTTGAATTTATGTACCTCACGAAGAATACCATTGTGTCAGGAGTCTATAGAAGACCGAGAGCCGCCTGTGACCCGTACAAGCGTCTGCTCAGTACGGTAGCTCATGACCGAAGACACGTCATTGTGGGTGACCTAAATGCAAACCACAGCTGGTGGAGTTGTACTAGAGCAAACGGCCTAGGCCGCTATATTACCAAAACTTCATTTACGGTCATCCACCCAGGATTGCCGACCTTCCGTCATTTTGCTAACCCAGACAGGACCTCCACGCCTGACCTGCTCCTGACACAAGAGCCACACCGGGTCACCGGATGCTCCGCTCTGGACTTTACCACTTCCGATCATCGTCCTGTTCTCTACGAACTAGAAGGCGACATGCCAAAGCCGCCTGCTTCTAGATACAGGTACGATGAGGCTAAGTGGGACCTCTACAAGCGTCTCATTAAAACCGATTTGCCCACTATCACGCCCCTTAGGCACACCTGGGACATAGATTACGCTATCTATCAGTTACAGGACGTCATCGAACGAGCTGCCGATGCATCGATCCCCAAATTTTCTCCGAAGCCCCCTTCTCTGAGGAAACCTCCGGATCACATCCTGCAACTGATAAGACAGCGTAACAACATTAAGAACAGGTGGTTTAGGACCAGAAACAGGGACTTAAAACCGGTTTTAAATTCTCTCACAAACCAAGTAAGGTCCCTGATGGCTCAGTGGAAAAATTCGGTCTGGGAAGATCGCCTCACCAGTCTGCACGGCGACCATAAGCAATTGTGGAAACTCGTGAAGACCTCTACCTCAAAAAGGAATGGTGTCAGGCTGGCCGCCAACGGCCAGTTCATCCCCACCACCGAGCAAGCGGACATTTTGGCGACCTATTACGAGGAAGTGAGCCGTGGCCAAGGCGAACCAATAGTAACGCTCGATCCCCCCTCCCCCTCTCTCCCCACCACTACCGATATCTGGACCTCTCACAGGCAAGTCGGAGCCATCATTCGGAGAACAACCGGCAAGAAGTCACCAGGGCAGGACTCGATCCAGAACATCCTACTGAAGCAGCTGCCGAGGAAAGGAATCTCGTTCATAACTAACATCTTGAACTCCTGCTTCAGGCTTCATTATTTCCCTCAGAACTGGAAACATGCAGTAGTGATCCCTCTTCTGAAACCAGCGAAGAGCGGATATGAGCCATCTCATTACCGCCCCATCAGTCTGCTGACTCAACTCTCGAAGCTGTTCGAGAGAATTATCCACATACATCTCTCCGGGCACTGCGAGTCACAGGAAGTCATCCCACCAGAGCAGACTGGTTTCAGCACAGGCTTAAGCGCGAATAACAACCTGGTGAGATTGCAACACCACGTCGCATCGAACATCCGAAGCAACAGAGCTACCGCAATGATTTCTCTGGACTGTTCGAAAGCCTTCGACTCTGTGGATCATTACATCCTACTCCAACGTCTGAGGGAAGACGAATTCTCGGATCAGCTGCAGAACCTGATTAGATCCTACCTTACAGGCAGAACATTTTCGGTTCGTATAGGCACTACGACCACGACCCGAAGAAACTATTCTGCCGGTGTCCCCCAAGGATCGGTGCTAGGCCCGTTGCTGTTCAACATTTACACCGCCCACATCGTAGGAGCCTCGTACTCCAACTGCGAGGTATCCGCGTACGCGGACGATATAGGTGTCTACAGCACTAGCATCAATCCATCCAGAGCCCTGAAATTCGCTGAGAGTGCCAGTCAACAAATCGCCGAGAAACTCGATGCCGTCTACATTAAAGTCAATCCGGCCAAGACGCAAGGAATAATATTTAGTTACAAATCCGGAAAAAAGAAGCTCCCGAAATCCTTCGTGTTAGACGGCAAAGAATGCCCTGTAAGCAACAAGCTGTGCTACCTCGGAATTACCCTCGGTAGGCACTTGTCGTTCACAACGCACCTCGGAAAGAAGTTAAATAGTGTTAGGAAGAAATTCTTCAGCCTCGGACACCTACTTCACAGCCCGGCTCTATCAGTACGCCTCAAGCTGCTGATATACCAGAGCGTCCTAAGACCTGCATTGATGTATGGAACCCCTCTCTACAAGTATTTGACTCCCAACACTCTCCTAAAGCTCCAGCAATTTCAGAATAGAGTTCTCCGCACCTCCCTCAAACACACCCCTTTCGACCAAATGAAGGCCGACGAAATCCACAAAAAATTCGAAGTGCTCACTACCCAAGATTTTATCAAGAGAAGGCACATCAAATTTTTTGACTCCCTAAGACATAGCCACAACCCACTATTCTCCGACCTTCAGCCACCACCAATGCCCGTCAGATGGAAGCACTGCTGGACCACCGAAGCTTGGCGAATGAAAGACATCATAGAACCAGAGGACTGACGGACCTACGCCCAGCCGAGAGATCGAGGCCGATCTCCCGCCCGACTCAACCGACGCCACATTACCCCATCTACCTGTGTAAGCAGGGTTGATCTTCCGGCCGATTAGGCCGACTCACTCAGGCCCCTGGCGGGGCGGCCGGCCAGGCTTCGCCTGGCCTACAACAAACCATCGCCTAGGTATCCCTAGGCTCCACCCTCGGTAGACTCTCACTACCTTCCCGAATCCACCCGCCTCCTTCAGGCATTCCACACCCCACATTCCTATTTTTTATAAGTTTGAGAGCTTAGAAAAAAAAAAAAAAAAAAAAAAAAAAAAAAAATATGTACTTTTTATTAATTTTCTCATATTCCAAAAGTCATTATAAAAAACTATTGATTTGAGAATAATGCACTGGAGACCATTGTGTTTTGCATGTGAGATAACATACTGGTATGGCAAATGGAATGCCTGGTCGATGATATCTCTTCTGCTCAGGCTGACCACTCAAGGCTGGTGGTTTCCAATATTTTAGATTCATGTCAACATTCTTGAACTCGTTCAGTTGTTGTTCACCGTTTCTTAATATATGAAGGATTCTTATGTCAACATTTAGTCTAAAATAAGCTGAAGGTGAGTTATTTAATTTTCAAAGACGAGTCATTAGTTTTGGAACAAGAGAGGTCCCCTCTTTTCAGTTGAACAAAACACCTTTTGTTTTCCATCAGGATTGAAAAATCCATTATTATTTATTACTAGTATTTTTTTAAGATGGTTTCATTTATATCAGTTTTCAATTAAGTTGTCTTTGAAATAGTCAACCACTCAAATATAACGATTGAAATCACTTAATTCAATATATACTACTTATTAATAAACTTATTACATACGTATATGTAACCATATACGTTATATGGTTTATATTTTATTTAGAGAGCAAATGTAATACTTCAATAGAAGTTTTCAATAGAACGTTATGTAGTTTTTTTTTTGTTTATACATTTAGTAATTAATTAGAATGAGAGAGATAGACGCGTATTTAAAATTAAAAGTATAAAAAATCGTAAACGGATCGTAGCACACATGCAGAAAAATAATGTATGATAGTGCTTACCGAACCGCTCCACTTTATGTAATGTAAACGTTTAACGTGAGTGGTGGAAGTAGCTAGCTAGTAGTTTAAAATAGTAACACCGAAATTTGCGCTGTTTAAAAATAAACATGCATTTGACTTATTTACACCTAGTTGTACGCCCATTTTTTTTATATAGTGTCTCCTACTTTATTGTTCTTAAATACTTTTATATTCTTATTCCAAAATTAGTGAAGCAAGTAAAAGGAAACGAACCAATAATATTAATGCAAACTAGGGGGGATGATATCGTTTGTTAAATTTTAAAAATAAATGTGTTGGTTGCGCGGCTGTAAGCGTACCAGTGCCAAAAAATACAAACATAATGTTGACAAGTTAATGCTACTTTTAATACGGGCTATCCACTAAAATATGAAGAAAAAAAAATCACCTAAAATCATAAATTATAAATAAATCAATCCTGCCTGTCAGAAAAGATGGGCTTCCTGTTGTAGAATCGAAAAAATTCACTCTTGTTTGTTTCAAAAAGATATGAACATCTTGATCAAAATTTAAGTTTACCATCGTAAGCTCCTAATTATGTCCCATTAGCTCATTAAATGTAGAACAAAAAATCTGTTGACTTTAAAGTTTAAATTTTTTATAAAGAATTTTAATATCTTGTACACTTTTGTATGTGTTATTAAGTAATTATTTGTCATATACACACAAGAATACAAAAAATAATTTTTATATGTTAAAATTTTATTTTTTGAATTAAATATTTTTCTTCTTGTATTATTAACTATGCCCTACTATAAATTTACTTTGAAAAATAAATGGTATTTTGGTAGCGGTATTCCACTATGTGTGCTCAGATAAAAAACGGTCCTAAAGACTCATCGTTGGTAAAAAATAACATAATGCTGGTATTTCGGCCAGCTTCAGGAAACTGCGTGTTTGTTTCCTATGCCAGGTTATAAATGGTGCCGTTAATTACGGACTGTTAGCACCAAATGGGCGAGCCATCAACGCTGAAATTTATGGAGGTCAGCTCCGGATGCCTGGAAAAAGTAGCAGGCTGGTCCTTTGTCATTACTATAGCTTACATAAGATTTTCAATCGTAAACGAAGGATTTACATAATGGCAACTGAGTTTATTTTTTGTGTGATTCGGAAATATGAACAGAGAAAATTAATCAAGAATCCACATATATATTTTTTTGGAACATCCAGACGTGTGTTCATTTATTATTACATATATTATTCTAAAATAGCTTGGGTACTATATCCACTCCGTAAGTACTCCAGAAAATCCTTTTGAATGAAATATTAATACTAGTAGATCCTAGAACCAGTAGCCTAAAATCAATATAATTTAATCTTCATTTGAAAAAAAAAAAATTAGCTTGTTCAGCATTATTAATAGGAATGTAAGAATTTATCCTAACAACTTACATTCATACAGTATTTACATACACATTCTGCCTAGGATTCCCTCCCTTCCGACTGATGAGAAATTTCCCCAACAATCTGAAAGGGCCAGAATCGCGAGTCTACCCTGACCTCCCTCCCCGGCCTATTCACCATCTTGTTGAAAATAGGGCAAGAGAGCCACACTTGCTCAGGACATGAACGTGAACGGTGGCTAGTCCCAACACCAGATCATGAAATTAATGCGATTTTCATTTCAAAGACTGAAATTGGCTTACATCAATTATCAACTAAAATATAAATATAAGTATTAATATAATAATAATATCAGTTTTATTCATATAAATGACGTAAAAAGTTAAGGAACGCCATTGAAAAATACTACGATTGCTATTATTTCAAAAATACTTCATGTTATTTGCTAAACCTCCTTTGTCTCTGAAAATCTTTCACTTTGGCAAATAAATTTTAAATGCCTAAAGAGTAACATAAATACCTATTAAAATCGGCAAAAACAGCACTAAACTCATGATTTATTTAGTGAGCTCCTAGAATATCTTGGCTACTGGCAGGACATAGACCATTAAACTTATAATAGTTTCTAAGCTAGGAATTAAGAAAGGCTAGAAATCAGACAGGAGACGGTCAATCGCAAGACGGGCAAGTGCAGATTGATGATTGTACAATTTGACTGATTTCTGGGTATTCTTTGACCCGCATTTTTCACGGTCACTGAGGACTTTTTCCAATGAGCTGGGTACTTCTTTTCCCTCTGTTGAATGTGTACTTTATCAGTTGTTGTACGATCAGTCATTCTTTGGAGAATCCCAAGAGGTGGCTTGATGTGGGGAACGAATAAGTAAGAGCAATGGGTCTAACACGGACGGAGGCTGCGCAGGCAAATTGTCCGCGTTTGAGGTCCTTTTACGCGTGGACCAGCTCCAAATTTTACCCTTAATTGTTCTTATAGTCGCTGTGTTTAATAGTGTTAAAACCCAAAAACACGTTATGAAATTTCTTTCTAAACGCTGTAAAATAATAACAATACTTAAAATAATAAACAAATCATAAAAATAAAATGAATAAAATAATAGTATATTAAGTCTTAGGGTTGAGTTGGACTTCAAGCTTCTTCCCTCCGTTATGGATAGTCCATTAAATTTCTAATAGTTTCTAAGCTAGGAATTAAGAAAGACTAGAAATCAGACAGGAGACGGTCAATTGCAAGACGGACAAATGCAGATTGTTGATTGTACAATTTGACTGATTTCAGGATATTCTGTGATGCGCATTCTTCACGGTCGCTGAGGACTTTTTCTAATCCACTGTGAGTTTTTTCGGATAGATGTTTATTATTGCTGATCGAAGGGTAATTTTTATGGCTAGAATCGTGTAACTTACAAAAATAATCATCAGCATTTGAAAATAGAGCCCCCGGGAGTGGCAATGATTGGTAATTATAGACTTTATTAAATAAAATTCCTAGTTTTAAATGCTGCATAAAAGGACAACAGGAATAATGAGTTATTTATCCAGAAGGAAATGTTATAAATGGTATTTACGTGTTAATGCCACAAATGTTGTTAATGTTCATGAACCGGCAAAGACAAGCGTATTCTGTCTCTAAAAAAGTGTGGTAATATGTAAATACCTCCGGAGATTAAACTCAATAAAAACGTTGGATGAGTCTGTTTAGGAAGAAAATAATTTTCCTCTAAATCTATAGTAATAATATCATTACAACACAGTTTCAACACAAAGTGCATCGATCATCAAACTGTTACACAACCAAGCTTATGTATCATGTTACAAAGCCACCTTTGCTTTGTAACTCTTAGCGATTATAAAATGGGTTCCGACACCAATCTATTCTTATTTTACTCATGACACTGTTCTAATTCACGGTTTATTAACCACTCATGCTACAGGTTAAAGGGGCTTCTTGTTCCACATAAAAAAAAAAACAAGCTGGGTCACGATGATATATTGCAACGAAGATATAAAACTATTGTTCGAAGAGCAGCACGGGTGCCAAGGCGGCAGCTCCAAGACTAATGCCACGAGGTTTATTTTTGGACCGGAGCAGTCTCAGTGTGACTCTTGGTTCAGCCGAGTTCGGTTCGGGATGGGGTCAGGCTTCTGCGGTCTTGAATACGTTCCAGGAAGTTGACGATCGGCGGAATGGAGGAAGGAGAAAGGGTAGTGGACAAAGCGAATGGGAAGAGAGATAGTCTCAGGGATAGTGAGGGTTTAAGGGATTACAAAAGGGACAGCCTTAAAGATCCGAAGAGAGATAGCATCGTAGAAAGCGGTAGGGACAGTCCTCGATTTAGCAGCTTGAGTGGAAGAGATAGTCCTAAGATAGGAAGCATTAAAGACAATGGAAGAGACAGTCCACGGTTGGCGAGTCTAAAGGAGAGTGGAAGGGATAGTCCAAGATTGGGGCTCCTCAAAGACAGTGAAAGAAACAGCCCTGGCCCCGGGAGGTCCAGAGGCCCAAAGAGAGACAGCCTTAAAGAAGCCAATTCCTTCAGAGAAACAAGGAAAGATGGCCCCAGAGTGGGCAGCCTCAAAGAGAGCCCCCGACTGGACAACCGGAGGGAGCAGAAGAGGTACAGCCTCAGGGAGACCAGCGGACGGGATAGTCCCAGCTTAAGGAGCCTGCCTCGAAACAAGGGGGCTGACCAAAGCAAGTCACCAGCCGATAGGAAGAGAGCCAGCGGCAAGAGTCTCGACCGCGCTAGCGAGAACAAGGCGCACGACGATGAGAAGAAATCAGGTGGGTAATGCTTATAAATTATATAGCTTAATAAGTTTCAATTGGTATTGCTGCTATGCGAGGTTCTTCAACGTACTTGTTTGAAAATAAGAAATTTGTTATTAAACATTTGATTTCCCATAAAAACTGCAAGACTTCTCCGATGAGTCTTTATGTCCTTAAAATCAACTCATGCCTGCCTACCAGACATATTGGACTGGGGTTGCCACCTCGATCGCCTTAGGAGTGCCTTTGGCTTTTGCATGAGATATATAGTTACTTTATTTATACTATTATAAAAACCCCTAAAAAATGTTCACAATTCTCTTTCCTGTTATCCTGTTAGCTGCATAAATAAGAATTAATTAAGTAAGTAAGAAGTAATAGAATGGCACAATATGTAGGTAATTAAATATCAGACAAATTTCTCATTTTTATTTCTGTGTTATCTCATTCTCGTGGGCATGTCCAAACCAAAAAACTTAACTTACTAGGAGTAATCTTTAATGATAATAGAATCAATAAAATTTAGGAAACCAAAACTTTGCATACATTAATTAATTTATTTCGTCCAAATGTTATTAAATTTATTGTATAACATCAATTAATATATTGATCATTCAATTATTAATATATATTAATAGTCAATTAATGTAAGTAGAATTTTCTCTCTTCTACACGGTTGAAGGAAAACTGTTTGTTTGTTTATCGAGCAGGGAGAGGTGTTTTAAAAAAAGAGGAAACAAGCCATGTTAAGGATTGAGCCAAAAAACTGTCACCGATCACTCATGAGAATAATTTATTCTTGGCTAGACGTGTTGCAACAGTAATATTCCGAAATATAAAGTATTTCCTTAAAATATTTCTAATAAGCTGTAAAGGAACTATTTAAGTCTATAATTATTATCTTAAATTAAATACTATTATCTTAAGTTAGCTTAACTATTTATCAGTCTAAAAATTTTCCTTTCATCAAAATTGAGACATGCTGAAGAATTCAATAGATGACGAAATTGAGACCACTCTCGAACAGCTCTATAAATACCTGCCTATCATATATTAATTCATACAGTCAAATCTAACGGTAATTATAACTGGTTAGAAGGGTCAATGATAAAAGCGACTTCTCACCAATTCGCTTTAAAGGAGGTTTCATAATTCATGAAACATAGCGTACATTGAATTGAGTATCTCTTACTGATTGAATAATGAGAACTGGTGGAATCTAACTGTTGAACTGAGGCATCCCGTCTATGCTTGAATGTAGCCGTGAGCGTTCATAACTTATCTTATCTCTTGCAAAGTAATACAAGAGTCTATGCTATTGAGGTGTCTATGACGCAGATTTAGAATTTTTGGAAGTTAATCCATCAGTCCTTGAAGTATTGTTTCTATCTACTTTTTTATAATTTAATTTAGGTTACTGGAAAACTAGTTCTCATCCCTTCTTCAGCATGAATTAGTGCAGACAATCAGTGCCACTGTAGAAATCAACTATAAATCGACAAAGCATTAACTTCCCGTCTGGGATTTGCTACCAAGCTCCATAAATCCTATGAGATGTATGGAACCTGGTATAAGTGCGGTAATTTAAACAAATACTTTTGAAAGTCGATGGTCAACTAACACATCTATCTTTGAATTCATCTAAGAAATACTATCTTGAACAAACTTATATACAGTTTAAACTTATAATTATCAGCCATTTACAATAATGTCTTTACAAGATACTCGGTAATGTTTGGAGTACAGTGCAATCAACTCTGAAGATTGCATTTTGTTTTTTTCATGTTTTACGGCTGTAAAATGTTTCATTGAGCATACTAGGAGTATTTGCTAAGGTCAATGGTAGCATCACGTTGTTTTGTTTATCTTTATTGACAATAAAACTGTAACCAAAATAACAACGTGAATATGTGTGACATTGTTTGTTTTTATTCAGGCAGCGATATGATTATGATCACTTTTTATGAAGAAAGGTGAACTGCAATGTTTATTCATGCTATAGATAATGAAAACTCACAATCATGCACCAAATGTATGTACTTTTCTTCTCTTACGAAAGCGATTTCATAAATAGACGCGGGGTATATTTATCACAGCTCTCCATTATTCATAACTTATATTACTCAGGAAGTTTATGTGAACTGTTTTTTAGGGTAAAAAATTTCCATTTTACAAATTAATTTTTATTATTCTTAAGTAAAAAAGTAAGCTTTATTTCTGTCTTGGAAAATCTTTCCTTGGACGCATGTATTTAACTAATGACCGTTATTGGCGGTTTGTTGTTTTCAACAAATCCAGAATTACTTATGTCTCATTCGTATGTCTTTGCCTGTTCTATCAAGTCTTTACGAGAACCTTGTTCAAACTGGAGGCAAGAAAATTTACATTATCAGCGTCCTTATTATAGAATAATCATAATGGTTGCTTAAAATCCCTTACATTGGAATCACAAAGTTAACACAACCTTTGTTTAACATAGAGATATGATATGCTTGTCAGCTTTACTTAATTCCCCAATGGTGTTAAAAATAAAACCAGCTCCATGGAAAATAATGAAAGGACAATAATTAATCGCTTATAAAGTAATAAATAAATGGCTTTATTAGGATATCAAATTAAAGGTCTCGATATCTTTATTAAAATAATTAATACTTTTTGGGACTTTAGTGACGAAGAATTACTAAAAGTTATTCAAGCTGACATTAAAACTGTTTTAGCAGCCATAAAAAAAATCGTTGATAGTTTTTTATGTCACAGTTTATTATTGCAGGTTTTGATTAAGGGCTCACTTGTGTTATTTGATTGATATCGACGGCTACTCCAAATAATAATATCATGGAGATCAGTCAATAAAATTTGAGTAAGAAACAGGAATAGGAAGAAAAAAAGACCCACCCTCAGAATATATAGTTTTATCGCAGATGATCATATCCCTAACCTACACTATGGTACTTATTGCCTAAAGTGCTTCGGTGATTAAGTGAAAGCCGATACACCCATGGCATCCGTTCAATGAACCATAACTAGTGCCAAGAATAGACTTTGATCAAACTGAGCCACCTCTGCTGGAACCATACCTAATTGGGCGACTAACAAGGCTGGCTCATAGGACACAGGGATTAAAGGGAACTTAATTAATGATCCACCCGGTGAGGTTACCTTGTACTAGTGGGTGGCACCTGCCAGTATAGCATCAATTTCATGCTTAGCAAGTCAACTATTTATTTACAAACTTTCACATTACCAATTCAGATATAATTGGATCGAGTAGGATGCTAACTATTGCATATTCTACCCTTCCAGCGCAGATTGGGTGCTTAAGATACTTGACACGAATAACCTAATATCAAAATAAGCCACGACTTATTGTCATGGGGCTTTCTATTATGGTTCTATAGTATCCTTAAAGGAGATTATTTTGTATGTGTACATTTGATGTTAGTATTTATTTCCATATAGTAGGCATCAATGCGATAAGGATGACACAAATTAATTATTATAGAAAAAACAACAATCTTGAAATATATATAAACAAAATGAAAATCTAATAATTGGTAAACTGCACCGATTTATCTACGTCCTGTGAAAAAATATCAACTCAAGACGAAAAAACCTTTTCAACTTTTTTTAACCTTTTATTTCGGAATTTATTTTACAAAACCTGTTACCTTTTGTAAAATGGTATGCAAGATTTGTAACATTTCTATTATAAGTCATATCAGATTGCCAGGATTAGCAATAAAGTAAACAGAATAGTAAAAACAGATGTGAAAAAGTATAAACTAAGAATATTGTTGACTCGTAAAAGTGTGAATTCCTTTTACTAATGAGAAATTCCATTTTTTTTATCACCTCTGTCGGGCCGTCACTAGGGGGTGCCTGGTCACCTAGCCCTGGTGACAAGTGCGGATCGTTCGAGTTAATAACCTAGACAATCGTTCCATGACGGCGGTACTATCTGACTCCATTTATAATAGGTATGTGCCCCGACAATGCACTATGTTCAAGAGAAGAGGTACAAAGGTTTCGTAAAGAATAAGGCAAGTTTTCAGAGTTCGAGCGGAAACCAAGCAAGCGTCACAGGTACAGGTCGCCAGAGAGTCTGCAAAGAAATTGCTTTACAGGGCCAGAAGCTCTGGCTTAAATATCGTCGCTACTTCCTGCCGGGAGGCTGCGAGGGTCTAATCCGGATTGGGGGTGTGGACTCCTGTGGTGCTGTACCCACGCTTAATTACCCGACCCCTCGCCCCCTAAAGGACTGTATACGACTGCCAGCTGGTGACCCTTTCATGTTTATGACTGCCAGCTGGCGACCCTTTCACGTTTGGCTTCCACCTTTTATTGCTTAACACTTTTACAATGATTTACATTTAATTATAATACATTTAGTTCATGTTATTTTACTTTTTCTTACAATATATATGCGCTAGAGTATAGGGTGATTTAACTTATGTAGTTAGCGGTCGCTACAACCGCCAACAGCTTTCTGGGAACACTTATTAACAAGTTTATCAAACGCCTCTCTGGTATGTTTTGACAAACCTGTGTGATCCTTTCTTTAAGTTCCTTGGTGTTTTGGATCCCTGGCTTCTGAAGGTCATTGACACCCCTAGCCATGATACCCCACAAATTGTCAATGGGGTTATGGTACCATCCAATCCAATGCATTAAGCCTGGAATCCTTGTTGGAACCATTGTTTTGTGGACAGTGATATGTGCATCAGTCCGTTATCTTGTTGGGAAATCATCTCTCCTTGTTATTCTCCTAATAATAATGTAATAAACGGCAAAAGAAACTCTTCCAACACTTTTGGATAACTGACAGCGTTCATCTTGTCATTAATGAACGCGATTTGAGACTTGCTCTATTTATTGAAAGGAACGCATACCATTACTCCACCATCCCAATGATGTGATGTGATGTGACCATCGTGACAATATTTTTTTTTTTACTTTCTTAGGTCGTCCCAGTAATAATTGAACTGCAAGTTTTTATTAAGGGCGTCGATACCTATAAGTCACAAAGACAAGAAGGGACAAACTGACGGATAAATAAGGGTTACTGTTTTGAAAAAAAGACTCCCTTAAAAAGTAAGAAAAATTATGCTTCTCTGATAATACCAGAGATTTATTATTATTTATTTTATAACAGTTACGCTAAGGTATATCGACCTCTTCACTTCATTCATAAATTATTATACTTTGCCCTGTTATTGCACAATTCGCTGAACTCAGATACTGTTATATTCAAGTCTGAAATATTCTCTCCAGGCGATATTTTGTTTAAAACAAGTATTTTTTGTTTTAAATGTTGAACGAATGACAGGTAAGTCAAGTATGACGTAACACGAACATTGAATATGTTGTTTTTTCTCTTCTTACCTCTTTTATTAATATCTTCAAGAAAGATACAAGTAGTTAATAAGAGTTTTTTTTATTAGCATGTACATTAGAAAACATTTCTCTAACACGCTTCATTGATACTGCACACGATAATTCATCACTCCGGGTTTTAATATAAATGTTTTTTTTTTCAATTTCCATTATTTTGAATTTTCGAATAGTCCACTAAACCCACAACATATTATACATATTTGAAACAATAATGATTACCTTAGAGCAGTTATATAATTTTTAGTACCATCGGGCATTAAATACGGTTAGATGCTGCAAACACAATTTTAATGACTAAAATGAAATCTCCATTTTAGAATTAATGTTTACGTTGTCCTGAAATTTCCATGTAATTGTTTAGTAAATGACTCGATAAGTATGATTAGTAGTAAACTCGATAGTAAATGATTAGTTTTAATAGTACCGTTATTATCGTTCAAAATTTTAGGTATCCAGGGCAGACAGTCCACTAAAGCTCAACAAAATATATTCATATCCATAAAGTCAGGTCAATAAGTGGAGAAAGTATATCTAAAATCTAAAAACTAGCCAGTCTTTGATGAAAGCCAATGAACTCTACTTAAACAAATGAAAAACAAAGTTTTGGAAATTGGAATTAACCCAATGACCTTGAATAAACGGGACATTTGTATTAATTTAATCACATACTATATGATGATGTTTAAGGTTTTATCGTTCACTTTCTATTCGCAAAAAACATCCCGTGGTGGTGGCGATTCTAATAGATTTATGGGAAAGTTGGAATAGTTCCAGGCAAATTGGCCATCACTTGTGAGTATTTCCACTAAGAATAAACACTTCATGGAGATACTATATCATCGAAGTAACCGAAAGCCGCTTCTTCTCGGTTTCAAACCTCACATATGACACCCGCAGCACCGAAATACACTTGTTGGTCATAGGGTCAGATGCCTGGTCATTTTTAGGATTTTAATATTTTTTTTCATAACTAAACGCCTTTACGTTCTCATCTGCATAACTGACAAAACATAAAAAAAATGTAGTTGTCACTATAAAATATGGCTAAGTGTCATTAATATGGCTTGGATTTGAAGGATTTTTTCTTTTTTATGTAAGCCTCAATAGATCTTCACCTATCTTGAATACTACGTTTAAAATACAAAATCTTATAAGATCTTTTTCGTTATTTCGCTAAAATAGAACTATTGTTTGGGTAAAATCCTTTCATAATTTTACTCAATTGAAAAAAGTAACGAATTATTATTAATACTTTTATGCTAAATTAAATCGATTTAATTCAAACTTTTACAAAAATGAGTAAAACCCTTGTGATAACAAAGATTTGGCTTGGAAAAAGTAGATTGTATTCCAAATTAAACAAAACTCCTGTGTTTTGAGCGCGGGAGTCAACAACTACTTTGATTCATTTGCCTTATATGCCAAACTGATTCTGACATATAAGAAAGATTGTTTCTGTTTCTCACCGATGGGACAGCATATATGTTATTATATAAGCAAAATTAATTATATCACCTGCGTTTGATGAGTATTGCACGGGGTTGTAGAAACTCCCATAGAGTAAATAAAATAACTTCCAATGTGAAAAATATGTTTCAGGACAAAACTATATGCAGGATCCACTTTTATATTGAGCGACTTTTCAGTTTTTACCTGCTGTGATTATAACAATAACATAGTTTAGATTCATTTAAGAGTATTCAGTAAGATATCATGATAAAATAAAATAAACATTGCTCGTTAAAATTCTGATAGCGTAAAAGTGAATAAAAATAAAAATTATCATTCTTCAACACTTTTCGGGGAAGTATAATTAGTGTGTTATCAGTAGCATTTTCAACACACTGTATTCCTTTTATATTTTTCCTTTACAGACAGAATGTACAGAAATTTTCTCTCACGCACTCTCTTTTTTTGGAAATCAGCTCATAGTTAAGTCCACTTATTCCATTCGTGCTCATTTTCAGTTAACATGGGAGATTTAGTATCGAGGAACATATATGATTCATTATGAAAAGAGCTAATAAAAATCAACAAAAAAACATAATATTATCTACATAACGAAAAATAAAAGGAATAAAAATCAAATTTCAATCGTGTCGTGAACATGCGCTATGAGAGAATTTTTCACGGTACAGACTTTTTCCACAAAAGTTCTCTTATGTGACGATAAACATGGACTGCGGGCAATAATCATGTTTTAAAAACGTGAACGAAAATCGCGTAGTGCGAGTTCTCCCAGGTTAAACCATATTCGCTGCTGTAATTCGTAATTGTGGGACGCATCGCTCTTGATTTCAACATTGAATCTGAAATACACTCGATCCAATGGACTGTTGGCTATTCATTTTTTTTGTTATTATTTGAATGTTTTTGCTCAGTTTTTATTGAGTAACTAAAACAAATCCGAATTTAGTGAGGTTTATTGTTTGAAGTTTCAAAAGGATTGAATAATTTTTGTGACCCCTGCCGTAGGACAGGCAAACGAAATATCCTCTTCTGTATGAAAGTAGAACATGTTTCTGTATTATTATTATTATTATTATTATTATTATTAAAACCACCTTTATAATAATACAGAAATGATAAAATTACAATCTGCCTCATTGGGCAATAAGTAATTGTGATAAATCTCATTCATACAGTATTTACAAACAGCCCAGGGAGCCCAAACGCCACTTGTCAACAGGCCAATCTCGCCATCTACGAGTAAACTCACCGCATCTCAACCATTTCTGCTCTAATGACTTTAATTTGATTATCAACAAAAACGCCTTTTTGGACTGCTACCAAAATAATATCTTTTTTTGGCAAACCTCTCAAACTTTACAAAGAAAAACATGTGAACATTTATCAGATATTTCATTTGGCACTTACCACATAGCACTTGTCTACTAAACTAAGTAATCCATCTCAGTTGAGATTTTCGAGAAACTAATTATTTTTGTTGAAGACGTTTCTATTTAGTTTTTCTAGAATGTTTGATAATTAGCGCAGATTTTAATCAGTTATTTAGGTCTGGCGCTTTTTTTCACTCCAGTAGGTGATAGGAAAGGTTGGTGATTTGCAGGTTGCTTGGAGATAATTACCTTTAAGTCTCTTCTCCCAATGTATTCACTTGATGTCATCAGTCAGTTTTGCCTATTCGTGCATCCTCAGGACTACAATTCTGAACAAAGTACATAAATTTACATATTAGCAAGACAATTTGACCCAAAACATTTATTTTAATAAATAATAAGATTGGAAACATTATAAAGATAACAGTGGAAAGCGTTTGATATTACATCAAATTTTGATTTGGTAATTAGCCATAAGACTGATTGTTGAACTTAAACATTTCCATGCCAAAATTCCAACAAGCTTTGATAAATGGAAAATTTTTGGTTGAGTTCTAGTACTCAGGATTATAAATGTATCGGAATTTTTTTAGAGTCCTTTGTTGTTTTTCATTAAAAAATATGTGAAGAAATTTATGATTTTCATGATAAGCATTGTTTGTCATCTAATTAAAATAAGATGAGGATTAATATTTCTTCATAAGTTTTATTTATCATACCTCCCCTCTAATGGTTTTTTTTTTTTTGTAAAACATACAAATTATGTTTTCTATTTTAAATATTCATGTAAATTTTTATAAAATGTTTTTGCTTTACCAGAGTTACTTATTAATGTAATATTGGTATTTTCAAGTTTTTATTAATTTTTCCAGTATTTTGAAATATATAACAATGGACTAATAAATATTTAAAAATAAAATCATTCACAGGTTATTTGTTATACTTTTTTTACTGTTTCCAATCTTATTATTTATTAAGTTTTTTTATTAATTTAAATGTGTAAATGTATTCTAATATGTACCTTCATATATTTTGGTCTGAATTGTAGTCCTGAGGATACCTGAATAATTCTAACATAATATTATACCTTCCTGATAATTGTAAACTAGCAACAATGGAGTGGCCGGCCCTCACCTCAGATATTTTTTCATTTTTTTGGTTAGCCTTTGGACAAAATCATTATAAACACTTCTTAAAATTTTCATTAGCATTTTTTTTGCAACTGACCTCATATGTTTTACTTGGCAAGCTATTTGAGAAAGCAGATTCATTTATTAAAACTCAATAATATGTTGTTTTTTAAATTTGAAGTACCTTGAAGTATTTTATTTTGGGAATATTTCTTTATTCCCTATAAGTTTATTTAGTTATTTATTTTCTATTATTATTCACCCAGGCCACGGTCACGGAATAACTATTTTTTCAATTTCATTACGAACATAAAAACGATAAATTACAAGTACATTAATTACGTAACAATAAAATTAAGTAATGTACATTGTGTATCAATAAATCCCCATGAGCACTATCTGACCTAGGTCATGTTCAATAAATATATAATTAAAAAAAAATCAATAAACCGGCAATCTCAACAGTACACATACACTCGACAGATGATGATTAATACTTAATTATCTATTTTTCATTGTATAGAAATTTCTTTTTTTTTCTACTATCTATAGGGAGTACACTAATTCAAATAATTGATTATGAATAACATGGCCGCTTGGCTGATCTTCCCGCCCCGGCAATATCAATTTTATCGATTATTATAACACATCGAATAATTGACGACTTGAAAATATTAAGTTGTTGTTTGCGTGTGACATTTGCATCACACATCATTGGATAACCGATGGTTGTGGCTAGTAGCCAAGACATTTTTTAAGGCGTAGGTAACCTCGCCAGGGACATCCGAAGCTTGAATGCTACATTCTTTCGTTTATTCGTATATTTTTAAATAACAAAGTTTACATTCATTGAAAAATTATTAGTACCACGTGATCATGGTGATCCATAAATTGCGAAGTAGTGAGAATGATCGAGGACGGTCAGTGGTCGGACTTCAGATGGTTATCAGGTGCAAGTGCATTAATTACGTAGCAATAAAATTAAGTAATGCACATTATATTACCTTTACCCACTTAACGAATACGTACTCAATATCTAAAAAACAAAAATATCCAATAATCCAAAGAAAAAATGAGAGAAGGGACAAAATAGCAATAATTTCCTTATTGGAATTCTTAGAGTTTCTCTTAAACAGATTTGAATTCATATTGATAGAACATCACGATATATATTTATTTCTCTATAGACAGTTAGTTTAACAGTATTTCACGATTTTCCCAAAAAGAAATGTTTATTTGGCAAATGCAAAACATAGCCTGCAACCAACCAAGTGAAGTCTTAACTTCAGCCAACTGACAACGCCTCTTTCAGGGCCTTCAGGCAGAAACCTAATTCTTGGACCTTCCCCTAATGCAATAAAAACCTCATTATAACCCAATATTGCCAAGGCCTCTCCCGTGAGTGTAGAATATACTTCTAACTTTCGAAGATAATTTCCCTCCTTCATTCTTTTTTATCACTATGGTTTGTTAGTGTCGTACATTTTTCTGGTTTTTTTTTATTTAAAGAATCCAGAAAGGCATATATGCACGTAAAATGTGTGGTGATATTTTGTTTGACTATAATTACAAAATTCCATTAAAATCGGTTTCATAACCTTAATCTCTCGTAGGTTTTCGTTGTAAAATGAAACAAAAAAAAAAATCAAAATTTTTGAAGAATTATTTCTTGTTCAAATTTTTCCAAAATATCTTTATTTTCATTATTTATGCACCAATGAGACAACCAGAACAAAATAGTTAAAGAAAAAATTGTCTGCAAATAATTATCATGTTACAAAATGTACAATTTTTTCCATGGCTACCAGACAGATCACACTTAAACCACCTTTTGGTTTTGGTAAAAAAATTAACTTTTATTTAGAAATCCATCTATATGATACATTGCTTATAATCTATATGGTACATTATGCTTATAACCCCAATCCCCCGTGAAGGTATAAACAATTGTACCCTTCAAATTATCGACCCCATTAATTATATTTAATTCAAGTTATGAGTCCATGGGTGCTTCGACATAATAGTAGTGATTCTTTCTCATCCACATTTCTGCTTCCACACCACTTAATATTGCTATGTAAAAATGTTTTACAACCTACAATTTGAGGTATGTATGCTCATCAAAATAGTAAAATGTCAAACAGTTTTCTATTTGTTTTGTAGCGCTTGAAAATGTCAGGGTGATTGCCGAAAAAGGTTCATAAACAGATGTATCGATTTTAGAACAGGCATTGCCGTATATGAGTTTACTAATGAATATACTGCCTAAAATTACCATGTATTTTTGCTGTAGTTCGCATATGATATGAGGGAAAAAAACGATTATTCCGATCCTGCTCATGTAAATATATACAGTCGAAAATTGTGTGGTTTACTTTTAGAAGTACACCACATATTTTGGAATACAGGTGGTATCATGGGCCAAGAGTTCGATTCTAACCGCGTCAGTACAATTTCTTCCTTCTTGATGACCCCGTGACAGGAATTACCCCATGCTTTTATGGACGATATTTAATTGATATTATAGTTCTGAACGGTGTGAAGCAATAGCCAACTTCCATGCATGTCTGTGATATTTTTGTTAGTAAGGCTAGGATATGTATTTACATACGGATATTCTTCCAATGCCAAACTATTTGCCCTACCATCGATTACTATACTTTCTAAAAGTATTTTAAGTAAATTTTATTTTACATATTTCAGTGAAATTACATATATTTTTTATATTTCTTCCGTATTCTTCAAACTTTGTTTCATATTTCTTTGGAAGCTTTACACCTGTTAGAAATTCAAATAAATTTGGCACAGTCAACTAAAAGATGAAAATTTCAAGAAATGATAATCTGTGCGTTGGATTCTTAGAGCAGATAGCCCTATTTATTTGGATAATTATACTAAGAATTGAGTACGTCAAAAGATGTAGTTTCTTGCACGTTTTTTTGGCTAAGTAGACTGAGATTGTTTAACCTTTCTAAATTTACAGACTCCCCTACCGTCACAGTGGTTAGTTAACAGTGTCAAATATGCGCTGGGGAGAAACTCTCTTAAAAGGCTGGAACATACTTCTGATTTTAAAAGTCCACCAGGGAATGGTTTTTAAATATGCGTCAATAATCTTGGTCGATGTGGAACGGTCATTCGGTTTTGTCCGTCGGTGACGGTTTTCACCGAAGAGTTTCCAGAGAGAAACATTAAGTGGAGGTTTCGTTTAGTTGTAGTGAACGCGAAAAACGTTTTGGTCAAAACCGACACGTATGACATTGCCCTCAAAGCCTGATCGGCACAGGTTATTTTGTATGAAAATTTGAAAATATCCTATATTTTTATAATGTGAACTCCAGCTTTTATTCAGTTTTTGCTTTCTCTATGTGTGTTTATTCATACCATATGTTTCTTTTGAACAATTGTTTTTTCCTAAGATTTGAAAATATTTGTTGTATTTATATAATGTTGTACCACTGAGTAAGTACATTACTTTTTTAGATATTTCTCATTTTTAGTTACATATTTCTGTGAAAATAAATACATGTATACGTACAAATTTTACTTTTTTTTTATTAGATTTAAATTCAATCCCGAATGATTAGCCTATACTGGTGACATCCTGGTGATAAAATTTACGATTCTGAGAAACATTTTTTTTTATTACACAATGTTGAATTAAATGCCTAAAATACATTGATACAAAGCTTGTGAGTATTTTTATTTTGCTGGTTAACGAAATAAAGGGGTGCATGAATAGCTAGGGATAAAGAGACAGAGAGATAACGGGATGCAGAGACGCATAAATGGATGGTAACCCTGTTCTCATCATTTCTACTCTGTCCAAGGGTGATGATTGACAGCAATTTTTACACAATTATGGAAGCAATACAGATTTTCCCAGCTTTAAATGTCAACTTAAGCCAAATCAAATGTAAATTACAAGCTAAAGAAGTACATTTCTGTTAATTCGGAACCTTCCGGGCGAAAGATAACCCTAGCAACATTTTAAGGAATTTGTTCATTTTCTGCCGATCATCACTTTAGGGGCACAGTAAACAAGATAATAGCTAACTTAGAAAGCACTTTTTGACAATTCTACAACCACGAAGCTTTGTGTTTGACTTATGGATTCACAAATGTATTAATGTATCCAATGAACGAATGCATCACTGAAATGGTCAACACCTAATGTTTTTCCTCAAGTTCCGTCAGAAATTACCTGACCATCCGAATCGTCCAAAGATCAATTTTAAGTATCGCGAACCCTACAACGCTCATTGGAGATTGAAGTGGAAGTAACCCCGAGATATTTGCAAATAATTGTGGGAGTTCTAACACTGGTCAGTTTTCTCCCCTGATGTCCTGAGCTTCTGTGGCTCTCGGGCTCTTCTTTAGCCACCACTGCTACGTCTGGGAGTAGCACTGGTGATCTCGCAAATCCTCATCTCCTTTCCATAGCTCAGAAAGTCACAATACTGCGGGTGATTAAGGACTGTGCATATATGCCTATATTGTATGAATGTATATGACAAATACGGGTATGACTGAAAAATAAATGTAAATTTGTAACTATAGTATGAAGGTGGTCTTCGATTGCCCTTCTAGGACAGATTGTAATTTTCTTAAAATAAAAATTTCTCATTGAAGAAAAAAAAACACCCATTATTATGTAGCCTATATGACTATCTGCTTTAGACGTGGAAATGGCGGAGACGGCCTCCCTGACGGCCAAGAGGAAGTCTTTGGTCCTGGAGCGGAGGTTGCTGTGCGGCTGCACCGGGGTGGTGGGACTGGCTGCACTGGTCTGGCTCACCGCTGTCTGCACAGAGAGCTGGTTCAAGGTTTACGCCAACAACCCCGATGGGGTCTACATAAACACCACAGCTAGGTACTTCCTCTACAGCACTTCCGGCCTCTTCAGGATATGTAGGTACGCACGCCGCAACGACAGCAGCCCCGTACAACGTGAGTAAATCACATCAATCTTATCATAGTTACTAGGCAAAGGAAAAATATAAGATATTGAAAACCTAGGACTTCCTAATCTCCGGCCAGGCACTATTTCATTTGATTTGATTCTACCCCATATGGAAGAGAGTCTGTGATTATTTACCACAACAAGTAATTATTATCTTATGAAAGCAGTCACTTATTAATTGCTTTCTGTCACAATCATTTGCTAGATTATTCTATATAAGTTCGGATACTTCATGAATTTTGAGTAGTCCTTTCAGATATATACTTTGCAGTTGAAACATACCTTTAGGAGTAATAGTGAAAAAAATGTTTTTTTCTGTTCAATTTCTCAAACAAAACAGCCATTAGATCAATTTAAAGTAGGAAGCATTTCGTATTATTAATGTTCTTACCATTTTTGTTTTGTTTTGCATCGAAAACTATAAAACCACAGGTGGTACAAAAAAACAGAACGTTGTACCCACTTGGGCAAGTTAGTTTGCTCTTGAAAAGACAAATATATGATAGATAAGTATATCAGTATATAAACACACGGCCCTCTAAGATCGATAACCAATACATTTATTTAACTTTTGACAACACTGGATTCTTTAATTAAGATACAATTATAAGCACGTACACGGTACATGAATTAAATAAACATATTTCAGAAAACAATTACATTTATATATTACAATGGAAACCATTGCACATAAAAGTATATGTTGGAGCCCAATCGTAGAATTGCGCATATCATAAAATAGTGGGATTCATGATATGAGAAATTTTACGGTTGGGATACGACATATTCACATATCCCGAGGTCATTTAAATGCACCTATGTACTTTGCGCAAGGCAATGAATCCCGAAATTCCAGTAGAATTATAAGCTATTTGTTAGAAGTTAGTGAACTATTATTGCCTTCTAGTTTAGTCTGCAAATAACAATTTTCATCTGGTTTAAAAATGTAGTGCTCTTCATTTAGTATTTAACTGACAATTTATTAAAAACAATGCAAAGTATGAGTAAAAAACAATCAATTGAAGAAGAGTGTCGCACTTTTGAAAAAATTGGGAATTACAGTACTTTTGTATTCAAGGAAAAGATTTAATATCTTTGATTGATATGTAGAAACTTCATAGCTGTTTCTAAAGATTAAACATTAAAAGACAATACGGTACAATTCATAAAGAAAATTACGACAAATATGTAGGGAAGCTTCGAGAAGATAAATTGTCAGAGTTAAGGTTGATACTTCAAAAACAACAAAGCACATTTGCCAAACCTATTGACAATAATACAGCTGCTCTGAAAACGAGCTATTTTATATTGCATTTAATTGCAACCAAGTCGATACCATTCGCAGAAGGGGAATTTATTTTGAGTGCATGGATTCAGGCAGTGGAAGTATAGTGTCCAGAACAAAATAAAAAAATTAATTAAAAAAAACCCAAAAATGTAAGATTAACAATAAATACCAATGCCAGCATAACTGATGACATAGCCAAAAGTTTAATACACGTAATCAACTAAAATTAAAACACTAAAAAAAACTAATAAAAACACTTTAGAAAAGGGTTAAAGGGTGATGTATCAAAACGGCCCAAAAATCTTTTTTTCGGGTAACCTTTTCTGTTTAAATGTGTAATAACTGGACTATGCACCAAAAGACTTCTTCAGTTATTATAACACCATCATGGTCCAAACAATATATTTTTAATATATACCCCAAAACTGAAAGCACCTTCAAAGAGGCCTCATAGATCTGCTGTCATTTAGTGAATGATTAACAAAATGAACCAACCACTATCTCATCTTTGAATTTATTTAAATGACCTAGCTTATTCATATGGCATACATGAAAATATGTTTATGGAATAAGAAAAATCCAAATTTTCCACCAAAACTGAAATATTGTAGCGATTCGGAGTTGGGATTCAAATTAGAAGGGAAAACTAAAAAAAAAAAAAAACAGTGGAACAGACACACTCTCACCAGGGCCAGCCTCAGTTATAACCCTGATGAAAAAATACTTTAATATAGGAACACTGCCTATGGTTTAGCCGCATATCACATACATCAGAGCATAGATTGGCCAAAGCAACATATCCAATAAGGGTGGAAGGATGGAGAGGCGAGGATCCTCTAGAAAAACTTGCTATGTGTTAAGGGATAGATTGGAGGAGAAACAGGGAGATGTTGCAGGACAAATCTTGGTTAAGAACTAGGCTCTATAGAAGGAACCCTACCACATAGGTGGTAAAAGAGGGACAGGTTAAAAAAAAGAATAAGAAGATAATTTGCTAACAGATTCTGGTCTAATTAATAGCATGAGTAACTGTGTCGCTTTAACAAATATTTGAAACACAATTATTGCATTTAAAAAAAATGCTACCATTCTTAGTTGGTATGTAAATCATGATTGAGAGTCATTCCAACTCTTATACAGTTCATCAAAAACAAGAACAAAGAAGAAGAAAAAAATGTCCAAGCTTGAAAGTTTAAAACTAGTTTCTTTTTTTTTTAAATATTTGGTTATATTTTAATGAATAATGTAATAGAGACAGTGAAAAGGAAAATGATTTTTATATATTAGTGATTTTAAGAGCTAATACAAATATTTCATATGTTAAAGGGCTCAATTTATTATTTTATATTTTGTAATATCTCAATAAGTAATGTAATAGGGACAGTAGTCAAATCTCAATAAATGATGTGATAGTGGCAGTGAAAATGAGAATGATGTTTTTTTAAGTAAGAATATTAAGAATTTGTATAAATATTGCTTAAAGTTAACTTATGTTTTTATATTTTGTAATATCTCAATGAATTATTAAATAAATAGTGAAAAGGAGAATGATTATTTCATCAGTGTCATTGAGAGATTATACAAATATTGGACACTTTCAATTGGTTTATATAAATAAATGTTTCACGAGAATTAACAAGTTGCCTTACATTAGTACCAAATTGGGGTTTATTAAATACAACATGCCTCAAAAGCTACACAATGGCTCATATAAATACACACATATTAAAAACGTGGGGAATGAAACAAACAGTATCATTTAACAGTAATAATTAAACACAATAGTTCAGGCTCAGTTGTATCATTGTATTAAATTTGTAGTTGAAGATCTCGAGAAAAGAAGTCTACCTAGGATGTTGCAAGATAGAGGACGTGCAGAGTAAAGTGCTAGAATAATCCTCAAAACCTTTCATTTTGTTTTCTAGGCTGAAGTTTCTTCATCTTTATTCAAGCATCTAAAAACAAAAATGTATTCATGAAGCTGAATAAATAATTGAAATTGGAAAAAGATAAAAATAGTTATGAAAGCCAGTCATAAACTGGTTTACATTACAGTAAGCTACACTAACTCCTAGTCTGTAGTAGTTTTCCCTTCAGTATCACGACACAGTCGCAAATGAATGTAAGCATGACAAAAACCAAACAAAGTAAATAGTTACGAATTATATAAACTTTCCAACTGTATATTAAACATATGAATGCTTATATTTTCAACTCATTCACTTTATTGACTAAAGAACATAAAGATGATGGTTTAAGAATAAAAAATAACCACAGTGTTTAATTTTATAAATTAGACCCTAGCGCAGACAAATTTGCAGGTCATGCCTGTTATGATAAAATAGAACAGGCAGGAATAAAGCCAGAGATCCATTGTCAAAAATAAACCTTGATCCCTGCCAAATTACGGAGTAGTTAAATTAAATATAACATTCTTTGTATTTATTTCTTGTATTGTACTATTTATCCCTTAACCTTAGATAGATCTGTTAGTTCTGGAGTATCAGAGATTTGTGGGTTTTCCACTTAAAAGAAATCTGATCATCTTAATAGAATTTGATTAAAACCTCACATAAGGTGTAGTCGCTATTAAGAAATTTTCATTTTATAATAGTAAGACTATTTGAAATTTATTATAACCAATCATTTACCTTTAAAAATAGGATTTTTCTGATTTTTAGGAATACTAGGTGTTTTAAATGGTCCATTCATTTTTATCTAACCACCAACATATTTACCGCTGCTAGTCCTTTTATTGGCTTACGTGTCCATCATTTTATATAACTAATTTGGTATGTTCAACAATATAACAAAACATGTATCGCTTATTGAACAAAATGCTTAAATTTCAATATGTAAATAAATTTAGACAAAGATGATTTTAACAAAGTAAATGTCAAGCTATTAAAAACAATTTTTCTTTAGGTATATGTCGGTTGCATGAAATGTTCCCACCTGAAGATCAACTAAAAGCTGGAATATGGGTAGATAAAACTATTATCAGTAAGTTAATTAGTAAGTCTGCCAAAACTAACTCTTTTACTAATCTCAATTTAGTTTAACATAGTTAAATTTTCTGTGTGTCTGCTGTGTGTGAAATGTTTTTTTTTTTTTAATATTTATACTTTACTCGCTTATACAAAAAAGTAGCTAAGTAAGAGTGACAATCTTGTTTCAATTTTTTTTTTCCAAATTCTAAGTTGGTTATTAAATTGTACTTCTATGTTAAGAATATATGAAAATTGGTAAAAAACAATTCAGAAACTTGAATTTAGCACAGTTTAGTTATAGGGGTATTTCATTAGGAGGCAAGATGCTTATGTTTGATTAACCTCAGTAACAAACAAAATATTGGGCTGCTTGTAATTTTAACAAGCAGTAATTTTAACAGTGCATGCTTTAACTTAAAAAACTAGAATCATTAATTAAAAATTGGCTTTTAAAATATTGCCCTTCGAAATTATTTTGGAAATCAATCACCTCAAATAACAATTGCCTTATCTTAACACTTTCATTGTTATGTATTAAAACTAATGAAATTTCTCCTCATGAATTTATTACAAGACCATATTAAATTTTCTATTTGGGGTGTAACAACTTTATAAATCCTCATTAACTCTAAGGGTAGTGTATTAATTATGCCACCAATCCTAATAAGTTTTATATTTACCGCATGATACATCATTAATCACCACCCTGTCATCAAACCAACTCATCAATAGTAATTTCATAATTTGATATACATGATTAAAACTTTTTTTTTTAATTTCAGATTACACAAGAACAGAAATGTTTTTTTCTATTTTAAGTTTGATCCTGATGGTAATGGGTTTCCTTTTTTCAATTTATACATTCAGAAATCCCAGGTACATGTTCAAGAGGCTTGCTGCAGGAATTCATTTTCTTTCAGGTTTGGTATTAATATTTAAAACTTAATCTATAATAATAATTTATTTCTTTTGTTTAGACCATTTTGAAACATTTTTCAAGCAGTCAAAAAAAAACACTACCTGTGATCAAACTGAACAACCATTTATGTTAACACATTTCAAATCTCATCATCAAAATCCCTTTTGTCCTTTACCTTATTTAGGAACTTGCGTCAAAGATTCTTAATTCAAAACACATTTCTAAAGGAAGTATTAAAACTAGCGGGTCAAAAGGTCCATGTACATCTACTGACAAAAAGTTAAGCAGTTTCACCATAATTACTAATTTTATCTGTCAAAGCACACACTTGTTTTTCAAAACTTTTTTATAACACAAAAGTGTTATTCCTAATTTAACCCCTGTTCTAATTGCTCATGCTGTTACTTACTTTGACAATCTCTAAAATAAAAATTAACTAAGAATGTTCTTATGTGTCACCTATAATATTATTTAGAACAATATAATATTGATCAAAACATTATTCTCTCTTGTATTTTGAAATAAATCAAGGAAACATTTTTTGCGGACATTTAAAGATTTTGTATTCACTATTACATAATACAAAAAAGTTAATATATTTTTGTTTCCTAGACCTACAACTACTCATCTGTTTAATGGGTCCCTGATGAATTCAGACTAAAATGAAAGTATTTTGTTTATTATAATCTTCAACAAGCCAAAATTCATTAAATAGTTGTTTCGATATTCAGATGGTATTTTCACTGGCATAGGCAATTACAAGGTATACTTTCATAGGTATTTGGTTTTAAATATTTTCCTTTTTCTGATGTATAAGCTTTGCAAGTATTCCTAATTTCTTTCTGAAAATTTCTTTTCCAATTTTCTTCATGTCTTCCTCCTCTTTGGCGATCTCTTAAATTCTGGTTTAAATCTCAATCCTAATTTGAAATGCTAAGTTTATTTAAAACTACCAAATCAGAAGAAACGTGTTCATTTTCCATGACATTAAATATTTTTTCACACAACTTGTTTTATCACAACCACTGCCACGTTCAAACTGAATTAAAAATAAAAGACTAAAGAGATTGAAAAAACCTAATAGTTCATGTCCTGTAAATATAAACATAATATAGTGACTGAAATTCAGTTGCTTTTGAATATTTATAAAATAAGAACACAAGAACTTACTCCATACTGAGGAGTCCTTGATATTTTCCATTTCAATAATGAATTAGCAACAATGTTTCCATTTATCAATTAGTTTTAAGATATTTCCTTGATATGAATTGATCAGGTGCATAGGAAACTTTAAAATTGTGGTAGATGCATTAATTGTATATTAGCCTAATTAGTGTACCAATAACGTAAACAGTGTTATTTGGCGGTAATATTGTATTAGTAATTGTTTAAATTTGAACATTTGTAGTTCATAAGCCTTACCATATCTTTTTGTGAAACTTGTCTAACTAGAATCGCTAAAATGAGATTGGTTGTTATACTAATTAGTGCAGAACTTGATAAAAAAATACAAATATATCTAGTAAGGGTCCTGATCAAACCCGGGACCATTTCCAAACACATGATTTTTTTTAAGTAGTAAAATTGTAAGGAAAAATTCTATGTCTATAATTTGTTCTAAACTTGAGGGAAAAAGTTACTCAAGTATCTAACACCTGGCAATGCTGAAACTGCTACGAATGTTATCCTCTACCTACTCTAATAAACAGTGTTAGCAATTGAACAGATATAGTTACTCAATAAACTTTTAGTTTGGCACTATTTACACTTGTGCCAAGGCTCAAAATTAAACTATCCAACTATCATACATTTTATATTTTTAAGATCTTCGAACTTGCATTTTAGGCACTCAGCCTTTCAATTTGTCATTGTAGTCTACAACAGTTATATGAGGGAGGTTTTGTGTGTGTTGCCTTTCCTATAACACCTTTGAAGGGATAGTTTTTTTTTTTTAAATAGCTGTTTTAATCATTAAAAATCAAAAAGTAAGCAAATATTATACAAAAACATTGTTTTATTTTATGATTTCTGAGTTGTGACAGTTGGCAGCTGTAGAGCAGGGTGGAGGTAGCATTTTTTAAAAATTAGCCAGAAAATCCATAGATTTTTCTAAAGAAATATAGCCACCAAAGAAGTAATTATTTTTGTCTCTAAAAAATTATTAGACACTTTAAGATGATTTATTCTTATTATTTGGCATTGTAACCACGAGAATGTGAATTACTACGTACAAATGGTCATTTTTATTTATTTTTCTGTTTAGGTTCAACGGTTATGGTTGTCATAGAGGTGTTAATAAACTCTATTGACTATGAAAGAGTAAGTTTGAATGTTGTTCATCCAAAAGAAGCATATCACATGTATGGATATTCTTTTTACCTTGGATGGGCTGTTTTCGTTTTAAATATTACATCATCTATTACCTTCCTAATATACTCCAAAAAGAGAAAAGGTAATAAGGCTCCCAATGAAGAAATAGCCATGGCTGATGAACCAACCATTATTGGGCGATGAGATACTCCATATATAATATTTTCCATAATTTCCACCATAGTGTGAATTTTAGAATCACATTTTCATGAGCCCATTTATAGCACAGCTAGTCTAACAGTTATTTAGCTCAAACTGAATCTTGTAAATGACGTGAAATATAACTTAGCCATATATAAGTTAAGGACTTTTTGTTTTTTAGGGATCAAATATATGATCTCTGTTTAACTGTAAGACTTATCAAATAATATTATAATAACATCTATAATGCATCTTTAGCCCTCCATTTGCAACTTTGTGATATAATCTATATTAGCATATTGTTTATATGTTTATGGAAGTATGGTTTGACTGAACTTGGGGACTGTTACAAGTACAGTACAGATGCATTGTATGTTTGTCTTTTTGGCATTGGAATTTTTAATGTTTGTTTACATTTTGTTATTATTAATACTATTATAAAAGACATTACTATTTGTATTATGATTTTTATTAGCATTAATGTCATTAGTATATTTATTTTTATATTATGTAAATTGCTATGATGTAATTATTTATGATGAGGGCCATCCCTGTATACAATTATTTATGCCACATTGAGAAAATTTGTATCTTGAATCTCATTTATGTCACATTATTAGCTATTCAAATATACTATTATAGTAATGAATTTGAGGTCATAAAGAATTTTTTGTTCTGCTTAGATCACTCAAAATTTTGCAGCAACTTTATGTATACAAGATATGAAAAAATAAACCATCAATATTTACAGTATTTTTTATCCTACCCATGACAGTTTTATAAAATTATAGTAACATAGCTTTAAAAATTAAATTTTATAGTTAAGCATAGAAAATACTAATACTAATACTACTACTACTACTACTACTGCTACTACTACTACTACTACTACTACTACTACTACTACTACTACTACTACTACTACTACTACTACTACTACTACTACTACTACTACTACTACTACTACTACTACTACTACTACTACTACTACTACTACTACTACTACTACTACTACTACTACATCTATATCTTATCTACATCTATATTATCTACTAACTACTAACTATATCATCTGGGGCCCGTGGCCTTCCTTTTTTGGATTTAAATTCCTTTAATGGGGGCCCTATCATTAAGCTTTATTATACTTACGAGTAGTTTAGTTACCCACAACCAATAATTTGTATTATGGTATATATATTTTAATATTTTTATAAATAGGTACAATATTAAAACAATATTTCTGAGCTCGCGGCCACTTGGGCCAAGGCCCTCTTGGGTCGGGGGCCCGTGGCATTTTACCAGCCCTGCCACCCTGTAGTTACGCCTCTGCATATAACATCCCCACTCAATGCATTAAGAAGGGTATCATAACACATGCCTTTTTTTTATTTTATTGAATTGGTGCCTTTTGATATTTTTTAAAAATTAAAACAGCAGTAATATTTTTATCATACTATAAAAAGTTAGACATAAGTTGGAATAGTAAATATAAGCTATTTTACTAATCATACAAATAATGTAGCCAGACATAGAAAATATAGATTATTTAAAATCAATAATCTGATAACATGAATTGCTTTGTTAAGTTAATATAAGAAAGTGGAAAATTTAGAATTTAAATGATAGACATAATAATCAAAGTAATACAAATTAAAAAAGAAAGTCTAAACAGAATTGCCTGATAAACAGATCAATACTGAGGTATCATAAGGACCACATCATTTTAGTAGCCATTTTATCAATGAACAAAGAACAAATAATAATAATAATTTCATTTTTTTTTTTTACATAAGGTAGATTGCAGTATTGTTACAATATTAACAAGTATTGCTGCTGTTTAATTACATCAAGCAGGAAACATAATGTGGCCGGCCCTTACAATGACTAAGCATTAACAGATCTTTTAGGTTTAAATTGTCTGAAACAAACTGTCCCTAAATCACTAAAGATTGGATATCCGCTGGGGCTGCCAAGGAAGATAAGATAGCTCACATGACAATCATTAATAAATACGCATACCTATATCTGTCATTATTTTAATAAATAATGAATGTTCAAAGACTCTTTCAGGTCAATGTAGAAATGTGGGTTTTTTTAGAGTATACTATTAGCAGCTTTTAACAAAACAATCCTCCATCATAAACTACAGTTCAACCTGTAATGATCCAAACTTATGGAAAAGTTAAGTGTTATTTTTTTAACTATTCATAAATACAATTTATAAAGTTCTTATTCACTTATTAAAATATATTTAAATCAGGTGCCTTAATAGATTGGAAACTCAAACAAAAAACCATATAACATTAAAATTAACATTGTTGGAGTCATGTTAGGAATGCACTTGTTTCTAATGAATAAGCTATTACTAATTTTTCTAATATATTACTGACAGTAATTAATTTTTATTTATAGTTTTAATTTATAGTATTAATTTAGACTTATAGTTAGTTAAAACAATGCCTACTATATTATAATGATATCTCATCTCTGCTAAAATGTCACTTAATTATTTATAAGGAAGAAAAATACATTAAAAAATAGTTCATAATGAATAACAGTTTATTTTATAACTTTCAAATAATATGATCTCAGAGTATTATTATCAGCTCTAGTGGATAATTTTGTTTATTTCATATGAACATCATTGGCTGTAGAAATTAATATATAATTTAAATATTAGTTACCTAATACAAATAATGATATATAACGACATGGATACATTCTTGTTTGTGGTTGGATGGTGGTATTTTCACTCAAGTTCCCATGCTTGCTCCCACTAATTCTAAAGCACCCCAGTCTATCCTCTGTGAAGGTCTAGTAACAGCAAAACTTCCTCTTCTAGAAAAAACTGCCTTCCTGCTCGGGTGACACTCCTTACCCCACCAACTATGCTTGGATTTCTTAAGTTAATTATCTACATATAGTGCCCCAAATAGACTGCCTTTCGTTACATTTTCAAATGGTTATTTATTTTAAGATAAAGTTCAATTTGATCATAAAAATATCGTTACATTATATTATAATAGAAAACAAATAATTTAATAGCTTAGCAATCTAGATTATATTTCTTATTACAGTCATATTATTATCATCATATTATCATTAATGATCATATTATTATATTTGGGGTAAAGGCTAATTTTATAATAAATAAAATTCATATTAAAATCTAATCTCTTTTATTCGAAAAACAAACTTTCTGATTTTTAACAGAACAGACCCTTTATTCTCCAATTACAAATGTTTTCCTGATATAATCAATAATACTTAGGTCTGAATACTATAATGCTATAAAAAAAAAAAATTATATTTACATATAACTGTCATTTAGTAATATTGAAGCACTCTTAGCATTAACTCTTGCTAATTGGTGGAAAAAGTACAGGTGGAGGTGTTGCAGTATTTACAAGCCTCTGATTGCTAACGGAGGAAGTGTTCAAAGGAGGTAATGAATTATCCCACTCTCCAGTTGAATTTGATCCTCTATAAGAAAATAAGGCATGATGAAAATCTTAAAACTAATTGTGTTGTTTTAAACTATAATGTACTATAATGAAATAATTTAAATTAAAAAAATTAATAAGAATGATTTATTGGTTTATTTTTTATAATTATTTAGTCATGAGATTAATTATCAATGAATCCTTCTGACAAGGGGAAATGTAATTAAAAAGGAGCAGTTTGAATACAGAAACATTATTTATAATAAAAATGTTTACGTGTCCTTATTCTAAATTTTTTTATTTGTAAAATCATATGGATATTTACGTTTATTTAAAATTTCAGTAGTAGAAAAATGCATACTACCCAGTGGAAGTTCTTGCACCAAAATCTGAATCTGCCGTGTTTGTAAATCGTTCAAGAGCTATTCCTGTAAAACCTCTTTCGCTATTTCTTTTGAACAAGGGTTCAGACCTCAAAGAAAAAATATCGGAGGCAATAGGTTTAATTTTCAAAAAAAGTTTCTATCTTTAGTAATTGAATTAGATGCCAATATCACTTACTCTTTGATAGGTGGTAATGTATCATAAGCAGAGTACGGAACACCAGCCGTGTCAGTACTGAATGTAGTTGCATGAATTTCCTGCTGATATAATGTATACAACTCCTGGAGCTCTGGAGGGAGAGTGATTTTTCCATCTGAGGATATCAAGATTAAAATCACTATTCTCAAAATATTGACAAATTTTAATTAATGATATGTTTTCCATATTTGTGCAGTATGATCAAAGTGCAGTTATATATATTAATCTATATCTGTATATTATAGCAAGATTAATGTTATTTTTAAGGTCACATATTATTAAAGTATTGTTTTGAAACCTGAAAAAGGAATTTTATTAGTTTAAAAGAAATTTAAATGTATATAAAAATAAAAGTTTGATGTAGATAAAAATGATTGAACATAAAAAGTTGTGAAATTTGAAACAACTAATTAAATTCGCATAATTGCGGGAAAGCTTGTGACAGGGACTACTTTCAAAATGAACAATACCAACTGTTAAGCGGTTTTGTTTTTGTTGCGGGAGAGTCAAAACACATTGTGGGAGGGCCTTCCTATTTGCGAATAGAGTAAATAATGCTGAGGAGCAATGTTTTGGAAAGGATGGATGTGTTGTACATTTGGACGAATTCTAGTGAACAGAACTTTGAAAAAAGTGGAGGATTTCTTTTCTTGCCATGATAAATTAATCGAGAGACAATTAGTGAATTTCACGATGGTTATTGTACGCACTCAAAATATAAATGCCTTTCTTTGAATATAAATAGTCATAGCCACAATGTGCACATTTGCTTTAAAGTTGCATAATTCCTAAGTTGTAGAGTATCTGAAAATTTCTAAAAGTAGATTAAATAGAATATAAGTTTAGCTTTGTGAGTGGTTAGTTTGTCAGAATCCAACTCTAAAAATTAAATAAAGAGAGTCAATTTTAATTAAATTATAATAACAAATAAATTAAAATTCTACACAATTTTTTTTTCTCATTATTTATAAAACCTGATTCATATTAAAATGATTTTAATTATTTTATGTGATGAGATCATTTCAATATTAAAAAATAGAATTTAGTTCTTAACTTAGTCAAACAAATTATAATTGTTATAAAAAATGTTTTGTATCACATGGAGAAAATATGGCAAGGCAACTAATTTTGGATCAAATAGTTTACAGAATACCTTCTATGAGATGTCTCTGCCTCGTAATGATCTCATCTGTGAGCTTCTGTTGCCTGTGAAATCGTTGTAGCATGTCCCCTCTCCTTCTCAGTTCATGTGACTCAACAAGCCTCTCTCCTTGTAAAGCTACTTTGTCTGCTTCCAACTCGTGGACTCTGATGAGTAAGCTCAACATTTCTCTTTCAGTTTCAGAGTCTAACTGTTCTGGAAGATCCTAAAAGAATATTAACAAATGGTATTATTAGTATAATTTTTGGAATAAATAACATTTAAATTGTGAATTCTGTTTTTCACCACAATCTCTATCCATTCATTTTTGTTACAGTAGTTTATTATTTACATATTTATTGGGAATTTAAATGATTAAAACTAGATTAATATACTTAAAATAATGATGTATTGTGTACGATGTATCAACTTGTATTCTTAAACAACTTATTAGTTAAAACTAATTATATATTAAAAAAAAATTAAAAAACAGATATGCTGAATGAGAGACTTTCTCAGGTTTCTTGAGTTTTTTATCTCTCAAGTACCACCAACCAAGATTATAATGCCAGAAGCTGTTGAATTGTGTTTCCTAAGCGCTTGAATTTTAATAAAACAGTCATTAATGGGATCATCTTGAGTGACTCCCAGTCTATGTACTTTAATATGGCCTTTGAAACTATACAGTAATGAAAACCAAGGTGATTAGCAATGCTACTCTAAGATGTTTCTTCTTCGTGAAGAGTAATTATTCTTACTAAATTATTGTGGAATAAATGGCTCAGTATCATACAAATAAAACACAGAATAAAGTGGTAATTGATGTACATGGCAAAGAAAAGGTAAAAAAAAGTCTGAAATGGGAATTGAAATCAATTAAGAAAAGCGTTTAATCCTTGGTTTGTTGACAAATAGTAACAATGTTATGAATAATCTTTAATGTCTCTCATGTAACTAATCCTGTTACTTAATCCTATTACTATAAATAAAATAAAAATGGGTTAGGCTCAAATACATAATAAATTCTCAAATTGGTCATCACGTTGTTTATTAGTGTTGCAATTTTTTGATGGGAACTGTATTTTCCTTTTTGTCTTAATGATTTTTTTACTAAATAATAGCTTCAAAAATTATGAACTAATACAATGCAGACAATGTAATGAAGTGTTAAAACCTCTAGAGCTATCATGCTTAAAATAAAATTAAAAAACCAAAAAAGCTATGAAAATGGTGTTAAAAAAATGCCAGACTAATAGGCTATGTCACATACTACATAAACTATAACTACATTAGATCACTTTTGTATTTTTATAATACTCACATTTTCAAGAGCCACTGATGTTTGGCGACAAGCATCAAGCTCCTTTAGTGTTGCAGATCTTAATGCGACATATCTTTCTTGTTCCCGTTCTATGTAGCTTAATTCAGACCAGGCTTGGTGTACACTTACCTCAGAAAAATCATCTCCTGATAAAATCATTTAAAATTAATTTTTATAGAAACACAAATGATTCCTGAATACTACTACTTGTTTGAGTAATATCATTTCTATAAATTATTTTTTGAATTTACTTAGATTGTTCAGATCACAAAATTCTTATTCACATAAATTTATTTTAATTGTTAAGAATTATATTGTATATTTGCAAATTCCTCAGGAGAAAAAATATTTCTTCTTTATTTCTATTTAAATACAATAATTAACTGTAAAGATTATCTTATAATTAAAATTGAAAATTACTGTTAGTTGATTTCTTTTCTTAAATGCTAAAATATTTTTAAAATAAATGTTTGTTCACAAATTGTATGGTTATTACCATTACTAGTCGCAGTGGTAGCAGTAGTTCCAGGTCGACCACTTCTTGTGTACAGTTTTGTCCTCCTTGCCTCCCATTGTGATATTATCTGATGTTGTCTCTCAGCTTCTACTCCCAAGGACATCAAATGGCCATCAATATCCATTAGTCTCCTCCTGACAATAAAATTATTAAATAAACATTTTTCTTGAAAAATGTCTTTATCTTAAAATAATTCTCACATGTACCTTAATTTCATTTGTTCCCGAAATGTGGCTATTATTTGCTCTCTTAGCTGCTTTACAGGTGTACCTGTTGACCTCCCACTTCTCAATTCTGCCGAAGTGGGGCGATCTTCTGTCATTTTACTCTTTAGCCTGCTTATTTCAGATCTGAGGTCAGTAATTATGTCCCGATATTGAGACACTTGAAATGACACATCAATCTCATTCTTTTCAACCTGAATAAAATAAATGTAAAACAACAAAAAATAATTTGGAGTTGAAATATATTGGCTAAAATGGTATAAATATGACCTTATTTGTTATCCTGGAAGCCCTAGCGGCATACAGTAAAGTATTCCTAGTTTCATCTCGGTGGGCGTTGGCAGGGGATACATGGCCAACCATCACCGTCCTGCAGTTACCGGATAAGGCTTGTCTTAGCAATCTTGTCAGTTTAGAGTCCCTGTAGTTCACATAGCGGCCACCTGAGCCATAGCTCAGGGCGTTTATGACATTTCCGAGGGCCAGCAGCGATCTATTGATGTGAGCACCTTCTATCAGCCGCTTCCCACGGTTCTGTACAATTACATTAAAAATGTTTTAACATAAAATATACAATGCTGATATTTGTTTTCTCCCAAAACTGCTTATATGTCTTTCCCAATTGACCCCCATCCATTTCCTCTGAGTATTCCTGAACAAGGTTGAGCACAATACATCTCCAATGTGTTTTCTTAGTGTGTTTGATCGAGTTATCGAGAGAATTATTTACTTATGATATTAGATATTTTATTTGGTTCATAAAACTGTAGGATGACTTTCTTTTCATGTAGTTGCTCATATTTTTCCAGTCCATTCCATCAATGAATATTATTAAGCTTATTAATTTTTTGATAGCTTCCAACATCATCCTAAATCCCTCCTTGAGAATAAAAATGAAACTCTCCTCATAACATACTTGCATCTATACATTGATGACCCAACAATCCACAAAAGGCGAATTGTGTTGAAGGCCCCCTCCCGGAAGGGGCTCCGGAGCCAGGAGAAAGTAAATAAGCAAAATAAAGAAACAACGAATTTGTGCAAGGATTTGTGGAATTTACTTGTTACAGGAGTTGAGAGCTAATCCATCTATTCATCTCTCTTATATGTGTGGCTAAGCAGGTGGTCAAGGTACTATTAAAATTACTTATTATTATTGTATAAAAATAATTGTTTTATTTGATTAATGTTAAGGGAAAATCATTTCAAGATATAACAGCAAATCAATTACCAATTATCAATTTAATCTCTTTGTGCTCAATTAAATCTTTCCTAAAGATTTTTACTTTCTTATTCATAAGAATTGAAATGAAATTTTTAATATGTTCATAAGAATAATAAGTTATTTTTTTTAACTTTAATTTAATATGATCTCCCAGTATTATATGTTTCTAGTGCAAATTTTTTTATTTTTCAAAATGTTTTAATATTAACATAATTTGCTAAAGAATTTTATACAATTTAAATAATGGCCCCCCCCCCTAACACAAACAATGATTATCAATAATATGAATACCATGAAATTTTTGACATAAAAACTTGGATGACATGGCTCTACATTGTTGTGTTTCTAGTTTCTAGTATCTTTATTCCATACTGACTTTCACCCTCTGGTCTAGCAAATGTCTAAATGAACTTAGCTAACCTTCTCAACTCGACTCGACTCATTGAATGAATTGACTGAATGACAATTACTAAGAGACAAAGACCCCTCTGTCTCCAACTAATGGCTAATTATATCCACCATGTGTTTTTCCCAAGACCACCCTTCCTTGGCTACCACCCCTCACACCTATGGTCGTAACAATATATATTCCAGCTTTTCAATTAATCATATATTCATTTTATAATAAAAATATTGCTACAGTATATTTTATCTTTCTTTTATGTACCAAATAAAATCCACACCTTTGAGGTGTTAAATCCGTAACACATCTCCATTTAAAAGTGTTAGGAGTGGTTAGTTTACAGAAAGAAAGAGGTAATTAAATGGCAAAAAATCAATAAAATTCAAGTGTGTTTATCCCACGCTTTCATTTGATCTAATGTATGATTAATGATCATAAAATTAAGATTTTGACATAATGAATGAACTGATAATCAATATTATCATAGATAACAATCATGACTCTAAATATAACTGATAAAACTAACTGATAAAATATTTTACACAATGCACTAACAAACTGACTGAACAGAAATAGGGCTGGTAACACATCCTACTTGAAGACATGCTCTGAGATGCTTAACATTTATTAACTACGAAGTTAATTTATAGCTACAAAGTTAGTTGGTAGCTTGCCTGTTGGTCTAAATGATTCGTTATAGAAATTAGACTTTAGAAAGACATTTTTTAAAATAAAATTTTCCTAAGGTGCATAATTAGTTTAAAATATAATTGATCTTGTGACCTTTGTGTTGGAGGCCCTCTCACTTCCCGCAAGATCTAGCATATAGAGCTTGCCCAGCCTCCGCTCTTCACCGACTACCCTGGTCACTGTGACACTGAGGAGAGCATGGCTCCTCGAGGAGGTTTTGTTGGCTGCTGTCGGCTCTATCGTCCTCTCCCTGTTCCCCCTCAGCAAGAGCACCATTACTTCCTCTGTCGAGCTGGCCTCAATTTCTGTCAGCCCGGCTACTGTGGCATTCTTGCCGGTGTGATCCTCCCGGAGCTCCAGGAACCCAGCGCTTGGGTTCAGTAGGTCTCTAATGTTCTCATTGTACAGTTCCAAGTATGAAAGTTTTACCTGAAACAAGGTTGTAGTTTTACAAGGGACAGTATACATACAAAAGCAAAAATGTTCATAACTTATAAAACCGATGAAATAGTTGATTTTGATTATGGTTGATATTTAAATCTAACTGTCGAGCTCGAGGGAAGAGACTCTTCTTTCATTCAGGGATGATCATGGCAAGTCTGTCTGTATGTTCTATGATAGTGTTCGTTAAAATCATTCAATCGATCTTAAATTTTAAAGATAGATTTCACAGCTCCTCGAAATATGCCGATTAAACTTTATTTATATAAATGAAGTTTTCGTTTTGTTTTTTTTCATTCTTCCCATTATGCTATTTTAAGTTGAGCAAGAGACACCATCGATAGAAAATATTGGCTACCGTACCCGCATTTAGCATACTGGTGATAACAAAAAAGTTTTTGGTTTTGAAAAAAAAAGAAACCAACCAACGAAAGTCTAAACACGGTTAGGCTACCGATCTATGGGTCAACTATTGTTATTATTTTTCAAAGTTTAGAACAATTAGGACAATGAACAGACAGACATACTTACCATCCAGGAAGGCAAAAGACGATTGTCCCGTTTAAGTTCCGGCTAGGTAAATATTTTTGTCCTGTGAAGAGTGCGCTTATTTGGGATGATCGGGGTTACCCAGTGTATTCTGGCTTATTGATATGAATGACATTTTTATTTTTAAATTTATTATCGGCCCAGCCGGTTCACCTATCAATTCATATCATTCATTTAGTTCATTATAAATGAAAATTAATTTTGTTGGCTGTTAAACAAAAACCTTTAATTTAACGGAGAAACGAATTCTTATCATTATAAATTTTTTGGCCCAAAAATAAAATCAATATAAAGCTACCTGGTAGACTTCCTGTTGTCCTTGTATGCTGTTGAACAGATCGTTAAGTGCCCTCACCATTATTCCAGGGCTCAGTTGGCTTCCGACCATTGTGTGGGTCTTGCCAGCGCCGGTGGCACCGTAGGCGAACACCGTCGCATTGTACCCTAGGAGGACGTCTCTCACTAGCCCTCGCGTCGTTGCCGTGTATACTTCTTCCTAAGAATGTAATGTGGAAAATATTAGTAGCAACAGCTACAGTGTAATAATCTTAGAAGAAATAATTTAAACACTAAGGGAAAAGTTAAAAGAGAGTGACTCAATTTCTGTCTCCTCTACTCATTCTTATGTCAATATGATCGAAAATAAAAATGTTATCACCTAATTCCCTATCAGAAAAGTTAACTTGAATGCAAAACAAATTTATTCTGTTTCAGACTTTTTCGTTCAGCTGACAAGGAGCGTACAGTTCAAAAAATGTTTTGAAAAAACACCGGGTTGAAGCTCATTTCCCATTATTTGTTTCCCAAATAAAATTATTTGTCCCCCAAACGTCACATATGTCATCCATCGTTCCATGAAGGTTACTTTTTGTAGAAGTGTCTGGGTTTACGCAGATTCACTCCTACCCAGAATAGCTCTAATTGTTTTTGTGTTACATTTTTTTAGGCTTCACTTCAGCTGGGGAATCCCGTGGAAGCATTTTTACTGCCAATCATAACTCCATAGAAGATAGGAATAAATTTACCTAGAAAAAAAATAGTTTGAATAAAGAATTCAACTTCACAGAAAATACGTAAAATGTGTTTTGGTACAAGATAAGTGAGGCATGATACTTCAGTCAATTCTCATACATAATTTTCTCTATTTTTTTTATCGAAATAAACGAAGTGTCGTTTAAAGGAACTCGAATGCTAAAATTGTGTGGCTGTATTAAAATCACAAAACGACAACAACGACAATATTAATTCCCTTACATTACTCCATCAAAACTTATTAAGTTTGAAAGTTGATAAAAATTTAAATAAATCATTTTACTGTTATGTAATGACATTATCCTACATAAATATTAGGTAATATGAATCCAACAGCATAATAATAAATAAACAAAATACATTAGAGAATAACCTTCTATTACAATCGCCCCGAAGATGTTTAAAAGAAGGGATAATTACTGGAGGAAAATGAGAAACATGAAAGGGTGCAAAAATAGATTTAATTAGATACATAAAGTAAGATATAGTGTATTATTTAGATTACGAATTATTAAATTTGAGGCTAGTAAATTACTGGTGAAATTTATGTTTAAAGATTAGGAGTGAAAGGGAGTGACAAATATTCATGAGATTAGATAATAGGATAGTTACTAGTTTTTTTTTGTTTCATATCCCCTTGTTACAAAATTAATACATGTTACAAAATATAGATTCTACAAACGAATCTATTTACAATTGTTCCAGTATATTTCCTGTTTTCTGTTTTCTACTAATAGTGATTTGCATTGTACAAAAGTGTAATGTTTACATTATACATTAATGGACTGAATTAATTTACTAGTTTTTTTTTTCCTTAGCTCTTAAACTCACAAAAAAATAGGATATGGGAAAAATTATTTAGGGCTGATGAGTGCCTTTCACTAAGGGGAGTCCCCCATCATTAATTTACTAGTTTTTTTTTTTTTTTTTTTTTTTTTCTAAGCTCTCAAACTTGTAAAAATAGGAATGTGGGAAAAATAAGGAAAATTATTTTTGGCTGGAAAGTGCCCCCTTTTTGAAGGATGTATGAGAAGGATATGGGGTGTGGAATGCCTAGAAAGGCATCAAGGAGTCAGGAAGGTAGTGAGAGTCTACCAAGGATTGAGCCTAGGGGTAACCTAGGCGATGGTTTGTTGTAGGCCAGGCGAAGCCTGGCCGGCCGCCCCGCCGGGGCCTGAATGAGTCAGCCTACTCGGCCGGAAGATCAACCCTGCTTACACAGGTAGATGGGGTAATGTGGCGTCGGTTGAGTCGGCCGGGAAATCGGCCTCGATCTCTCGGCTGGGTGTAGGTCCGTCAGTCCTCTGGTTCTATGATGTCTTTCATTCGCCAAGCTTCGGAAGTCCAGCAGTGCTTTCATCTGACGGGCATTGGTGGTGGCTGAAGGTCGGAGAATAGTAAGTTATGGCTATGTCATAGGGAGTCAAAAAATTTGCTGTGCCTTCTCTTGATAAAATCTTGGATAGTGAGCACTTCGAATTTTTTGTGGATTTCGTCGGCCTTCATTCGGTCGAAAGGGGTGTGTTTGAGGGAGGTGCGGAGAACTCTATCCTGAAATTGCTGGAGCTTTAGGAGAGTGTTGGGAGTCAAATACTTGTAGAGAGGGGTTCCATACATCAATGCAGGTCTTAGGACGCTCTGGTATATCAGCAGCTTGAGGCGTACTGATAGAGCCGGGCTGTGAAGTAGGTGTCCGAGGCTGAAGAATTTCTTCCTAACACTTTTTAATTTCCTGCCGAGGTGCGTTGTGAACGACAAGTGCCTACCGAGGGTAATTCCGAGGTAGCACAGCTTGTTGCTTACAGGGCATTCTTTGCCGTCTAACACGAAGGATTTCGGGAGCTTCTTTTTTCCGGATTTGTAACTAAATATTATTCCTTGCGTCTTGGCCGAATTGACTTTAATGTAGACGGCATCGAGTTTCTCGGCGATTTGTTGACTGGGGCTCTCAGCGAATTTCAGGGCTCTGGAGGGATTGATGCGAGGCTCCCACGATGTGGGCGGTGTAAATGTTGAACAGCAACGGGCATAGCACTGATCCTTGGGGGACACCGGCAGAATAGTTTCTTCGGGTCGTGGTTGTAGTGCCTATACGAACCGAAAATGTTCTGCCTGTAAGGTAGGATCTCATCAGGTTCTGCAGCTGAACCGAGAATTCGTATTCCCTCAGACGTTGGAGTAGGATGTAGTGATCCACAGAGTCGAAGGCTTTTGAACAGTCCAGAGAAATCATTGCGGAAGCTCTGTTGCTTCGGACGTTCGATGCGACGTGGTGTTGCAATCTCACCAGGTTGTTATTCGCGCTTAAGCCTGTGCTGAAACCAGTCTGCTCTGGTGGGATGACTTCCTGTGACGAACAGCTTCGAGAGTTGAGTCAGCAGACTGATAGGGCGGTAATGAGATGGCTCATATCCGCTCTTCGCTGGTTTCAGAAGAGGGATCACTACTGCATGTTTCCAGTTCTGAGGGAAATAATGAAGCCTGAAGCAGGAGTTCAAGATGTTAGTTATGAACGAGATTCCTTTCCTCGGCAGCTGCTTCAGTAGAATGTTCTGGATCGAGTCCTGCCCTGGTGACTTCTTGCCGGTTGTTCTCCGAATGATGGCTCCGACTTGCCTGTGAGGGTTCCAGATATCGGTAGTGGTGGGGAGAGAGGGGGAGGGGGGATTGAGCGTTCCTATTGGTTCGCCTTGGCCACGGCTCACTTCCTCGTAATAGGTCGCCAAAATGTCCGCTTGCTCGGTGGTGGGGATGAACTGGCCGTTCACGGCCAGCCTGACACCATTCCTTTTTGAGGTAGAGGTCTTCACGAGTTTCCACAATTGCTTATGTTCGCCGTGCAGACTGGTGAGGCGATCTTCCCAGACCGAATTTTTCCATTGAGCCATCAGGGACCTTACTTGGTTTGTGAGAGAATTTAAAACCGGTTTTAAGTCCCTGTTTCTGGTCCTAAACCACCTGTTCTTAATGTTGTTACGCTGTCTTATCAGTTGCAGGATGTGATCCGGAGGTTTCCTCAGAGAAGGGGGCTTCGGAGAAAATTTGGGGATCGATGCATCGGCAGCTCGTTCGATGATGTCCTGTAACTGATAGATAGCGTAATCTATGTCCCAGGTGTGCCTAAGGGGCGTGATAGTGGGCAAATCGGTTTTAATGAGACGCTTGTAGAGGTCCCACTTAGCCTCATCGTACCTGTATCTAGAAGCAGGCGGCTTTGGCATGTCACCTTCTAGTTCGTAGAGAACAGGACGATGATCGGTGTGGCTCTTGTGTCAGGAGCAGGTCAGGCGTGGAGGTTCTGTCTGGGTTGGCAAAATGACGGAAGGTCGGCAATCCTGGGTGGATAACCGTAAATGGAGGTTTGGTAATATAGCGGCCTAGGCCGTTTGCCCTAGTACTACTCCACCAGCTGTGGTTTGCATTTAGGTCACCCACAATGACGTGTCTTCGGTCATGAGCTACCGTACTGAGCAGACGCTTGTACGGGTCACAGGCGGCTCTCGGTCTTCTATAGACTCCTGACACAATGGTATTCTTCGTGAGCCGTAGCTGGAGCGTTACAATAAATTGATCGGGGCCTAGGTTGACTTGGGGGGGCAGTCTCCTACAGGGTATACCGTTTCTGACTAACACCGCTACTCCTCCTGAGGTAGTTTCGGTGTCGTGACGGTAAACAGTATAACCCGGGAAGCGGCAGAAGTGTATTTTCTTCAGCCGGGTATCTGTAAGGACGACAACGTCCGGCGTATGGCACCGTAGAATTACTTCTACGTCGGCTTGTTTGGGCGTAATGCCGCAGACGTTGTAATTTAAAATTGCGTGCCCACTCATTTAGATGCAAGTTTTCTGAAATCTTTCATCATTTCGGTTACCGCCTCTGATAGTTTGTTCATTGACGCGATCAAGTTGACTAACACGGCCATGATGGCATCATTGTTATTGTTGTTGTTATTGTAATTATTGTTTTGTTGTGGTAGGGGCTCTGGGGGAACTTCCGGAGCCCTGGTGTTACCGGATGCCATTTTTTGCCGGAATTTACTAGTTCGCTGCATGGATTAGAAAATAATGATCAAATCAAGCCAATCTGTGGGAAGAGAAACACAGCTTGAAAGGGGAACTGGTATTAGGAGATTTGAATTAGAGAAGATAGTAATGATAAGAGTGTGATTAAGTCATGATAGTCCTGCTGATGATGATCCTGCTGAGACTGCTTCTCATCTCGATGTGGTTTGAAGATTGCGGAAATCCTAAGATCTTAGAGGTTCATCAAGCACCTCAGCCAAGCCTCGAGATCCTCAGAGGGGAGAGAACCGTTAAGGTGACAATGAGTAAGGCGTGTTCGATAAGGGCGAAGTTTGATATGATATGACAGGAACGACATAGTAGTTAGTCGTGAGCCATGGTGCAGTACAAACGTTTAAAATAAACTGCATTGTCTACTTTATGAAATTTGAATCATAATGTGTGGAACTATTTATTAACTATGAACCGATGATTGAGCCTCCATATTTTTTTTTTTAAATTGAATAATGTTAATAATAAAAATACTTTGGTAGAGTAAGATATGTACCTGGGTCGAATCCTCATCAAACGCGAAATCATAAATATACTGTTTCTCTCCTCCCCTTTTTTGCCTGAGAATGTCGTTCTTGTCGCCATCATCGTCCACCACAATTGTCTGAAAAATAGTTTTAAATATTAATCGTTATAAAAAATAAATTCTATACATAGCAAAACCCCACAGTTTTATATCTACTGGTTACAAAATGTACAAGAGGGATCGATCCCGGCCAGTCTCGGAGGTCGACTACTCCCTCGCCATAGAAAAATGCTAATATCTATAATTATACATGACTTTGTAAAGAAAGTATACTCTCTTTAATTTAATTTTACCACGCTGCTTCAACTTCGTGCGTCTTTTTACTGATCACCACTAGATGGAGCTATCAGCAATATTCTAAAAAGTGAGACAATAGAGGAAGGTTACATTAAGTAATTAAAGCTGTAATTAGAGTGTAAATAGAGAAATTATAGTTATAAACTGTAATTTTCGTTCCATTGTTTACAGGAAAGATTGTGTAAATAGTGTGAATAATTGTTATAGTATAAAATTGCTTTCTTTGTTTACAGGGAAACTGATTTCAGTTTATTTACCCCAACTTCAATGATTGTCTTACAACTATTTCTCTAAAATTGATAATCGAAGGTTGAAAACATTTTCAAATGAACGAAACCCCACTGTTTAATTACTACTAGATACAGGTGAACACGCACTAGAAGTACGTGAGGGCTCGAGCTTGGCCAGTCTCGGTGATCGGCTACTCCCTCACCATAGAAAAATACAAATAGCTATAATTATACATGACTATATCTCTGAAACTGCTGGGCGAATTTGAACCAATTTTTGAGAGGATGTAAACAATTTTCAGATATATGTAATAAAAGAAATCCCACCGTTTTATTACTACAGGTTACAGGTAAACATGCACTTAAAGTTCGTGAGGAATCGAGCTCGGCTAGTCTCGATGGTCAACTGCTCCCTCACTAATGAAAAATGCAAATAGCTATAACTGTACGTGACTATATCTCTGAAACTGCTAGGCGAATTTCTACGAATAATTGGTAGGTTGTAAACAATTATCAGATGTACTTAATAAAAGGAACACCACAGTTTTATTACTACTGGTTATAGGTAAACATGCACTTAAAGTAAAAGAGGGATCGAGCTCGACCAGTTTCGTAGATCGACTACTCTACCGCAATAGCAAAAGGCACGTAGGTATAATTATACATCCGTGTTTCTCTAATACTGCGGTGCGAATTTACATCAATTTTTGAGAGGTAAACAATTATTATATGTATGTAATGAATGAAACATCACCAGTTTATATCTACTGGTTACATGTAAACATGCATTTAAAGTACGTGAGGAATCTATTTCGGCCTGTCTTGGCGATCGATTGCTCCCTCGTCAATGAAAAATGCAAATAGCTACAATTATACATGGCTATATCTCTGAAACTGCTGGACTATATCCTAAAACTAGGAGTACGTGAAAATTCTACGAAATGTTTTATAAATGCAGTCATTGATAATATTTGCTGTTTGCATTGCTCTAAGGACGGAGATGACAAACGACGGAAGTGGGCTGAGCTAGATCCTTTAAATCTTCGATCCGCTTAACTTCCGGTAACCAGTAGTTATGAAACGCTGTTTTTTTTTTATTGCGTACCAATATTAACCCACCATTATCCTTGAACAACTCCCAAATACCTTCCATTTTTCCATTTATTAACTAGAAATAACCTTAGTCTCCATTATTTCCCATACCGTAGGTCCATCATTTTCACATACTACGCAAACAATAATTCTAATAACCTCATCAGTAAAATGTCACTATTCGGTAAAAAATCAAAACTGACACCTAAAACAAGTTAATACTACATGAAACAGTGATCCATCCTACAAGGCATATGCTGCACGGTTCGGAGTTACACTTGTACTTCAAATCAAAGGAAAGTCGTGCCAAACATCAATATGCGCATAATTAACAATTACCCTCAATATACTATGGTAACTACATGCTAACAGACCTACAATAGCCCACAATGAAGCATTGTGTACACATCCAGCCATTTCTTTCCAAAGTCGATATCCAAACACTTATTAACAAGAAATATAGGTAATTCCTGTAAGCACTCGCTTGGAGCATACTTCCATAAACGTAAAAAACATATTCTGTTGGAATAAAATCAAATTAAATTAATATCTTTTTAACTTAATTTTATTTTTATTTTTTATATAAAGACATGTTTATTCCGATAAATGTAATTGTAATAAATGTTCTCAATTATACCATATTTACAATTTTCATTCACTCGCTCATTCATACAGTATTGACAAAGAGCTCAGAGACCTTTCAAATCCATATGGTTGTCACCTCCCTCACATGCGAATGAGAAAGCAGAGTCTTGGGGAGTCCCCCACGCTCTTCCAAGAGCCAGCGAAGGCTGACCCGAGCGCGAGAGCCACATACGCTCAGAATATGATTGGAGAAACTGTCCATTGCCAGGACTCCCACTGTCACGTATTTATAGCAGTTCACAAGGCCACTGCCGCTTTTGTCTCCGAGGAGGATTATAGGGATGAGTGGCGCAGTGTAGTAACTGTGCTAGGGGATTAGGGTGGTTGGAAAGGTTATTATGAAATGTCATGAACTTGGAAGGGATGAGTTTAAAAATGTAGGGTATATAATGATCGTTAAGAACTGTTTCGTTGCTGAGGTAATAAGGGGCATTTATTATTGTTCTCAGGACTTATGACTGAAAGGATTGGATAGATTTGTTTTTATTATGCAGTTTTTTTCCTACTGTTAAATTTCCATCCGTCTCAGCTAACCAGATCATGTAATATTTTTAATGTGAGCTTCTGAACAAGATTGTAAAATATTTAAATAATAACATTTTTGTGACCACTTTCCTAATCCTACAGTCCTACCTTTCAAACCGCTTCTTCCAAGTCCGCTGTGGTTTAGAATATTCTAACTATTATCCCATAAAAGCAGGAGTTCTACAGGGCAGCGTCCTGGGTCCCATCCTCTATAATCTATACGTGCAAGTTCATAAAATTCCATAGTAACCTCTCCATCCACCCTAATTCCCTAGCACAGTCATTGCACTGCACCGCTCATCCCTATTATCCTCCTCGAAGACTAAAACGGCAGTGGCCTCGTGACCGTCTATAAATACGTGTCAGTGGAAGTCCTGGCAAAGGTCAGTTTCACCAATCATGTCCTGAGCGTCTGTGGCTCTCGTGCTCTATTCAACCTTCGCTGGCTCTTATCCAGCTCTTATTCCTCCTTCGTACGCGAGGTAGGTGACAACCATGTGGACTTGGGAAGTCTCCGGGATGTTTGTAAATACTGTATAAATGAGATCATTTATCACAATTACTTAATAACCAATGAGGCAGATTGTAATTTTATCATAATAAAGTTCTTGAGTACTTCTACTAAAATCAGTGAAAGTCAAGAAAATGACATAAAGAAGATAGCTAATAAAGGTAAGCTGGTAATGCTGTATTATGCAGCGACATAAGATATGTTTCAGAATACATTTTGGAAATGAACCGTGGAACCCTTTGACTCATAAGGGAAGAACACTACCCGCTGACCTGGCTGAAAGACCATTGGGATGGTCTGTTCAATTATGTGTAAGGAAATCAGAAAAATTGTCGATATGGGGGAAAAACACAATTCTTATGGCTCCAATGTAGAAAAAGCTTATTTTTTTATGTAATTAGATTTTTATCTACTGTCTTATACTCAAGGTTTATAAGATATGTTATAAATTAAAACAACACGTTCGACTTTGTAAATGCTTACTTCTTTTAGATTCTTCTGTTAATGTTTCATCGCCAACATTTTATTGCAGTAATTCAGGACGCTGTGTAATTCACGTTAAAAACACTGGTTTATTTTCACATCTTAGTCGTCATACGATTTATAAAATAAGATATATAGACGAAGCAGAATTTCCTATAATTGAGTATAAATAGTTAAATCCCTTTCGAACGTTGTATAAATAAGTGTTTCTTTCAGCGTATGTAAAAAAAAAAAATAGCAAACCACGATCATTAATTATTGTAAAGGAAACATGGACAAATGTTTCTATATTTTTAATAGAAATTTGAATATTTCTTAATTGTGGAATATGATTATATTCCATGTTATCACCACTCCATCTGACTTTGGTAATTGAAGCACACTTAGTTTACCTTTAATTACTACTGCCTAGACGTGTATGGCCCGATCTGACCTCCGAGCTGTTATAATACCTTCAAAGCACGGTATACCTCCAGAAATATTCAAATTAATGCGAGCTCCTGAAGGTCTCACGCGCTCCCTTATGTCATATTTACCACAACGTTTCTTGGACCTTTTGATAAATGTTTCATTATCAAGCCAACATTCATTATCCGGCAATTTCACTGTTGTTCAGAACGCAATAGTGAGAACGCAATAGCGAGAACGCGCATCGGAACACGACATTTGTTTCTCCAACGTGTCCTCAACCATTTGAAAAAATAAAAACTTTTGATCTTAAATAGCATCTGATCAGTGACTTAAGACAGCTTAAATGTCTGATAGAAGACAAACAATTAAAAAATTCGGTGACAACCCGTTATTTCTTAAAACTATACTTTAACTGTAATACTCCACCCAGCCTCCCTGCCCTAAGAATAAGTAATTTACGTCATACTGCTGTATATCATTGAATATTCCTTCTTTAATACTATAAGTATAATGTATTCTTCTACAAAAGAAATCCATAGTTAGTACTATCCTAGTATTAGTACTATTTACTCATATGAAAAATGACTAAAAATGCAATAATATATGAACAGTGTGATGGAAAAAGAGTTTTTCTAAACATTTTCTTTCCCACAATGAAACTGTGAATTTTACTTAGCTTGTTTGACCAACGCTTACCATTTTATATATAATACATTCGATAGAGCATAAGGATTATTCCTGTATATTGGAAAAAATAGGTTCTATATGCACTATAGAATACATTCATCATCGAAAAAGGCATTTACTTTATATGTATATCGCAGATTACTGCCGCTTCAATGAATGTTCCTCTGGCACAATTGCTAGATGGAGGGTACCGCCGTGAGTCGGGGGGCACGTTGGGTCCTCAGAGCATGTCGAGACTTCGAAGGCAAGAAGCGTTTGGACTTTTTCCATGAACACATAATTGTAAACATCAGTAACATGTACTATGTAAGTATTAGGTAGAGGCATGATTTTATTACCAACATCCTCCGGACCATAAGAATAAGAAATATCTGCCGGGCATGTGAACCTGGTGTGCCGCCAGGATCTCGTCTCTCCAGAGCCTCTGCTGGCCAGGAGCCTCTAACTGGCATATATTGTTTTAATTTGTATATTTTTGATCCTGCCTCACAAATAAACTGTATTATTAAACAATATGTCATTTAACTTCCGAAAATCATAATGATATTCTATATATAAATTATAAGTAGAATTATTGTTTATAATTGTATTATCATAAAATCTATGGTTTATTGAAAACTATGTATACAAGTACGATGTGTTAATAAATGAAATTATTCTCAATCATTGATGTTTTATTTTACTAATGGTAGGGTACTAAACTGATATTTTTCATATTTTACTAAATATTATTATGTTAAACAATAATATTAAGTTTATATACATAGATTTATTGCAGACGTAAAACATACAGTAAACACCTTGTTTAGCTAGAGTTGTTATCCCACATTTTCTGTTAAAATGTTATTATCACAATTTTAAAGTGTATCTCATTACTTATAATTGTGAAATGTATAACACAACAACAATTGCTAATTTCTTTTAGTTCCCCAACATAAAATCTATAATAAAATGTCAGAAATTTCATAATTTTATTAATCTACTTTCATTAGTTATATTGTCATAGCCATAGTTGGGGGTTTTGATCATTGCCAGAGGTTGTGTACTAACAATTGCAATTTAACATATAATTCCTAAAGATACCTTGAAATATTTTTAGAAATAATTCTGACATAAAATGGCTTAGCAATGGATTTTAAGACATAAACCGATTACGTTTGCAAGTAACAGTCTCATTTGTAGATTTATTACAATTACTTCACCTAAAAACTGTTTAAGTTTTAAGTTTTAAGCTTATGTTAAGGTCTGCCTAAGTGCTCACTAGACTTCGTACAACAAGAACACAAATCGTTGATGACCACTTCGTTTTACGCCTATAGAAAAAACAATGATCAATCCAACCAACCTGGCACAATTATTATTAATTATTTTTTTGTTTAAACATCATTATTAAGATGAAATTACAATCTGCCTTAATGCTTAATAGGCTATAAATAATTGAGATAAATGTTCTCACTCATATTTACAATTAATCATTCACTCACACATTCATACAATATTCACAAACAGCCTAGGGGCCCCCAAGTCCACATGGTTGTTGCCTCCCTCACATACGAAGGAGGAAGCGGAATCTTGGGAAGCCCCCCACGCTCCTTCGTCCGCCGCGTCACCGGATACGAGCCAGTAGAGGCTGACCAAGAGCGCGAGAGCTACAGTTGCTCAGGACATGATTGGAGAAACTGGCCATTGCCAGGACTCCTACTGTCACGCATTTATAGCAGGTCACGAGGCCATTGCCGTTTCAGTCTTCGAGGAGGATTATAGGGATGAGTGGCGCAGTGTAATAACTGTGCTACGGGATTAGGGTGGTTGGATAGGTTACTATGGAATTTCATGAATTTGGAAGGGATGAGTTCAAGAATGTAGGGTATATTAAGATCGTTATGAAGGGTTTTATTGCTGACGTAATAAATGGCATTTACTATTGTTCTCAGGACTTGGATTGAATGCGTTTGTCGTTCGACTTTTTTGCTGTCCCCCATAGCTCTATTCCGTATGTCCAGAATGGCTTAAGTATAACTTTGTAAATTAGCTGTTTATTTTATATTGAGAAATGGGATGTCCTTTGAAGTAGTCTGTACAGTTGTCCAAAGCGTCTGTTTATTTCTTGTCTTTTTGGTCTCGTGTGTGGGTTCCATGTCAGTCTTTTTCGAGATGGAAGCCTAAATACCTTACTGTCTCAGACACAGGTAGAGGAATAGAATTTAAAAAGTTAGCGGACAGGACTTGCGGCAGAGGGTAAGGGTTATGTGGGAACATTTGGCTTCATTGACCTTGATTCGCCATTGGTAGCACCAGTATGATTAATTCTAATCCACAAAATACTACTTTGGCATACCAAATCGATTGGTTCATTTTTACTGTTTGTCTTGGAAAAGAGAGACAGAAAAGGCAGGATACAGAGAGACGAAAGGCCTCTTATCGGGATTAAGATAGATAATAGATACCCTTACTGCGACATCTCCCGATACCATAATGATCGTGGCCAGGATGAAGATTCCGTGATGCTCAATGGAAATGCACAATTGTTGGATTGATCACAGTTGCCAAGACCTTGGGTGTTCTGCACCGACTGCTATTCACTCACTCCCTGCTCGATGCCGAAAATGTGTCAGTAGGGGCGGGGCGATTCGGCTAATGAGTTTTTAAAAAGTGGCTTTATTGTACTTTTAATTCTTATAAAACCAAAGTTATATATACTATATTTTTACAAACAATGTTTTATAAAAATACCTAAGATTTTAAATGGAATATTTTTTTTTAAATAATTTTAATTTATTTTCGTAGTAAGTTTACAAATTCCGATATATGTAACAGAGGATTTTTATTAATATCACGTGTTTAATGATATCATTCACAGGTATCTTAATACACTCTTTTTATCGTTTATAGTATTATTATTTATTAAATTAAGTGATTTTTGTATCTAATGCTTGTTCTAAATATGTACATTCATGCTTCTTATTTGAAATTGTAGTCCTGAGGATGCTTTAATAGGGGAAACTTCGACTAATGGTGGTACATTAGTGAAAAAAGATATATTGGGAAAGTCACCAAGATTTATTAATAAAATAATATAATTACCAACATAAAAGTGCCTCTATTATTATATACTACTCTGAAGAGTGATAATAAGAATAATATGATGAGTTAAGCACCTGACTTCCATGACACACTGACACTACGCTGGTACACTGACTGGTTGGTGATTTAATTTCCCGATAAAACTATATCCCAGTTTCATGCTTGATAACTCCCTTCAATTAGTTTTTCGTTAAATAACTCCTCTCATTTTTGGCCCACACCCTTTGTTCCTCTACCTTTAATAGTACATTTGCATTTTATGATGCTCGCTTACCTACGTAATCAATGTTTGGGTGGGTTTCAATTACTGTTACCTGTATTTATCGCCGATTAGTAATGATATGGCTTTGTCTCCATATTTCCCCTCGTGGGTGATCAATGTTGTTTTACCTTTTATTAGCATTTGTTACAAATACGTTATTTACACATTTATACAGTTTTCTTTCTTATGAATTTGTCCTGAATCGAAACAGTGAGAAATAAAAAATAAGTACTACTCTGGGTCTTTTAAGGTAGCTGTAAGGAAAAAACTGCTAAGTTTTAAAATAACTCTTAACTGAAATATGATAGGACAGTCCGTCTGATAATTGTAAATCTCCTGTCCGACCTGGAGACATGAAATGTTATACAAAGATCAATTTGGTACGAAAAATATGCTAACTGTATAGAACATGTTATTGTTATTAATTAATTAGCTGATAATAAATAACCATTATTCTATCACGTTAAGTAAGGTATCAGATTTAAGATCTTGACGTCTTTTGGGTAGGTATCACACAAAAATTGGCTTTGTTTCATTTCTTTGATTAATAATATGTATTATCTTATGGGGCTTTGACGTGATATTTTGCATGGTAGGTTCACCTGTTTCTTTAATGATCTAAAAATAAAAGCAATAATAAAAAATCGAGAAAGACCGATAATTAGGAGATTTACAATCATCAGATGGGCTGTCATAATATCACTTATCATAATTCAGTACGGAGTGATTTCAAAACTAAATAGTTTTTCCTTAAGAACACCTTAAGGCCCGGGTTATTTTTATTTCTCGCCGTATCGCTTCAGGACCAATTTCGATTAATTGAAAAATATATTTTTTTCTCTATTATAAGGTACAAAATAAAAGAATTGCCCTAATCAGTATAATTTATTATGATTTGGGACCTTAGTGGGTCATATTTGCAATAACTTATTCAATTCCCGATTCCCCTAGTCCCATCCCACTCACATTCACGAAGCACGAGAACAACGAATGCAATAAAACCAAAAACCTTAGGTAAAATTGCCACACGAAAACAAATTAATCGTATATAAACCAGAAATCCTCTCCAATTTGAGCAAGTTTGCAATTGCACATCAAACTGGATGACATTAGGAGTCATACGAAACATCAGTATCGGCATAACTAACAACTACCCTAAATTACTAAAGATAACCACTATTCTAACAGATACCCACAATCCTGCTGTATAACCCACCAATAAGAGAAACAGACAATTACAGTAAGCATACCCTCAAAAGATAAATCCACAAATGCACATAATATTTACTGTTATTATGTCTAATATAGTGTATATATAATGTATGTATAATAAATGTCATAATGTTATTATGAATAATATTTAACTAATTCAATGATCTGCTTAAATAAATATGTTTACTTAACTCATTATTATTATTATTTAGGTTTTTTTTATGTTTTTCCTACTGTTCAATCCATTAATTATTATACTGCAAGTATAAAAAAAAAACCAGTGTAAACATTTCAGTAGTGTTTTAAAAAAACAAAACACTGAGTAATTAAAATCGTGTTTTTTTGTCTAACATGCAAGACCAAAATGTAAAACATTAAGCAGTTATCCATAAATAATATAATAGTTTGCTAGTAAATAAGAGAACAGATTTCAGGGACTTCCTAGTTCGTACAAAGTGGACATCTACTAAGCGTGCTGTTGTCGGCATCCATAATGCATCGGTCGTTCCTCCTCGTTTGAATATTTCATCTTTCTTTTTCACCAGTGTGTTCGTGTCCACTTTCAACTTCATAGGAGCCTCGTATCTGGGTCAATCGCTATTATATTGCAATTTCGTCTGTGTGTGTGTGTGTGTGTGTGTGTGTGTGTGTGGAGCATTGGATATTAATGTCTAATGACCGTAGGTGGAAAACGATCGGTTCAGGCTATGGCGCTCTAGAGCGAGGGACAGGACAAGAACATTAGTAAAAGATCATTTACGCATAAAAATTACCCCATATTCTCTAATCTGTTGACAATCCGTTATTGGTGATGGGGAGGTTGTGGCCTGGTTTCAAAAGTTGCTTAAACTGGTGGCCGTGCACAGTGGGAGTCTACGTATTAACAATATAGTGGATCAAAAGAAAAAAAAAATTTTGGAAAATTATTGTTAAAACATTTAATTCTGAAGTGAGACTTAGGTTCAAAGAAATTACAAAAAATCGTATAACAGAGTTCCAAGTAAACAAAAATGAGTCAATGTCTAGTTCCTGCAAGGTAGTGTTAACAGGTAAAATATATGTTTGATTGTCAGACTGTTGCAGACTGTGACACCTTTAAGTTAAGATTTTTTTTAAATATAGATTCTAACACTAGAGCTAAGCGTTTAAAATGTTTGAACTGAATTCATAAAAAGTTCCGGTCAATAATAATTTTTTAGCAATTGAGATGATTACATTTAAATACAAATTTTAAAAACCTATAAGGTTCAGAGTACATATATTTCCTGTTCATACTAGTCATGTATTTTACATATATACCAAGTTCAATCGCATAATCTTGCATAATAATCATTTATGTATTATTTTTCATTTCTGTATTTATTTAAGGTACCGAAAAGTAATTAATAGGCCAAATCAGGACTGCCGTGATATGTTCTATGAAAATATATGAAATAAATTCAACTTTCAGAACCCTCGTGAATGTCAAAGAGAAGAACTGCTTTATTCCTTATTTTCGTTTTTAAAGTTTATAGTGGAACTGGATCCAGTCCAATTGTAATTGGCTTTACCAACATCGCGTGCGTACCGGTTGCGAAACGAAAAGAACAATGCGGCTTCTACAAAAAACAAGTTATTGACAGATATCGTTCAGAAACCGGGTTGCAGATCGATACTTCCAAACAAAAAGGGGGAAATAAAAATATAAAAATTACTTCAAATACAAAAAGGGGCAACTGAGAAAAAGATTTTTAAAACTTCTAAGGTGTCTCACATATAACCGTCGTTCACGAGGTACTCATTGAAAAGTTAATATCCTAACCGACTAACATTTGATTTTTAGAGAGTTCTGTGGTGATTAGTAAAGTGGCAAGTTAACTGGTTCAGGCTAATAAACCTCCCCCCCAAGAAAAATAACAAACAGTTACAAACTGAAGTTATATACACTGCTTAAAATACTATGTAATCATTGCATCTAAACATTTCAATAAAGGGGCACATTTTGTAATTAACGATTACTAGCCAAACAATAAATATGTAAGGAGGGTCGTCCCGTCCATTCGGATGCTGTACGAGTTGAACTATACTTGCACGTGTTTCGATGCAGACAATTTCACTTCTCTCTGGCAAAAGAGGCGATCACAGTATACTAAACTTCGTTCGACAAGAACCGGCATATACTTGTCCTGACCTAGTAGTCAGCAGGAATGATAAAACCGTGGTCATAATGGTAGATAACAAGGAGACTCACATTTCCCTAGACCGTGTCAAGCCAGCTTATTTGCTAGACACCAGCGAAAATATACCTGAACCAGGCACACTCTAATCGTAAATCTGTTTTAATTCCTATTACTGATTAAAATAAAAACTACATACATCGAGATAGAAAGAAAAATGCAATTGCATCGTACTAATGCGAAAGATGAGACCCTTTTACATGTGGGCAGGTGTTTTTAGAATCTTCAATGGATAAATCAATTTAATGTATTAAGCTGTGCAAAAGTTGTCACTAATATTAATACTAAGTATACTTACTCATATGACTTTTATTTAACAACGTAGAAAATAGACTATAAATCTATAATCAGAAACAAAATTCTTAGAATTCGTGTTATTAAAGTTAAACTTCAATTTCCACAGAAACAACACATTGACAAGGGTATGTCCTTATCTTGTGTATCTGGTTTCCAATCTGCATACTGAATGAATAAATGCATTATAAAACAGCTCATCTATTGAGTCAATTCGTAAGCCTTTCTAATAGATTATCGAACTTCCTTTTAATACAAAAGGATTTCAGTATTCTTGGGAAAAATATTATAAATGACTGATACAATAAAATCGATTGAAGGTTGTGTTTTCTGTAACTATATTTTTATAATATTTAGTCCAAATGGTCTTTTTATTGCACTAGTTAGTAAAGTCATCCTCCTAGTTAAAAAAATTTAAATTGGTTTCGTAATTACTAATTTTTATTACTTTGATTATTGCCTTTATCATTTCAAAGGCAAACTATCTATAACCCTAAACTAAACTAAATTTATTATTTAAGTTTACACAAAATCATCATGATATTAAGAACAAAAGACTCAAACAGAAGCCAAAGCCAAAAACCTCTCTCTCGTTATTTATTGTTTCGAGGACTTGAAATAAAGCTGTTATTATCAGCAAGCCAGTGCATCGTTTTATGATTCATAAGGTGAGCCCCATCACTTTTTATAGCGTCTATAGAGAATGAATGTATAATGCACATATACATTCGAACATCAATTGTAACAATCGAAATCACAGCGTACAATTGTTTTAAATTGTATAAAATAAGGCCAAGCTCCAGGACATATAATATTGACCTATGGTATATAGATTTATTTATGTAGAATCTATATTGAATTATATAACTTTTAATAACAAGGGGATATGAAGGGGGAATAAAAACAGAAAAGCCGAAGCCGGAAAATGGGATTCATTTTGATTAAAAGCCTTTCAAAACTATTTCTATTTGATTTAATTATAATTATATTTTATTATTAGTATTATTTTATAATTTCTCATGTTTCACGCACATATTTTACAATTAGTATATGTTATAGCTCACCTAAATTGTTATTTAAATTACTTTTAACTACTATGCTAAGTGAAATCGATATCTTTTGTCCATTTTAGCACTTTGAGATGACGTGAGTACTAGTTTTGTAATAAAAATGCAGTAAACAGACAACTTATTTACTAAAAAAATAAAATATATTTTCATTACATGGTAAATATGGTATAAATGAGAACATTTATCACAATTACTTATTGCCTATTAAGGCAGATTGTAATGTCATCACAATAAAGAAGTTTCAATATATATTTTCATTATATTTTAATATTTTCATAGTCTCCAATTTAAAAAGATATCCGGTCAAACTAGTTCATTATATTTACTAATTTAAATCGATTTTTAATCAGTACAATGTTATCCGAACAGTTCTAGGAGATTTGTTTTGCGGAACTGTATGCCATAAGCGCCGTCAACGTCCTCACTTCTTTACTCATTACTTTTGAAAACATTAACGAATACACCTTTAATGGCTATTGTAAATTATATACTTTAATATAATCTTATTCAGCAATTTAAAAAGATTTCCGCTCCAACTAGTTCATTATAATTAAAAAATTGAATCGTTTTTTGGTTAGTACAATGATAACCAACAGTTCTAGAAGCTTTGTCTTGTGGAACTGTATACCCTGAGCGCCGTCAACATCCTCACTTCTTTGTCTCATTACTTTTGAAAATTGGACACAGCTCAAGATTTTTACAGGGTTTGGCACGCAGGTTTGCTTTACAAGCTCGACAGATATTTACCACAGACCCTTTTACTAACCCTAAAGTCCTATCTCTCAAACCGCTTCTTCCAAGTTCGCTGTGGCTTAGAATATTCTAACTACTATCCCATAAAAGCATGAGTTCCACAGGGCAGTGTCCTGGGTCCCATTCTCTATAAGCTATACACCACCGATGTCCCCTCTACCCCCAATACCTTCTTGGCCACATTTCCAGATTATACTTATGCCATGTCGTCCTATCCAGACCCCTGTATATACCATCCAATAACCTTCAAAAACACCTCCATGAGATATACCTTTCATTGTTGTGTCCTAATACCCTAATCCCGTAGCACAGTCAATACAGTGCACCACTTATCCCTATAACCCTTCTCGGAGACTAAAACTGCAGTTCCCTCGTGACCTGCTATAAATACGTTATAGTGGGAGTCCTGGCAATGGTCAGTTTCTCCAATCATGTCCTCAGCGTATGTGGCTCTCGCGCTCTTCGTCAGTCTCCACTGGCTCGTATCCGGTGACGGGGGCGTGGGTGGCGGAGGGGCGTAGGGGACTTCCCGAGACTCCATTTCCTCTATCGTATGGGAGGGAGGTGACAACCATGTGTATTTGGGAGGTCTCTGAGTGGTTTCTAAATACTGTGTGAATTTGTAAATATGGTATGAATGAAACATATACCACAATTACTTATAGCCCAATAAGGCAGATTATAATTTTATGAAGCTAGAGAAGTTTCTAAATAAAAACTTTTGAAAATATTAACGAACACACCTTAAATGACTATTGTAAATTACATATAATACACTATATTTTAATATATTAGCAGTCTGCAATTCGTAGTCTGAATTTACCTCAGATCCACCAAAGTCGAACAACAATCTTCATTAGCTAATAATTATTTCAAGTTTTTCCATAAAGCTTTAATTTTAAAGACTTATTTCTACCTCTCTTTTGTTGTGTAGGAGTGCATAAAATTATTCAAACAAAAAAGGTAACATGGGCGGTACACGTGCTTAATTCGTCTACAAACAGGTAATCTTCCAGCCAAAATACCCCCTTTACACGGGCAATGGTAACCTTAATTACCCTCAGCCATATCGCCAGAACGATATTTCTCAGATGAAACCACCATGCAGAATTTGAGTTAATATTTTGCTCAAGTGTTTTCTTAAAGTATTAGTTTGCTCAAGTTAGAGAGCCACAACCGTATCAAAGTCCCGGTTTATAATCCCAGTCCTGCAAGTCTCTGTTTTGTGGCAATCTATTTATGCAATAATTGAGTTTAATAGACAATACTACGATGGAACAATAAAACATTGTACTACTAATTCACTTACCTCAGTGTTTGATCAAGCTTTATCGTCTACCTATGGTAATCGTTGGGTAGAAAGTAAATATCCTTTACTTTTACGGAAGGATAGAGATGAGTATTAAAAGGGTATTAAAACCTTCTCATATTTGAAAACCCCACACTAAAATCAAACATACACTGAGAGTACACCATACGTTGCTTTGACGAATGCTAGAACAACAGTATTGGTTTCACCAGTCTATTATTTACTGGAAACATACCGTAATAAAAGTGTTTTTTTACAAAAGAACCATGAAGTATAAATAATCTATACAGATGATTTCAACCAAAAACTCGCTCTCTTAATATCAACCTAACTCTAACAAATAAATTTATGTTCATCATAAAAATATCATCAGAATATATATGTTTGTAGCCTAAACAATAATTATATTATTAATGAACATGTATTATCTCTTCACTCCATTTGAAGACCCAAATGTATTAATTAGAAACAAAAATCGTATTATTAGAATCTACAGTCATTATTACGCCCAATAAATACAGATTTCATTGCCTGATCCTTACAGATACCGTAGGCACCTAGGCCATTAGCATATAGACCTAGCTAGGCAAGAATAATATTTGCTATGGTTCCGGATGGACAGCATTAGGGGTACGTCGATACGAGCCCAGCCGCAAATGGGGCCGTCCGCAGCGGCCATATAATGAGCCATTATGCCTCAGGTCCGATCGATCACACTTAAACGGTCGGCGTTACCAAGATAAGGTATTCCGATAGTTAATGCCCCGTAAAGACTTATCGGTCATTTCTTCTATACTGGTTTGTTGTACATTTAATAAAACCAAAAAAAACAAACATAAATGGATTCACGTGTTTTAACATCACAGACAAACCTTTAGAATTGTTCACAAGTTAGTGAGGATCAGGTACCTGTTTTACTGAGACTGAATAAGATCCAAGAGCGTTTCATAAATGTGAGTAATAGAAAGCTATTAATTAAAATCACTAATCTTTACTTTTGATCGAAATAAAAAACTATGCAGACTTTTATTTATAAGGAGTCAAAATATTTCTATTACCAAGTCGGTAACATGAACATTGACGATGTCTACTCAGCTTCAGAAACGAAATTGAGAGGCTACACGAAAAAGAAGATTTTGATCCAACAAATCTAATGTTTTGAAAGCATGATCCTATCACCAACCACCACCTGTGTTGAATATATTCTATAAAGAGATTCTTTAAATTAAAGTGTAATTATCTTTGCTGGATGGCACATAAGCATATGGCACTAACGTAATTAATCCTATATTGAATCCACTAAATACCAACTTCATGGTAGCATTTTAGAGTTTTGTTCTTTTGTTTGTTTCAAAAACCAGAAGAAACACTTTAAAAGACGAGGAAAAATAATCATGAGACCGCATAACTTTTTTATAAAAATGAAGAATGATAAATCTCTATTTACTTTTAAAATTAATAAACTATTAATGGGCAATATTTTAACGAAATGAACGATTCCCACTTTATGCTGATTCATGAAGAATCGAAATGATATTATAAATAATCTAGGTGTTATTTTTGTGAAAATGATCCTCATATTAAATATTTTTTGAATCACTAATTATTACGAAGTAAATGTAATTTCGTGCATGAACATGGATTAAATAATATCATCATGGCCAATGATTTCAAATAATAAAATATTTACGATCGCCTGACTCACCTCTTACCCGCTTCCCGACTGTTTCATACTGTCGATAGAGATGGGACGATAAACTAGCACGGACGTAGGTGAAACATAAATACTGGCTATAGCAAAAGAAAAAATCGTTTCTGACAAACTACAATTATCCTTATACAATATTATGTATAAGTACTAAATGTAGGTATACAAGTGCCTATATGAATAAAAAATATAACATCTCTTTCACACAGACAAACAGGGTCACAGACAGATTTTGAATCAGTAAAGAAAATATTTCCCTTTGCGAATCACAGACAGATTTTGAATCAGTAAAGAAAACTTTTCTGTGCAGATCACAGACAGATTTTGAATCAGTAAAGAAAACATTTCTTTGAGGATCATAGACAGGTTTTGAATCAGTAAAGAAAAAATTTCTCTTTGCGAATCACAGACACATTTTGAATCAGTAAAGAAAACTTTTCTGTGAAGATCACAGACAGATTTTGAATCAGTAAAGAATACATTTCTTTGAGGATCATAGACAGATTTTGAATCAGTAAAGAAAAAATTTCTCTTTGCGAATCACAGACACATTTTGAATCAGTAAAGAAAACTTTTCTGTGGAGATCACGGACAGATTTTGAATCAAATCTCAATTTGAAAAAAACTTTAATGTAGAAATTTACATTTATAAAATGTAAGCAATATTTTGCAAGTCAAGCCAGTATTGGTTTGACTATAGTGTGTGTAAATAAGTATACATAATATCTCGTAATAATGGATTTTCATTATGTTTGTATATAATCGCTTCCTCTTATGCCATTAAAATGAGCTCAATATAACTTTCCATCTGATCCTATTAAATGGATAATATGAGAAATATCGATTAAAGGATTTTTAAACAAATTATCAGTATGCCCTTGGAGGAATAATAATTCTTAGCTGATGTTAGAAAATAATACTTTTACTATGGTTATTGTGCATGATTTTAAAAGAAACAAATATTCACGAGTCACCCCATTTATGAATTTCTTCATCATCATTTATATGCAAAGTTTGTGCATTCTTTTTAGAATATAGCTGTTTTCATGACAGGAGAAGCAGTTGCAGTAATATAGAAGTCAGATAATGACTGAGTACAAGTTATGTAATTATTAAAGAGATCTAAGTGTTCAAAAAAGGGAGCTCACTTCTGTTATGAAATTAATTATTGCATTTAATATTAATATGTGGCTTTGATATTATTAAGTTATTTATTATACAGTAACTAGCATAAGTTTTTTATTATTTTTTTTTAATTTCTTACCTTGTCATCGATACAGTGTAAGATTCTCTCTCCTTCGTCTGGTTTAAGAGGCCGAACTCTCACTGCGACCTGAAATATATCGAAACATTTTAATTTTCAACATCACTTATTCCAACAATTCTTCTTTGAGAGTGAAGTGGAAGTGGCCTCAACACTTTTTGCATAGACTGAGCACTCGAAATTCTTGCAATAGTTAGTTTACTCCTGTCTGGTTTCCAGACGCTACTGACACGTCGTGCTCTCACGCTCCATGATTTTTTTGGTGATTTTTTTCCTTCGCTTGGGAGGCTATTTTTGGGGTTTCCGGGAATCATATATCTATTTCCATATTATATGAACGTTTATTGTAAATATGTTTTGGGAAAGAGGTCTAGAAAGCAATATTGTAGGTATAGTATGAAATCATTAATAACTATTATTCATTGCCCAAAGATAGATTGTAATTTTTTTCGAACAAAGATTGGTTTTTTAGTATTAATTATTAATCAAGTAACTACAAAGCATTTTACAGTGGCCATCGGTAGGTTTTTTTCAAACCCCTGGCATATTTATACTCGGCGTCTTCACCGGAAAGTGGAAACAGGGCCGGATATAATTGCCAGAGAAAAATGAAGCAGATTGTTCCAAAAATTAAATGGACCACAAAAAAAAATAACTATAAGAAACTATACTAATTTATTGTAGAGTGAAATTGAGCAGAAAAGCATCAGTGTTGAAAATCCTAAAAAAAATAATCGTCAAAAACTATTTGCTCATTAATTCAAATCCAAGTAATCGAATTGTTGCTGATTTTGCAAAAAAAAACAATTAATGCCAAATGTGATTCATCACACAATTAAGGCTTATGTTACAGTTACAAAAACAAATAGATTAATCTTTCAATAGCTTTCTAATTACAAGTAACTAATCCTTAATTATTTTTGATAAGATTGCGTTTATTTTTAGTGTTGAACTTATCCATTTTCTTTTACTCCAACCGAATAAATTCCTTTATTTTAATTAAAATCCGTCTCCTTTTATTATTTTATTTTATCTTATCGTTTAACTTATCATTTAGCCGATCATTCATAGAGATTCGATTCATTTAATTATGTTCATTATGTATTTCCTAGTTAGATAATGTTATTAATATGAGGAATGCTCGATAACATATTGTATATTAATAAGTAGTGATAAGTAGTAATAGTATGTATTTAACAATATATTTCGTTAAATGCAGACAGGAGAGAGGGAGAGGGGGGAGAGAGAGAGAGAGAGAGAGACACTGATAGCAATGTTTTGAAACAGGGTTCAACGGTGCGTATTTATAAGTGTTTTGATCCCCCGGGAATCAGTAGTCGACTGTGAAACATCGCGCTGTCTACATCGGAGTTGGAGGTCTCCCGATTCTCGACTTGTGTCCCGCTCATGTCTGTTGACACTCGAGATGAACTTTCTTCTGTTTTTCTCACCAAGCGCCCAATGCTCGTTGCGCTCAAGCTGTGCCATAAATGAAGATCAACCCGACGCGTAAGGTACCGATTAACGACTCTCTCTCTCTCTCCCTCTCTCTCTCTCTCTCTCTCTCTCTCTCTCTCTCTCTCTCTCTCTCTCTCTCTCTCTCTCTCTCTCTCTCTCTCTCTCTCTCTCTCTCTCTCTCTCTCTCTCTCTCTCTCTCTCTCTCTCTCTCTCTCTCTCTCTCTCTCTCTCTCTCTCTCTCTCTCTCATTTGTGAATTAACAATCGATAATCATTTGTTTATTTTCTTATTAATGAAGTATTATTAATTTTAGTATTAAGTTTACTGAATAAAGATTTATTTGTTTTGCTTTAATATTTGTTTTTATTCAGTTTCTTCATTTATATTTAAAATTGATGTAGTGTAACAATTTCTTTCTGGCAAATAGGCTGTAATATCAATTGGAAGTCTGGCCAATATTTTGATGGTTATTTTCAACTGTGATGGTGAGTTCGCAGTTTTTATGAATGATCGGTTTCTCTTTTTTATTTCAGCTCGTCTTCGGCGATTTCTTCTTTATTCATTACTTTCGTTTGCATCCATTATTTTCCTTGTTTCTTTTCTGTCTTTTATTTCCACAATTCGCATTTTGTCGGGGCTGCTGCTGGACGTCTAACTTGCAACTTGCAAAACCATTGAAGCCGGCGAAAACTTTGGAGAATCGAGGATTTCAGGGTCAAATAGCTAACTCTGCTCCGCGTTCTCAACATTTAGTAACGCAAAGAAGAATCATCAATCTAAAATTTCATTCAAAATATCCCTCGGATATAGTTCGAATACACTTATAATGATTTTACGTAATTATAGTTCAAGGGTTGACAGGAAAAGTCACGCAAGTAATTATTAGCCCCAACTCTTATTTCATACCATAAAATCATAGAGATATTCTCATAATAACATTTATTCTTGTATACTATTTATTAACGACCCTCTATAATTTTTCACAGGGCTACGTGTATTTGAGCATGATTGGGGCATTAAATAAAACTAACATAAAACAAGCGTGCCTCTGCAAATAAAAATACTGGTTAAGTTTTAAAACAAAAATTTAATGATAGTTTTAATTACTTTCTGTCGTTACAGTTTGGAAAAAAAAGAATTAAATATTAGTCTTTTGATCTAACATCATAAATTTGATAAGCTACACAAAATTTTATAATTAATTGATTATGAACACTTACTAATATTCTTTGGAGAAGGGTATTGAGACCTCCCTTAAAACGTTATGCTTGATTTGTATGCTAAAAAAAACATGGCAGACAGACACACAAATGAAAACATAAGTGTTTCTGAATTTGAAAACAAAAAAAAAAATCAACAAATTGTATTATGTTTTTCATTTGTCAGTTATATTTTTTTCAGTATTTCTTTATATCTTTATAATGCCGATATTGTACTTCTAAGACAGTTTATTATCTGGTTATTACTGGCCCATACTGTCCCACAAAAAATGTGGCGCAAATATTTGCTTCCAACTTTTTTTGTGGGGCAGTGCATATCGATATATGGATGAACCCAGATTGAGATAATTCTAAATTAACTGCCGCTTTTTAAATATAAGTTGAAGGCTTTATTTCTGCGTGGGAAAAAATAATTATGCAATCAACAAAACAAATTGTAATCTGCGAGACTTCCGAAGTCTAATTGCTGCCCTAACGATGCCAATAAACTTTCACATAACTCGCCAACGATCCATAAGAAACCACCACGAATTACCTTCCTAGACCTACTTTGATCAGATTAAATTTTATCACTTATTAAGATTTTAATGATAATCACATTTTTTATCATTCTCGTTGTTTTTTTTATCCACCTCGGGTTCTCAGCGTTTTTTAGATCGTTATTAAACCGAAACAATAAATCATTGAGTAAAGCTGGGATTATGACCGTATAAAGTACCTGTTTCAGTTAGAAAAAAATGCCTAATTCACACATCATGTTTTATTGAAAACGGCCACATATGGTGTCGTGGTTTAGATAGCCACAGTTTAGTGTTAATATTTTGGTTTAAAATTCTAAAGTGGATACAGGTAATATTTCATATTATTTATTCAACCAACTATTAATTTAAAACATCTCGATTATTTTGTGGGCGTATTTATTGTTAACAGGACCGATTGATTATTATTATTTGACTGGCATTTAATATCGATGCCTTTTTCCAAATCACATTCCTATTTATATATTATTAATTATTGCATTGTGTGCTTCTCAAGATGTTCACCACTTCTCCTATTTCATTGAACATAGGTCATGAAATCTTACTTATTCTAGCACCGAAGATTTCACGTCTACAAGTATCTATTTCACATGTCCATTGTATAGTGCAGATCATTTTTGAACAGAATTTTAAAAATTCCTAATATTGAATAAGTCTCATAAAGGAATTATTATTGCGATTCTCCTCCAATATCACTTTTTAAGTTTCTGGATACTTTTACTATCAGTTCTGTTATAGATTAGTAATTTTTTCGGGGAATCCACGAGTAACAAGAGAGCATCAGTCAGACGGGTGAGATCAATTCGCACCATTGCCTTAAGGTTTTCTTGCTGATTTGTGAAATTCCCTGCTCAATCAATGTTTCTGTTGACGGTCTGTTGCGAGCCGCTTTTTAATTTATTAATTCAATCTATTAGGTTGGTGCGTATGAAATGTCGGATTTTCTTTAAATGTGAACGTTTGTCTCCCTGTTTTTGTTATGCTTTTGTTTTTGACATAACCTGGTTTATAGTCGTACTGTCCATTGCCAGAGTCACATTTTAGCAAAGAAGATTTTCTCAAAAGTTTTCCCTTTTGTCATTTGCTTTAAATTTTGCACCGATATGAATTCAACCGATATTCGTGTAATTTTCTGATATGAGTATAAACTTGGTAATAATGCTGCACGCAATATAAACCAGGCGTTTGGGGAGAATACTGTGAACGATCGAGAAGTGCAGCGTTGGTTTGAAAAATTTCGGTCAGGTGATTTTCCCTGCAAAATGAACCACGTGGAAGACCCGAAACGTCTGTGAAAAATGATGCTCTGAAAGCATTGGTGGAAACGAATCCAACTGTTTCTTCAAGGGAACTTGCTGCCAGAATGGAAGTTGACCATACAACAAATATTGCGACATCTTTCTGAAATTGGCAAGGTGGAAAAAATGGATAAGTGGATACCGCACGAACTAACCGAGCGAAATAAGCTGGATCGCTTGAACGTATGCTCATCATTGCTAACCCGATTTAATCGATTTAACGCTCGGCGGCATACATCGAACAAAACGATTGCGAAATTAAATGAATTAAAATATGAAATTTTTCAGCACCCACCTTATTCACCGGATCTTTCGCCAACCAACTTTCATTTATTTAAACATTTAGAACTGTTTTTACGGGCTAAACAGTAAGAAAATGAAGATAGTCTGAAAAATGCCATATCAGAGTTCATTGATTCTAAAGATCAGAATTTCTACAAGACATCAGGCATCTATGCATTAAAATCTCGTTAGGAAAAGTGTATTGAAGTAAATGGAGCATATTTTGATTAAATAAACAGCTTTTGGAAAAAGATATGCAGTTTAATATATTCACTTAAGAATCCGACATTTCATTCACACCAACCTAATACAATATAAATGATAACATTTCAATTCAAAGAAACGAAATTTTAATGTACAGAGCACCGATTTAAAGGACTCTTCCCTAAAATAAAAAAAAGAAGTATTTTAATCATAGTTGCACCCCTAATGCCTACAAGGATTGTAAGGACTAAAGCCGAGAACTGTAATTTGTAGACTAAATATACTTGCAGTAAGTACTATAATAAAGCAGTGAAGAAGTGACATGGCCAACAAGTAAGGCCAAACATGCCCTCTTGTCCCGCACACGCTCACTGCTTGTAGCATAATCGATTGAACAGTTGAAGGTTCAGGTTTAGGGCTGGAAAAATATCTGGAGGTCATGCCAGCGATCAATGACCATGATAATTTTTTTTTTGCTTCTTAGCTTTGGTTATTCGTAATATTTACCAACAGGAAGGAAGAGTCTACATGAACTATCCATAGCGGCCGTTGTGTTTCTATATAGGCGTCAATTTATACTTATAATTAGTGGAAATTACCAAATGGTATGGATAATTTGAATGTTTGTTAGGGTTCATGTAACCTATTAATTTTTTTTAGTATTACAATAGCAACTGCTGTACATGGTTTTCATATGCATTTAGTTTTGTTTGGTCAAATCCATTTTGGAGTTGCAATGGTTTGCTGTTGTAGCATTATTTCTCCCACTGATGGATGTTTTATGGGATTACTGTTATCTAAGGCCATCATCAGGGCATCAAGTTAAACTTCCATGGAAGATTTTATGCCTCGAAGTCGAACAATTCATAGAAAATTATAAGGTTTGATCAAAAGGTAACAAGGTTTTTGCTTATCTTAAAAATTGTTTATTTATTCATCGATAGGCCTAGGCCAACTGTCAGCTGTAGTAGAGATAAGAGTGGAGAGTCCACAAAGCCCTCATAGCATCTCAGCCAGGTGCTAGCGAAGGAGGCTCTCAACTTAGTTACGTGCGTTCGCGGCTGGCTACAACTTGCCATATATTTTTTTTATTTATTTTTTTTTTAAAAAATACTGAATAATTCAGAAAAATACTGCTGATGAAACATGCGTTTCTATCAGCAGTTAATGTCTGCAGAAAATAAGAAAAAACGTACAAGGTCGTTGGGACCTACCCCCACTTCGTCGCCGGTCAAACGTAAGCCGCGGCGATCTAACCGAAACATAGCTCCTGTCAATTCTTCAGCTCCCAGCAGCTCTATGGAGGAACTACCATCACTACCAAGCACATCTAAACAAACAACAACTCATGAGTCTCCGTTTTTCACGCCCAATAGTTACGAGGTGTTGAAAAATATTGAGGTAGAGGACATGGACTCTACACAAACACCCACACAGCCAAGCCACCGGCAATATTCGTACGAAACATTGGTAATTTTAAATTACTATGTACCCAACTAAATAAAATTGTAGGTACAGGGAAATACACTTGCCTCAATCGGGCCCGAGAAACAAAGGTTTCTCCGGACACTCCGGACACATACCGTACAATAATCAAATACTTAGATGAGACAAAGGCCGACTTTCATACCTACCAATTAAAGCAAGAAAGATCGCTGCGGGTGGTGATTAGAAACCTGCATCCCACTACACCAGCGGACGAGATAGAGAAGGAGCTCTTAAGCCTAGGATACAAGGTTCGCCAAATTACAAATGTGCTCCGTGAGGAAACACAAGAAAATAATGCAAAAATCAAGACACCACTGCCCTTATTCTTTGTGGAACTAGAGCGAACACCTGGAGTGGAAAAAATCTACGAGGTCACCCACTTGTATTACACAAGAGTCCAGGTCGAAAAGCCTTACCCGAAACGCGATATAGTTCAATGTCATAATTGTCAAGCATATGGGCATACAAAATCATACTGCTACCACCCTCTCAGGTGTGTAAAGTGCAGTGGGCAGCACAAAAGCGAATTGTGCAAGAAGCCCCTAAAATCACCTGCTGTATGCGTGCTCTGTCAACAAGGCCACCCGGCAAACTATAAAGGCTGTGCGGCATATAGAATTCTGAAGTCCAGAAGCGAACAACGTAGTCGTCCTGAAGAAGAAACGCCAGCCACAGGCAGCCCAAGAAGCGCCCCCGCCAGAAGTTTGAGGCCTTCAGTATCTTTTGCTGACGCTGTTCGGAACAGAGAGCAGTCACAGGCATTGTCCACTCCTCCTCCGCAAGTTCTTCTTCCCCAGCACTCCGTTTATCCCGACAACCAGCAAACTCAATCCCATCCTCAACCACACATCTCGCATATCCCACCACCTTCAAGCTCTTCAGATCTCACCAGCCTTTTAACCTCATTCCTTACAGAGTTCAGAACCCTAATTACCCCTCTCATTTCCCTTCTTACAAATCTTGTCTCCTACCTTATCCCCGTTAAACAAAATCCATAAGTGGATCCTTCTGACTCCTTATCCATTCTCCTTTGGAATGCGAATGGTGTTCGCACCCACACTAACGAACTGACAGCATTACTCCATGACAAAAACATCGACGTAGCTCTAATTACTGAAACAAGACTTACAAGTAAACGACCATTTACCGTTCGACAGTACCAGACTTATCGAACTGATCACCCTGATGGAAGAGCTTATGCAGGTACCGCTGTCATTGTCCATAACTCCATATCCCACCACATAGTTCCTTTGGTAGCACATGATTTCCTTCAATCCACTGCAGTGTCAATCACCACCCTCACTTTTCCCCTTACTCTAGCATCAGTGTACTGCCCTCCCAATAAATCCATTAACGATTCCCAATTCATCTCCTTTCTAGACTCCATCGGGCATCGTTTCCTTGTGGGTGGGGACTTTAACGCAAAGCACCAGCACTGGGGCTCAAGATCCACGAATACACGAGGACGTGCTTTGCTGTCTGCAGTCACACGGAGACATTGCTCCACTATCTCTCCTGACACAGCCACCTATTGGCCATCTGATCCCAACCGAAATCCTGATCTCCTTGACTTCTTTTTCTACAATAGTTTAGGAACACTAAACTATTCACTCAAGCGCCTCGATGACCTCTCCTCCGACCATAGCCCCTTATTATTAACCATTTCCCTAAATCCAATTCACAAACTGCCTCCTCCTTCATTTATTAGGGGCCCAGTTGACTGGGACCACTTCCGCCATATTCTTACAGACTCTGTAGACCTCAAAGTACCTCTCAAAACATCCCAAGACCTAGACGATGCAGTGCATTCCTTCACTACTCTGATCCAGAGGTCGGCTTGGGAGGCATCGTCACCCCACCGTCACCTAAAAATTCACAATCAAAATCCTTTACCTCAGTATCTCAAAGACCTAATCAAATCCAAACGCCACTCAGGAACAGTGTGGCAAAGATCCCTACATCCTGCTGATCGTCGCTCATACAATCAGTACTGCAGACTGGTAAAGCGGCAATTGGCATCCTTCCGTTCCGATTCTTTCAATTCCCATCTCTCCTCCCTGTCTACCAGGGACAACTCCTTATGGAATCTAACTAAGAAAATCCTAAAATACCATCCTGTTTCACACCCACTCCGTCGTGATGATGGGTCCTGGGCGGCTTCGGATGGCGAGAGGGCGGAGGAATTTGCACTGCATCTTTCCCATACTTTCACTCCTCATCTTACTCCTCAAAACAATAATCACCGTCCAACTGTTGAAGATTTCCTCACTTCACCTATCCCTCTCTCACTACCACCAAAAGCCGTTAACCCCTCCGAGGTTAAATATCTTCTGAAAAAATTACCTTACCGAAAATCTCCAGGATATGATCTCCTAACTCCTCGAATCCTCCAACAACTTCCTCCTAAAGCCATAATCTTCCTAACCTATATATATAATTGCATTATCCGAACGACGCACTTTCCTCTCCTCTGGAAACATTCCATTATTGTCTTATTCGCCAAACCCGGTAAACCACCCAATGACGCCTCATCTTACCGCCCAATTAGCCTACTCCCTATCCTCTCAAAAATATTTGAAAAACTCCTATTAAAACGCCTACTTCCAATTGTTGAATCCAAAAACCTTTACCCTACTCATCAGTTTGGTTTCCGCCAACGACATTCCAGAGCTCAACAAGGCCTTCGCGTTGTTGATCACATATCCTCAGCCCTTGAAACCAAACAGTATTGCACTGCTGCCTTTCTGGACATAGCTCAAGCTTTTGACAGGGTCTGGCACGCAGGCTTGCTTTACAAGCTCACAGGATATTTACCGCAAACCCTATTCCTAATCCTACAATCCTACCTTTCAAACCGTTTCTTCCAAGTCCGCTGTGGTTTAGAATATTCTAAGTACTATCCCAATAAAGCAGGAGTTCCACAGGGCAGCGTCCTGGGTCCCACCCTCTATAATCTATACACCGCTGATGTCCCCTCTACCACCAATACCTTCTTGGCAACATTCGCAGACGACACTGCAGTCCTGTCAACCCATCTAGACCCTGATATAGCATCCCAAAACCTTCAAAAACACCTCGACGAGATCGAGTATTGGTGCAACCAATGGCGAATCAAAGTCAATGAAGGAAAATGTTCCCACATAACCTCTACCCTCTGCCGCAAGTCCTGTCCACCAGTCTTTTTAAATTCAATTCCTCTCCCTGTGTCTGAGACAGTACGGTATTTAGGCTTCCATCTCGACAAAAGACTGACATGGAACCCACACACGAGGCTAAAAAGACAAGAACTAAACAGACGCTTTGGACAACTGTACAGACTACTTCGAAGGACATCCCACCTCTCAATAGAAAATAAACTACTTATTTACAAAGTTATACTTAAGCCAAGCTGGACATACGGAATAGAGCTATGGGGGACAGCAAAAAAGTCGAACATTAAGCGCATCCAATCCTTTCAATCAAAAGTCCTAAGAACAATAGTAAATGCCCCTTATTACGTCAGCAACAAAACCCTTCACAATGATCTGAATATACCCTATATTCTTGAACTCATCCCTTCCAAGTTCATAAAATTCCATAGTAACCTATCCAACCACCCTAATTCCCTAGCACAGTCATTGCACTGCACCACTCACCCCTATAATCCTTTTCGGAGATTAAAACGGCAGTGGCCTCGTGACCTGCTATAACTAAGTGATAGTGGGAGTTCTGGCAATGGCCAGTTCCTCTAATCATGTCCTGAGCGTCTGTAACTCTAGCGCTCTTGGTCAGCCTCCGCTGGCTTATCCAGTGACGCGGCTGACGTAGGAGCGTGGGGGACTCCCCAAGACTCCGCTTCCTTCTTCGCATACGAGGGAGGTGACCCTTGTGGACTTGGGGGGCCTCTGGGCTGTTTGTAAATATTGTATGAATGAGCGAGTGAATGATGAATTGTAAATATAGTATGAATGATGACATTTATCTCAATTACTCATTGCCTAATAAAAGGCAGATTGTAATTTTATCTTAATAAAATTGTTTGAAACAGTATTCATCGATAGCAATTTTGTCCCCTTCAAAGTAATCCCCCTCAGATATAATACGCTGGTGCCAAGGATTATTTCGATCTTCGGAGCACTTTTCAAACTCACTTTTCGATATGGCTCTTAGCACCTTCAGAGATTCTTCTTTTTTCTCATCAATGTTGTCATCCTTTTTTCCTACTTCGGGAACAAAAAGAAATTGCAGGGAGCCATTTCCGGTAAAAAAGTGGCTGAGGTAACACAAGAGTGTTGTTTTTTGCTAAAAAAATTACAATCAATAAATAAGTTGTGAGCGGAAACGTTATCGTGATGCAGTTTCCACAAATTGTTTTGCTACAATTCCAATCGTTTACGTCGGATTACTTCTCGTAAACAGCGCATTCCTTCCTAGTAATATACTTTATTGGCCGTACGACTTTCTGGCTGAAACTCATACTTTTTGATCAAAACACGGATATCCTATAGTGGCGTTATTAGCCAAACAGCCCTACCATCGCAGCCTCAGTTTTCCAACTCTTCGTCTCCTTTGTTAGACTTCTCCCAGTAACTTCATTGAGATCATATTTGCACTCATCACACGCTACATGTCATTGTGGTGACCAGAATGATATATGGAAATATTATTTACCATAATAGTTATTATTACCGCTAACTACATAAAATAAATCACCCTATTCTCTATTATATATATTATATATATATATATATATATATATATATATATATATATATAAGGGTTGTTAGGTCTTCTTATTATAACAATAAGTAATCTGTTTCTCTGTAAAACAAAAGTTTATTTAACTGATAATTAGTTTACAACTATTACAAATAAAATCTAAATTCATACCTGTAAAACAAAAGAAACAACAATTACAGTTTATTGTTATCACTGTTTGCACTTTACTTAACTGTTTACACTGAAAACCTTTTAAAAACCTTCTGGTCATATGTCTCTAGCTCCACCTAGTGGCAGCCAACTGAAGCACGCGCGTGATAACAAAGCGCTGCTAATTTAATTGAAGAAAGCTTACTTTCTTTACATATATATATATATATATAAGTTAAGTCCAGGCGCCGCTAGTGCCCAGCCTTAATCCCCAAACATATGTTATCTGTATATGTTTACAGGTAATACCTATAGATAGAGGTATCTTGGTCTAAATAAAGAGTCTTGTTATAACGTTCTACGTGTTCTTATTACCAACCTTTCTTAGCTTGTAATTCAATAAACATTAACTGGTGCCGAAACCCGGGAACCGTGGAGAAAGAGAGTTATCGAGTGCGAGCGTAATTTTTTTTTGTTTTTTTTTCTTCTATACGCGAAAGAGAGAAGATGACTGAAGGAGGAATTTTGAGACAGCCCGTCTTGAATCTCGTAGAGGGAGCAGATATTAGAAGAGTGGGAACTATGCCAGAAGTTCATGCCACGGCGCTCGCGCTGATGAGGGTAAAAGCGATGAATACCCAGGATCTGAGGAAGGCTGTTGCGGAGCTGGAGAGATTCACGGGGGAACTGGGTGAGCTGAACCATTTCCTAAAAGGAGGAGACCGTCTCACAGCTTTAATTGGAGCTAAAGCAGAAGAAAATTTAATAGATCCCAGAGACGCGGAATCGTTGAAGGCGGCCCTGATATGTCGGGTCAAGAGAAGTATACTGAATCAAATTCAGGCAGATGAAGAAACCCCGTGGGAATTAATTAAGATGAGATTGAAGAAGGCGTACGGAGGAGGACGATGGACTCCCGAGGAGGACATATTCCAAATGTTTAGGGAGACAAAGTCCCCAAGACAAAGTAACGGGCAATATGCTGCGGGGTTAGTAGTCCGTTTCAATAAGATAACGGAGAAGATGAGAGAGTCGATTAGCGTAGAAGAGGTGGAGGGTAGAATGGGATTCTTATCCACAATTCTAAAAGTGCAACTGGCCAAGGAGACAGGAAGAAAGGAAGGATTCTCTGATGAGCGCTCGTTCTCGGAGTGTGCACAATCAATGATCGACACTAGTGCCAAGGAGGAAGAAGTGAGGGTGCAAGACGTCGACAATGAGTGGAGCCGAGTTGCATACAAAAGAACCCGGACCCTGAAACCAACCTGGAGGAGACCAGAAACGTCCGTTATTGGCAGAGACAAGGGAACGACAGGAGAAAGAAGATTTAGAGGAACGAGACCGAGGTATGCCCCGCCCAGGGAAGAAAGAAAATGCCACGGATGTAGGAAGGCAGGACATTTAGTGGCACAGTGTCCTCGAACAAAATGTTTTGAGTGTGGCGAGGAAGGACACATCGCGAGGCATTGCCCATATATCTTCCGGAGGAGAGAATACCAACGACCAGAACCAATGGAGGTAAACACTCAAGAAGTAAGAGAGAGACGGAGCATGACACATGGGGAGAGTGGATCATCAGAAGATGAGTCATCAGGGACTTCGGGAACCGAAGGAGAAGAAGCGAGGCGCAGCAGAAACAGGAGACAGACAGGGCAGAAGGTCGAGTCACGTAGATGGGAGCAACGTGATGAAGCCTGAGGAGCGTGTCGGCAGAGAGGCGACCGCATCCTGAGATGTAATGCAATTCGGGAGAGGATGTGTGCGTTGCCAATAATTAGGGTCAAAGGAGGAGAGATGTGTCTGGTGGACACGGGAAGCACCAACACCATCATGTCCCGCGGAGCGCTGGAGAGGCTGTATGGTGGAGAGAGGGCACTCCAGATTCAGGTATGTAATTGTAGTTTAATCACCCTGGGAGGCCCTTGCGAGGTAGTGGGAGAGTTAGTCATAGGGCTAAATAGGTGGGCGAAGAAAGGGGGAGATCTAAAGATACATATCGTAGGAAACATGCCGCGGGAGTACCAGGTGATAGTTGGGTGCGACATGTTGGGGAAGGTAGGTGCGCGTGTGGAGAATATCGGGGAAAAATGGAACATTAAGTTGGGCAAATTGGAATATAAATGTCAAGGGACTATATGGGACGGAAGAGCGCGGATAGGGGCGGTTAATAAAATAGAGGGCTGGAGGGAAGGCCTACAGAGGGAGTTTGAGGATATTTTTTACGTAGAGGGAGACACGCTAGGAGCGACTGGGAAGACGGTCCACGAGATCCAGTTAAAGAAAGAACGCGTCACATACGTGAAAGAGAGACGATATCCGCAGGCACTACGTAGGCATATTAGAGAGGAGCTAGAGAGTCTCAAACGGCAAGGAATTATAATTGATAGCACTTCGCCATATAACAGTCCTCTATGGGCAGTGAGGAAGAAAAATAGACCTGGGGACGAGACGGAGAAATACAGGGTAGTTATCGATTATCGGAAGTTAAACGAGAACACGACGGATGAGAAGTATCCTATTCCCCGATTTGAGGACATATTAGACAGATTGAACGGGGCGACAATATTTAGTACCCTAGATCTAAAGGCAGGCTATCACCAGATCAAGATGAGTGCGAACGACCAAGACAAAACGGCCTTTACATTTGAGAGGGGGCATTATCAATTTACCAGGATGCCATTTGGACTGAAAAACGCCCCGATTACCTTTCAACGCCTAATGGATGAATTTTTGAGGGGAATAGACGAAGCGGTATGCCAGGTCTACATGGACGATCTGTTAGTTTTCAGCAGAACGGAGGCAGAGCACGTTGAGCACCTAAGAAGTGTATTTCAAAGAGTCCGCGAATTCGGATTAAAATTGTCCATGGAGAAGTCTCTGTTGGGGAAGAAAAAAATCAATTTTTTGGGCCACACTATCTCACAGGAGGGGGTTAAGCCAGACTCTACGAAGGTCGAGGCCATTAGAAGGATGGTGGTGCCCACAGATGTAAAGGGGATCCGTCGACTTCTGGGGACGCTTAATTATTACAGAAGATTTGTGCCGGACATGGCGGCATACCTGGTGCCTATTAATAATTTACTGCGAAAGGGAGCGAGGGTGGTAATTACCCCAATCATGGAGCAGAACATCCGGAAATGTATGTCTAGCTTACAAGAGGAACCGATATTAGCATTTCCCGATTTCCAACATCCCTTCACAATCACCACTGATGCCAGCGAATACGCACTGGGGGCAGTGTTGTCGCAGGAGAGAGACGGTGGGGAGCGCCCGGTGGCGTACGCTAGTCGACGGCTCACAGAAACGGAAGCGCGGTATAGTGCTCTAGAGAGAGAGCTCCTAGGTATCGTCTGGGCTATAGACCATTTCCGCCCATATGTCTTCGGCAGAAAATTCCGTGTTCACACCGACCACAGACCCCTACAATGGGTAGGAAAGTTAAAGGAGTCCTCGGCGCGGGTCACGAGGTGGAAAGAGTTTTTGTCCCAGTACAATATGGAGATCATATATAAACCCGGGAAAGAGAACGTAGTGGCAGACTGGCTGTCCAGAGCCATTACTGTGAATGCATTGGAAGAAGGGGAACCATCCGGGGAAATCCAACAGTTTCTCCGGGAATGGACACCCGGGGAGGATGGAAGCCTCGGTACGCGAGGAGATAGCGAAGGTGAGGAAACCCTTGAAGAGGAAGGTTCCGCCGCCGAAATACCTGTTGAAATGGAAGTAACAGAAGGGATCGTGAACGACAAAAGACGGCAGATCATTTGGAAATCCAAGACCTCAGGGTGGCTGCAGATCGCATATGACAGTTATGGGAGAAGTAAAATCGCGACGATTTGGTCGCCACCAGGGGTTAGGAACCACCAAATTTGCCGTGCATTGAAAGATGCCTCGGAACCCGGAAAGACCCATCATGTATTTGTAGGGAATGCCACTATTTGGGAGAAAATTCGTAGACTCTGGCGAACGGAACAACTTGGAGTGGATAGGATATTTATTCGGTGCACGTCGATGGTGGAGACACTCAAAGACAGAGAACAGCAGCTGGAAGTGACGCTGGCCTATCACCAAGGAAAAACGAACCACCGTGGAGTTCAGGAAACGTTGCAAGCGTTGCGGCGGAGGTACTTTTGGTGGGGAATGAAAAAGAGCATACAAGAAATGATAGGGGCATGTGCAGTTTGTCTCACTACGAAGTATGACAGACATCCGCCACGGGGGCGACAAGAAGAATCGCCCACCGCCGAGACACCGTTGAGTGACTTACAAGTGGATACCTTCACTTGGAGGGGGTATAAGTGGGTTACCACAATCGACAGCTTTAGCAAAGTGGCCATGGCGCACCCGGTGCAAGATCGGTCATCAGACGCGGTAATGCTGGCATTAAATACCTGGTTCCAGTTTTACGGAGTACCAGACCGGATCGCGTCGGATGGGGGCAGAGAATTTGACAATGCCAACATCCGAAAAGAAATGAAGACTCTCGATGTCTCTTGGCATCTTAATACCCCAGGGCATTCTAAGAGTAGAGGAGGGATAGAAAGATTGCACAGCACCCTGAGTGACCACCTGCGGGTATATCACGCGGAAAAGGGTCTGCCGGCGAATGAGGCAATGCCGAAGGCGGTGGCCGCTTACAATCATTCGATCCACACCGCGACGGGGTTTTCCCCGTTCGAGATCCTCTTTGGGCTGCGCGAAAGACGGAGAAATGGGGCAGAGACGGTAGCAGACAAGGGAATGGCGGAGAAAATGGCGAGTAATACTGTCGCTTTGAGGAAAATATGCGACAAAGTCAGAGAAAGGATAACGAGGGACAAAGCGAGACGAGTGGAACGGGAAAACCTCAAAGTCCGGGATCGAATGGGGGAACTTAAAATCGGGACTATCGTCTATAAAAAACTAGGGTCAAATAGGAGCAAAGAGCTGGTGCGATATGAGGGCCCATTTAAAGTGGTCGTGATTAGGGAACACAACGTCGTGACAATTGAGAGTATACGACCCCCTAAGAAGCGGCGAAATGTCCTCATAGAACAGTTAAAGCTTCCACCTGGGGGGGAGGTTGTAGATCAGGAATGAGCTGGAGTGTCCTCGCAGCATACACGCAAGGAACATTGTAAATAGTTATAGTTATGTGATTTTTCCCACAGAAGTATTATTTTTTTTTAAAAGTCAAAGTTTTCTTTTATGTTTTTTGTTTACAAGTGACAGTTGGTTTTTACGTTTTATAGGATTAGAGCTTAATGTGAGGGATTACAGGCTGTGTACGGGCGGGGCTGGCCTTTGCTCCTTTGTAACATTAGCGGAGCATTATTTGAATGGACTAAGACGTCCGAGTGTTGGACTTCAAAGTTTGCGAATGGGTGTTCGTAAACTGGTGGGGGGGAGTTAAGTCCAGGCGCCGCTAGTGCCCAGCCTTAATCCCCAAACATATGTTATCTGTATATGTTTACAGGTAATACCTATAGATAGAGGTATCTTGGTCTAAATAAAGAGTCTTGTTATAACGTTCTACGTGTTCTTATTACCAACCTTTCTTAGCTTGTAATTCAATAAACATTAACTTATATATATATATATATATATATTGTAATCAAATGTAAATAACATTACCAAAATATAAATCATTGTAAATGTGTTAAACAATAAAAAATGTCAATTAGTTATATGAGCTGGGACACCAGCTGTCAGGCAGGTATAAGACCCAACCGCCGGGAGACTTCCCCGGCTCTGTCAAGGAACAAAGGAAACCACACATCATTGGCTACTACAAAAGCGATTCTTATTATAGTCTACCTCTCTCCGGTTCACACTCGCCTTTGGGATCCGGACGGATTTTACCTACCCTCAGATACCGAGTGTGAATTCGTGGTCATTCCATGACCACACAAACTATCTACCTACCTACCCTATACCTCTTCCCCTGAAGGGCTAGGGTAACCAGGCACCCCCCTCGTGACGACCCGACAGTTATTAATTAATGTCGAGGTCCTTTTTGTTTGCCACATTACGACCGGGCTGAAGTACGGAATACTATGCTCCTCCTCCGTCACCCATTTGATTATTTCCCTGTACATACTCCTCGAACCTTATCCTCATTAAGCTGGTATATATTTGTTTTATGTTGTATAATTAATCATTTATTGCTTTAAATCAAAATATAATTTTATTTTCCTTGTACATACTTCTTCTTTTACTTTGTGATTCCTAAATGTTGGTACTTGCTTCCACTGTGTAGTTCTTTAGGACGTAACATTTTCGTATTTGCAGAATTTCGATCATCTTCTAGAAATATTATGATATCTCAGTAGGGAAATTTTGTTTCTTAGAACCTGTTCAATTTTGTTTAGAAAAGATTCCCTTCACAAATTTCATTTAGGCGCGCATTTAATATTCTATGTGACTAGATCAAACACCTTTATAATCCAAGAAATCCGAAACAGGCATCTCTAAAATATCTCCAACTATTAGTAGCTAGCAGGTAGTTCAGCAAAAAATACATAAATCTGACATGTTGATTTCCATCATTGGAGAATAATCAATCTCGTTACGTGGCTGAGCGTGATGTTGAGTGCACGTGGACGAAAAGTGCGAGACATCAATTCTTTCTGGGAGGTGTAGACTTTAATTTGGCGAAGCTTCGCAAAATAAAATTAGCATTCCCCAATTTGGGTAGTTAATGGCAGTAATTAATAATTACCTTGCTATTCCTGCCCTACGATATACATAATATCTGTAGTGCTAGAAGGCCATAAAGCACGGTATGTAAACATGTAATAAGTCTTGTATAGTTCAGTATATATCTTGCTGTGATAAAGCGATTAAAATGTCACCCACACTGTCCCGCAACATCGATCCACCACGCAATCAGTTGAATAGGTAATGGTCGCTAGAATTTCCGTTGAGTTCCGAAGGGAAAATACACTTTCTACATTTACTGGATATGCTACAATCTAATTCCATGGTTTTCATCACCTTGCAGCTAAATTCCTAAAGGAAGAATGAAAAAAATGGCCACAACCATTCATCACCATTTTATTTTAATAAGGCTTAAACTTTCCAGCACAACAGAAGATCAGAAAGTCTATATGAATGATCTATATAACAAACCTTCGATGGCACACAAACGTCCCTGAATCTTGTTGGTCAGGTATGGTGTAATATACAAGAGGTATGCTCAAGATGTGACGGTATCAAGTAATCAATAAGTATCCAGGACATAGTATGATATTTGAGCTACTCTTCCTACTTTATTTATTCAATTAAGAGGGACCAGGATTTGTCACAGATTTGTGTTCAGTATAATGAGACAAAATAACTAGTAGATCTGTATGCATCAATTTATCAAGTTACTAGAGTTTTGTGAAAGCATGGAAAAGATGGTACGAGTAATATTCGGTTATGTAAAGTGTCACAGAGTATAATCCACAAAAAACTAAATCATAGATATTGGAGGAAATTCGATCGGCGTAGTCGCTCTTTCGCATACTCCATTTTGGTTCAACTACTTGAAGAAAAGTCATATTTTTATTATTGATGATTTGAATATGACACCTTTCAGCACTGTCTGTAGTGAAGGTTTGATTATTCAATTACTCTGAATAAATGACTTAGGAGATTGTATTGGACACAGAGAGATGAATAAGAATCGGCATAACTGTATTAACCTCTACTTAGTATTCAGGTCTGCCCGCCCTTGAAAAAAGCAATAGCAAGGTATTACGCCACTAGTAGACATGCAGGGTAAAACGTATTGTTTTAAATATTTATCATTAGCTTAAGATGAATTAAATACTTAAGACTATGAAGGGTCTCCAATGCAGGCATCTAGATTTAGGAAATGTATTTACTTCTTTCATATTACTTTTTTTTAAGCACATTACTTCTGACTCCTAGCCAGACTTTAGTCAGCCAGCCTCTTATTTTTATTGTTTTAATATTTTATCGCAATTAAAGGTTAATGTGGAACCTCATAGGGACTTCCGGAATTGAACCACTTAATAGATAAGGATGTAAAAAAATATAAGAGGCGTTTTTCCCAGCATGCATGGAATTGAATTACTTGTGAATCGACCGAACCGAAGGCCGAAATCATTGTTGACTCGAAGCTTTTACACTCGTAACGATTGCTAGACAAGATGATTGCGACACTTATCGAATACTCTTTTACTCAACGGTGCTTAACGTCATTCCTACCATCTACCCTCTATTTTCTCAAGAAAAACAATCATACTAACTAAAAAAAAACTCAATATTTAGGGGTATTCCGTGAATTCCAAAAAGTTCTAAGGTAAGTCTAATTATCTAATAATCCGACCTTTTCCCGGAATCCCACTAGCAGTTTATAATTTTTGCAAAAATGCATCTTTCAAAGAACATATTTTGAAGCCTAATTATCCAAAGAAACAAGCCACTTGCTCCAAGAATCTTTGTATAATTTTTAACCATAATCATTGTTGGGTCACCACTAGGGGGGTGCCTGGTCACCCTAGCCCTGGTGACAAGTGCGGATTGTTCAAGTTTATAACCTGGACAATCGTTTCATCGTTACTATCTTACTCAATTTTTGATAGGTATGTGCCCCGACAATGCACTATGTTCGAGAGAAGAGGTACAGAGGTTTTTCATAAAGAATTAGTCAAGTTTTCAGAGTTCGAGCGAAAACCAAGCGTCAACGAGTTAAGGTCACGAGATACTAATTAACAGGACTAGGAGCCCGCCTTAAGTACCTCTCCAGCCTTGCCTACTGGGAGGGCTGCAAGGGTTGCTAGGCCGGCGGGTGGTTCTCACACATGTGGTGATGTACCCGCAGTCTCGACGCTTAATTACCCGGCCAGCCCTGTCCCCTGGAGGGTATAGAGGCTGCAAAAGGGTTTTTTATGTTAATGCCCTGCGGGTACTCTCACTTATATGGTGAGATACCTGTGACTGACAGCTGGTGACCCTTCTCGTTTGACTTGCTTGACCTCCGCCTTTTGTGGCCTTGTTGCACACGGGTGGTCCACGAGTGTCTATGTAATGCTCTACCCTTAGGTAATGTCGGTTGAGGACAATTGAGTCCATAGGTTGTTGTGGTCGTGTGAACTGAGGGTAGCGCCGTAAGAGGCCGGCGTATTTGTTGTCGGGGGGTATGCATGATATCACGGAGAGCGTGTCGACGTGTGTTCTTTCCGTGGTACGACGACCAGTAATGCCATCGATCAGCGGGCGGTGCTGAAGATCTACCAGTAGATGATAATGAGCCAGGAAGTCGGCACCTAGGATTGGTTGCTGAACTTCTGCCATAATGAAGTTCCATTTAAAGATTTGCTGCAGGCCTAGGTCGAGGTTCCTGTTGCCTTCTCCATATGTTGCAATGGTGCTGCCATTAGCGGCGTAGAGTTGGTAGTCGGAGGATATAGCCTTTTTTACTTTGGGTAGGGGAAGTACGGAGATAGCTGCTCCCGTATCTGTCAGATAATGCTGCCAAGTGCGGACGTCTGTCACCAATAGGCGGCGAAAGGTTAGGCCTGCCATGGGCACCGCTCTGACCATGGCGGCATTTAGTTTCCCGCTGGTGTGGTAGCGTCATCAACCCACCTACAGTGCCTGTGACATCGATATGCTTCCTTACCAAATCTGTCGTAGTAGAAGCATAAGCCCTTATTATTAGATTCGGTAGTTGGTTTTGGTCGTTGGTATCGCTGAGCGGGCCCGTTTTCTTCTCGTCTGCTCATTGAATTGGCCAGCACGGTTACTTTTTGGGTGAGCTGTGCGATGGCTGTCTGGCAGTCACAGTTGGAGCGTGGCAGGCTGGTCTTGGGAGTCGATGCGGACTGGACTATATGTATTGCGGTAGCTAAACTTAAGTCCATGATTTAGTCCGCTATTAACGTCAGTTTCGATAATTTCTCATCGTAGTGCGATGCCAGTATGTTGCTGACCCTGTCTGGCAAGGCGCGTAGCCATGGTGTGTGAATGACGTCCTCAGAGGTTGCGGGTCCTGCAGAAAATGTGACAGTTTCTGGTCTCAGAGGTGTGTTTCTTCCAATAACCGGATCAGTCGTCTGTCGTGGCTCTGGCTGTAGCTTTCGATAAGACGAGCCTTTAAATCTTCGTAGGGACTATCACTTGGAGAATACGCTAGGTCTGCGACCTATGTTAGTACCCTGAACGGAAGCTGAGCGTAAATATGCTCCGATTTGGCCTTAGACGAAGAGATCCGGCTCGGTGAAAAAATATTTTCAGCCTGCAGGAACCATAGTATCGGGTCTTCTTCGTGAAACCCTGGCAGTTTGCACGTCCGAGAAATGGCGTGTACGGTTGCACAGCATACTTCGTCGGAAGGGGCTGGTGGGTCGGCCATCATAAGAAATAGTTTCTTCTATCTTCTATCTGATATCACGTCGGGGTCACCAGTTGTCGGGTCGTCACTAGGGGGGTGCCTGGTCACCCTAGCCCTGGTGACAAGTGCAGATTGTTTAGGTTTATAACCTAGACAATCGTTTCATGACGGCGTTACTATCTGACTCCATTTTTGATAAGTATGTGCCCCGACAATGCACTATGTTCAAGAAAATAGGTACAGAGGTTTTTCATAAAGAATTAGTCAAGTTTTCAGACTTCGAGTGGAAACCAAGAGATTAATTCCATTAATGACCAAGAGAGGTCACGAGAGATTAATTAACAGGACTAGGAGCCCGCCTTAAGTACCTCTCCAGCCTTGCTTACTGGGAGGGCTGCAAGGGTTGCTAGGCCGGCGGGTGGTTCTCACACATGTGGTGATGTACCCGCAGTCTCGACGCTTAATTACCCGGCCAGCCCTGGAGGGTAAAGAGGCTGCAAAAGGGTTGTTTATGTTTATGCCCTGCGGGTACCCTCACTTATATGGTGAAGTACCTGTGACTGACAGCTGGTGACCCTTCTCGTGTGACTTGCTCGGCCTTCGCCTTTTATTGCTTACCACCTTTACAATGATTTATATTTGTTGATGGTATTTAGATTTGTCTATAATACATTTAGTTCATGTTATTTACGTTTGTTTACAATATATATGCAATAGAGTATAGGGTGATTTATCTTATGTAGTTAGCGGTCACTACAATCATAATTTTAATTTAAACAGTAGCATTGCATTGCTATAAAAGGAGCCATCTGCCGCTCAATATATATATCAAATTGTATATAAGTATATAATAATATTTAAACATAGGGGTTAAGGGGGAAAAAGAAAATAAATCTGCACTTATATATCCCTATACTTGCTATCTTTATTCCAGCAATGTCAACCTTCCCAATGGAATTCCTTATCTTTGTCCCGTTAAACTAGCACATTCTAGAAAGGTTCCCCGTCCATTTATACAACGATCTCTGAAGCTCTACAAATTATCCAAGTAGTGTTTCCTCCAGCAGACCAGTCCACATCTTTCCTGTTCACACTCGCCTTTGGGATCGGACAGTTTTCACAAACCCTCAGATACCAAGTCTGAACTCATGGTCATTCCAATACTACGTAATCTGCCTAAGAACCTAGCGATCCTATAACTCTTCTCCTAAACAGTGAACTGTCGGGTCACATACATCATAATGAGTATGAAGTCAGATAGCTCGGTAGTAAGTCCCGTCAGCATGCACCCATTATCCAGTTCATAGACCACTCAAGTCTCTCACCGTCACCAGAGCTAGGTCAACCAGACCCACCTCAGGGCTACGACCCGATATACTAATATGTTTTATCAAGGTTTTTATTCAGGTCATGTTTTATTCGTGTTGTACAACAGTTCAAATTATAGCCATTGAAAATAACGACCCTAATTTGACATTTTTTCTTTGCAGAAGATGGAATATAAGTTCACCTAAAATAAAATGGTGGTGGCCTCACAATCTATTGTAAATAGGTATGTAAGTCATGAGGTCATGGCCATCATCCCGACTCATCCAGCGTATGTGGGTCTCTTTCCCTATATCTGGTATTCATATGAATGAATTATTGCATCCCAATTAATAATGGCCTAAAAGCAAATTGTATTTTGTCAAATGAAGACCTCATAATAATTTAATAAAATTATTTCATATTATTCTTACTTTACAACAGCAAAACTAACTTGATAAACCAGTGCAAACATTATAACTATTCAAATGTAGACAACAATTTCAGAACACCAACAACACGCCCTAATAAAAAGTGAAGGTTACGAGTAATATATGCAACTTTAAAATATCCTATTATTTCATTCATAAGTTTTATTTACATTAGGATGAAAAAGTATAGTAAGTAGCGTGAATATAATAGTATTGAAACGTAAGAGTCAATATTGAACAGTGGTAATAAATAAAAATAACCAATTATTTCGTTAACCTAGTTCTAAATAAATCCGCATCTAATTAATAAAAGGCAATAACACTGGCAATTGTTTCCTGTTTACTGGACTCTATCGATCGGTATAATTATTCATTTGTTCTAGTAATCAATATTTTTGCCATTCATAGCAGGCGCTCTCGTAGTGTTCGTGATGATAAGAATAAATTTCCCTCCATTAAGGGCGACTTACAGTCTGTTCGCATGACTGAACATCTTAATTATTATTCAGCAACGTCGGAACATCAAATTAAACAATACTATCTATTTCGCAATATATCACACTTTTGGTATACAAATTTGCTTTAGACTTTTTTTAATATCCACTTTGTTTGACATTTCGGCTTTTCAAGGGCCGGATTGTAATAATTTATTTTTTTTATTTTGGACACAGTTACTTTATGGTTGACCAAAGCTACTCTGATGGGTTAAGTACTGTTCCCTGAATGGGACCATCTTACCCATTTGTCTTTTTTGTAGGAAATTTTCTACATTTTGTTTCTACAGCCATTTCCTGGACGACTTTCTTCCACTTCATCTATCCACGTTACTCCCCTTTCTTTCTACTTTTACTCCATGATTCACAGATAAAGGTGTCATTCATTGAAGTTTCTCTCAAAATTGCACAAGATAATAAGATTCATTTGTTTTTAACGAGGCACTGAAAATGAAAAAATACCATTTCCATTTCTAATACTATCTATCTCTATATACTACTAGGATATATTGTTCATATTTGTTATATGCTATGTAACATTAATTTTTGTTCTTAAGGGAAAGAGTAGAGGAAAATATATTGTTACGATTATGTCCACTGATTACAAGATATATTAAAACTGACTCTTAAAACTTCTAAGTTACTGGAAGAAATCGGTCACTTAACATATCATGCATAAAGTGTTTAAAAAAGGTATCAGAAAGTTTTCTGATAGTCTAACAAGCGGAAAATTTCCACTTTCACACTGGATATACCCCTGTATTTTTTGATACAAAATTGATTCAAAATGCAAAACCTGTTACCTTTCACCAGTGTTTCCACACTGTCCATCCGTTCAGTTCTTAGTGGCCTGAAGCCATGAACTTTTACGTGGACGTCCCATTTAAATTTGTGACATGAAAAATACTGTCATCTCTATGACACAATATTGTAGACAGTAATAAAAATACAAATACTTTCTTATCATATTGACTAGGGTATCGAATTAAAGGGATGTGTTCTTGATTTATTTATTACATATTTAACTACGAGTTAACCGTGAGGTTAAGAAGTCTAGATTAATAAAGAGTAAATTTTTCTCTGAATTTTTAACAATAATTGCAGAAATTCATTAAATTGTATTTACACTTTCAATCTACCTTACCCCGAGTATGGACTTAAAAGCATGAAATTCGCATGATAACTCAATCTGATGGCATGATATGGTAAAAGTATTAAGTAAGCAACTCCTTGAGAAATATTAAAAGGTCATTAATTAATCAATTATTCATTAATAAAAAATAGAGATTTACATATCGTATTAAGTATGTTATCAAAGAAAAAATCTGGAATTTTGGTTAGTAATTTGTGTCATGTATTGAGCATAATTATAAAAGTACGTAATAATTGAAAAATCGTTTTCACAGCTTTTTTCGTTATGAATTATTGCAAATTTGTTTTATTTTTATAAATAATGGTTTGCAAAATTGTGCCCTTAGGTATATATGTGTACGCACTCCAAGAATATGTGACAAGCACAAATAAAAAAATATAATAGTACTCAAGAACGTTAACCCTAAATAGTTAAAAATAAATGTTACAACTGAATACTACACATGTTCGTAATAAGCACTCATTGAAGAGAAAGCTATAGTAGACCTCACTAAGGTTCGTGACAATTGCGTGCAATTTGGAGTCATTAACGTTTCATATCGAACGGACCTGTCATCTAAGATTTATGTTCTTAGTATTCTTATGTGACAGTTGCCTCGTAAATACTGCTTTTTAAACATTTGTATACCCTAAAAATTTCCGGTATGTCTAATCTACCTAAATTAATCAAAATTAGGACTTGGCTAAGAATTTAACTTTTTTTTTGTCTGCATATAAGTAGCTGAAATAATGCTGTTTTTTTGTCTGCTTATAAAGTAGCTGAAATAAAGACGTTGTTTTTTACATATGCAAAAAAGTCTATGTCATTTCAAAGACACTATTACTTTTAAAAGGAAACAGATTAATTTATTAATTATGACTAATATTTATAATCGAATTTTGACAAAAAGTCAAGAAAGAAAGAGCTAATGGCAAGAAAAAAATCTTGAAAATAACAAATCATAAAGAGGTGGAACATTATTGGTATAGAAAAAAGTGATGTCTAAGAAGAGGGTTATTAATGTTATTATTATTAATGTTGTAAATTGGATGTTAATCTCAAAATAATGAAAGGAAGAATCTCTAATGTTAGTGAGACTTTAGAGAGCTGCAATTACAGAAGTCAAGACAATGAATTACAAGTGTAATCATTTAAAATATTCGAACAACTTTTCGAACAGTTGTAAAATATTTAAATTTAAATTCACAACAACCTAGTTTCAATGATAAATAACAAAAGTCTAACGGAGTCCGATGGATACGAAACAAACATTTATTTATTTAATTTATAACAGAGGACGTAGGAGATGAAGATGATAATTATAACAAAAGAAATTCCGTTCCAGTTTCATAAAAACTTCAATATATATTGAAAATATTGAAAAAATATATTGAAAATTGCTAGAACATCATGAAATACGTAATTTATAGTTCGCTTCCAAAATATTATTTTGTAGAATATATCAAATAATTTCTATATGTGTTAGTACTAAATTATATTTCACTAATTACGGAAAAATAACAGAATGTTAAATCTTATGTGGCTTCAAAACTGGAACTTGTTTAAATTGTATAATAATAAGAATGAATCAGATAATCGTGATATAATAATCAACAGAAGAAATTATAATAAGTATGCAATTTAATAAAGATGCGTGCTGACGCCAGCGGCCCAATTCGAAGTCAACATTTTTACGCTTAATCAGTGAAAGAGTATTGAGTGAAACACGTGCACCGTAAATTTGGAATCGGCGATCATCTAAAAATACGTCATATGATGGTAAAATCGAAATCTAGTGATACTTTTCATAGAAAAACAACTGACAGATGACACAAATTTTCTCAATTTGAATCAAGACATTTCTAATAAAAAAGTAAGAAAAATAAATATATCATATAAACGCTCACATTTTATCATTATGTGTATTTCTTTAAATTACTATTCAGTAATTCTTAACCACTCTCAATTTTCACTGATTAGAAAGGGTGGAAATTTGGGGGCCGGACCTGATAAGCTAAGGTTCTAGGTACGCCACCGCGGACGGACAAAAGACAATTGTATTTGAATGAAAGCTGAGCTTCTCCCATCAGCAACTGCTTATTACGAGACTAACATTATTAATTACAGTAATACTTATGATATATTTGGGGTATAGACTGACCATGAGCTTCTCATCATTGGCCCCTCCGTTGACGTACCCGTTGGTCGTAGGGGACCTGCGCTGCGTCATCGCGGCCTGTCCATAGCAGACTGACCCCCACCGTCACCCCCACTACTTCTCCTGCATCACCATTTCCTTCAATCCAATAAAAAATATATATAAATTCGTAATCCGATGATTTAAAGATTATATTTCTTAAAATTCGTTTCCTAGCGTGTCTAAGGCACGTTCACGAAACCATTATTAATTATACATACTCACGATTCTTCACTCAACTGTACCAAAGTGCTCCGTTATTTAAAGTAGTAGTACCACCCTACAGTCGAGCGACCTTCAGCATCCCCATAAATATAGTCAAGTAACATTAATAAATTATTATTTTGTATTTACAACATTAGCAGAACGTCTATACAGAGGATCATGTCTCTAGGTCAAACAGGGTGAGCACGAAAACTGCGAACACGATAACATCAATATTTGTAAGGTTTTGAAATAACAATCTGCTAACTACAAAACTCTAATTATTAATCAGAGCTTCGAGACCTATTAGATGGCATAGTAGATGATATTAGAGATTTGTATAGTAAAATGTGATTAGTTTCAATGTGGGATTAGCACATTTGGAGTTTACAATGATTTATGATGTCATAGAGGGTCTTTCATTAAGCACTTCTTATCTTTAAATTTAAATAAAACAAAGTGTGTGAGAATCATCGAATTTTTTTATTTGTTTAAAATGCCTATTAATGCCATTATGTATGGAATATAGCATCGTGCAAATGTCCACCGCGGCTTCGCTGGGTGGCACGCATCCGAAATGTCCAATTTTCCATGACTGGCGCATAAATTATTTGACCGATGGCATGGGTTATGTTGGCTTTGAGGACCGCTGTGATTTGTGGCTTATTCGCATAGACCTGCGACTTACGAAAACCCCACAAGAAAAAGTTAAACGGGGTCAAATCGCACGATTTCGGTGACCAGTTCACATCACCTCCACATGAGATGACCATGCCCTCAAATCGCTCGTGCAGAATGTCCAATGTGACATGAGCTGTGTGGCACGTAGCGCCGTCCTGTTGAAACCAAATGTAGTTGGTGTCCATATCATCCAATTCAGGCCAAAATAAGTTGGTAATCATCGATCTATAGCACTCACCGTTGACGGTGTTGGCCAACGTCGTTCTCAAAGAAATATGGCCGATGACGCCGCCAGCCCAAAATCCCACACCAAACAGTGACTTTTTCGGGATGCATTGGACGCTCTTGGGTCTCATGTGGATTGGTATCTTCCCAAATTCGACAATTTTGTTTGTTGACGTACCCATTCATCCAGAAATGGGCCTCATCGCTGAAGATGATTAGGGTCAGTTTCCAACTGCTCCAGGGCCCATTCAGCGAACACACGTCGTTGTCTATGGTCGTTTACCTTCAGCTCCTGGATCAGTTGAATTTTTTACGGGTGCAGGCTCAAGTCACGACGCAAAATTCGCCAAGTTGTGGTCTGCGAAAGACCGAGTTCCTGTGAGCGACGCGAAATCGACTGCCTCGGATTCTCCTGCACACTCTCACGGGCAACGGTGATGTTTTCGGCAGATCTTGCGTTTCATCGACGTACGGGTGTTGGTTGATTGTTTACTGAACCAGTGGACTCAAATTTATCCACCACACTGCGAATAGTCCTCTCGGTAGGACGGTTATGGCGACCGTAAAATGGGCGAAGTGCGCGGAATGTTGCCTAACAGAGCACCCTAATTGATAAAACAATTTTATCATTTGCACGTATTGTTGAACGCTATATCCATCCATGATGATTTGGCAAAACAGACTGAATAAATGACAGCCAATTCGACAGATGCAGCTTCGGCAATATGGCCGCTATCAACTGTTGACAAAGTTCGAAAGTCCCTATTGGAAGACGCTTTATATCACTGTACTTTGTTCTCATAATAAATCGATTATCCAACCATATTTCACCATGGCATTTTTGGGTTTACTTAGATTTTATTGGTTTACTTTGAAAATAAATTTATCAATTTATTTGATAAATTGCATTGCCATGCATTATTTTTTTCTCTCTCTCCTTATTACGCCTCCATAACCAGAAATAGGAGGCTACAGCATAGCCTGGATGTTTGATTCTAAATATGAATCATATTCAAGCATCATCAGGATAACAATTTTACCGTATATTGTCAAATTCTATGGCAATTTATCCACTTTCAAGTTCGAAAAAAACTAATAGAATTGCGTATTTAACGATAGGAGAAGGTTTCAATTCAAGTAACATTTTCTCAGGGGACTCTCAAAGAGCCAAGCGAACAGACAGGGACAGGTGTGACAATGATAACTTCTGGTTTTAACTGTTAGGTATGTAACCCCATATAACCTTATCCTCCGGAATTGGGATACCAGTTCTGGAGTTGTAGCTTGTAGACATGTTTAAATGCACTATATTTCTTATTGTTATTGTTTTGTCATTATCGTTATTATTGTATGAATTAAGTCATACATACATATTATTATATTTACAAACATATTATCATATAAATGTACATATTATTATATATATGAATGACAATCCTGATCCTGAAGCCTAAGAGAAAGTACCGGTGAATTATTGGGTAAGATAAGGAATTTCCGATCGTTAGGTTCTAATCCACTCAGGGCGGTCCGCTTAATATTTAATGAAGTCGAAAGTCGTTGTAGAACATTTGGGAGAAATTATGTGAGCATTACCTTCTCCTATTCCCCTCTTGTTTGTCTGTCTAATATTTTCTTTCTTCGATATATATAGTATTATATATAATACGAGTATATATAATTACTTTCATCGATTAACAACTGATGGTAAATAACAATTCAATGGCATTATTTGTATTTTCCAAATGCAAGTGAATAACATAAATATTTTGGAAAATTATAAGTCTGAATAGTAAGTATTTTGGTATGTAACAGGAATGTTCAATTAGACTAGAGAAACCGTCCTCTTTTAAAAAATAACAACATGGATTAGCAGGTCGCTTTACAAACCAACTGGTTTTGTAATAAAAGATCGATTTTTCGATCGGAAATGAACCAGATCATTGCGGGAAATTGAAAACCTGCTGAGAATTGAGGAAGTATCTATCTAGAATGAGCTTGGAATAACGTAAGCACATCAACGAGCAATAGGATAAAGATTAAGCAGGCCATAGGATAAAACTGCTGCAAATGGGGGAGGCAAAACATCCAAAATGTTGACCTGGGATCAATGAAGATAAAATTAAACAAACCAATCACCCTGAACAATATGAACATGCAGATAGATAATCTATTCTGCAGTGCATGACCGCTTGATTATTATTATGGGCTCTTCCCGGGGCAATCTGTCCCAATCCTTCCAGATTAACAGGAGTGGGATACCCTCATTACTAACGTGACTTGAATGTTTATTTTATTTACCGTTTTAACCAATAATAGCTACATTTTTATTAGTAATTGTATAAATATTTAAATTACAATTGAAGGTTTTGATACATTTTATTGTATTTTTGTAGTATCATAGGAGTCCAGGTCTTTTTACTGTAATTGATTAATATTTTTTACCATTTGTATTATATTTGATCATTTATTATACTTCAACTATTTATTGAAAAATATCCTTAACCAATTTTAGGATGCCCCACATAGTTGCCTTAAAAATGATAAAAAATTAATCAACAGCCTAGAAATTAAATTATAATACCCAACATCGATTGATATCTATAGAAAAGAAGAAATATTGAATACATGAATCCCCCCCCCTCTCCATACCTCTTAAATAGAGCTAGTCGTAGATAGAAGTCAGTACAATTAACCAATTTCTTTTCATCATTTTGCTTCATAAGAATTCTACACGTTTTAAATTTTTTATACTATAAATTGGGTGAGAAGCCATAGTATTAATGTTATATGTTTAGTGCCAATTGTGGAAGGATATCAATCCAATTACGAATTATCGTCTCTCCTCCATATCATTTATTCAACAAAAAGTTTTTTGTAATATCCTTCCACAACCCCCACTTAACATATATAATGAATTTTCATTTTAGCAACTGAATAAGACAGCTTAGAGCTGACAAAAATGTTTTTGTTGAATAAACAATATTATGGAGAGACAGTATATTTGATTAGTGTATTATTGTGCTTTTATTTATGTATAGTATAATACATATTAATTAATGAACCATTTCTGACTCAGTGCAGTTCAGAACTTTGTTTTTACTTAATTTGTACAGGTTTTATTCATTGTCACCGTTAATGATTAATTTTGTTTGTATCCCTATGCACGGTCAATGTTTAATCAAATGACTTTTCATTTTAGCAACTGAACTGTCAAAAACGTTTTTGTTGAATAAACTATATTGTGGCCAGACAAAAGAATTGTTATTTAATTTTAGGAATATTTTATTTCATTTAAGATGTTGGTATATAATAATACTACTGCTAAGCTCGAGGTGATTTACTGCATGAATATGACAACACAGTTCTTGTGAGCACTCATCCAATAATAAAATGTTTTGTGAAGGCTAGAGAGTATTATTTGCAACCTATAGAAGGTAAACAGCACTAAATTAACCCTACCTACTTAGGAAAGGGGCCCTACCTGAGAAACAATTTTGTGGAGCCCCCCCCCCCCCCATAGTAATCTCAATATTTTCATGTTGTTAGTAGAAAATGGTGGGAAATCTGTATATTGTCTACAATTCTGTCCTAGGTTGGAGATGGTTCTACAGCTCAATTAGCGGCGATAAAAAAAGAAATTGGTAAAGTATAAAGGATGAATTTATATATTGCAGATATCGGTGGTACATATCTAAAATTAAGACTTATTTGTTTGGCAAAATTGCTAACAAGAATGTTAAAGAAAAATTAATTACATCCGTGAAATACGTTTTTTTACCTTTACACCTTCCATTTTGAACTGTACGAATCAGCTTTAAAAAGTAGTACTGATTATGATACATAACAATGTCATGGGTCAGGATCAAAGGGTGGTTGAGCCAACAAACATTATTGATTAATCATTGGGACAAGCCGAGAATGATTGAACCACTTGTCAAACATATATGGAAGAGAAGTAATTACGACCTGCCTGAAGATAAGCCACACTTACCTCACCTGATCAGATGTCTACAAACCCTCTATCGGTGTAACCCTAATGTGGAGTAAGTCTTACCCTTGTCCTCACCTCATCAAATGTCTTGGGCATCAACAAAAAAGGGAACATCAAAGACTTTTCCGACTGACATCATTGAAAAGCTAAATAAAGACAGTACTCTGTGGAAAAGACTATTTCAATCTCTAAAGAACTCTAAGTTGATGGAACTCTAATTTGTAACATCTTTGGTGAACCTGGATTGATAGTAGACAGTTTAAATGAATAGAAAAAGATCAACTTTACTGAAAAGCCATACGACATTCTTACTAGCTTGGATATCGTAAACGATTTTAAACCTGTCAAACAACCAATTGAAGAGAAAGACAGTGAAGAGGTTGCAGTGATAGTGCCTACCGCCAACAAAGCGCTTGCTGCAATTGACGTCTTATTGGTTTTGATGGAAGGATATAAATCATCTATCGAGCCCGTACAATTGCTGAAAGTTACTTCCCTTAAAGCAATAAGTAGAAGTAAAAAGACTTAAAGCAAATTAAAATAACTGATCATTTTAAGAAACATTAACAAATACATACATGTTCATATCGATAAATAAAACTTTTCATTTCACAATATTTAGTATTATGTATTATTGTTGTAGTACATATTTTTTTCAAATAAAGCTTCTTTCATTACATATATATATATATATATATATATATATATATATATATATATATATATATATATATATATATATATATATATATATATATATATATGTAATGAAAGTGATCTCTCTTTCATTTGAATTTGCCGTGCTGCTTCCACTGGCCCCCACCAGATGGAGCATCAGTTATCAGATAGAGAAGGTTATGTGAGATAACAGAACATGTAAATAGAGAATTGATAGTTAGAAACTGTAATTGTCGTTTCTTTGTTTACAGAGAAACTGATTTCAGTTTATTCACCCCACCTTCAATAATTGTCTTACAAAACGACAATAGGAGTTACAATGGCGAAAAGACTGCAATTCACCATTAACTTTGTGGGATCACCGAAGGATAAGAAGACAAATGTTCTCTCAATTACCACAATTAAGACAGAGGAAAATGAAGAATATGTGTTGCCCCTAGAGAAAAGCTTTATGAGTGATCATGAAGAATTGACTAAGACACTTATTTATAAAAGATTGAGGAACAGTTTTACTCAAAGAGGTCAACAGAAGAGTGTGTGGATTACATTAACCGAGAAAATGAAAACAATATATTTTGATGAAGAAGGTAATGTAATGTTTGATAATTTATATTTAGAACAAGTAGTGAATAAAGATAAGATGGTTGAATCCACACAAAATAAAGAGAATGAGCTAAATTTAAAACATATAGCAGAGAAGTTCATGGTTGAGAAGTTTACATGTAAACACTCAAATGCTAAACAGTGGCTAGAGATGTTTGAGAAAGAATGTAGAAGATGTGGAATCAATGCAGACAGTAATATGATTGAGATATTAAGGTTGTTTTTGGAAAAGTCATGCTTAGACTGGTACTCAGCAACCCTAACAATATTAACAATGGACTCTGTGTGGTCTGAGTGGAAAAAAAAATTTTTGGAAACTTTTGAAGACCAAGGATGGAGTACAGGAATGCATGCTATATCATATAGGTTTAAAGAAGGTCTACTGATGGAATACACCATGAAAAAAGAGAAATTATTGTTAGATATGGATGAGAATATTAGTTCACAGACTTTAGTGATGCTTATAGCTGCAGGCTTACCTGAGTTCATTAGAAATAAGTTAGATAAGGAAAAATGTGAGAATTCAACCAAATTACTTCATGAAATTAGAAAATGTGAGGGTCTAGCGAACAAAAATAATTTTATGAAAAAGAAAGATGAAAAACTTTTTAGTAAAAATAAATTTCAAGAAAAAAGGCCATGCAATAATTGTGAACAATTAAACAAAGGCATCAGATATCATCCAGAAGCTTCATGCTGGTTTAAAAAGAGAGACAAATATGAAACTAGAATACTGGGAAGCAACTCAGTATTAGAAGTAGATCTAAATACAGAACAAAAAAACGAATAATCACACCATTGATTAAAGTAAAAATATTATTAGAAGAGAAGTTACAGGTAAATGGGACATATGATCCAGGATCCCAAGTCTCTCTAATAAATACAAAATTAATTAAGATAAAGAAAAAAACAGAAGATGTTAATAAGATATATTTAAAAACAGTCAATGGTGTGACACAAACAAAAGGTTTAGTAACCATAAAAGTGAAAATTTTTGAGATAGAAAAATATGTTGATGTGTTCATTGTAGAGAGAGATGATTTTGAAGATTTTCTTATAGGATTAGATATTATCAAAAAATTTAGATTAATTCAAAATGAGAATCTACAAATATTACAGAAGAAAGAAGATGAAACAGGAAATACTGAGAAAAAGAAAGAAAAAAATGAAGAAGTTAAAGTGAATTTTAATGAACATATCGAAGAAGACGGGTTCAAAATAAAATTAGATCACTTAGATAATATGAGAAAGATTACGATAGAAAGACTGATAGAAAAGTACAGTACAGTATTTGCCAGGAACAAATATGATGTGGGCACGGTTAAGGATTACGAAGCTAGAATTGACTTACTGGTGGACAGATTCTGCAGCAAAAGGCCTTATAGATGCACTATAGCAGATAAGAAGGAAATAGAAGATCAGGTGGCAAAATTATTACAAAATGATCTAATTGAAGAGTCCTATAGTCCATTCGCAGCCCCCGTAACCTTAGCATTCAAAAGAGATGAAAACAAGCGATCAAGATTATGTATAGATTTTCGTGAATTGAACAAACTAGTTATACCACAAGCTCAACCATTCCCATTAATAGATGATTTAATAATACAAACAAGAAACTGCAAATACTTCACCACACTAGATATAAATTCCGCTTTTTGGTCAATTCCATTACGCATTGAAGATAGACAGAAAACAGGATTTGTCACACAAGAAGGGCACTTCCAATGGACATGCCTACCCTATGGTTTAAAGACATCACCAGCTATTTTCCAAAGAATTTTATCCAACATCTTAAGAAAGCACAATTTAAAAGACTTTTCAGAAAATTATATAGATGACATCTTAATTTTTTCGAAATCATTCACAGAACATATAGAACATATAGAAAAAGTAATAAAAGCAATAGTCAATGAAGGTTTCCGATTAAAATTTAAAAAATGTACATTTGCAGCAGAATCAGCAAAATACCTTGGACACATAATACAACACAATACAGTAAGACCAATAAAGGACAACTTAATTTCAATAAAAAACTTTCCAACTCCAAAAACCCAAAAGAACATCAGACAATTTTTAGGAAAAATTAATTTTTATCACGAGTATATACCAAAAAGCTCGATATTGCTAGATCCACTGCATAAATTATTAAGGAAAAATGAAAAATTCTTATGGACGGAAGAGTGTGAAAAATCCTTTGCAGAAGTAAAGAAATTGCTATGTTCCCAACCAGTGTTAGAAATATTTGATAATGATTTACCAATAAGAATTTATACAGATGCATCTCTAGAAGGTATTGGTGCAGTTTTGAAACAAGTACAAAACAATGGAAAAGAAAAGCCAGTAGCATACTTTTCAAAAAAATTAAGCGAACCGCAAAAAAGGAAAAAAGCAATTTATTTAGAGTGTTTGGCAATCAAAGAGGCATTAAAATATTGGCAATACTGGTTAATTGGAAGAAAATTCACTGTATTTTCAGATCACAAACCATTAGAAAATTTAAACATAAGAGCAAGAACGGATGAAGAACTTGGTGAATTAACTTACTATTTGTCACAATACAATTTTGAAATTAAATACATTCCGGGAAAGGATAATACCGAAGCAGATAGTTTGAGCAGAAACCCGGTATTAGAACCAATTGAAAATAAAGAAGAAATCCTAAAAATAGTTAATTTGATAAAAATACAAGAAATTAAAAAAGATCAAGAGGAAAATAGAATATTACAAAACACCAAAACAAAATTAATAGAAAAAGATGGAGTGTTCTATAAAAAAGTAAGAAATAAAGAAAAGATAATTTTATCTGAAAACTTAAGTTTAGAATTCATTAAAGAAATACATTCTGAATGGTGCCATATAGGAATTAAACAAATGATGAATAGGGTATGCCCTTATTACACAGCAAAAAATATAACTGCAAATATAAAAAAAAGTATGTAAAACCTGTGAAATATGTATTAAAAACAAATCCAGAGGGCAAGAAAAATATGGGCTAATGTCACAACTAGGGCCAGCAACAAAACCATTCGAAATAATGTCAATCGACACTATTGGAGGTTTTGGAGGACAACGATCAACAAAAAGATACCTCCACCTGCTTATTGACCACTTCACAAGATATGCATTCATTTCAACATCAAAAAGTCAGAGTGCCACTGACTTCATCAAGTTAGTAAATAATGTGCTGGAAACAGAGAAAATAGGTATAATACTTACAGATCAATACCCAGGAATCAACTCAAGAGAATTCAAAGATTTCCTAAGGGAAAAGGAGGTTCGATTGATATTTACAGCAGTTAATGCACCCTTTTCCAATGGTTTAAATGAGAGACTAAATCAAACTCTAGTCAATAAAATCAGATGTAAAATGAACGAAAAAGGGAAGAAAAGAGCCTGGACAACAGTCGCTAAAGAATGTGTGGATAAATATAATGAAACAGAACATACAGTAACCGGTTTTCCACCCAAGTATTTATTGGATGGCACAGATACTAGCATTTTACCTGAAGAATTAAAAAAAAGAAACAATAAAGAAAACTGGATGAATGACAGTAAATTAGCCTTAGAAAGAACAAAAAAGTCTCATGAATACAACAAGAAAATATTTGATAAATCAAGAAAACATTGGGAATTTAACACAGGAGATACAGTATATATAGAAAATGGCAACAAATTGAACAGGAATAAACTAGATGAATTAAAAATTGGTCCCTTTGAAATAACAGAAAAGATATCAAATTCAATATATAAAATAAATACCGGAAGAGGAAAACAAGAAACTGGATTCTTTCACATAACAAAATTACTTCCGATATTACCAGACTGAAAATTTTCAAAGAATTTTCACCTCAGAGAGGGGAGATGTAATGAAAGTGATCTCTCTTTCATTTGAATTTGCCGTGCTGCTTCCACTGGCCCCCACCAGATGGAGCATCAGTTATCAGATAGAGAAGGTTATGTGAGATAACAGAACATGTAAATAGTGTAAATAGAGAATTGATAGTTAGAAACTGTAATTGTCGTTTCTTTGTTTACAGAGAAACTGATTTCAGTTTATTCACCCCACCTTCAATAATTGTCTTACATATATATATATATATATATATATATATATATATATATATGTGTGTGTGTGTGTATACTTCTTCAAAAATGGTTTATACACATTATAGTCCCCTCGCTAAAGCACAGGTAACCCTATAATGCCAGTGGTTTTATTTCCTCTTGACCCGCATTATAGCAAGGGTCGACTGTATCATGGCATGTAACAAACCTATAGATATCTTACATACATGGCTACATACCGTCCATTTACATTCAATAGCAGGCTAAAAGCCCCAGTTCTCACTTTCGGATTAATATTTTAACCCGGATAAATCAATTTTTATTATAAATAATTATTTTTTACATTAAATATTTCAATTTATATGCGGTTTTACACCAAAATGCATTACCGTTTATAGATTTAATGCATTAATAATGGGAGTTTGTTTATCACCACGTTCATAAACTTCTTATTTTCACAGTGGTGACTTTGCAGGTAACATGCCCCATGTTAGAAAAAAAAAAGTATTTTAACCCAAATAAGCAATAGCTTAAAGTTTGGTACAACTTATTCCTCTCCCACCGTTATTTCCCCGATTTCATCACTTTGATCACAGTATACTTAGATGGGTATATTTAAAAATGTTTACAATTTATTTAAAAAATTAATAATTTACACTACTACATATTTTATACGTGAAAAGATACACAACATTCATTCGTCTTCAAATATAAAATCTAATACAATTTTCATTTCACCACTGTGGGAAAATTGTGACATGTATTCATAACAAAAACATAACAAACATCTTATTTGAAAATTATAGTAATATCTTAGCTGTACAATATAAGATAATAAAAATAAAAACAAGAAAATAAGGTGACACTGTATAAAATGATAAATTCATTCATCACGAGCATTGGGTGATAATTTGGCTATGTTGTTTTCAACCAATACACCATCAGTTCTTCTTAGGTTCTTATTAAATTTAGAAATTAATTTTTCATTCTTTGTTTTGTCCCCTTTTACAGTATAATAAACTGCTAGGACCTTCTTCTGAATTCGTTTGATAGTCAACTCATTATTCGGGCTATTCTGAAGTATTTCCTTAATTATTTCTTGCCAATTGAATCTCGAGCTTATATTCTTTGTTTCATCTAATTCCACTTCGTTCCCACAGTCCATCCCATCTTCACATTGAACATTATCTAAAAAATAGGAATGATATTGATAATTCTACCTTATTAAAAAACACAAAGAAACTAAATATCTAAACAAAATAACAAACCTTTGATTTCAATTTTTTGTCTTTTACATGTGTCAGCTTCACTTTCACCATTGGCAGTCTTCCTCTTCTTATGTTTTTTTTTATTAATTGATTCGGCACATTCATTAACGTTTGGTGCTTCAATATCCGTCAGCTCTTTTTCAATATTATTTTTGTTTTTAAGCTTCTTTAATTGTTTTTTGGTTAATTTTTCAAAATTTTCTTCAGCATTTGGTAGACTACCTTGAACATTTTCTCCTGATTCCTCATTTGCATCATCTGTAACGACATTTTTCAGTTTAATTTCCCCATTATCAGGTTTAATGTTAAAAAATGCATTAAAACTACCAGCTTTCAAATCATTCAATTGATTCGGTGACAGACATCTTAGTCGATCTTTAAGACTCTGTTTTTTTTTGCACTTGTTTATAGGTGGACAAGCAGTAACTTTTATGCACTTACCATTGTTATTACATTTATTGTTTTGTTTTTTCTCTCTTTGTTTTTTCTCACTTTGTTTTTTCTCTTTATCATTTTTGATTTCTTCGATTAAAGGTGCACCATTTGATACCATATTTTTCTGGTTGTTAAATTCTTTTTCAATGATGTCAAAAACATCACTCGCCATTCCAACAGATCTTGGCAAAGAATTCTTTATGAAATTCTGAAACAAAGACATTGTATTTATTAATAACCATTCTCATCATTTTCCCCCTAATATAGTGTAATTTAATTAACAATAGGATTTAAATTTGTATTTTTTAAAGCTATAACCATTCAAAAAAATTACTTTCCATAAGTGTTATACTAAACAAGCTGATAAATACCTAGGTCCCTCAGAATATGATGGGCAGGACATAGTCAGGATAGAGAACAGGGAAGTTCCTGCCAATCTGGACTTAGTTTGGTTAGAACTGAATAGCTAATGAGGCATGATTATTATGATTTTAGAATTGGAGACAGCTGCACTTATGGATGGTTGGTTTTTCCGATGCTGGAGTAGGCTAAGACTCATCTAATTTTGGTCATAGTGCAGAATAATAATACCAAATTTAACATATTAAAAAAAGGTCTAATTTAAAATACTGGAAGGATGATGGAAAAATCAACCAGACTTCTTAAATGTGAAGACAATGATTGCAGTGGCGATTCTTCCACCAAAAATGCTATCAGTAAAAAGCTTAAGTTCAACTTTTTTTTTCCCTCAAACTTGCTGAACTGCTCAAACAGTTGATTGTGATGTATTCCACCTTTCTACAATAGCTCTTGTTTATTGATGAGGATTTTGCTCCAATATTGCCTTTAAAAGGTTGTCCTTAAAGTCGGAAGGACGTCCCACCCTCGGTTCGTCTTTTAAAGTCGTATCTCCAGAACGGAGATTTTATTAACAAATTTCAAACTTCCTGATCAGTTATTAGTCCTTCACCATACACACTGCATATTTTTTCAGCTGTCGTCCTAGCACTATTGCCTTGTTTAAATTCCCAAACCATTATATGACGAATAAGTACTTTTTGACTCTCCATTTCAGGGTATAAAAAAAACAGTATAACATAATGTGTATCACACAAAACAGTTGACAAAAGACTAACTGAAGCCTCGTCTATATAGTGAAAACAAAAACTTGTTGTCATGGTAACTCATAGCGGGTAGATACGAACAACAGATTCTACTTAGCTGCATCGGAAGTTACTTATAACTCGACCAGTTATAATTATGAGTATATGAATTACTATTTGCATCCTTTCTTTAATCCCTCTGAATTTCTAATTATTAGCCAAAGAAAACAAAGTGACAGGGCTGGGATGCAAACACTGGCCATCGTCCTAATTGCCAATTTTTTTTCTTTTGTTAATCATTGAAAGTTTAATAAGAAATTAAAACTTACCATAAATTTCACTTTTTTCCTAGGCACATTCGAATAGCTGTTAAGAACTTCAAAAATAGTTTTGAATCTTGGATTCTTATTTTGTTTTGCACATAAGTGTACAACATCTATCCACTGATTTTGTGACACACCAGCTGGCTTCACTTGAACATTTTTGTCACCATATTTTTCAGCTTCTGATATGCAGGTAGTATGGCTCATGTAATTGTCCCCACTAAAAATATAATATAAAAGCACAAATGAATATTTTTTTAAAATTTAATATCAATTAAAAAAAGTAAATACAGTGTAATTCACACACCATTATTTATTGCTGTGGTGTTTATGATGATGGAATACAGTAATAGTTTGCTTGAAGCAAAATGAGTGATAAATACTGGGTAACTCTGACTAGCTACTCTAAATTGGAGTGTGCCAGGAATCGTGTCCCTAAGGGGGGAGGAAGCCCGCCGCGGGCTAGACTCACTACAATCCGGCAAGTGTCAAGAAAGAGATAAAATGGGTGGGGGCCTGTGGTCTTTGACCTTTGCTGGCAGCCTAGTCAGCGGGCAGCTTTATTCGTATTGATCTGACTCCATAAGATCTTAGGTGTGCCCCTACAGACAAAGCAATGTGTTCAGGAGAAGAGGAACAGGGTAGATATTATAGGTAGTTTATGTGGTCTTGGAATGACCACAAATTCACACTCGGTATCTAAGGGAAGGCGAAAACCGTCCGGATCCCAAAGGCGAGTGTGGACCGGAGAGAGGCAGACTGGATTGCCTTGGGAGATGCCACTAGGTAAGGTTTGTAGGGCCAAGGTGGTGCTAGTTTTAGCAAGATGAAGGCAGAGAATCCCACTAGGAAGGTGTAGGATCTGACAACGCTGGACAAAAACATAGCGAAGTTAGGAAAGAGGGATGCACAGGTAGTTAAATAAGAAAGCCATGGTTCCAGTAGAGCAGCAAGCGCCAGTGCAGAGAGTGAGAGAGCTGTGTTCTTCAGGTGCCGGGTTCTGAGAGACTGGCCAATGCCCCAAATCTGGCCCCTTACATAGGCAGGTCAGTCAGAGGTGGGGGGTGCGCCCCCTAGTGCCTTTGGCTGTTTCATACACCAGTAGTTTCCCTCTCTCTTAACTGACACTTTAAGGTTTTTATTATTAAAATATGGAAACATAGGTGGATATTTTCTGGGCCGAGAAGTGGGGAACTTCTAATTATTTATGGTGAAGAAGTTGACCACAACAAAGTATATTGGAGCTTTTGATCAAATAACTTAATATAATTTCACTTTGGGTTGTTCAAGGTTTAGTCTCCACAAAATATTCTTCTATTGACAATACATCATCTAACAGTCAACATTTCCGCTATTCAGGCATTATCAGGACTGAGAAAGTTTTTAAATAATCAATAAAGTTATCAATCAAATTTGGTACATGCATAAATATGCTAAACATATTATTATAGACAACAAATTTCTGTCTTGATGATCGCTGAACTAAAACAAAAAAATGATGACTGTTTTATGATAAAATGTCAATAAAAGAATATTTTGAAGATACTAACGATTGAACAAGCCAAAATACAAAGGTATATATGTTAAAGTCTCTTTTTAAGCATCAGTACCTTAAAACAAATTAATATAACTTCACAAAAGTAAGGGTTGTTCCTTGATAACATTAAACTTACTATTTGATTAATAAATAATTAGAACAATTAATGTTTAGGGGCCTGGCACAATGGAAAAGTAACAAGCACTACTCTTGAGAATAAATGGCAATAAAACCTTAGATTCTATAATAATGAAACTATTTACATAATAATAATTAATTTGGCAAAGGAAGTTGCTAGGCTGAGGATTCCTCTACTGAGCACTACAGTCAATTAGAAAGTATCAATAACTATTTGATCGAAACGCATAGTTACATTGCAGAAGTTATTCCATTACTCAATTGTTTTTTAGCTAAAGATTCAGGCAGCTACAGATGTAACAACTTATTTTAAGAATTTCTTTGGCCTTCCTGTTTATTTAAGATAGTACACCAACAGGCACTAGTCACAAATGAAATTGATTCAATTCATTACTAGTAGGGGGCTTAATGCTACACTGTCTCTTTGCTTGTTTTGAGGGGTTAATTATGGCATAAAATCCTCAGGTCATCAACACTATTTATTTTAAATGGTATAGCTATTTTACTTGGTAAATTTGGGGAGAACACCAAAGCAACCCTGAGAGGGTATACGAACAAGATCAGAGCTGCTCCATGGAATCGGTAGGGTTCCAAAAGGTGCCATGGTCCCACATGCCAGACAGTGGTTATAGATAAGAGTTTTATTGGGCAGGTTTTATGATCAGAGTATATGGTTAAAAAACAAGTAAGCTATCTCTAGCTTAGATATATCAGTACAATCCACCAATGTTTACTTTTTAGTATACATCAAAAAATACATGCTTCCAGTAGTACATGCATCATTCACTCGCTCATTCATACAATAGGACATGATTGGAGAAACTGGCCATTGCCAGGACTCCCACTGTCACGCGTTTATGGTAGGTCACGAGGCCACTGCCGTTTCAGTCTCCGAGGAGGCTAAAAACACAAGACTTAAAAACATAAAAAAAAAATGTATCATCACCCATTGCATTAGCCTGTCTAAGCTCAGATTACATCCTATTGATTTTTCGAACAGGTTTCCAACTAACAACTTATCGAAAAAAAAAACAAGAAAATTCATGTTTAACGATGCAGACTGGCCTAAATTTTGAAAAATGTTGTACTCTAAAATATGCATAAATCCTACAAATAACAGTCCTCCTAAAATCGACAGTAACCTAATTACATTAATCCATTTTATCAAACATTCAATGGCAGCATCTATTCCACAAATTTCCACTCAGTCTTACCATTATTAAAGCTCAACTTTTCACTTAAAACAAAGCTTTCATAACAATAAAACATAGACTCAGGAAAACATATCAACTTACCAGCATATAATCAGACAGTTTTCTATAAATTTAACAATTTTGTAAGATCCCATATCAATTACAGGAAAAATGGTATTTCGACTGCTAGGTATAAACTCTTGAAGATTGGATGACACTAATATAGAGAATCCATAAAATGTTCACAAAACTATTTCTATGCTATCTGGCTAGAGCTATGCTTATCTAGATAAAGGCAATTCTGTACTTCTACTTCCAAGAAATACACAAATTCAGACTCAAACCAACATAACGGGGGGAAAGTATCAAAAACAGTTAGCCACTGAAGAGCCAATGACAAATAACTTTCTCTCTCTGTTTACTTCCAATTTCCCAACATACCTGAAAGTAATAAGATATATATGCTGACAACACAGTTTTTTATATAAATCATCGAAACAACAGTAAACGGGTTAGAACAAAATTTCAAACAAAATCAGAAAGCATTGCCTAGAATTTAAAAATTAACCCTTACAATTCAGACGAATTTTCAATAAGTCCAAATCTCATTGGTCTTTCCATAAGCTCTGCATACATCTTACCTTTAACAGAGCATAACAACAGGAAAACTGACAACGTAACGAGAAATCATAAACAAAATGTTCCCGTACTTCAACAAAAAAATCTCAGTTAAGGCCCAAAACCAAATTTATTCTCTACAAATCAGTCCTCAGTTCGCACATGACCAATACTTCATTAGTGTTTCCACTTACAAAATCAATTACAGTAAACTTGAAAGAATCCCAAATCTAGGAAAGTGCATCAATAACTACCCTCATTACCCAAAATAAGCACTATGTTTAATGACTTACAACTCCCCTCAATTCAAGAATTAGTCTATTCTTAAAGTGAATCATATATTCACAAAACAATATCTTCTGAAAATCCACTAGTATGGGAGATTGGTAGCTACATCAAACACTCGGAAGTAAGAAAATAAAAAAAAACTAGATGATTCTTGATAATTTAAAATAGTTCTATTTCATTTACACTAGGAATTCCAGAATCCAGGCACAAAATAGGTTAAATATACTTTGTGTATCCAAAAAACAAGCAACAAAATGTATAATGTAAATAATCATTTAAAATACTATTACCATAAAGATTGTTCTAATTCGACTTGTAAATATTTTAATGGTATTATTGAACTAGTGATCCATTTTATTTAAATTGTAAATATGGTTTTGACTGGTGGTTTTTTTTATTGAATAGGTTTTTATTTTATTTTTCTTACTATTTAAAAAACAATATGTATACATACCATTATTATAGCTAGCAAAATAACATGTGAAGGGTCCTCGAACACGTAAAAACAATTTAGTAACAAGTAAAACTATGAAATACATTGTGAATAAAGTTTTCTTATCTCACTCACAGTATAGGGGAGCTAAGTCTTGGTTTGAGTTGTAATATTGTAACAAATGAGGAGATTTAAAAAGTCAAAAACAAATCACAGAAAAACTACCATTTACCTATATAATGTTCAAGGTACCTGAACATGAGGCGTAACCCTCAGTCCAAGATTACCCTTATACATAAATTATTTATTTACATTAGGAAAGGAACACCTACTAGTAAGACAGTGGAACATGATCATAAAACTCATTGCAGAAGTAACTAATAATCAGAAAAATACTTTAGCATTTCAATTGATTAAAGCAATCTGTACACTTACAAATTATGAGTGTAGTCATTTAATATTTAATCTTATAATTTAATATTTTTATGATGAAGCAAATAATTGACAAACAATATTAACAATGAAAGACACACTTTGGAATTGAGAGGAAAATTTGCACCCCGTAGAATAACAAAAAAATACTTACTTGAAGTCTTTCAGACAGTCGATACATGTTAAGTTGGGAGAGTTTCTTCTACAGACAGTTGTATAATGCTTTTCAACAAGTACCCTCTTTAATGACGCATTACAGTTCAGACAAGTAAACACAACCATTTTTGATCTCTTTTAAAAATGCCGGATTACTACAAAACACCTGAAACCCTACCAGAACCACTGTCTAACCACAACAGAAACACCATCATCTAACCACACGTGCTTGAATCAGGTGTAGCCTATAGCACAACACGCCATAGAGCAACTAGCCTAAGCGAATCCTTAGTCATTTAAATTAAAGACAAGCTTAACTAAAAGGTTAATCCCATTTACGATTTAAATGTTTATGTACTCACTATTGTAGCTATTTACTGTCCACTCATAAGAATAATTTAATAATCAAAACCTTTTCAGCCATTAACATGAAAAAATTAAACCAAGCATTAAGTACAACAAATCTTAAAACTGTATACATTGTAAATAGTTTACTCACAACTTTAAGACATGTTATTTAATATTTTTAAAATCAATTGACAGATTTGTATCATCAATTGAGCTAATAATTCAATATAATGGTCGGAGCATAATCTCGTACATTCAAGTTCTTACCGAAGTTACTCGATCAGTAGCTCCATTTATTCTTGATTTTTAAAACGGTAAATTAAACACCCATAGCATAGTTTATTTTCTAATTAATCTTGATTTATTTCGTCAAAACTAGTGAGAAGCTAAAATTCCAGCAAATCCGAAGTTTGATGCGAATCTGGAAACCACGAAAGGGGCACCACTGTCCTGCACGAAGGTAACGATCTTTTTAACGCGGAGCAGCCTACAAATAACTGACCAACCACTAGGCTAGAGACATCACAGCTAGAATAGAGGACTACCAACCTCTTCTGCCGGGCAAAGGACAGAACCACATGTTTATATCTCCGAAACAGTTCAAGTTAACGCCAGTGCCTGGGATACCAGGCACCAGGGCGCGAAGGGGTACAAGCGGTTATGCCAAGGCAGTTGCCGAGGAGAGGGATAGTACAATCTCCAACTACCTGATTACCTAACTACCACATAAGGGGAAGATACTAGAGAAAACGTTCCTAAATTATCTCAAAGAATACGGATAGATAACATCATCCCTTTGTAACAAAAAAGATACCAGGTATGTCTCAACGCAAAACATCCCCTTGTGAAACTGCAGTCATAACTTGTATTTCTCTAGAGTGAATGCAGGCTTTCGTCTCATTGGAGAGTTCGAAACCGGGAATGCCCGGAGCAGCTCTACACAGTGTTTCCTGAAAATCTGATCGATTTGAAAAAAAGTAGGTAAACCTCTCAAAAACAGGGCTTCTATCCTTTTGAGTATCAAAAGGCTTCAGTGCTTTTCAATGCATACAGTTCTTAACTTGTTGGAGCCTGGTAAAAGAACACCTGTAGCAGCCTTCGCTGACGACATCACGATTCACAGCAGCAACATGTACCCCAAGCGACATGACGAATCAATTAGCAACGAAATCAGTGATAAACTGGGGAAGTTGAACATCACAGTGAACGCCGGAAAGACTGAATGCGTGATATGCTCATTCCAGAAGGGAAATATAGATCTGCCTGCTTGCTACATTGTAGGAACACAGAAATTTCATACTAACAGCATCGTATTCCTGGACATTACCTTGACCTTTGAGGTCACCACTTGACCTGCTCTTTTGTGGCCATATTGCAAGAAAACAAAGCTCCATCGACCCATCATCGACAAATCAAATTCTTGACCTATTCCGTGTTTAATACGATACCCACCACCCTTCCCTCATCGATGATAGTAGATGATCAAAGTGGGGACTCTCTAGGTTTAAGTTAATTGAAAGTTAGTTTTAAGTCCCTCAATTTATAACTTTAAGTTCAGGACCATCACTAAGTCCCTTTTCATTGGATTTAATTTATTAACCGTAATTAAGTTTTGTATTCTTCTTAGATTCCTTAAAATGCAGCCCTGATGTCAAGGAGCCCATATTAATTGACAGGGAACGGTATAAACCGTTTGGTGCACATAGTATGGAGGATAATACCCATAAAGAAAATTCTGAGCGATGAGATGTGTGTCAATCGCCCAGACACTCCTGTGCGAGGAGAAAGTGACCAGGATTAAGAGATAAAATACTGGTGCAATAAAACTGGTTGAAATAAACCTACACATTTCAAAGTTTATTATTAATAGCAAAAGAAAAAAATATACTGTCAAGATTGGGACCTATACCATAACTAAACGTTTATTATTTGTCCAATATTTTCTAATCTGCTTATTCTTCTTGTGGCCGGTAGAGGTTGTTTTGCCGTCTTCGCTAATATCCGTTATGTGACACTGCTGTCGAAACCGTTAGAGGTGACAAAACAATTTTTTCCGCCCCTGGAGGCGATGCTTTTGAACGGCTCCAGCAAGAAAATAGCATAGCTAGTACAAAAAAATATAAGTTTTTTTATTACAGTGATTATTGTATCATTATCTGTGATGCGCTGTTTTGTTTGAATGTTATGTTTCTTCTTGATAAATATAATTATCCGCATTCTACTATGCATGTTACAATATAATTTTTTTTTTCAATTTGTGAAGGTTATTGAAATTGTTAATAAATGGAATTTTGGACAGACGAATTAATACTTCATTGTCGTTATACGGTTGATAATTAGTAATTGTAAATATTTGTATTTTTTAATAACGTGTATATTTAATAGTGTAAAACGTATAAATTTGTAGTAATACGCTATGTCCGTATAAGAAGGTGTTGATTACAGTCGCTGTAAAAGTTTGGGAAATAGCTTGAAACCAGCTGCCTGAATCGGTTCGTAAATTGAACAGAACAGATAATTCTCAGAAATCATTAGACCTTGAAATCAACTGGTTTCAATTGGAGGTTACGGTTCAAAAGCGATAATAAACAGTTATTATCTAGGTTCCCCTGGAAACGAATGCCTTTTGGTGACTTAAGCCACTTCCCACTTATCGGTTTGATAACAAAAAAAAAAAACAATTATCCCTGATAAAGGAACCAGGTTGTTTTGATAACAGCCAGGGAATAAATAGCTGCTAGAAGGGGAAACCAAATCAGTTAGGAGTTGTCAACCACTGTTACTAGGTCCGATTTTCAAATATAGTAGGTATGATTCAGAGCAAGGTCTTTGGTGAAATCAGAGTTGGAAACTATTGTAAAACCGTTTATGCATACTTACTAAAAAACAAGACTATGTCTGTTGAGGTACTCACTTATGGGGCTACGATATCTGCAATCAAAATACCTGATCGGCATGGAAACATGTCCGACATTGCACTAGGCTTCAGCAATCTTGCAGGATACCAAGGAGAGAATAATCCATATTTTGGAGCAACAGTTGGTCGTGTTTGTAACAGGATTAGAGATGCCAGGATCACTGTTAAAGGTAAGACCTTTAATGTGTCTGCAAACATTCCCCCTCATACACTTCATGGTGGATTCCATGGGCTCGATAAGAAAGTCTGGGGTGCTAAGGTTGAAGGTAACACATTGACTTTAACATGTGTGAGTTATCACCTAGAAGAAGGTTTTCCGGGATATGTTGAAGCAACTGCTGTTTTTGAACTCTCAGATGACAATGAACTCAAAATGGAGCTTCGTGCTAAAACAACTCATCCCACACCTATTAACTTGACAAACCACAGTTATTTTAATTTGTCAGGACATGAGACGGGTTCTATGGATGTTATGGACCATGAGGTAATGCTGAATGCAGATAATTACACAGTTGTCGATAAAGATTTCATTCCAACAGGAGAGATCAAATCAGTGACTGGAACCCACCTTGATCTCAGAACTCAAAATAATCTTGGCTTTTTAATTGGCAACTCGCCTATGAAAGGATATGATGATAATTTATGTGTTAATGGTACAGGACTGCGACTTTGTGCCAAAGCTGTTCACAAAAAAAGTGGGAGAACTCTTGAAGTTTATTCTAACCAACCAGGCGTACAGTTTTATACTGGAAACTATTTAAATAACATTAGAGGAAAAGATAATACCATTTACAATAGCCAATCAGGATTTTGTTTTGAAACACAGAATTATCCAAATGCAGTTAATATTCCTTCTTTTCCTAATTCAATTTTAGAACCATGTGATGAATATTGTCATCTTGTTAACTACAAGTTCATTATTGATAATAATCAAGCAAATAAATAAGTATTCTAGATATATCTCTTCATAGAACTTTATTTCCATATATCAAAATAATATTATATCATTAATAAGGACGTCTAGATCTTTAATTTGATGGCATCTTAATATGATTCAATATTTGATAATTACCAAGTACATAATGCAAGAGTTTATCACCATTCATTATTTTCTTTTGAATGCTTTTATTTTTAGTATATTTGCTGCATAAAGTAAAACTTCGATGCAAACTATCATATTTTATAACTTGGGTCATACTGATCGATGAATGTTTTGTCCAACCATTGGCCCTAAAGTTTGCCACCTGAAAATTTGTTAATTTAGGATCAGTTTACACTATGCCTCCAATTTGGAGCCGGCCGACTTGGCAACCTATGTCAGGATATTGTTGACATGTTCAACAAATGTTTGTAATTATATTCAGCTAAAAGTGCAGTTAAGATTAAATATCAATCAGTTTTTAATTCTTAATCATCTTCGCTGGACAATTTTTTTAATTACTGCACGATTGCTAGATTAATAACAGTTATTGACCATAGTATTTTTAATATTCATGGGTTATCGAGTAGAGCCTCCCTGTATAATTCAATGTCTCTAGCTGATAGATAGAGATGAATTTATTCTTGTTTAAAAAAAACAAAACAATAAAACCCCAAAAATGATTTCCAACTTTCCACCTCTTATTTATGAGACTGCAATGCTGGACTGAGGGATAGGAAAGGTTTACCCATTAAAAATTTAAATGATAAAAATGTTTTGTTTTCTGTATAACATCAGTTAGCATATCTTACAATCATAGTATTTCAAATAATTGACTCATGTTTGGGTGTACACCTTCAGCTATTTTTTTAGTCCCTTTGATTGGGGAAATAACATTCTATATCTGCCCAGATGTAATAAACAGTAAACAATTGATGTTCGATATTGGTTACTTGACATTGATTGTATGGCCAAACTAATTGACAAACGTTCAAGTTGAATATGGTTGGACTTATTGGAATTAATTAATGAATCCTAAACGATTATTAAATTAATTTGTTAATTAATAAATAAATACTTTGTTTATTGGAAATGGATATATTTTTCATGGCTCCCCATTATCAAATGGGACCTTACTGATCCGTCGCAAAATTCCTTATGAACACCTTCTATAGTTAATGAAAAGTGTGAAGAGTTAGTAACAAATGATCTAGTTAATTTCTTTTGAGATAGTTTGTTGTAAAGCTTAAAAAAGCAAAGCATCTTAAGCTTTTATAATTACTAGCATAAGTTTGTTTTAGTTAAGGTTTTTTCCTTATTATAATATCTTCTATATTGTTTGAAATTAAAGCGTTATTAACAAACATAAGTCATATAGACAGTGGCTCAAATTACTTATTATTTAAATTTTATGTTTGTTCAAAAACAAAATAAAGAATCATTCAATTATTTTTTAATTGTTCCATGCAGATTATATCTTAATATAAGGCTTGCATTATTAATGAACTATGAAGGTTCCTACACTTCGTGATCTGTTGCATAGTTACTTCAAGATGTTTGTTGTAGGTACATGTACCCAACATGTTTATTTTGTATTTCTAGTTAGTAAATATGACTTCGTCATTATAATGTAAATTTAATTTAAACTGAATTATTTTTGGTTTTATTTTGTTATTATTTAAAAGTTATTTTTGAGAGTGTTGGATTTATTTAACAAATAAACATATTTTCATACTTTGTATACCTTCATATTGGCTTTTTCTCCTTATCTTTTATCACTTAAAAAAAACAAACAATACATTCCTTATCAAAAGCTTTGTCATACTAAATATTTAAATAAACATATTTATAAATATATGATAGCATTGATCCATCCCTAGTTCATTGCTTGATAGCAGACTGATGGAGAGTGGTATGACATCAAGAAGACCAGAGTAATAAGTTTCACTTCTTGCCTGGGAACACTGTACAGTCATGCCGAAGTTTGCAAAAGATTAGGGATTAAACTTTGTAGTAAACTAATACAATCTGGTTTGTTGGATTCTCTCCACACTTTTCATTGATGTGTGTTCAATACTCAATAGAGTCCAAGCTTGGTTTTCAGGACCAAAAGTCCAAACGTAAATAATTCATTCCAGCTTAAACAGTACATATAAACATTTGTTTAATTTTTCTTGGCTTCGATTCCTCCTCAAATTGTAGAGGATTGAATTTGTTAAAAATATGTCTCAATATTTTAATCATTCTTACTAAGTCATTTTTCAATGTGGTCAACTGTAAGTCACAAACCTCACAATTGATTTCCATTATCACAACAATTGAAATGATACCACTCAACACTCTTGCATATTCATCTGTTCCTTATTTTAAGAATGTGAAGTTTAGCAGTTTTTTATGTATTTTTTTTACAGTTATACAAATCAAACAATGTTTCAAAACTACCAATGCATTCTATTTTTTACCAAAATACCTATAAATAAATAAATGAGAATTTTTTTGTTTTCAGTTTTTGATAATTATGAATCCCAATTTTTAATTCAAGAAGATTTATATGATTTTGATTTAAATGCCCCAATGTTAAATTAAAGAAAACTTTGAAAATAAAATGGCCAATTATATTTATTTTATTGTGGGAATAGTGAAATTATTCACATTTTATACAAGTTTTAACATTTTTCTTTCTTTTAAGTGCTTGTTTATAATTCATTAAGTAACAACTAACAGAAATTGTTTTTGGCTGACTCCTTGCTATAAAGAATGATACCAAGTAATTACTCCAATTATATCATGCATAGCATAGTTGGCTATATTTGTCATGTTTCAAATCATTAGGTTGAACTTCCATGTAAAATAAAATGTGTCCCGGTTAAACAAAAGACTTTTAGGGTTCTTCTGAACCTGCAGGGTTCAGAAGAACAGGCAGACAAACATGTGCAAAAGCTGAAGGGTTTCCAATTAAATCATAATTAATGTTGAGATAAGTTGAAAGGAAAGATACAAATAGAACTGTTTAATATGAGATTAACTTCATATCTTAAAACCTTTTACTAAACATTTGTATATATGTGTTGATTATATGAATTGTGAGATTATTCTTATAAAAACATTTAACAGTACAAAAAAAAAATGTCATCAGGATAGAACTTGAAGGATTACATATTTATTATTTTTACGCCCAAAAATATAAAATTATGAAACTGACACTTTTGAATAGCTGCTAATATTTGGTATGTATTTTTTTTTACAAATGCAACCCATAATAACATATCAGTGAATATCTCTGTTATAATAAATAGTAAAATATAATACACACCAGTAATGAAAAAAACATTTTTTTATTCACCATCTCATTATTATGTGAATTCTCCTTGTAAAAAATCTGGCAGCATTTTTTCTATTAGGCTGAGATGCCAGGTATGTGAGGAGGGTGACTGATTGCAGTCAGAGCTCGCTTCCTGTAAAAAATTAATTATCAATATTGAAATTGATCTTGATCTGATTAAGATAGGTTGATTAGGCTTCAATTCAATTAATTAAATCTGTGACAGAAGACTTTATGAGGAGATTAGGACGTGGCTGGTACTGGAATTGGATGGTGTTCAGAAACTTGCACAGATAAATAAAAATATATATTGGCTACATATACAATGAAACATATTAACAATTAAATTTTTCTTTAAGAATATTTTAATAAGTTAAATACTACAAATCCTCTTGTTTATGTACCAGTAGATTTTCAACAATTCTTTTTTTTTTTTAGCCACTATGTACTTAAATATCCAAAAAAAAAACAAATAATTTTCCACCAATCAACCATTACAAATTTTCTCTCCCTTAACTATCGTCTATTACACAAAAATAACTAGTTTTACTTAAATAACTACTTTTAATGATAATAATAAAAATGTATTGGTGCTTGCTATTTTAAACTGATATCTTCAGATATTTGAAGGAGTGTGCTCATGATTGCAATTACCCTACTACTGCAACGGGTTATAAGAAACTTTGAATTGTACAAGATTTAGCAGGACTAAATTTTTATTTACGCTAACCCTAAATCTAACCCATTTTAGGGGTATCATTGATTTTTTTCAAAACCAGAAAACCTTTATGGTTTTCTTTGTAAATATGTCAGGAAATATTGAGTTATCACACTTACTTATATTAAATTACATTATTACATTTAAACATAAAATTTTATAACGAGTAAATTTGATTACCCAATGACATGAAAAATATTTTTAAGCTATAAAATATAATTAAAGTTTATTAAGTAATGAATTATTTGTAGATAAAAAAAATTTGTTAAACTGGCTAGTTTATCAAATTAAAGATCTTGTTACCCTTATTGATATGTGATGTTGGTTTTTTTATTTTTGAACTTTAACTACACAAATTTATTAAAATCATGTTAGCAACTTATCGATCTGTTTTACACAGAGAGATAAAATTCCCTGGTGGCTAAAAATAAATCCATGGTAAATTTCAGTTGATTACTTGGTAATTTAAAAAATATTTTCCTACCATATCAATCAAATTAAAGTTGGTTTGATTAATAATATTTACTACGGTTTTTTGAACTGTAATTACAAAAGTCATTAAAATCGTGTTTGCAATTTTAGCTCAACCTATGTTTTCGAAAGAACAATGATGCATGTTAGTTTCATTTAAGCCCTGATCGTGTTAAAAATTTAAGCAGCCCCATGGTAAATTACATGTCAACTAATTAATTTCTTGATAATAAACAAAGTTTTCTTATCCTATTAAGTTGAGCATCAAATTAAATATTTTGTCACTTGGTTAATAATATGTATTTTGTTTTTGAAGTGTAATTACACAAAGTCATTAAAAATGTCTTTTAAATTGTGTTTGTAAATTTAACTTGGCTGATGAGTTTTTTAGAGGCATGAGATTTTGCATGGTAGTGGCCAGTTTCATCAGCCTCAGTGATATTAAAAATGTAAGCAATATTACAAAAAATAATACACCTCATTAATCAGTTAATTATTATGTAGTGAAAGAAATAATTATTTTCTTGTTATATTTTTTCGGGCATCAAATTAAACCTCTTGATGTGCTGATTAAGAATACACAGGTGGTCTGAAAAGTTTCTGACCTCAACATGAAGATGATAATAAAATAAATAAAAGCTTTGTTAGGTCAGAAAATTTTCAGACCACCCTTGTATGTACATGTTGGTAGTTGAGCAAATTATAATTATAATAATAAAAAACATATAATCAGATGAACTGATTTTTTTTTAAATATTAAAATAAAAGAGCTGTGACTGTGGTTGTAAATTAGTTACAATCATTAAGTGCCAATCAATGGGGTTTGTTGTAGAAACCGCCTTTGAATGAGTATGCTAGTACAAATAATTCAATAAAACTTGAAAAATTGATCAAGAGGGAGTAAACCGGTAGGTAGTAAGATCTTCCTAACCCTTACTTCTCTCTTAACCAACTTTTGTTTTTAAATATATAAACTATTGGGTAATTATTGGGATGTATATTATGCAAAAAAAAGAACTAAATATTATCTTACCTCCAAAGATCTTCATCAGTAGGGGGGTTGTGGAGGTAGGTATATTTGGCGTAATAAATTGCAGCAAAAGTTGAATATAGCAGAACAGCTATTGTCACCAGCTATTGTCAGACAGAGCAAGCAGATACAGAAAACGTGAATAATAAAAGCTGTATGAAAATTTGAAGATATAGAATTATTTATTTTGAAAGCTGCCTAAGTCCATTTTCCAAAAAAACAAGTTACTATGTTTTACATGATTCTTCAATTAAAAAAAATTTGTTAATAATTACTTCGGCAGCGACTCCTAATACATTAAATTAGTTGAAATTCGTTTAAATATGAAAATATATGGTAGAAATGTAAATATTAAATCAGCTAGCCTGTTTTGTTATTTTGGAAAATGGACTTGACAACTCTCAAAATAAATGGCTCTTATATTTAATTATAGATTTTAGATTTCAAATCATCACTTTTTCATGTTTAAAATCCCTGGCTCATTCCTAGTCACCTATTATTTTTCAAATATGATAAAAATAATTGTTAACAAAAATAATCACTGTGCAAAATAAAAAATGCAAAAAAAGAACATTTACAAACCTGAAATACAGCCCAGAACTTAAATGACCACTCATTTATAAGAAAATCATAGTAGGAATCTAAATCTCTGCGGCCTCGAAACCTTAAAAAAAACAAAAACAGAAATATAATTATTTTTTAAATGAAGATTGCAGCTATGAATAAGCAGAACAGTTAAATAGTGCTAATCTTATATAGTTTAATAATAGTAAAAAAAAATTCCATGATCCTAGTAAGCGTCTGTTTGAGCGGTATGGTGTTGGAAGAGGAGGGTTTCTAACAGTGCTTCAGGATGAAGTATGACGAATATTGAGAGAGAAGAATTTAAGAGAGTTGTGGAACAATAAATGAGCGGTCCAATGATATGGTGCCATAGGGGCATTACGGTCAGAAAGAAGGGGTTTTGTGCCCTGGGAGTAGACTGACAACTTAAACTGTTGGATATTGTTATTATAGGGATAAAGTAGGGGTTTTATCCCAAGGTGGGGAACTAAAGCATTCAGTTTCAAAATGGAAGAGATAGAAGCTTTGTCCACCAAGAAAGATAAAAGAACAGATTCTTAAAATGAGTAAAGGAATGGCTGTTAAAAAAGTATTCGAGCATTTGTTGAATAGCAGCAATCCATGAGAAAGTGTAGGGGAGGATCTGGACAGCTAGCCTGTGTCACTCAGGGAATGGGCAGGAATAGATGGATGTCTGATTTGAGAAGATTAAGAAGTAAGTTTGGTGCTAATAGAAGATGAAGAAAATAAAATTAGGTATTTCCAGTTTGAATGATTGACCAAAACTAAAATTTACCGTATTCCTGTCAAAAGGATTAGTAGTTAAGGTGACTACTCTAAGATACTGGTTCATTGTAGATTTCCTTTCTATTTCAGTGACGTGAATCAGGAGATTATGACTTCCAAGTAGCAAATCTTGGGGGGGGGGGGAGTTCCGCCCAAGCCACACATTTTGGGCGGCATTTTAAAAATATTTTTGTCTAAATTACATTGAAAATAAATAACATTATGATGCAATCAACAGAATCAATGATTGTAATAAGTAAGAAATTTAACAAAAATGCGCGCAGGCCCGTCAGCCATCGACATTTTTACGCTTATCAGGTAAAAAAGAAAACAGCGCACCGTAAATTTGGAATTGGCAATGGATTCAGACACGTTGCCTGGTGGTAATAAAACAGAATTGCCAAAGAAAGTAATTTTTAAAGGGCCTCTTATTTCAATAGAATTTTCGCAATGTAGAAAGGAAAAGAAGAAAGTGCCTCTCGAACTTTTAATATTTATTTAAAATCATAGGTTGGAAAAATCTGCCACAAAAAAAATTATATTAATTTTGACGTCAACATTTGAAACTTTTCGAATAAAACTGAACATAAAATCAAGCTTATTTATCATTATGTGTACAATCTGTTAAAGGACAAAAAAATTATTTATATATTTGTGTTCAGTAATTGTATTTAATCACTCTTGATTTTGATTGACTTAGATAGGGTGACCAATTGGAAACCATCCTAGGTGGATAAGCATTGGAAAGGCCAATGGTACTGAATAAACCCCGAAAAAAATGCTCTAAAAATCTGGGCTGTAAGTGGTATAAATTATGACGTTAGACAGAAAACAAGCACTCTTTCATTACCTGCTTAGTTCTCGTGTCGGTGGCGCTATGATCGACGTCCTAGTGTCTATTTCCCAGAGATATAGGGTGAGTGCTAAGCAGCCCCCAAAGAGGCAAGCGAGGAACACCGTCGACGACTTCATGTGCGCCAGTGGAAGTACAAGTCAGGGCATGTGTGCACTATGTGTTATCGTTGTTCCCAGCTCTAGTCTAATTAGAGCACACGTGTCAGCAACTGGCTAGGCTGACTCAACAAAAGGAATAATTGCCAGCCGAAGTACTGAGTCTTTGAGGAGAAAAATAATCGCGAAGTCAAAATGTATTTACTCCCATTAACACTCCCAACACTAGGAAAAGAATACTACACTAAATACCGGATGGGGTACTTTCGGACCGCACATAATTATTGGTGGTTTTCTCTATTTTCCTAAGCTATTGATTTAATCGATCCAAACTCATTAGATATACATAAGTTAATAGAATTGATGCAATGTTAATGAGAACCGAAATATTTTTTCATTGAAATTAGACAATGTGGCTGATTCGTTGAATTAGGCCGTGTAGTACAATAAGCCTACGTAAAATTGTTTGTTTATGTTTGTTTGGCTAATTGTTTTAAACATTGTAAGATGAATAAATAAAATTTTACAGACATAAAATACCAAGTGCTTTTTGTAAAAAAAATCACTATAAATTGCATTATTAAAATTTTCTCATACCAACAACGTGAATTCATCACAGATAGTTAAAAGAGAAATGTAATGTAATTTCAAAAATATATTTCTGATTTTAAAAGCATGCAAAAAACAAGGCATTGGGGTCCAAACGGACCCCACTTGTTATTAGAAGTCTTGATAACCTGTATATCTGAGTCCCTTTCTAGGCTGCTGGGTACAATAATATTGGCATTACATTTTACATTAATTATGTGTTATTATTGCATTGGAAGCCCACCGTATTGTCAACAATGGTCCTTGCGACAGAAGTTTTGAAATATATATTTTTGTATCTGCTGACAATTTAATAGGTTCGTTATTTTACGTATTTTTTTTTGTAATTTGTGATAAATGTTTGTTTATGTTATTTATTATTACTACTGCTTTTTATTGACGAATTAATTATGTATTAGGACATAGTAAAATGAAACACCATTAATACCGTGTTCACTTTTTAGATTTTACCAATAAAGACGGATTAAAAGAATAAACCAAGGTTGTAGCAATCATAGTTGGACTAGAATACGCATGCCGCTGTCGATGATGTGCCCACATCACTGACCATGGGGAAACCCTGTTTTGGGATTAAAATCCCAGGTAGGTTGAAAAGTAAAGAGACAAAGTAACGTCAAATGAATTTTTGTTATTGTTGTTTAATGAAAGAAAACAAATTACATATTAATTGGGATGTCAAGCAATTTATTTTGACCCCATAATAAAAACAGAAAAATATATATGTTTTCTATTAAATATTAACAAGTAATTAATAATGACACTTAATCATGCATTTTTTTTAATATAGCTATATTTGTTTATGCCTTCCTAACTTATAATCTTCCTACATCTCCAGCTTGAACAAGTACTAACAACCGTGTACTAAACTAAACTACGGTGTAGTGTTTCATTGAAAAAAAAACGAAATCCTGAAAATGCTTGATATTTATTTGACAGAAATGAGTATTAAATGTAGTATCAATTTTATCCCTTCCTTTAGTGTCAGACATTTTTTAAAGAGGGCAGCTTTTTGTCACCTAGGTGCGCTAAGCAGAAATGGCTCTGTTAGGCAGTCATTAGTCCGACCGCAGCGATGCTTCTGGGTCTACAGCTCTTGGGCCTTTGCTTCTTCATGTCACTTTTACACATCCTCAGGTATTGCGGGTATTTTTTTTTATGTCATAACCATCTCAATTGGCGAGTTAAATTATAACGGATTTGTACCAGAGGTCCAACCTAACGTAAAATAAAATGTTTGAAAAACTAATCCTGGCTTACTCTGTGATTTATTTATTTGTGTGGTTTGCGCCTTCATGGCACTTTTTCAGAGCATACTGAAATAAACCTCTAGATATATGGCTTAGAACTCATAAGCTTTGAGTTTATAGTCCCTTGGGTAATGTATGGGTGAATACAGATACAGATACAGATAATACAGATGATCCTTTTACAAATCATGCATTAATCAAACGTAATGGTTTCATACAAAAAAAAATTTCTTTTATCTGAGATAAGTCGATATTTTGAGTTTTCATGTTGTAAAAATATGAATGGAAAAACGTTTGGACACTATAAGTCAGTTCCAGCACAAAATGTAATGGGACGTATGATATACATCTACATTAATAAAATATATACACACAAATACAACCACTAGGTATATATAGCAGGGTATGTTATACCTATTAGGTTGTCAGAAATCATTGTACTTAAACAGAAGCTCACTCATATTGATCCCACCTCTTTTATTCTTGTGCAAAAAAAAAAGAAGGAAATAAAAAAAATAACTATTTTTATTTTAAAAATTGTGTTTTCGCAGTGAAAATAATTCTGACTGAAGGAGGAGTTATGTTACAGGTCTGAAAAAATAAAGAAATCCCCGATTCGTCGGTATCACCCGACAACCTTTTACTCAAGTCAAAACAATGACGAGGTAAGTTTAAAATTATCTTATAAAATTTTTCAATTAATAACAAATAATAGAAGAAATTTAAAATTGCACGATTCCAAAACCATATTTTGATAAATATTTTGGAATTACGGGATTTCGTCTTTAAAATGTTAATATTCTTGATTGCTAAGGAATGTGGACACTTTAGGAAACTATCCTTTGAGGGACAGGATTTTAAAGAAAAATAAAACTCAAGCTGTATTCATAGTGTGGCCTACTGAATAAAAAACTTTGAGTAAGAAAATAAACTGTATGATGTTGAGGAATTTTAACTATATGAGGTGGATTAGAAAGTATCGCACCATGCATAAAAAGCTATGAAAAATGTGGGACTGTTTTTAACCCTAACGGGTTAATACGTATTGTGGAATAGATGGATGTTTGTTTTAATGTGAGATTTATACTTTTTCTGTACATTACATCAAACGTGGTCAGCCCGACACAGCAGCGGACGATGTCCATTACGCCTACGGTGGCGGGGAGAGCCACGCGGGTGAGGTGACTTCAACACATCAAGACAACGATTACCAGGAGTCAGCCTACCAGCCTGAGGTAATTATTTCTTACTTTAATTCATGTATGTTTTTATATTCCCCATTCAAGTTAACTTTGTGTTAGGCAAAGGGAACCGGTGGCTAAGCAAATTTAAAAATAACTCTGCAAAAGGGTCGTGCATGGAATGCGTTTGTATGGAGAAATGTGGCGATGGAGAGCGAGTTAATTAAGGAATGAAACCTTTGAAAATTTTCTGTTTATAGATTTATGTGATCAGAACAGTGACTCTATAAATTATGACTTAGATATTCGTTCACACCAATGTGATATTTTCACTGTTTACGCTGTCAAAAAATTAGTATTTATTAATCCATCCAAACAACAAACATGGACAAGTTTATCAACCTTTTAGTAAACAAAATTTTATTACTAGCTCCTCTATGTGCTTATCTCTTTAAACTGAAGGTAGTCTTATTAAATTATTAACGTGAACAGTTTTGTGAGGGAAGATTCTGTTGCTGAATTTTCGTAAGTAAATTTTATTTTTATGAAATAAAATAGACTCTTCGCAATTAAAATAAATAATACTTATCATCAATACGTAAATCATTTATATTTAATAATACAATTTTCATTACTTTAACCATAAATTGCTGCAAATGTAGTTTTAAGCGATTAATAATTGTTTTGTACCTTTAAGTAGGTACAGGTACGCTGTTTACGTAAGTTGCATTGAGTTGTTTAAGGTTTTCAATTATAATTTGGATTTTAAATTACTTTACAGGTTGAGGTACCCCACCTAGCTGGTGACTTCCATGCTGAGCCACCCCACCAACCTGGGTACAAACCGGCGGTACATTACGATGATTACCATTCCGTGGCTGGACACCAGAGCGACGACTTCCGACATAGCGGCTACCACGAAGACCCCGGGTACGGCTACCACTATGACGAACCAGCCCACGATCACCACCACGACCTGTCACTCGGGTACCATTACCTACCACCACCGGCGCCCGCCCTTCCTGCTCACCCTGTGGCCGAAACGCCAAAGCAGACGCCCCCTCAATTGTTTACCTACTACTACCTGGGCAGGCATTTATGGTAAAATCACTTTTGGTGCCTCTATTTAAAAACCAACTGATTCCCTGGCCCACAAAGAGGCCGTAGTATATATAAGTATGGAGTAACCATCCCCTAGAAGCCACAAGAAGACCCCAAGCACTCTCCTGTGCTCACCTCTGCAGAATTTACTGAACTTTTATAACTCCAATTACGGAAAGGTGCCTTCTACGAAAAATAAAATCGGATGATGTTAGCCATATTTAACACAAATAACAATTGTAAAAAAAAAAAAATATTCACAAAGGCTTTAAAGTATCTATCTTCTTAAAGATTTTAACAGTAGGTCCACGTTTCACCTAATTGAGGCACCATCAGGGTTAAAAAAAATAAAAAAGTACATGTATATAATTAAAATTTACAAACAAATCCAATAAATAAAACAAATTGGTTACAATCCAACGAATAAAAACAAACAGACGTGTGGATGATGTATCATTTTTTATCACTCGTCTTTACTTTCTTGCACATTCCTGGAAATTTCAGGCTTGTTAGAAAGCTTATGTTACAGGCAAAACAAATACAGGAACGATGATAAAAAAATGAAATTTTTAAACTTCAAATAGTTTCTTTCTCTTAGGGCACATCTGAAAGAACACTCCACCTTTTTTCAACCTAGTATCACTAAAAAAAGTTGCATTGAAATCGGCCCTTAGCCTCTTTTTGTTAGTTGTAGTTTCACAAAAAAAGTGGAGAAAATTAGATCCCCCCCCCTACGAAAATGAATCTTCTACTTGGTATTTTCCTGACCTCTTACGACCTGCATTCGTTCTTTCTTCATAACACTGTTCTAAATGTTGAGTTGAACTCAAATCAGTTAAATCATGTTTTTTTCTGATAAAAAGCCCGTGTAATGTTTTTCAAAATTTAATACCTGGAACTTCCAAGACAATTGAAGAAAAATCAAAATCTAAAACGCACTTGTTTAAACGCCATCCGCCTATGGGTCATTGAGACTCAGAAGGCTGGCCGTAATAAAATTGCCGACGATATATGATAAATAATCCCTCTTGCTTGTTCCTTTGACAAACTCCATTAAATGTTTCAGGTACATCCCCCTGTATTTCAGCATCTACTTCATTATCTACGTGGGAGCCCTCGTCCTCAAAGCGATCGCTAGGCACAAGATAGAGTACCCGATCAATCTCCAGGTAGCCGCGGCACATATTAGAGCAGCGAAAGCACTAGAAGATGCTTCCAAGAAGTTCTACATGTGACAGTGACTTTCTTCTGGTGCCGACAGATTATTCTTCTATACTATCCACATATTATTGTCATTCGTAATTTTCTTAAATTACTGTGTAAACTTTCTTCAATAATCATTCTCGTTGTTTTCTATGAACTATAAGCAAGAACAGAATTTTGAACACAAACAAGTGCGTAAATCCTTGCGATAAAATGATTCAAGCTAGCTCATGTTTTATTATAATGTCGCCTATAAATATGAAATATTATGGAAACTTATTTTATAGAGTGATTATATAAAAGTATGCATTATATATTAGCACAAAACTATTTTTTTATTATTCAAAGATTGGAAATATATTTCGGGGTTGTAATTAAGTCCTTAACCTTAAGCAGAATGAGTTGTCATTAAATTGGTAAGGGATTTACTTAATTTAGTTACAGATGGAAAATAAGCCCATAGCACTAGATTTGTTTACATTATCATAACATTTTGAGCCCCTTTTAGAGCCGTGTAGCGGGCAGTTAGTTATGAATGAGGTGTCAACGGCCCGGTCACAGGTGGCAACCACCTTGTTAATTTAAGTTAATTGTAACTGTATTGTTATTTAGCTCCATTATGTACAGGAACCGTTTTTTGGAACTCACTCCATTTATGATTTTTTTTTTGTTTTTTATGAAGTAACAACACACATCAGGCCAGCACGTGAAAAATGCACAAAGCAGAAAATGCTCAATGTCGCAGTTTGATAAATTGATGTAGTTTTGTGTTCTTTTGATCAAATTTTATTTATTTAAAATAATTGCCAGATGAGGATAGTAAATTTGAATAAACAGTTTGAGATTGCGTGCTTACACAAAATCTAATTTTGAATAATTAATAATATATTATATACCTGGAGAGTTGCTTATAAACTAAGCCATACATCTTGGTTTAGTGGAATGTTTTATTTATATATTAATTAATAGATTCACTCCAGTGTAATACATAAATATATTCAAAATAAACCATAATCAATGTAAAAATTTATTTTTTTGTACATAGATAAGAGAATGGCGAGTGTTTTGATCCAAGGATCAAATAGTTTATTATACAATGGATAGATGTGTTTATATTACGTGTGGCTGTACCAGACAGGTTTCATGGAGTACAGTTGAGACCGCTGTATCATCTCGGTATGTAACCACCACTGTTTTCGACGAAGTAGGCTATGCATAACAGTGAGTTATATACAACAGTGGGTCAGCGCTTGAGCCCCAAGTAATACAACTTGGTATTCCAAAAAAAAAAAATCCAATTTTATACTCAATTGGGCTAAGCTTAGCGTATGCGATCCTTTTACAACTGCGTACTTGTATCAGGAAGGAATTAGTTGTAGATATACTTTTCAAGGTATAACAAGCAAGATTCAAGCATTATAAATCTATATGAAAAGTATTTAGTTTTTAATGGCTTGTAGCTGGTTATGATTGAGAACATAAAATAAGTCAATCTGTAGGTTTATCCAACAAATTAATGCATTTAAGCAATTGTAAGACAGTGTGAGCTGCTCGAAATGCGTGTACGAGAATACATGCATTAATTTGTGGAATGACATTATTTACTCAAAAAGTGTTTAAATGCATATTTGTCTTTTTTTAAATGGTGGATCTAACTATCTTCAAATAGATCATCCGAACATTTATTATTTAAAAGTTCACTCTTAATAGAGTTTTTCTGATAATTGGTCTCAAACAATTATTGTCAGGATTTTTTAACGTCTTCATTTAATTTAGTAAATTAGTTTAATGCCCAAAATTTGAAATAAAGATGGAACATACAAATTTTATACAAGAAAACTCTAAATAATTGTAAAAACCCGCTAGCACCACATGTCAATTAACAATAAATTAAAAAATATTTTATATAAATAAAAACCATTTTTTATATTTATACAACCAAACCTACTGCAATGTGAAGATTATTGTAATTTAGTAGTGAAGTCACCTTCATGGTAGCTGACTTATGATGCTGTTATCATCCTACCGTATACATGTATGCATGCTTCTTATCCACGAGTCCTATCCACCATGGCCACAACAGATCTATGATTTATTCACTGATTAACAGGCTTCTGAAAATGCCTTTGAACGAAACGCACTATAAACAAAGAAATCAAAAACTTGTACTCACATGTACTTCTCCCTATATTGCCAGAACAACAAAATAATGCATATTTGTCTTTTTTTTAAATGGTGGATCTAATTATCTTCAAATAGATCATCCGAAAATTTCTTATTTAAAAGTTCACTCTCAATAGAGTTTTTCTGATAATTGGTCTCAAACAATTATTGTCAGGATTTTTTAACGTCTTCATAGAAGTGGTTGATATATTTAGAGTTATTGTTATGGTTACTGCATCACGCCTAAACCCTAATATGTCTATATCCGAAAATGTGTGTTGGTTATGTTTGAAAACATAAAATATAATTAAATTACTTTAATGCCCAAAATTTGAAATAAAGATGGAACATGCAAATTTTATACAAGAAAACTCTAAATAATTGTAAAAACCCGCTAGCACCACATGTCAATTAACAATAAATTAAAAAATATTTTATATAAATAAAAACCATTTTTTATATTTATACAACAAAACCTACTGCAATGTGAAGATTATTGTAATTTAGTAGTGAAGTCACCTTCATGGTAGCTGACTTATGATGCTGTTATCATCCTACCGTATACATGTATGCATGCTTCTTATCCACGAGTCCTATCCACCATGGCCACAACAGATCTATGATTTATTCACTGATTAACAGGCTTCTGAAAATGCCTTTGAACGAAACGCACTATAAACAAAGAAATCAAAAACTTGTACTCACATGTACTTCTCCCTATATTGCCAGAACAACAAAATAATGCATATTTGTCTTTTTTTTAAATGGTGGATCTAATTATCTTCAAATAGATCATCCGAAAATTTCTTATTTAAAAGTTCACTCTCAATAGAGTTTTTCTGATAATTGGTCTCAAACAATTATTGTCAGGATTTTTTAACGTCTTCATAGAAGTGGTTGATATATTTAGAGTTATTGTTATGGTTACTGCATCACGCCTAAACCCTAATATGTCTATATCCGAAAATGTGTGTTGGTTATGTTTGAAAACATAAAATATAATTAAATTACTTTAATGCCCAAAATTTGAAATAAAGATGGAACATACAAATTTTATACAAGAAAACTCTAAATAATTGTAAAAACCCGCTAGCACCAGTAAAAACGCACCATAAGAAGTCAAAAACTTGTACTCACATGTACGTCTCTCTATATTGCCAGAACAACAAAATAACCTGAAAGAATTATTAAGAAATCCAGCATGAAAGCTTAATATTGTAATTGGCTAGCACTTCTTAGTAACATTTCCTACACCAAAGATCCTGTAGACATAAAATACGTTGAGATATTCAATTTGATATGCCTTTTCATAAAAATAGAAAAACACCCTAAATATCCGAAAATTAATAATGTTTAGCCCCGAATATGGAATATTAGGTATTCTAATCCATAAGTTCGGTGCATTGAGCGTATAGCAATATTTCTGCTTGTAAACATATTGGAAAAAAATATACTCTTTTGAATTATCATCGGCAATGGAATGTAATAAGGCTTACCAAAAGGTGGACATTGATTCTTGAATCTAATAGTTACAGTTAGTAAACCATATCAGTTGGTTAAGAAGAGACATTTCCCATAAGTTAAATGTTATGTTGATACGCAGAAACGTATTGTTAATGAGATTGTTTGGGTGCTGAAAGGCTTAAGTAAACAACTTAGATCCTTTTCAGTGCTCATGACGATATGATGAATTATTTACTGGGTGATATCTATAAGAATGGGTGTTCGGGATCGTCCATTAGGTTCTCTTGAGGTACTTCAGGTGGGTTCGCGTAAACGATGTCCAAGCCGTTCACCAATATCGGCGCAGGTAACGCATGAAGTATTGCACAAGTGTTGTGGGATCAGATGGGCATGGCTTGACGTAACCGCTGGGGTGAAAGCCGCGTCCCACATTGTCTCCAGGAAACCCTCAAATATATGTCAGCTCCTCATCTCTTGTTACTTCTTCAAGGGCTTTATCGGATTTGCATTGTAAATAGTAATCTCTCCCCCTCCCCCTGCATAGCGGACAGGGAGGAGAGCTCAAGGAAAGAGATTAAGCGATATACGTTATCTTGAGATTATCTTTCAGGTAATAGCCAGTGCCAATGGGACCTGTTTGTATTAAAATAAACTCTAGTGCGCTTTATTATATAATATTGTCGAGAAGATACACTTTCTATGCGGTTTTCATCATGGGAACGCTTGCACCCACGTAATTGACAATTTACGATGACACTTGTTGCGTATGATAATTATATAAACTTACTTTCATTACATAAGGTCGAACTTAAACGGTTGTTTTTTTATTGAATAAGATTTTCGACACCTTACCCCTTTTGGAGGCTGAAAAAGAAAATGGCAATAAAATTGGCTTGGAGATTGATTATCTAGTATCAGTGTAATTGACCCCGACCTAGCAGTCACTAGTAGGAGTAATACCTAGAAGGCCTATAGACTTGTGTTCCGGTAGTGGACTGAGGATTTGAACAGTACAATATTGTATCGTTCCAATTTCAGTATATGTACCGCCGAAGCGAGTACTTATTTATCTTAATTACTTATTGCCTTATAAAAGGCAGATTGTAACTATAGCACAATAAAGGAATATAATAATAATGATAATATTGTATATGTAAGCGTGGTGATGAGATGGCTTGGAAAAGGAATGAACCAAGAAAATATTGGCCGCGGAAGGAGGGCAAGTGCCACCCTAATAAAAATGTCCCAAATAAAAATCTTTAAGTAAAAAAACAACAACCTATATTTGAATAAAATTACAATTTGCTCCAGAAAGGCAAAAATAATTGTCATGAAATTTCGCATCCATTCCATATTAGTCCGTCTCCCATCACAGTTTGAAGTCGTTCAATATTTTTTTCGAATACCTTTTCAAAGGAATTATGCTCACGAGTTTTTCGGGAGAAAAATCAAGCTCCTCAGACTTTCATTTGCGACCCCACATATGGGGTATATTTATGATCAGCAAGTAATTTATTACAAGATAACCAACTTTCCGAATTTTGTCCACTTAAAATGCTCATACGTCCTACTGTGCAGCGTCAGAACTCCCAGTGACTAAATATTTAGTAAAGGTCTCGGGGCCACTTCCGCATCAATAAATCTCTAAGAGGGGGGGGGACAACAGATCTAAAGAAGCAAATTTATGATTCGCTTCAACTTAGTGTTGAGTCCCACCATGGGACCCCCTCCCTACACCACACCAACAGTAAAAGTAAGTCAAAAATGAGGGAGGATACTAGAGAATTGACTGCCAAGAGATTGCTTCGAGTGCTCGGCAAGGAGGTACAAATTTCATAGGTTTTAGTTGTCTTAGGACTTTTTAAATGTTATTTGGTTAAGATAAAAGCAATTAAGTGGTAGCTAATTCTCATTATAACATTAAATTGAAATGTTAACACTAAAACAGTACGGACCGGATTCTCCATGTCTGGAGCTCATGCATCCAAGCAAAAACGATAGGGAGAACTAATCCCAAGCCCCTCCCCCCGAGGTCGACTGACTCACAGGCAACATCCAAGCCCTACCTTGCTCGTAGGGGGGATATGTATATTCATTTTAAGGAGATGTGAGGAAAACACTTATTTCTTATTAATATTTCATACACCACCTCATGATGTTTACATAGTTGTTGGTAGTAAACCTTTAAAATTACATATGGTTTGAATAGTTTATGTTACAAACATATTTTAGCAGAATACCGAGCCTTTCAGTCCTTGTTAGTTAACAGGCTTACCGTTTTATGCAATTTTATTTATAGGTAATTATGAAGGTATATTAATTGCTAAATGAGTTAAAACAGAAACATAAATAAACGGAATCTACTTAGTATTTCACGGTGTTACTTCACAGTCCCATGGTTACATGCAGTGCCTATAACTAGAGGCAACTACACGGTTGGTTGCAATACCCAACAGAATGGCTATTTAAAATAAACTTTATTGCTTTGTTGAGGGCTGGTGTTATTATCGAGTCGTCACCCCTGGATACATGGTAAAACGGTCGGACTCCGACAGGGCAATAACTGATTTGCCAACCGCGGATGATCGAGGCCCGACCAGAGGCAGGTACCATCAGTTACACAATAGCCGTGAAAGTGGAATAAATTACTAGTTGGTCGACGAACTCAGGTTTGCATCACGACTGGTCAACCTTGGCACTAGTTCCCTCCTTCGTCAGCTCCGGTTCTTCCACGACTTATGTACGGTCGACTACCCTTATCCCGCAGAAAGAAAAATCAAGTTTGAATAAAAGAAATTCATATAAAACCCACCCTTTAGGCATCCCACACCCCATATTCTTTTCATACATCCATCAAATAGGACTCCCCTTAGTGAAAGGCACCCATCAATCCAAAATAATTTTCCTTTTATTTTTCCCACATCCTATTTTATAAGTTATTTTTTATAAGTTTGAGAGCTATGAAAAAAAAAAAAAAGTTACAATAAAACGATATGTAAACAAAATTACAATAGTCCATTACGTAAATATTTATTAGAAGCTAACTCCACTTATAGACGGTAAATTTACAAAATCATTATGATAGAGATTTTTAATTTTGTTTGTTTTTCCTCTTAATTTAATTTATGTAATCATTCATTTAATATAAAAGCTAATTTATGATGTATTCAATCTGTATCGTTGTATATACACGTATGCAATATACATTTAAATCTCTCTCTCTCTCTCTCTCTCTCCCTCTCTCTCTCTCTCTCTCTCTCTCTCTCTCCCTCCCTCTCTCTCTCTCTCTCTCTCTCTCTCTCTCTCTCTCTCTCTCTCTCTCTCTCTCTCTCCCACTCTCTCTCTCTTTCTCTCTCTGTAAAAAAACAAAACATTTTGGACATTTCCACAATTTTCTATCAAATTTCAGCTTTAAAACAAGATAGAAACTTTAGAGAGTAACTTCTCAGCGTGTAAGCTTGCAAAAAGATGACATATACAATAAGAATGTTTTCGTCAAAGTATGATTATTTAAAGGCTAAACTGGTTGATTTGAGGATCTGTTGTTTGTTCATTTATTACTTCAAAATTATGGATAAGGGAAAAATAAAGGAATTTATTTGGGGTGAGCGGATCCTTTTACTAGGAGTACGAAGGTGGAGTGAGGGAATTAAGGAGCGTGGGACCTCGGTAGAGGCGGAAATGTTGCGGTGCAGTGGTGAGAGCCCACTGAAGGCTGAGCCTAGAGTCCCTCTAGGCATGAGAGTATTTCAATTTTATATTGTATCTATACCAGCTTATTAGATACAGTTGCCAGACGCCAGAGCGCCTCTACACTAAAACAACAATACATTTAATACATAAAACTAAAATATCCACTTATTTATTTAAACAAATATGTCATAAAAATAACCTATAGCAATTCATTAGATTTATTGAAACCACCTTATGTTTACACACTTTGGTGTGTCAGTATGTCTTGGAATTGGTGCCTTTTATGACTTGCACACTTGAAAGCTTACGAGGAACCCCAATTCTATGTTGGAATGATATAAATAATATAGCTACCCTTATAAAATACGATAAAATGTATAATTAAATAAATAATTGTATAAAATCAAATAATTAAATACTTGGTATTACGAAAAATGTCTATAGCTTTGATCTATATAACTAAGTCTTAACTTCCTTAAATATATAAATGAATATATAATATAATAATAATATATAATATAATATGCTTATATTTCATTTATATTATATTTATATAATATGTTTTGTTCTTAAGGTTTGTTGATTTTTTCCTAAATCACAAAACCTTTTGTTTTCACCGATGTGTCTGTCTCTCGTTGTCTTAGTGAGCCTCTTGATCTGGCTAGAGGTATAAAAGTTTAATATTTTCAAGACATCAAAAATATTTATAAAACATGAGAAAGTAACATTAATTAATTAGTTGGTATTAAAAAAAAAAGTTGGATTAGGGTATGAAACTGAAAATTTGATCTCCTAATTAACAACATGGGGTAATAATTACAATAAATATAAAAAATATTTTTTTTTAATGTCATGTATTTAATCGATCTGTTTCACTTACCCTGTTTCATGGACTTGATAGATTTTTTTCATTTGCTCGGGAGTTGATAAAAATCTCTATGTAAAAACTGGCACAGACATGGGAGAAAACCCTGGGGATTCTGGTTTTGAAAATACCAAAGTACCCAAAAAAGCAACATGTTGGTCTGTTCTAAAGGGGTTATTTCGTCTCCACATAAAATAGAATGTATAGCAATCAAGACAAGTAAAATTTATCATAAGATTAGTTCGTTCCTAATAATAAATAACATCTTTTTTGAGCGCTAACTTGTTAAAAAGTAGAACTGAAACAGCATGTTTAAAAACTTATTGCACTAGCTTATTGTTTCCAATTCCAACAACAAATAAGTGCTGTTATAAAAAAAAGAGCATGCACAAAAGTGTGGTTTTCTAATATTTCTTGATGGTTAATAAGCAAGGGTTTGGACATTCTATGTAGTTATCTCAAGACCTACTTATCTTTCTTCTGGCATAATGTTGTAGCCAATTATAGCCGATTTCTTTTACAACCGACCTAAATGCTCCGTTTAGAGCCTTCACGCGATGCTGTAACAACGTATACGAGTACATTCTACAAAATGTGGGCATCTGTAAATGTCAAATAGATAAAACACTGAAACTTCAAGTGACTTGACACATAGGGAAAAAATGTGCACTCAAGATTAGGAATCAAATGCTCCGAGGATGAAGAGGTTTGAATGGGTCTCGTTCAATGGAGAGGTTATTAGGGGCAGTGGTTACAGGTGTCGTTACTAAATTACGAAAAACACTTGTGCAACAGTTTTAACGAGTTCTGCACGATCATTAATGAACGAACCGATCAATTATCTTCTACCAAGAGGTCATTCCCTTATGCAACGGTATTATTATTATTATTATTATTTTTCAATCTTGGTTCTAAAAACACCAGATGCCAATTAAAAAAGTTGAGTTCATATACTTGACGAATGATCACACTATCCTCAGGTCAGCTCGTACCTTATTTCTAAACTCATTTGTAGGGTTCAAGAAGTAGTTTGAAAACTATTTTTTTTCTATTGCAGAACAATGTATTCCGATTAGCCGTTAATTTGTTTGATTATTGAGAATCAGCCAAATCCTCAGAGAGTTAAAAGTCTGCAGCTTCAGTGAACACATGGGATTGCTGTTGCTATAACACCACAAAAAATTGGGTTTTTCTCGAGAACAGCCCTCTCCACGAAACCTTAAAACGAAGACTTCATCTAAATTATAGAAAAAACATAAAATTATAATGGATACTCTTAACTATTCCATCGCTCTTGCAATTTGCTCCCCCAGCCTACATGTCAGCTTCTTGTATCCTCCCTCATTTTCCCGCACTTTGACTATGGCTCTGTGGTGTATGGGGGTTTCTTGAGAGGACTTGACAGATTGAAATGAATCATGAACTGCTTCCTTAGATTTTTCTCGGGAGCTCTCATGTCTCCCACCTCAACTCCAAGTTAGGGTATCCATCCTTTCCTAGCCTTTCCCCTATTTCCTTGCACAATATTTCCTTGGATGATTTCCCTTCAAACCATCATTACTCATCACCCTCCTTATATATACAATATTTTACATTTAAAATCTACAGTGTACTCCCGGGATACGAGATCCCGTCTTTCTGACCTTATATTCCTGCCCACAAAACGTCAGCATATGACCGTTCCTTCCTCGCTCGCTCAATTACTCTCTCTTCTCTACCTCCTGATTTCCACCATGCTTCATCCACTACGCTTCATCAACCATGAACCTTCAAACCACTCCTATTCCAACACCTCTTAATCATCCAACAGACGCTCGCTAGTTGGGAACTATTTACTAATTATATTATATTTTCATGGTTGTATTTTTTGTTCTCGCTATTGTAAATTTAGCTGGTATGTAATTTTTTCTTTCCCCTTCTTTTTTCTCTTTTGTACCAACCTAATGGTTTTAAGAGTTTTCTTTTATTGAGTTTTTTTTTTTTGAGCAAATGTGGCTTTTTTTGTTGTTATGTGTTTCCATTTATGATTTTATTTGCTAAATTCATTAAAGAATCTTATGTTATTTTATTATTTTTTCTTACAGAGGCTCACACTTTTACATTGATGTTTTCTTTGTATGTTTTTTTTTTTATAATGTAATACGTATTTGCCAGACATTGAGCATTGTATCCATAGGAGGCTTTGCCTTGAATAGTTTTTTTTTCTATTCTATTATTATAATTGGATCTTATAAAGTAAACTTTTACAAGCGTCATTATAAAAAAGCGAAAGAATGAGAGATTTAAGTCTTATAGTATTGGTTAGCGCAGTATAATTTTATTAGTATTATTTTTATAATAATATTACATACTTTTTGATCACCAGCAAAGTTTTATGACGATTTTTAAAGTTTTATTTCCAAATCGGAAACCTTTAGGTTTTCACCTGTGTCTATCATTTGATTACCCAACGACATGAAAAATATTTTCCACTCCATAAACCATAAATTAACTCCCAAATCCCCATAAAGTTATTAGGTAAATTTATTAATGAATTGATTACTTGCTGTTACGTGCGAGTTAAATAACTTTTCACAGGGTTTGCAATATGTATTTTTTACTTATTTTTTTTGGACTGTAGTTTCACGGATTAATATGGATAGCAAAAATTATCTTCAATTAACACTACGATTACCTCGCAAGAAAATGTTTTAAAAAATACTCTTTTGATGACCGTTTTATTTATTTGCGGTTTTTCATTCAAATGGCACAACATGTAAACAATAAATCTTTGTTTTACATTGAGTGAAATATTGTTTTTAAGAAATTAAAGCATTAGTGAAATTATAACATAACGATATTGTTCCAAGCTGTGAAGATGTTGCCAAAGGATTGCTGTTGATTCGAAACGTAGCAGACAACTATTAATAAATTAATTGTTAAATTTATAAAAGGGATTAATAAAAAATAGGGAAGGGTATTATGTACATATTTTAACATGATCAATTTTCACATCCTTCAAAATAAAACACGTTGCTATCCTCTTGAGAGGCCAATACGTGAAGTCTTGGAAGTCGTCATCAGATAAACACGCAAGGTGATTCCGTGTTTATGCCTGTTCGTCGCATTACAATACCTTGGTAATGTTAGTTGTTCAACGAGTGGATAAAGGACATCTCATTTAATCTATAACCGGATGCCTCAACCACGACAGGGGGAGGAAGTTGTGATGAGCCAAAGATAAAGGATATGGGGTATGTGCAATGCGGGGGGATGTGGGGCAAACCACCCCCCTCCCGAGTACGGTGAAGGCCGGTCAGTAGTGCCACAGCCGGCGGCATGTCGTCTTCGCCAGTCCCTCGCTACTCCAGTTCTTCCTCTCGTCTCTGAGATCGCCAGTTGCCACCTCTGTAGGTAGCTTCATTAATTAATCACCTTCTTAATTACACTAATATCGACGACAATCGCTTACATAATATCCTACTTAACTATAATCCTAATCATATAATAGTTGGTCCAATAATTAGTAGTCACCATTTTTTTCTTATTGTTTTAAAGATTTTTTTCATTCTTTTCCGTTTAATTTTTGTTACAAGATAATTACAAACCTTATTATATTTTTAAAATAAATTAATATTTTTATTTTTATTTAATAAGAAAAGCCACAAGTCTCTCCCAAAATATCTTTTTTAATATTTTTTATATTTTTAATATCTGTGAATATGACGTCATCAGTCAACAACGCCTCGCATTCAGGCATCCTCAGAACTACAATTCAGACAAAAATATATATTTTTATATAAAGATGACAATTTATACAATATACTTAATTGAATAGATAGTAGGATTGGAAACAATATAAAGAATAAAACAACACGTGTGAATGATATTATATTTAAATTATTATTAATTAGTTGTTATAAATACCGGATTGGTAACCTCGTTGCAAAAGTAAATTAAAACTAGTAAATGACAAATCAGTATTACATCAAACAGTAAATGTGTTAATACACAAATCATTTTATTAACTTAAGTTGTATGAAAAATTATTTGAATACTTAGAACCGAAAATATTATTTGTATTATTGACCCTTAAAATAATTGATTAATGACCCTTCATTATTTTTCATGGGGTTTCTTTTGTATTTAGCATCATTGGGAAATTGATTGGAACTTCCTCAAAAATTTCATATGTGAAAAACACCCATAATACTATTGTTTAGAGTAGAATAGAAAAAAAATAAATATTCTGGGGCCACAATATGGTTCTGGTAGATAAATCAAATTCTGGCTGGTAAAACTAAATACAGGGTGACCCAAAAATGTCTACACAGTTTGAATGATTATTACATCAGTTCACATATAATTAATATTTAAATGCAAAAAAAAAAAAATCTACATAAAATGTATAACGTTTCTTTCTACCACAAATGTTTAAAATGATTACCATAACAAACATTTAAGTGTTGAGGCGAATTATCTGTCAATTCTAGAGTCGTCGTTTTTATGGCGTTGGGTTTATCTTTAAGGTATCCTCACAAGAAAAAAGGCAGCGATTTCAGATCTGGTACAGGAGCAAACCATTTTATGGGACCTCGTCGTCCAAGTCATCTGTTTGGAAGATTCTCATTGAGAATTGGCCTTGGCTCTTATATGACGATGTGCTCCGTTCTGTTGGAAATAAAATTTGCCATCTTTACCAAAGTGTATTAAACAGTCCACACATTTTTTTGGGGGGGGGGGCATTCTATAGTCCATAACAATGAGAAACGGATAAATACAATAAGCTGTACACCTCATTATAACCTGTATACCTCTTTCAGAAGAATAAACCGGACAAAAAAATATCCCAAAATGACTATCAGTAAATGAATGCTTGGTGCGTTTCAAAAGTAAAAACGATTTAATAAAAAGAAAACCGTAACACTTGTGAGTGTTACATAATATAAAGTTTACTTATAAAAAGTGCTTACTATCAAAGGACCAGACTCTAATTGTTTAAATAAACTATCTTTAAAATTATTTTGTGGGATCACTATTATTTTTCCCATTTCTGGGGAACAAAATGGAATATTCAGTATCTAGAGAAATGAAATGTCTCCAGGTCAAATAAAATAAACACTCCAAGTGCGAACAAGTTCAAAAGTGATATAACTGGGAACATTATAATGAGGAAAATCACTGAGATCATCAATTTGATACTTTATAGGAACATGAATTTTTTTTCGTTTGTCATTAACTAACGAACTGTTATTACTTTTGATTTGATTATCACTATTTTTCTTGTCTTCCTGTCATTTACCGTGGTTGACATGTCGTGTCTCATGGTCAAACGATGGTATGAGACAGAGTAACATGTGTGTGAAAACATAATGGCTTGAAAACCTTAGGAATGGACATATGTATATATCCTCCATCGAAAGCTATACAACTTAAGGAAGTTGATTGAGCATATTAGGATGGATCACGCTAAGTGCCCGGGACTGCCTATTAATATTCTCCTAACAATAAATTAATTTATTGCTCATTCATTATTCTCTAATAAAAATTATTCTTTTGTATTCAGTCAGACGAGTTCTGGCGCCTAAGCCCAAGGTAACTGCTTATCCTACTGCTTTGTCGCTCTGTCCTGAATGATATCGAGAAATGGCCTTGTACTTGAAGCTCCTTCATTTTTCCAAAAGTCCTGAAATTTATTAGCTGCACCAGGTACAGCTATTAATCACACACGTCATCACTGTTACCAGTAGCAGATACGTCCTGCTGTTGTAATCTATTATTGTATAAGTACATAAAATATAACTTACCTATTATTTTTGTTTTTTAAAGTCTGAATCTTTTTTTTTTTAAAGTTTGAATTTTTTGAAGTATTTTGTGGAAAGAAATGTAAGAACCTGCCGAGGTTTTTTGATGGGACTTACTATGTGAGGAAAACACTTCACACTTATTTTATACATTAAGATGTTCTGGATTTTTAATTTTCCATAATCCACCACCTGATATTTTTTATTTTGTTTAAATTAAATTACCATAACATGTATTGTGATGAATAAATGTGAAAATTAAAATAACATGTGATCTCTCCTTTGGCCAATGAGATCCAAAGTCAGGTGGCGTTGAGGAGGAAAATGTTAGTTTATGCCTAGCCTTGAGTGAGGGTCATACTTCTGTTCGAAGTGATCTGTAATTTTGAAAATATTGAATAATAAAGGCCACTTCAAGAAAAAGCAACGAGTTAAAAGAATCATTGGCCATACTGACGACCAAAAAAAAGGTAAATAGGTAACGAGGTATTTTCGAATATATTTACGAATAATAAATAAAAACAACCAAAGGTTATTCGTTCGGTAGATTCGTTCCTACTATTTTAGGAGATTCATATAAATGTTTTTATTATAATTTATTTAGGGAAAAGAAGATGGGACAGTGAATTCAGATTTTTGAAGCACTTTAAAATCAGGGGTCTTTAGGCAAACCATCTTCTAGTCTAAAAGCTATAGTGAAATCAGGCACAGATTCCAGACACTTCAACCAAAAATGCTGGACATAAAATCTTGTAAATGACATAAAAATTACTAACATGAGGAAAAATCAGTAATAAATTATTTATAGTTTTTTTTAAACCTTTCAGAGTCTAGTCTTGATAGATAATAAATAAATACATTACTACAAGATATACGATAATTTTACTCCTAATTCATTGCTGTATTTATTTCTCTTCTCTCGGTAGCTTAGCTGACCGTAGCAGCAATTGAGAAGAGTCAAGATCAAAAATATCTACTTTCTGTCTAATTATAACTTCGAATCAGCAGTCGATTTTTAGATGTTTTTAAGTTTGACTTGGCTACAATATCGACTCCAGTTGCTAGGAATTCCTACGAAAAAAGAGAAATGGAAAAGATTAAGAGGAAGAAGATATGCAAGATAGATTTCAAAGGTGTGACCTTGATTGGAGTAGGAAAAAGGAATCGGGGCAAGACAAAAGATGAGATCCACTCTATGCATAGATAATCCAATACTGTACAGGCGATCAAAGAGGCCTTGAATAAATATGAGAAAGATGGATAGATGAATACACAAGTATCTTTTATAAGAAAATATTCCCTTCCTAAAGAAAGATACTGGTAATTCAATAATAATAAGAAAATGAAGAAACCGAAACCATTTATTTCTTTTACGTCCACGTTTTCTGCGTTACCTGCTTACAAGCAAGGGTTAATAAAGCCAGAAATGGGCTTATGTAAAGATACCATAAAAGTACTGAACACCCATAGGATATTTCTGCATTTTGTATTGCATCAAAAACCTTTTCACTGTAATAATCGTAATATGATAGTAAAAGGTTAAGTCGTGCTATGTGTTGCAACAGTGCCTGGGATTGGCTAACTAGCTCGCAGGAGTGCGGTTCCGGGAAGGTGAATAACTAACTGCTAATGGATCCCAAATGTTACTGGGTCAAGTGATCTGAGTGTATACGAATAATAGTGACAAATGTATGCTTATGTGATATGTATATATAATATTGACTACTATTTAGAAAGGAGTTCACCCAAAATTCGATTCGGGTTTGTTGCGTTTTTTTGTTCCCTCTCACTAACAATATTTACCGTTTTGAATTTTATATAAAGGTAGCGCTTCCTTCTTAGTTCCACCCTCGGTAGACTCTTACTACTTTCCCGATTCCACCCGCCTCCTTTAGGCATTCCACATCCTATATCCTTCTCATACATCCTTCAAATGGGGGACTCCCCTTAGTGAAAGGCACTCATTAGCCCAAAATAATTTTCCTTTATTTTTCCCACATCCTATTTTTATAAGTTTGAGAGCTAAGAAAAAAACAAAAAAACCTTAGTTTAATTATTTTCTCCTGGAATGGGGTATTGGTCCTGCCAGAACAGTATCTTTTCTATAACCAGTAAACCACTGAAGAGTAATGCTCAAGAAAATTATTTCTTTCTTTTCCTTAGTGAATTTATCTTGAAACATTGTGCCATTGTGTTCTACTGTCGTGTTCATTAAACTTTTTAAATCAATCTGAAAGCTTCAACGTCACCTCGAATGGTGAAGCCAGTTTAATATTGTTTACTAAACAAAATAAGCTTTGAAGAGAAAAATAAACAAACAATCTTTTTCGTTCCTCTAACTGTTATCAAGTCTCGCCTCAGGAGCTATATTTAATGTTTTGCTTGTTTCTCGCGATCAAGTACATATTATTAGAAGAACTCAAAAAGAATTTCAAAGTTATTGCAAATAATTAAGGTGTGTAAAATTGTATACTATGTGTTAAATGTCGTCTAAAACAATCTTAATAAGTATTATTTTATCAATGCTTATTTACATTTGGTTTTTATATGAGGAAATGTCTCATCTATGTATCAATAAATAAAATTATATATTTCTGACCAATATTTGGAGTGTTTTTTCACAATAATTTAGTATTTAAGAAACTGAAGCGAAGTCATAGGCGGACCATCTATCTAGATTAATTAATAAAAGAAAATCATTGTTATAAAAAAAAAGACGAGGCTGGTGGCTTTGACACGACTAGTTATTGTTAATTTCCTCTTTTAGTTTTCTTCACAAATAGTCACTGATTGTCCTCATTTGCAAGATGTAGCAAATTTTATTTCATGATCGATCGTTACTATTTAATTTGGTTTTTGACGCTCAATAAATTGCTTTGCAGTTCTGGTTTTTTTTTTATCATTTCTAAATTTTCGCCGGCTTTTTTAGCTTCCAAAATTTTTAAATATATCTCCAATTGACGAGTTATATTCTTTTAGCATATTCCAGAACCGACCATCGGCTTATGGTATCCCTCCTTCCATTACATCACGTGGTCTTTTTTTTTTTTAACTTACCGACAGTCTCCGACATAGCACTTCTTCAATTGGCCTTCTTCCGGAGCGTGTACTTGTTACCTCTACAAACTGCTGGACCTTTTTCATTGGCATTGTTTAAGTGAGAGTTTCCTCGATTCGAGTTCCTCGCTTCTTCACGTCTCGAGATATCTATCAGTATTTAGAAGTATTCAAGAGTTAAATTTAGTTCAAAATCATTGTAAATAGATTCGCCTGAGGATCTATAATTATATAGAATTATCTGTAAATTTGAAAGGGCTATGGAGGAAAAAACAAAAACAAAAATCAAGAGTCACGCAAGTTTATAACATATTTGTGAAAATATTTGTGGAAATTGTAAATAAATTTGGATCAATCTATTGCGATTTGGGAACTGCATTTAAAGACATTCATAACATTCACAGTCCGAGAAAATACTACATCGAAAAATGTTATGAATGAAAAACTGATAGTGAAAAATGGATGCTCAACTTCTGTTTATAAGGAAACAAGCAAACTATGATGTCATGACTACAGTGGGCTTACTGCTACAAGTTATGCTATCGCTGGTGAAAGGAATGAAGAAACATTTCGGAAGAACAAGATGTTTGAAAATTGTGGCCCAGAACTTAGTTTTTATTACAAAAATATAATAATATATATTCACTGGACAATATTTATCTTACAGCCACGTTTTAGAGGTACTGCCATTACACTTTCTATTTCGACCTCTTATAACTTATTTTATTTGTAAGTGGAGAATAAGACCACTGTTCTGTCTCTATATTCTCTTGCACATAGCTTTGACGATCTGACATATATTTGTAATTTTAGTTCCAGACTGTACAATCCATCACCATTCTGTCATAGTTTGATGGTTTTCGTTTTGCCCACTATTGGTTTGTTATTCGCATGAGATCATTGTTAGTTGATTTTGTCCATCAAAATCCGATGATTGGTAAAAAAACGAAGCTTGTAGTTTCTTTTGGGCATTTAAGGCCTAACGACAAACATCCTTATACATAATTTTATCCATTATGCTATATTTTCATTATTTTATTCTTTCAACTTCTATTCTTACTTCATTGTTTACTATACATAGCCAGAATTTTAACCAGCACCTCAATTGTTTTATTATAGTATATTTCACTTATATGTAATAATTTAAAGTTTGTATTATTATTATTTTCTTACTATTTTTGTTTTTTTATTAGTTATTATGTTTTATTTACTGAATGCTGTCAAACAATATTTTAATTTTATTTGTTACAGAGGTTTACACATTATTTTAATTTGTCATTTTTCTTTATGAAGTAATAGCTAATTTCGTTCCAGAAATGAGTTTGTAATCTGTACGTCATTGTTTTTTACACGGGGCTTGGTCCTGGGAAATTATTTTTTATATTCTATTCTACTCCTAGCTTAAACATTAGCTTTAAAAAATAGTTGATGGTTTCTTGAGTGACACAAAAGATTGTCGTCCGGCGCAACCTGCCATAGTTTATAGTAAAATCGAATTTGTCGCAGTAGCCGATCGAGGAAGCTGAAAGTCTAGTTAGATCAACGCTTAGCAATTACCTCGCTAACTCCTAATCCAGTGCTGATTCGCAAGTTTTTTATTTAATCACTTTTTTTTATGCCCGAGAATGAAATAAAGGAGATCTTTCCGTAGGGAATCCTTGTAAGAACCACCGAACGTTGTTACTAAACCAAAAGTGGAGGTTCCCATATTTACCATCTTATGATTAGTTTACTTGAACTGTTATATGGTCACTTTTTAAAAATGTAAATAAATACTTTTATTTGTTTCATGAAATGATTAGATGGAATCAATGCATATTTTAAGCAACAGATAGCATGGAAGTACAGTTTTTTAGGTCTTGTCACTTTTTTTTTTTTTGGGAGGGGGGAGAAAGGCTCATTAGCCAAAAACATTCAATTTGACTCTTTAATAATCACCACTCTATGATGCTCTTATCTTAGTCTTCGCTGGATGTACTAGGGTGGTGTTAACCCCGTGTGAGGCTCCACCTCAGAAAGGGGCAAAAAAAAAGAATGTTTCGACCAGTGTGAACAGTAAGGTTGTTGATATAGAAGAGAGCAAGACAATTAAATAACTAAAAAAAATAATATTTAAAACTAAGTTGAACACTCTAAACATTAATGTTTGGAGTCTATATAAAATAATATTAGCATTACCGTCTTAAATAATAAACAAAAAATCATAACTATACATATTAGTCGTGTAGCTTCATATATTTTACTAAAGACATTTTAAAAGTTAATGACATGGTTCCTACTCTTCAATTTTTTTTGCATGCTTCCTGCGAATTAGAATATTTCTAAGGTTTTCGGAACATCGATTAAAATTTTGGAACGATTCAATAGTTTTTATGACCGCAACTATATGGATTCAGGCAGTCGCAATACGATTTCCTCGTACCTGTTAGAATGCGGATCCTCTCTCTTTGGGCCGCGTAAAAAGTGTTTTATTGCTCAATAAATTTTTAGAATTATCAAGGAAGATTTCCATCAGAATAGACGAAGGGCTGTTCAACTTCTGTTTATAAGGAAGTAAGCAAAACATCCTGCCATGATTGTAGTGTAACTTATTACTCCAAGTTATGCTATCGCCCGTCTGTCTCCTGGTGAAAGGAATGAAGAAATATTTCGGAAGAACAAGCTTTATGGAAAGTGTTGCTCTGAACTCTTATAAGAAAAAGATCCAAAAACAGGATGGTGAATTAAATTTAATGTTTTCGTGCGAAAGGTACTGGTTAAATAACCATTTAAGGGAGGATGCCAAGACAATATAGAAACGGATTCATCTCACCAATAACCTTACCTAGGATTTCTAGACTGCACAGTCTTATTGGTGACAAGAAACAGGGCATACGTATGTTTTTAGTGTTTAAGATTTTCGGGGAGAGGCCCATCTCCTGAATCACTGTTCGTTGTCAGTCGCATACAAGCACTACGGCAAAAAGTTTACTAATTTTTTTTTTTTTTTATATAATATTATTAAGCATGTATAAAAAAAAGTGAACCGTCGACGGATTCTGCACGTAGAAACAAGTTTCTCTACAGAAACATTATTTACCACGTCAATTATTGAAATAATTCACCATTTTATTGAACAAATATATTTGTCAGATTCTTATATAGGGGAGTGGTATTGAGTAAGGCAACCAAAAGCGTGTTTGGTTTTATCGATAGTTTCACGTTATTCAGACTGCAATGGTAGTAGCAGCGATTTGAAACACACCGTTCCATTTGACTGACTCTCGTTACACAAGCAATGGTCTGCCCGTGACAAACGGTTGGTTTTGCCAAATGCAACGATTCGCCAAAACAACTTGGCGAACGTTTAAACTATGAGCTAAAGAAAAAAGTTTTCTATTGCCAATTGTTTTCTACTTCATACACTACGTTGTCGGCTTACAGAAATGTTCATCAATTTCGCTTACAACCTGTAATGAACGAGCTGAGACAAACACCGAAAGCTTACGTATCATCGACTCACACCACTTTTACTTCCTTTTACTTTTAAACTGCTCTTATGTTCAACAGCTTCATTTCCTCTCACTTGGCCCATTCCAAGCAAGCATTAGAGCTGCCGGCCGGGGCTCCTAAAATTGATCGTTTTTTCCCCATGTTGAATCATGGACGCATTTGGTCTCAGAAGGAAACCAGAAGACACAAAGCATCCAAAAGACGCCATAATAAAGGGCGCATGCCAGTCGTTTTAGTACGAAAATCTATTGAATCGGTAATTGGCATACCTGTTACATTGAGAAAATGGCCTGGAAAATTCTAGTTTGGTCAAGATAAGTATGATATGATATGAATGGTTATATCGATAAAATTTAAACAGAGCTGAAAAAAACATTTGGTTCTACCTTAATAGATTTCCGAAGAACCCTGTGCTTCCATTTTATCTCTTGTTTTGGGGTGTTGGTTCAAAGTTATAAACATAAAATAAAAGTTTATAACAATCTAATACATCAGGTAAAATTCATCATCATTAAAGTAAGACACACCTTATTCTCGTGGTTTATACGGTTTATAGAACCTGGAAGTTGACTATAAAAAATTTAGAATCAGAAAAATAAAATAATAAACTTCTTTTTCTAAAAATGTCTCTGTGTAGCGTTTATTCTCATGAAAATATCGATATTAAATGAAACCAATTTTTGTTTAATCAGATCGTGTGAAAATAAACACGAAAATTTTTCGAATAACACTGGCATTTGAGTATCGTTAATGAGGTAGGTAGCACTCTTCCAAATACAAACAAAATATGAGACCAAAATTATTATAAGCAATTAAACAGAACGACTTGGGAAACTCATTTCCTCACAACCAAAAATAACTAACACAAACTCGTTTTTCCTCACCCCTCTCCAAATGTATATAACTGTAACTCCTGAAGTACATAATTTCCAAAAAATTGTTCATGTGTTATAATATGAACCTATACATTGCGATTTAGATTTGATCTTTGATTGTGAAAACACAATGAACATAATCACTGTAACAGAAATATCAAACATCAAAGAAATGGCTATTAACTCTTATGTAGTATAAGATAAGATGTTTGGTAGGCTTTACTGTACAGGGCACAGTAGACAAGGAGAAATTGGTACGTCAAGCTGGTTTAGCAAAGAAAACTTTTTATTGTCAGGCTAACAGCAGAAACAAGTCTTGTTTGTTTGCTCCATCTGAAGATTCTAAAGTTGACAAGAATTTGTTATTCGTCAACTACTATTTGTTACCGCATTTCTTTTGTTATTGTACTCCAGTGTGTCTCTTCAGATCTACTATAGTAACTCTCAAAAGCTCTCGCAGGATCTGAAGAAATTGTCGGACAAAGTACTTCTGTACAAAGTGGTACAGTTTCTCATGCAATCAGGAATATACGATAATGTTTAACTACCAATTTTTACTATTGCTGATGATCAAATGTATTGAGGCGTTACTAAATTCTAAAACATTAAACAAATAAATAGTGCATATTATAAACGTTTCATGAAAACCAAGCGTGAACTATCCATAAGAACGATCTACCCTAGAATGAGGATAATGGAGTGAATGGAGAATGAAATAACATAACTTAGGTGAGAAAACTTCAAGCTGTTTGCAGGCACTAGCTCACAGAACGTAACAGTTTATGGATAGTCTGGCGTGTTGATGTTCACTAACGAGTTACCCAATCTGAGACCCAGAAGTCCAGAAACGCAGAATTATATCAGAGCACGCGAGCATGTCTGGGAAAAGATTCAGGTGGATCTTCACTGAGAAAATCTCACTATCCGATGGCTACCTACTTATTGATTCACACTTCTTCCCTTTCCGAAAGCAATTTCCGCCTCCCAGGGTAGTGGATTTGAAAGGCTCTCTCACTCATTAATATTCTATATTAATTATATTAAGGGGTTGTATGTTTTTTAATTTTTTGTTTTGGAGGAATCATTTAATTATTATTTTGCAGACTGCATATTAAGTAAAGAGCTCCACTATGTCCCTCAACAATCTTAACTATCCATCAACACTTAACTCAAGAATTTTTATCACAACTGGCTTTACTGTTCTAAAACTTCTTTATTATGATAAAACTACAATCTGCCTTATTGGGCAATAAGTAATTATGATAAATGTACTCAGTCATACCATATTTAAAATTTTCATTCACTCACTCATTCATACAGTATTTACAAACAGCCCAGAGATCTCCAAAATCCACATGGTTGTCTTCCTCTTTCACGTGAGAAAGAGGAAGTGGAGTCTTGGGCAGTCCCCCACGCTCCTCCGTCAGCCACGACACCGTATACTGGTCATTGCCAGGACTCCGGCTACCATATCACTCATCTTAGAAAAAAAAGAATTCCAAACTATTGTCAATTTTTGAACTTTAGTTATTAATGTTTTCGTCTGTAGTATTTGACGTTTGTGGTTTGAACATCAATTATTAAATGAGTAGAAGATTGTCCATTCACAGTTTCCATCCTCAGGGGTTCTTCAGAAAGCATTTAATTCTTCGGCTGTTCCCTGTGACTCCAGGCTAAATCGTTCCATGGCTCAGTGGTTTAAATTATTAACAAATGGTTTTATAAACAATAAAAACTGCTAGTTGACAACTTAAAGTAAAGTTTAATGTTCCAAGATCAGATCCCTTGGCGAGCAGTAAACGTTTCATTTCACCGGAGTTTCTTAAATTTTAATTCGGTAGCAGATCTTTAGACCGGTTGGAGTTGAACAAAGATCATAAAAGTGAACATTTGTTTAATGAAAAGAGAACTGTTGCAGACAGCCATCGGGCAGGTTAGCAGGCCAGCTGTTACACAAGGCGAATGCAGTGCCACCCTCTTGCGTAATGGCATTAATCCACCTCGGGTCGTTGTCTTAGCTCACGTAGAAAACGGGGAATTCCGTCTGTTATTTCGTCAGCAACTTTGTCAGTACAGCACACTGTTTGAAAATCAAGTTTTATTTGGAAATAAATTAGCCAGGTTTGACAATCCATAGAAAAACAGTTTTAATATCATCTTATGCTTTTTTTACCGTTTATTTTTGTATTATAATTATTTGACGAAAACGGTTTCTTGAGGGTTTACGTAACCACGGTTAACTATTTCATCCCTAGCTTCATTTATGTATACGGAACTTTTTTGTAGTTGCTTCAATACTATTTAGATAATACAATATTTCATTTGTAAAAGAAAATCGATTAAACTAAATATAACCTAAGTAGGTTTAAAAAAAATAAAACAACTAAATATTTATAACACCCACCATTAATTATTATAAACTATGCGAATAAAACTTAAATACTGAGCCGACTTAAATTAAATGGTCCTAAGATTAATGAGGGGATTTTTTTTTCGGGGCACACATTGAAAATACGGAAGAAAAAAATTGAATTAAAAACGAAAGCGCGTTTCAACAATTTTTTAGCCTCAACAGATGAAGATACTTCAAACAAATTGTTAAACAATTTCGGTCTCCGTGGATTGCAATGTGGCACTAAAAATTCAGATTTTTTTTCTGGGAGCAATTTCGTATGAAGACGGGGCTCGCTTTGATCAGGAAATATTCAGAAAGGTGAAAAGTTATAATTGGAAATGGGATGAGGATGTGGTGATGGATTAAAGTTGAGCTCTGCTGCGGGATAAAGCTGAAGAAGAATATAAAATGGGAAAGTAAATACAGCGCTCTTACCTCTTAAGTTATCTTCAATTCAAAGACGACTAAGCTGATTACAATCAGTGTATTACAGAATTTCAATCAGTACATTTCAACAAAAAATATAACAAAATAAATAAATAAACATGCGATTTTCAATTTTTTTTATTTAATATCCTTCAACCTGTGTATTGTAAATTGACTCAAATTGTAAACTTTTTAAGGAAGCAACATATTTTCATTTTTTTTTTGTAGAAAAGGATAATCTAATGACAAGAGTTATTAGGTTTAGTAAATATAACCATATAACATCCGGTTATGTAGCTGAAAACTATTTTTATATTTCACTTGGGGTCTGGTAGAAATTGATCATTACAGTCAGTTTTTAAAAATTAATTTTCTTTCTATCAATGTTTCAAGCACTTCTTCGTGGTATTATTAGCCTATAAAACAATGTGTGTTACATAGGACAACTTATTATTATCGATTTAAAACAATAATTGTAACAAAAAAGAAATATTTTTGATTTGAACGGCTCGTATATCAGTGCAAAAATGACACGCTTGTATAAATCAAATATTCAAGACTAATAACAAAAGGTTTTTTCGAATATATTTTTTTTGTCTTTATTAATTAATTTAGGATTGTAGAATGGAACCATAACCAGCGAATGTAAATATATATAACGATGTGAATATATAATATATGTAAATATATAAAACAGGAATGGCCTATGCTGTTGAGGTGAAGACTCCACAGTAACCTCCTAAGTGGTTCGGATATCTTAGCAGATCCCTAGCTTCTCTTAAGTCGTAGAGTATTATGACGTAAGTCAAGTGTGGACAGTTTTTAGTGGACTGTAAGCTCGAATGGTCAGTTAGTTGGATATAGATATACATGCGTCTTTAGAATTTCTTCATGTCAGTCTGTATGTATGAAATATGTAGGTATCAGTGCTGATGCTTACATATTATTTATCAGCCACTTTGGATCAAAATCTCTATATATTGTCAAGATTTGGGATTGTTGCACGACCGTATACTTGTGCTCCAAATGTCCAAATGGGTTTCAGTAAGTAAGTGCATGTAGTCAAATTTTCTGTTATTGGGAGTTTTGAGTGTCCGCTAATTAAATCGTAACCTATCACTATCATATCAATCGCCTGATATTTAATTTGGTCCAACTGAGTCATAAGTTAATTGTCGATTGAAACCGTGGGGCAGAGTCCAAGACGGGTTGAGAATGTTACTTGTACTGACATTTTTTCATGTCAATTTCTGTTTATACTTAGTTTCACCATTGGTTTAACAGATTTATAAGATTTCAAAGAATTAGGGGGCGAGGAGCGAGTCGTTGTAGAGATCGAATACTTTGAAAAATGGATACATTTCCGTCTTTTAACCACCGGCATCTGCAAGAGATTCTTGTTATAAACGATAGCTACGGCAGTTTAACGACTTGTAATTAATATCCACTGAAGTGCTAGCAATATAACGAAGACTAATTTATTATCTATATGGAAGAACGGCGATTAAATCAGGTACTCATCTCAAGAATGTAGGAAACTTAAGAACTGCATGGTGTGTTTATCGTTATATTGTTATGAGTAACTTGCATCCCAGATTTCATGACTCTAAGTCAGCCAATAGCTGCGAAAAACGGTACACCATTCAAGTTTCATAGAGGGTTAAATATTATGCCATAGTGGAAATGATAAGCATCTCAAAATTGTAGAATTAATATGTAATTAACAACTGCAATGAAATTGGCTGTATTTACTTAATCCGTGAACGTTTTTCGAATATATATATGAGGGTTTCATAGTTATAACCTCGTGGGTTTATTTTACCCTAAATGGGTTTATTTCATTCGGACAATCCAGTGAAGTTGTTTATAATGGTTTTTTTAAACCTTGTACATCAGAGGTCGGATAATGCTACATTTTTTCACCCATGGCACTGGGAGGTATTTCTACCGTGAAATGAAATTAAACTAACGTGAAATTAGGGGACTTACACCTCCTGTAAACCGTGTTCCCTTGTCTGGGGTTCCAATGTGAATATTCGTACTTAGGTTAATGTGCTGTTTAAAATCAACCAAAATTTAATTAATAATAATAATATCAAGAGAACCTTTCGGTTATTAAATTTTTAAGATTCCTTTCAATAGTGAGTTTACGCATGAGCCAGTTAGTAAAAGGGGAAACGAATTTTCACGCTACGTAACAGCCTTTCAGAGAATTGAAAACTCGACAATTTTCCAAATATAATGGATCTATAAGGAAAAATCAAGCTTTGACCGCAGAGTTTCCTATTCCGCAGATGCTCTTCGTCGATGCCTGGATTCGAGTAACCTTTACATCTTAATCTGTCCATCGCCATCTTTATCCTTCTGTACGTGATCTAAATTTGTTTATCAGTATCCGCTGGATTATCCTGTATTGGGTTAATAGGTGACGAAATTTTGTGTAAGTGATAATATGAATTACTCGATGAATGAATAAAAACAAAAATTTTTCTGGGCCATTGTCTCCAAGAATGAAAAAAAATGAAATAGCAACAAAAAAAAAAAGGAACATAGCTTTCTCTAACTGAGAAAAAATATATACTATTACACTGATGTGATTACCTTTGAAGGGCCTATTTACATATGCGATGAAATAAAATAAGTAAATGGCTGACATTTGCAACTAAAAAAATATAGGAATTATTACTAAGTCAATGTCTCTTCAAAGTAACTTCAAAAATGCCACCAACCAAGTCTCTGAACTTTTCTTGAGTGGATGACCTTTCGTTGTTCAGAATCACTTTCTGCAACAGACAGTGGCTATCGGCTCACGCATATATTGTAGAACTTAGCTTGAAAGCAAAGCCTAGAACTTCGAGCCACTGTGTCATCCATTTCAACTATAATTAGGTGGCTTGAGGCAGAACATGTCGTAATAGTCCTAAGTGTGCTTTAATCGTTACGTGTCTGCTGTGATGCAATGTGCTCGCTGATGTGAGGCTGTTGGCATACATTTGTTATGTGGGTGGCCAGGCCTTCGCAGTGGCTTACTTAAGAGCTAAGCAAATTTAGGGTTATTCTGAACTGTTATTTTGAACATTTTTTTTTCTGTGGAGTTAGTGAGCTGAGCTTACCTCTTTTCTAAATCACCAACGTGAGAATTGGAAATAGCCTAAAGGTTAATAGAAGTCCTATAGTAAGTGAACAGTATAAATAACTTATTATGACTTTGGTAAAAAACAATGTTATGCTTCCCCAGTAATTTATTTAGGTGTGCGCGTGGTCTACGCAATCTTCAGGCTCTATTCAATTCGGTATGAAATTAATTGTCTCTTTGTCGGTCAATGTCAAGTGGGCCGAGCCCAAACTTGCAGTGTTAATGAATGTAATTGTGTGTGTGTGAATATTTTTTTGGATCCTATAGTCAACCATATTGATGAAATCATATCCTTCTTTCTACAAGATTCAGTAGATTATCAAATCAAAGACTTCGATGTCTTGATTAAGAATATTTAAGCTTAGTTTTTTGTTTTTAAAGCCATAGTTACAAAAAGTCATTAAAATTGTCTTCTCAATATTATTCGACCAGCGATTTTTTTGAGGCGTTATATTTTGCATGGTAGATCCATTTGATGCCCAAATAATGATAAAATTAATCCAAGCTAAAAACTAACTATCAAGCTTAAATTAGTTAAAAACTAAAAATCGACGAGCCACTAAAACCATACACTAATAAATAAATTAGCAATAAAAAAATAATTAATTTTACATAAAGTGAGTTTGGGGTCATTTTGACCCCAGGGATTTTTACGAATAATGTATAGATTAAATTTATTTTTTAAATTATTCGGGCTTTAGCGGACTCTTATTACAAAAATTAATTAAAACTGTTAATAAAATCGTTGAAATCTGCATACTGTAATGCATCACAATTAAATTGTCTTGTTACAAAAAAAAAATTTCCATTGATTCATTGATAATGCTCGAAGAAACTAACAAAAATACATGGTTGTGATATAATAGCTATGTTAGGCAGTCTTCAACCACCTACAAGGGGAGTTCAAGAACCGTGTGGCAATATCTTAATTATTGCAAAACCATATTGTAGTTGTTTTGAAACAAACCAATTCGCAGCCCTAGGAGATGCGAATCCGTTCATCTTGCACGATAAGGAGTATAAGGCATTGTTGCTCTTAGATAATTGTTTGACACAATTAGACAAACAATTGGACAAGGTAGGTGCAACGCCAGGTCAGTGGGTCAGGCACTAGGACGGTGGAAATGTGTTATGCATGTACATTCTTATTACGAATGGTAATTTAATAAGCCATTATTCATGAACCCATTCCACTGTTTTCTAATTAACATAGTTCAGATGTATTGAATCCAACATTTTATAGGAGCAATACACGCTCAGATTGGTATTTTCTTACATTCCGCTTACTTATTTATGTGGTGAAAAAAAGGTATCCAATTTGCGTAAATGATGGCTAGTGATAGCAGAATTTTTGTTATTTGTACTAAGGCTAACCCAGGTAGACAGAAAGACACAGTGTTGAAATGTGTTTATGTTTATTAAAAAAAAAAAAAAAAAGAACGAAATCCAAAAAATCTGTACTAAATGGATTACATTTTAAACACAATTCCGTACTAAATTAACTTAATGAATTTTAGTACACCTATATTAAACTATAAATACGTTGAGAAGGAGAAGGGGAAGTGTGAGGATACAAATTGATAGCAGTAAGTGTTTGACTTGTTGCTTAGAGCTGTTATGCATTCAATTTTCAGGGATTCCATGTTTTGTTTTTTCACTTTCATGTCAATCTTTTTGTTTGTTCTATCATTCCATTTAGCAATATGCTCTTGATACATTTATTTATTGATTACTTGTTAATAGACTTTTTTTTTGTGATCTTGTTCAAGGAAAATTTTAGCGGCTGTTAAATTATTCGAAGTGTGGGATGAACCTTGATAATTGATTAAAACAATTCATAAAAATCAAAAAATGTTGAAGGAACAACTAGAGGAGGACAAAACGTTTAGACTTTCTTTATGGAAATATGCTACAGGATTTTCAAAATTCTGGTGAACTGATTTTGTTTCAGTGTCTTATGGGTTCCAATTTGAGAAGCCCGATGCACTGCGATCAGGATGCCCGAGGCGGTGTAGCTTTTTGGTGGGAGAAGTAAGATTTTAAATGAGCATGGAAAATGTATTCACAAAAAATGGGTTAATCATTTTTTTTCATTATTATTCTTATGTATGTCAGATTTTCTACCCAGAAGACACTCACCATGTCCAGGAATAACCATTACATGGAATGCACCACATAAAACTCTCATCAAAAAATTATATTTTGATTTCTAGAAATTTGGTTTTCGCAAAAAATAAATTTGGTTATACTTGGCGTACATGTAACCTTTGTTATAACAAACACAATTACTTAAAACAATGGTACTTAAAGAAGAGAAAAAAAAAAGATTCACAAATAAATAAAATTTGGTGTCATGCATTTTTTTAACCGTACAAGCAAAAAATCACTTGTCCATATAGTCTGAGAATCACGATTACATTTAAATAAAAAAAATTATGGTTGAATTGAAAAATGTTACCGATATCTCTGAATGAGCAACGTGGACCTTGGAAATTGCCTAAAGGTTAATAGGTCTCCCATAGGGGGTAAAACTATAAATGTGATATAGGCTGAAGAAGGTAAGTAACTCCTAGAAGAAGTAAACATCGACAAACTTAAATACAGGTCGAAAAGCAATACAATATGTGAAACATGCATAGAATCATATTTAAAAAATTAAAAATCATTTGTCTGTCAGTGGTGGGGATCAAACCTCTAGTCGAACTTTCTGATGCCACATAGTTGAAAGTCCTGCAGTTAGGTCTTCACAAACACAACAGGTCAGTTTTACAAATTCCCTTGGCCTATATTTGACCAAAACTTTTATATTTGAGTTTTACTTAGATTCGCATTCTTTGTTGAATTCCATGAAAACCAACTTCAAATAATGTATGCATACTTCAAACGCACTTCATAATATCTTATCATAACATCTTGGCTTAAAAGTGAAGGTATATTTTCTAAGGATGGAAATAGCGTAACAGTTGGTTGTCATCGACCCAGAGGCTTTCAGATTCTGTTAAGGTAGTATTTGATAACTTGCGTTTCACATGCCTCTTGTGGAAAGTAGTAACAGTTGTAAAATATAATTACTTCTTTATTTTTTTAAAGATTTTAATATTTACAACACTAAAATTATAAAAACAGCATTTTTTGTATTTCCACAACTGATAATATATTTTTATTTCTTGTAAAAAGCGCTTTCGACAGTTCTAAGTTATCATCTTCAGATATCTCCAATTGATCATTTGAACAATCAAATCATCTATAACAATATCTTTTTCCAGTTTTAACTCATTTAGCTGTTGACTGTAACTCATTGACTGCGACGAATCATATTTGGCAATAGGTGTCACCATCAAGCCATCATCAGTCTGACCCACCCGTCCATTTAATGGATGCCCTAACGAAGAATGGGTCTCACCTTCAATCCTTAAATAGCCCAAAGGTGAAAATCCTTTGAAAGACGCTATAAAAAATACAACTCCAGCTGCTAGAAAGAAAAAATACTAGTTTTATAAATTCAAGTGATGCAATAATTTTAAGAAACTTCTATTTGGCTTTGATAAACTCAAAAGAGAAAGGTCTTTTGGAGCTCCCTGTTGAACAAATTACTGTGTTGCATAAAACTGGTGTAATATTTATAACATTATTTCAAGTGACTTCTAAATGTTCACTATCTGCAATATATTAGTTAAATGATTGAATAAAATATCCTGTAGATATGTCATTATAACTTCACCTGACAAATAAGACGACATGTGCATTCTATTATCGTAAATACCAATACAATTGTTCATTTGTAAGTTGAAAAATTTACTTGTAGTCTATTTATATCAAAATAAATGGATGATCGTTGGGTTTGCTCAATTTCTTCTGAAAATGCCAGATTAATATTTAAAATATACATGTTGAGAGATCTAAAATACGCATAGCCAATATAAATTAATACTAAAGGTAGTTTGGCAGGATTGAAGTTAAGGGATTCACTGATGAATACGGGATTGAAATTTTTGAATGGAAAGATATAATTAAATAGTGGGATGGACAGCATGCTAAAATTACGAGGCTAGTACAATGGACGAGCAATATTTAATAGGTATTATTGGTTGTGAAAACCATACTTCGTATTTCGATCAAAAATATTTCATTTCATTTGTCAAACTAGAAATCAGCTACTACCCAACCATTTATTGGTTAGCATTTAGTTTCATCCTTGACATGTTCGGATCTCATATTTGGCAATCAAACTGTGTGACACATTAGACTCTAATGAGCTGTCTGGAATGTGCTACGAAATGATAACAACCTTGGCACGTTTAAATGATTCAATTGGTTTTTAGCCTTTCACTTTTGACCGATTGGTTTTTCAGTTAGCTGTTGCACATTTGTCAAAATTCCTCAAATTCCTTTGAGGGTAGAAAATGAGTCAAACACTTACAAAAAAGGTTCACTATGAGTGTAGATTGGTATTTGTCCCTTCGCGTAACAGTGCTCACGGGGGAGAGCCGTATTTTATTCTCTTGTAACTGTTTGTAAATCTTTATAACATTTTTGTAACTGGAACAGTATGCAATCGCACTCTGGCTGTAAAAGGGCGAGAACCTGAACATAAACGAAGGCGCTAAACCCAAAACATGTTACATAAATATCAACTTTTGCCCTAGTAACATCATCGGCGTGCGAATCTTTAATAGCTACCCGTGGGCGGTCTTCTTTTATCACAGACTGTTCCTCCTTAGATCCAAACCTGTATTTATCTTACGCAAGCGGCTCTGTGGGTAGGGAGTGACCTCTTGTAGAGCAGTTTTCACTTTTCATTTTTCAAAAGTGAAATCTACTTTTAGATGACTGGTGAATTGCAGAAGGAATAGTGTGTTTAAAAAATGAAGTAGTTGGCTAACAAGGGAGGCGGAGTTAGTAATTCATTGTATAATCTACGAGTATACAAAGTAAACTAAAGTTATAGTGAAATATTTAAATTAAAGTCAATTACTTTTTAATTATTATAGGCCCGGATCCCAAAACTGTTTTGTCGTAACCAATCGTTGTTAAACTTTGCACTAGCAGTAAAATACAGGTTGTTCTGTTTTTTTCTAAATGAAATAATTACAATACTTTACCCACCCTTTTCTAATTTTTTGAGGAATTGAGTTCCAGTTCTTGATTTTAATTACTAGCTGTTACCAACTGCTTGGCCCGAGTAAAATCGCTATGAATATTTTCAATGAGTTTACCTCGTACAAATAAACGAACGAACGTTAGTCAGTTGGCACCCCACGGGTGTCATTTATCCCAATCTTCAATTAGACAGGAAAATAAATGTATTCTACCTAAATTTTAAAATTGAAGTAATTTAATTTAGATGTAATAAAAATTGCAAAGTAAAATCTTTTACAAATTCACTATTATATTAATTGACCTCAAAAGATGATCAAAATAACATTTTTCGATTCACCTCGAGGAGCAAGAATAAATAAATTCGTGACTGAACCCAACCTTGAGCATGGAATATGAAGTTGTGCAGAGGAAAGCATGTCAACCTCAAGCCACTTCACAATACTTGCTTAAGAGGCTGCCCTTGTGTGGTCAAAAATGCAAGTCTAAATGGAAGTTGTATTCTCTTACAGTCGAAATGAGTGGTATCCGTGGTATAAAAACTGTTTCTTCCTTTGATTGCTTTACCCACCATTCTTCACAGCCTTCTGCCGTTGTTAGGTTTTGTAGACTTTAGACTCCATGGTGCAATAATTGAGGATCTCGCTTGAAGTAAACATGATATGGTGATAAACTAAAAATTTTCAAACGGTTCTAAAGAGTTCTTGTCCCATTTGTAAACTTCCAGAAGGTATGTCACCAAAAAACTTAGCGGCTACGAAAACTATGGATTCGCCCCTAATTTCGGCCATATTGGACAGTTTATGTTTCTGTCTTTCCCACGCCCTTTCATATTGATGTGTGACTTATATGGCATTGGGAGGGTCACACCTTCTTCTCACCGCCTAGTATTGGTGAACAGTGCAAGAGGTGTCTTGATATGCGAGTATTTTTTTCTAGATTGTAAGTCACATGTATAACATTTTGGTGTAAATTATTCCAGGCTTTCCTATGTTACGCTGGAATATCCATACATACATGCAAACATACATCTATTTGTAGATCTCAATGTACGTAGTGTCCATATAGCTGAAAAACACTAGAGGCAGGAGAAATTGTAAATACTTTGTATTACAACTATTAAAAGTACTATAAACATAATTTTATGATGGTAAGACTTAAGACAGTTAATTAAGACTATGTTAACGATTATTTGTTATTTTTCAGAATATGGGTTTGCAATGGCTCCACATCACGTGTTTCATTCTTCTTCTACAACTATCTTTTGAGGCAACGTCGAGTCAGGTATGTAATTATGAGAAATACATCAGGAATATTTCAAATTTTACTTTCTTCAAATTTATGCTCATTTTCAAGTCATAGTTAAGATACTTTTTTGGTATCTTTGAAATCTTTTTTTTTTTTCCCCCTTCCTGAGGCTGAGCCTTGTACTTTCGGAAACTGGCCTAAAAATAGACACATGTGACGCTCATTTTATATGATATATGCCTAATACTTCCATTTATTTTGTATCATTGTGTGGCCTATTATATTTTCTTTAACTTAAAAATTAGGTATTTTTAACTTCCATTCTCATTTACGCGGAGCAGGTCAATAGGAAACATCAATTAGTGTTATCTATCATCTGCCAGTAAGATTCTAAAACAATATATTCCCACATTACTTGACGCATTCTTCATAAATGTGTATTCCCGCCTAATTGAAAAAGAACCAATTGCGTTTGACACCCTCACCTGATGATTATTGTCATACACCAGTTCACTCCAAACTCCGTTTTCTCCGGACAGACCTTCAACCGGCTTCGTTCTGACGACTCGTTTTTGGTTTCACGAATCTTCCAAGGGTCAGGATTAGTTGATTTCGAGTGGCGCAAAATTAATTGATAATGGTAATTTGATTGGAAGTGACGAAGTTTACTTTGGGATAAATAGTGGTGAATGATGTTTCTGTAACTAATAGAAGTCTCGGTATGTGATCGTTCTGGAAGTGGGAAGTGTGACATCAAGATTGCGAGAGAGATCAGATCGTGTTCTGATAACAAATAGAGGAATAGAGAATTGACAAGAGGAAATGATATTTCTATGGAATGTGTAATCTTAAGCTCTATTATCAGCAGGCTTAATGAGGCCCAGGAGAGGAGGAGACTTATTTATTTGAAGACGTCAAGGTTTCCTGTGGAGTAAGAAACAAAATTATTATTTAGGTCACCTGTTAATATATCATATGGGAGAGGAACAGATTAAGGAGAGTTTATGAGGGAGACGATATGTGGTGAAAGAATCCATAGGTTGAAGAGGTGTGATGGTTCACTTAGGAAGGCTGGATGGAGATGTTAGTTAACAGATATTTAAAATGTGGATTTTTGGAGAGAGAGAAAGTTGGATTATTATGAAATTGAGGCTTCCATGGACATCGTGGCTGAACCCATCAACGCACTGTGGGGCGGATGACCATTTTAGGTAGACAAAATTCTGAAATTTGGATATGTTGGCGTAAATTATTTGCTGATCACTAATATTTCCCATATGTAGGGTCGCAAATGAAGATTCTAAGGGACTGTAAAAAATGGAAAAAATCATGAATTTCAGCAGTAAAAAACTGTTCCCAAAATACTCCTGAACATAATGATTTAATATGGATTGTTTTGAAAATGTATTCGAGACAAATTTTCAACGACTTCAAACTGTGCTGGGTGACGGACAAGAGGGAAAAGAATACTAATAAAATTGGAATTATTATAGGATAATACGTTTTTAATAGTAACATCCGATAATACTCCTAAAAATATTATGATTTTATAATAAATAAATTCTTTGCTGTAAGCCTTGTTGTGGACTTAAGTACCCATGAAAGTGTTCATAAATAATGTCTGAATGCACTAATTGTATCAAATTTTATGAGGTGTGTGCCTGACCTAAACATGGAATAAAACATTCAGGCTTATACATCGTAAGACAAGTGCTGCTAGCGCTTAACTGAGCCTGTACTTTCCTTTTCTAACTACGCAAAATCCTTTGACGGTCTTCCTCTGCTGATTTAAGTTGTCGGTTCAGGATCAGGTAACGACTCAAAGTTGAATGCAATGTCATCTTTTCCGAGCCAGTCTTTATAATTGCAAAGAAATTTATTATGAAATGTCTTTTTTTCGCTGTTACTTTTCCCATCTTTCTTTGATTTTTTTGGTTCCGACAATTAATAGTACGCTTGAATTCCTTCAAGAACGATTCGGACTGGTCACCCACATTAAATATATCTACAAAATAATTGTAAATGACCTTTCTTCCTTTACCTGTTTTCGTGGCGGAATTGCCCCCCACCACGAAAAAATCAGCAATATTAGTGATTTTGGTAGCAAAAAATAGCTGAAAACTAAAATTGAATGCGCCAGCGCAAAAAAAGTATGGTATTCCATAAAACTACAAAACTAAACATTGCAAAGAAAAATTAAATATTCTATGGTATTCGATACCTCTGAGTCTAATGAATTTGAATATTGATGTTTAAAGAAACTAATATTTCTCTGGAACTTCATGAACGAAAACACACTTACCTACGCCTTAATGATACATAATAATAGGAGGTGTGGATTGTTGGGTATTCTACTGATGAATAAAATCATCATTCTGCATATGCACACTTGTTCAAAGAACATTTACCAGCTTATTAGACCACCTTAAGTAAGCACGAGTTGTTTAATGACGATTATATTTACTCCAAAACTACCTTTCAATAAGAAATTTTAATGTTTAGACCGCAATGAAAATTTTTTTTTGTCCACCTAGTTGGTGCATCTGTCCCAATGTGCAACTGTTTGACCAGCACAATAATTGTGGAGAAGAGCACAACTGGGAAGAAGGTAATGGGCAAGAGCAAGATTTCAGGGAAAAGTAGTTATCAATATTTATGTGAGCTATATTTGTGTATTTATGTATGTATTTTACAGACTTCTGTATGAATAAAATTATTATTTGTTTATCCATCATTAATAATTGTGATTGAAGAGTTCATTCATACAGTCGAGTTTATTAATGAAGACAAAAGACCCTGACACAAGTAGACAATAGAAATTAGACGATCCCGGGGCAGACTCCCATCGTTTACTCTTGACGGTTCGCTACTCTGATCCGTGGCATGGGACATACAATGATGAGTCAATAATAAGAAGACTTATTAGTGGTCAGATAAGTTGAAAGTTGTGCTGAAATAACTGCAGAGGTATAGTATAGACTATTCTCTTCTGTTTCTAATTCGCAAATTTATAAAGAGTATTAGCCCTGTAAATTTAACAGGAGGACATTAGTTGAATACGAATAAAGCTTCTCGAAAAGTCGAAGACAACACCCATCTTATCTCTTTCTTGGCGCTCGCCGGACACCGGGTCGTGGAGACCCTAGCCTGAGGCGGGTGTCCTCCCCCTTGGGGACATTCCTGACAGCTTGTGATTAATTAATGAGTTACTGCGGTACCTTAAATGATTAGTAAAGCATTGTACAAACAGGAAACAGTGGAAACTAAGTATCAAATATATTCATGAAATCGAGAAGTTTTACTGCTCCTAAACTTCTTTTCTTCTTCTCAAAGCCCTTCACTCAATACACATAGAGTGAGTTACAGATTCCACAATATGGAATGTGTGAGGTTTAAAGAATTTTTCTATGGTAGACTGACTTACAGAATACAATACGAGTGAACATAGAAAGTAATAGGGCTCACCTTAAGAATGAGTTGTTCTAATTAATACTACCTAAATCAAACTAACTAACTTAACCTAGGACAGCCTGTTGCCATCGATATGGGAATGGAGGTGGGGTCATAGTGTCAATTACTGGGTTTGTTAGGTATTGCAATATGTCAAAAAACTTGATGTGCCTCCGGTGGATGTTCTACTGACGGTACGCCAAAAATCGGTGCAGGTTAGCGTTCTTTAACTTCTGGAGAGAGGTATGTCTGACCATTTTTCTCATGATACTGTTCTGAAATTGTTGGAGACTCTTAGGTATACTGTCAGTTAAGTGCTTACATAGTGGAGCACCGTACAGCAGAGCTGGTCAGAAGACAAGGAAGTGTGTGTCCGGTGATGGCACAACCAAACCTTTAATTTAATTTGCATTTATACGAATAACTTCATTGGGAGGACATTAATAGTTTTACGGTTATGTTATTTTATCTGACCCCTTTGCTGGAAAGCAGATTGCTCAGAGCTACAGGAACTTGGACAGCATTGGCACTTTATTGTGAAGACGCTGCTTCCTTCAAGTGGAATAGTTAGTTCAGTTCCCCATCTCACTTTCTCTGTCCGGCCTTTAATGTTGTTTGTACATTACTGTTACTGTAGTACATTACTGTTACTGTAGTACGATACTGTTACATCCAACTTGATTCACTTCCACCTTTTCACTTTGCCAATGACAATATTCCTGTAATTCCTGTAATATTTCTAGGCTTGCTGAGAGGCATATCTTATGTAGCATTTGGTTAATTTTATAAATTTGGAAAAAGTCTTTGTCATTTTTATTCAACTTTTTCCATTTAATAAATTTCTTTAAAATTTTAAAACGTAGAGCCCATTTTGTCATTTGAAATTACGATTTTAATAACTGTTTTAGCATTATAACAATGTGAAACATTTTTTAAATTATATTCTTCTTGTCCAAAGCCCTTCACTCAATACACATAGAGTGAGTTACAGATTCCACAATATGGAATGTGTGAGGTTTAAAGAATGTTTCTATGGTAGGCTGATGTACAGAATACAAAACGTGTGAACATAGGAAGTAACAGGGCTCACCTTAGAAGAGCTCACCATTTTATTATTATTGACCAGGATGACATGATTTTTAATTTCTCAGAAAGATAGGAAAATATTTATTGTTAATTAGCAATTAATTAATTGTCTACCTTTTTATTTAATGGGGCTGCTCTTATTTCTAATTGTGGTGTTGGAAGATTTAATTGATAATTATATTTCCCTTCTCAACCACCTGCACTCTAAATCACACCATCAGAGATCATATCGATGGGAAATGAACATTTTATATAAAAGGTGAAAAGATGCCAAGATGCTGAGGCTGGGGATAAAGGTAGTGGGTGTAAGAAAATTGCCAGTTATAAAATCTCAGAAAAAAGAGGTCCCCCAGGTGTCTGTGCACCAAATTTTTCAATCTACCCCCCCCCTCGTAAGTCCCCCTAATTTTTTAGCAAGTTCTACGTAGGTTGTGATTTTCTATAGCATTGGTGAATTTTCGAGATGTTTTACTCATATGTCATTGTATTCCCCTTGCGTATAATTTCCCATTGAGCTCTTTAATTTATAATTTAATTTTGACCGGTTTCACGTTTTTATTTATTGTATAATTGTCTTCATATATAAAGTCCCGATCCTACCAGTATATTTTTTCTCTGGATGTTAATTATCTTTAATTACTAATAATACACCGTGAAAAATGTTGCCAAAAATACATGTAAAACAAATAAGGAATAAAAAGATTTTGATCAATCTTATTTTTTATTGTAATTCTAACGCCAAGATCTTTAATTGCTTACATAATATGCTAGAAACATTTTTTTCCCCATTTTTAACTATTAGTTTCACTATTATGTTTTATAGAAATACTTTTAAGTATTATAAGCTTCGCTTGATCATCAGACAAAGCTTCCGTGCAAAATATCATCTTTCGTTGTCAACCATCGATTGGGTTAAAATTGCCAACAGGATTTTAATGACAGCTTTAATGACATTATGTAATTATGTGGAAAAAAAAAGTTATAAACTGGCAGACTACAACATTTTAAATTTGATACCCTACTCGATACGACAGAAAAACATTTAATTGTTAATACCAAGTAATTGGTTAACCAATAAGCCTCAATTATTTGAGTGGAAAATATTTTTAGTGTTGCCAGGCAGTTGAATCGAATTTTCTCACAAAACGTCAGGTTGATAGATTAAAAAGGGGACTCGCGAACTCTAGGACGGACGGTAAAAGTGAAACAATTTCCGATTTTGAAAACAAACAAAAAAACAAACCCCCTCAAAATCAACGGGTGTGAGCCTGGGATAAATATTGGAATTTTCATTTAGGGCTTTTATTATATGCCATATTATTATTATATTAATCTTGCCATAAATTTTATTTCCAGATAGAAGTCTATTTATTAATGTTATGTAAACTCACTTTCCTCAGTTTTCCTCCATAGTTTTCGTTTCTTGTTACAAAGGTTCTAAGTTGTACAAAACTTCCACAAGTTAGAGCTTCAAGCCCTTGTAGCAGGTATATAAAATAGCAATGTCTTATTTCATCCTTGTTGCCCGTTTTGTGGGTTTTCCATACCTGGTGTTGGAAAATTAAAAAAATATTTTTTTCACCTAAATTTCTCACCCCTTTTCCCATCTGATTATGAAGCTGGTTTTGACTTTTATTTTCCAGTCGGATAAAGTGATAAGTTTTTGCTTATCAGTTATTTACTGAAGAGACCACCTATGTGAAAACGATCGCAATCTCTGGTTTTTCATGTTTTATTTTTTTTTTTATAACACGTTATACGACCTGATTTTCGTGATAGAGTAATAAGCTCTACTCACTGTTGTCGCAAGACCAATTATTGTAAATTGTGCCAGACCACGTAGCCGGTTTTTTTTTTGTTTACCTTAGCTCAATGGGGGGAGGTTCAATGGTGAGTCGAACGGTCGTTTATAAAATACTCGCTAAATTGTCGTTAGTTTTTGCACTTCTTTGTTTAAACAATAGGTTGGATAAGGCCTGAATAAGGAGCAGGAAACAATAGAGCCTTCACTGTGAAAGAGGGCACGTAGTCCACCATTGAAGGATGATAGTAAACTGGCTCCTAGTTCATACTACAATAAATAACATTGGTGATGAATTAAATGGTTCTAATTTGTTTCAAAATATTACCGTAACGAATTTATGGTTTGAGCCAACAGTTCACTCAATGAGGAACGTCAAACAGGATTAACTCATACTTCAAGGAAAAAAGTTCTCAATTCAGTTACATTTTTAATTTTGAAATGTTTGCTTACGATAGAGATTGGTTATGAAATAGTGAATTGAATAAAACTTTATTCTGGAAATATGTATAGGGTAAAAACACAAAAACTTAGTTTGGGCTGACAAAAAACATACAATACATCACAAAGAAAAAAAAATAAAGAAATATTTAAATGCATTTCAATATCTATATGTAAATCCTTATAATAACAAAAAAGTAGGTATAATACAATTATAAAAACATTTGGATTGACAATAAAATATAATGAAAAACGGCGTGCTTTATGTAAAATATATATATATGCCTTATTTATTAGGCAGTTTTGGGGGTGATGAAATTTTTTTTTCATCGAGATTTCTTCGATCCTTATAAATTCCCGTATTTTTATGCATGTAATAAAATACGCCTGTTTATTACATTAAAAACTTTAAACTTTGCAGAGAGTAGTATATTATTGTTTTTCAGGAGAGTTTTATATATATTTTTTGAAAATTGAACAATTTCTTCACCCTTGTTTTTCCATGGTCATTAGTTGTCCTAAGATTCGCCGCAAGATAGAGATGTTTACAATTTCAAATTGGTTATTGGTGAGATCTACTTCTGCTGTTTCCATGACACTTTTTCTGAATACCTTTACTTTGGATTTGTTTCGATTTAATATTATATCTCTCATTATACCTCTCATTAGACCTCTCATTATTTGTGTAGTCTGTTCATGTTGGTCTGAAGTTGTTCTTCTTTATGGGGCTTTAAATAAAGAAATAAATGTTATTTATGCATAAAGTAAAGTATAATTAGGTATGCAGCTATGTTTTATATAGACTATAACGTGATAAATCATTTGCATAAAGTAGGCAATTAATTTTCATTTAATCAATCATCACAACCCAACATACGTTTCTGGCAATTTGTTTATAGACTAGTCCCTGAAGAATGTCCTGCTATAGACCTTTACATAACTGAATATAATAAGTATAAAAATAAAAGCTGTATAAAAATATAATTAAAAAGTGTATAATAGTAATAATAATAAAAAAATAAACAATTCCCAAGTTTACAAACGTCTTTCAAGTGTAACTTTTGGAGGACATATCGACCTCTAGGTGTATAAACAAGTAATTCAAAGTGCTCTAATCAGAAGTAGGGAATATATTTATATTCCAAAATAAATTGAATGGAAAAGGCAACGAAAAATAAGGGGTAGAAAGAAGGAGATTCTATATTCTGGTCCTTGTTTATATAATTGTAGGGTTAGCTCATTCTTGCTTTGTTCAACAACCATTGTATATATTTTTTTTAGAATCACACTGAATATACAGTTTTTCAAGCAGTTATATATACTTGTATTGATTATTTAGTCATCATTATTCTCCATCCTAACAAGCAAGGATCCAATCAATGAGGCGACGTTTGATTAAACCAGAGTAATTTTCCTCGCAACAGCCGTATTGTTGTTTCAACAACCATGAAGTTGTCACTGTCGTTCATCGAAAGCAAAGCATCTGAGGTTCTCGTCTCGGTATGATTTAGAATCATTTATTGCCATAAATATATTTAAAGTTTAATGAAAACTGCTTAGTATAGACAAAATTTGGCCCCCATTGGTCACAATGAGATAAATTACCTCCATCTTAGCAGTGGTACATTGAAAACACATGAAATCACATAGTATCAATGGTCAAATATCATTGGAGGGGAGGGGGCTTCAGGGTAGATATAGAAAGTATATATATATATATTGCTTGAATGTTGGTACACCGTGTGGACTTGGGGGGCCCCTGGGCTGTTTGTAAATATTGTATGAATGTGCGAGCGAATGATGAATTGTAAATATGGTATGAATGAAAACACTTATCTCAATTATTTATTGCCTATTAAGTAAAAGCAGATTGTAATTTCATCATAATAAAGTTGTTAACAATAAAAAAAAAAAGAATGTTGGTACGAATGTTAATTATACATAAGTATGAATGAATTATGAGCATCCAAATTAATAAAGAAAATTGCAGTTTTTCAAATAAAGACATTCATATGTAATAAAAAAATATTAAAATAATAAAAATTTACAACCTAGGTATATGAGCCAATGTTGCAAAAACAAATCATTTTATTATACAATAGATGGATGAGTAGTTGGTATTGAAATAAAATATAAGTTTATTTCGTTTTAGCTTAAGTGGTTTGTTTTTCAATATCTGACAATTCGGTACTTATCTTCACTGCAATGCCCAACTATTGCGTGTGGATAATTGAATTTTTTATCATCTTGCAGTAGCCATGATATGCATGCTGGTAATTCAAACTTCTTACCTTAGGTAATAGCTAATAAATCTATGTTGAATACTTAATAATTTACATTTATTATTATGAGTATGCTGTATCTTAATTAACAAATGTGTTTATGAATTGATGAAGTGTGCTGTGTATTAAGTCAACACAATATAGTTTTACAGCATAGCGTTTATTGTCTTTCTCTTTCTTCATTAATGTTTGTGAGGCAAATGAAAGAGTGGACAGCAGAATAGTTGTGCTGTAAAGAAAATTTAGAAAGAGAATCAAGTGAGTACTTAGCCAGGGGGAGAGTGCTCTTCAAAAGCAAAAAAATAGGCCCTTCAAAACCTAGAGACTAGCCTTGACTCAGCGTAGGAGTGTGATGACCCTAGAACTTCCGGGTTGGGAAACCTGTCTGAGACGAGCTTCCCACAGTCCCCTGAAATCGTTGGATCTAAGCCGCTTCGTTCATTCTGATCGATCATGAAATTCGTTGAATATCATCATTATAGTCCTTATATGCCTTGCCATTTATAACATATTATAAATCAGAATTTCTAAATCTTTAATTTGATACCTAACTCAATATGATATAAAATATTTTACCAAGTTATTAATCACCTAGTAATTTTAAACTTTTTTTCTGAGGTTCAAAATATTTTTCATTTCGCGGGGTTTTCAAATATAATCTCTAGTTTATTGTTCGAGGGGTGTTTTACAATTGTTAGAACAGGCATTTAACTTAAAAAAGTACAGGTAGAGTAACTTGATCAATTCCCATTTGTAGATAGTAAAATGCCTTTGATTTAAAAAAGAATCAATATACTCCAAATCAATAGGTAATTTACAAAGATACCGATTACTTCATTATTGTCTATGGGTTTGATTTCGTTTTAAACAAACGCCTTGTAAAATATGATTTATCTCCGTCAAAAAAAGGCTTCATATGCAAACTAGTTCTTAAAAACAGTTTTATTGACTTGTCCACTTAAGTTGTGCGATAAATTTCGTATTATTAATGACAAGTAAAACTTGACCAATTGAACACTTAAGGCGCTAAAGATAGTAAGTCATTAATTGTTGATTTTACAGGGGACTAAACAAAAAATTTTGCACTGCAAAAAATATATTTAACTGTCCAAAATATGGCATTTTTTATCATTGATAACCATTAAACTACTTCTGACTGCGGCATAATACTCTTTCCGTGTTATTGGCTTTATTTCTTACTACTTTTTCTATAAAAAAAATCTAAAAACGTTTCCATGTCAACGACTCAATTAATTGTGGAGCGACAAACCAAAAAAGAGATAAGACCACTGATTCTAGTTTTTAATGTTCGTTTAAGCTACTGAGATATACTAATCGTGAAAGAGGAGAGAGTGTGATCATGTTCTGGAAAACGGAAATTCCCTGTAACTGAAGTAAAATGATTTTTTTTTCACTCCGATATCCTATCTATTACTCACCTGTCACTCTTCGCCACAAACGACATGAGCTTTTGTCCAAGTGGGAGGACAGCAGTAAAAACTCAAAATACTTTCTAACTGAAATAATTTGAAAGTAGTCACGGTATATTCTGTTTTGCACAATCATTGTTCGTCGTATTTCTTGCTGGACGTTCCTGGATTTCATTTATGCAAGAGGCAAGCAGGGATTGTTTAAAGCATGTCAGTTTTTTTCTCTTCTAATTAATTTTTTCAATAAAATACTTGATTTTACTTTTATCGGATTAGAAGGACCTGCTTTGTTCAGGTGGGTGTTTAAATTAGTTAAACCACGTCATTATAAGTTAAGAACCTTTCTCAAGACATTGCTAGCAATGTATGTCTACATTTAATCAAACTTTTAATGATATGTACCGATGAATAATATATATTTATACAACACAAAATTGGATGAAGTATTTATCGGGTAGAATATTATCTAAGTAAAATATTAATATGCTTGAATGTATTTTTTAAAATAAATTTTCGATTTATCGATTTACCCCCTAATGGCGTCTGTCTACTGTGTTTTGCCTACTGTTCATGATAACTTGGGTCCGTTTCCCCTATGAATTTTGATGATGTGTCTGACACATTGCAAAAAAACATTGTAAAACTAAATAGGAATATTACAAGATATCAATATTAATGAAAATTCGAAACTTAATAATTATTTGCTGGAGACCTTTACAGAGCAGCTCTTCTTTTTGCCAAGTATTTTGTGAGGTTGATGAGAGAACATTGAACACAGTACTTAGCTGACTCCACAAGAGAAGATTACTTCTCATCTATAGTTGCCGTCACGAAAATAGAAGCGTGAGGACCCGCAATATATGGCAAGCCCTGTTGCTGTTCTTTGCAGTACTTCTCGTCTATCCCCAATGTCAATTATTAAGCAATAAGCAAATTAGTGATTAGTCCCCCACCCACTCAGATGTGGCAACACCGCGCCAAGAAGCGTCTAATTTCATTACGGCGACGTTATGGTAGACGCAGCAGCTGAAAATGAGAAGTTGCCTAGTATAAAAGTGAATACTGCATGAATAGATTTGTCAAAACAAGCCTCTTGGTGGTGATTGAATCGCTTTTTAATGCTCGTATTTTTCCAAAATTGCATACAAAATATATATAAACATTTTTTTTTCCAAAATTTTCTACTGCGTTCACCCAAGTCCTCCAATGTGGTACTATAAGCTATGGGGGTAAGGCTAGATTTCAATATTATATTTGGCTAGTCTAGATGGTGCCTTTGTATACAATTTTCTTTATATTGAAAATAATTGTATAATTTTAACTCTACCTATGTTATCCCTGCGCAAAGCATAGACAATGAAGGTTAACTTTTTTATGTGAATCTCGTTCAATAACCCCATTCCCCCCCAATAACGTATATGCAGGACCATCGGAGAGAAATATGATCACTCTTACAGGTATTTCACACCCTATTGGGTAAAAAAGGCAAATGACCTCCCGCACTAAAGTGGCAACAGTGTTGGAAGTGTTACGCTTTGTTTGAGAATACATTTGGTAAGACTGACACCTCTGCCCTCCAATTATGTTATACTTACATGACAGACGCATGTACTAAAAGCGTCTTCTACCTCGACCAAGTAGAAATTAGAGTTCAACAATGCATTTCGAGTCTCTTCCGGTTTTTCAGAGTAGACTAAACTCACTGTTGAGCTCCCCCGTGTCAATTCGTTAGATTGAGCCAACCCTATGGTTTCCTAAAAAAATAAAATACTTTATATAAGAAGAAACTAAGGTCGACTTCCATACCTACCAACTAAAGCAGGAACGATGCGGGTGGTGATTAGAAACCTGCATCCCACTACACCAGCGGACGAGATAGAAAAGGAGCTCTTAATTTTAGGATACAAGGTCAGCCAAATTACGAATGTGCTCCGTGAGGAAATGCAAGAAAATGATGCAAGTATCAAAACACCACTGCCCTTGTTCTTTGTGGATCTGGAGCGAAAACCTGGAGTGGAAAAATCAACGAGCTTACCCACTTGTATTACACAAGAGTGCAGGTCGAAAAGCCTTACCCGAAATGTGATATAGTCCAATGCCATAATTTTCAGGCATAGGGGCACACGAAATCATACTGCTACCACCCTTCCAGGTGTGTAAAGTGCAGTGGGCAGCACAAAAGCGAATTGTGCAAGAAGCCCCTAAAATCACCTGCTGTATGCGTGCACTGTCAGCAAGGCCACCGACAAACTATAAAGGGTGTGAGGCTTACAGAATGCTGAAGTCCAGGAGTGAACAACGTCGTCGGCCAGAAGAGGAGAAGCCAGCCACAGGTAGCCCAAGAAGCACATCCGCCAGAAATTTGAGGCTTTCAGTCTCTTTTGCTGATGCCGTTCGGAACAGAGAGCAGTCAAGGGCATTGCCCACTCCTCCTTCCCAATTTCTTATTCCCGAGCACTCTGTTTATCCCAGCAACCAGCAAACTCAATCCCATCCTCAACCACACATCTCGCATATTCTCCTTTTGAATGCGAATGGTGTTCGCACCCACACTAACGAACTGACAGCACTACTTCATTACAAGAACATCCACGTAGCTCTCATTACTGAAACAAGACTTACGAGTAAGCGACCTTTTACAGTTCGACAGTACCAGACTTATCGAACTGATCACCCAGATGGAAGAGCACTGCTGTCATTGTCCATAACTCCATTTCTCATCCACTGCAGTGTCAATCAGCACATTCATTATTCCCCTTACACTAGCATCAGTGTACTGACCTCCCAATAAATCCATTTCTGGTTCCCAATTCATCTCCTTTCTAGACTCCATTGGGCATCGTTTCCTTGTGGGTGGTTAACGCAAAGCATTAACATTGGAGCTCAAGATCCACAAATACACGAGGACATGCTTTGCTGTCTGTACTCACACGGAAACATTGCTCCACTATCTCTCCTGACACAGCCACCTATTGGCCATCAGATCCCAACCGAAATCCAGACCTCCTAGACTTCTTCTTCTACAATAGCTCAGGAACACTAAACTATTCACTCACGCGCCTCGACGACCTCTCCTCCGACCATAGCCCCTTATTATTAACCATTTCCCTAAATCCAATTCACAAACTGCCTCCTCCTTCATTTATCAGGGGCCCAGTTGACTTGGACCAATTCCGCCAGATTCTTACAGACTCTGTAGACCTCAAAGTACCTCTGAAAACATCCCAAGACCTAGATGATGCAGTGCATTCCTTCACTACTCTGATCCAGAGATCAGGCTGGGAGGCATCGTCACCCCACCGTCATCTAAAAAATAACAATCTAAATCCTTTACCTCAGTATGTCAAAGAACTAATCCAATCCAAGCGCCACTCGAGAACAACGTGTCAAAGATCCGGACATCCTGCTGATCGTCGCTTGTACAATCAGTACTGCAGGTTGGTAAAGCGGAAATTGGCATCCTTCCGTTCCTATTCTCTTAATTCCTATTTCTCCTCTCTGTCTACCAGGGATAACTTATTGTGGAATCTAACTAAGAAAATACTAAAAAAACATCCTGTTTCACACCCACTCCGTCGTGATGATGGGTCCTGGGTTGCTTCGGATGGCAAGAGGGTGGAAGGATTCGCACTGCATCATTCCGGTACTTTAACTCCTCACCTTACTCTTCAAAACAATACACATTGCTTAACTGTTGAAGATTTCCTCACTTCACCTATCCCTCTCTCACTTTCACCAAAAGCCGTCAACCCCTCTGAGGTAAAATATCTTCGGAAAAAATTACCTTACCGAAAATCTCCAGGATATGATCTCCTTACTCCTAAAGCCATAATCTTCCTAACCTACATTTATAATAATAACGACGCATTTTCCTCTGCTCTGGAAACACTCCATTATAGTCCTATTCGCCAAACCCGGTAAACCACCAAATGACGCCTCATCTTACCGCCTACTCCCTATACTCTCAAAAATATTTGAAAACTATTAAAACGCCTACTTCCAATTATTGAATCCAAAAACCTTTATCCTACTCACCAGTTTGGTTTCCGCCAACGACATTCCACTGCTCAACAAGGCCTTCGCATTGTTGATCACATCTCCTCAGCCCTTGAATCCAAACAGTATTGCCCTGCTGCCTTTCTTGATATAGCTCAAGCTTTTGACAGGGTCGGGCACGCAGGTTTGCTTTACAAGCTCAGAGGATATTTACCGCAGACCCTATTCCTAATCCTACAGTCCTACCTTTTAAACCGCTTCTTCCAAGTCCGCTGTGGTTTAGAATATTCTAACTACTATCCCATTAAAGCAGGAGTTCCACAGGGCAGCATCCTGGGTCCCACCCTCTATAATCTATACACCGTTGATGTCCCCTCTACCACCAATACCTTCTTGGCACCATTTGCAGATGACACTGCAGTCCTGTCAACCCATTCAGACCCTTGATATAGCACCCCAAAACCTTCAAGAACACCTTGATGAGATCGAGTATTGGTGCAACCAATGGCGAATCAAGGTCAATTAAGCAAAATGTTCCCACATGACCTTTACCCTCTGCCGCAAGTCCTGTCCGCTAACCTTTTTAAATTCGATTCCTCTCCCTGTGTCTGAGACAGTACGGTATTTAGGCTTCCATCTCGACAAAAGACTTACATGGAACCCACACACGAGGCTAAAAAGACAAGAACTAAACAGACGCTTTGGACAACTGTACAGACTACTTCGAAGGACATCCCATCTTTCAATAGAAAATAAACTACTTATTTACAAAGTTATACTTAAGCCAATCTGGACATACGGAATAGAGCTATGGGGGACAGCAAAAAAGTCGAACATCAAGCGCATCTAATCCTTTCAATCAAAAGTCCTGAGAACAAACAGTAAATGCTCCTTATTACGTCAGCAACAAAACACTTCACAATGATCTGAATATACCCTATATTCTTGAACTCATCCCTTCCAAGTTCACAAAAGTCCATAGTAACGTATCCAACCACCCTAATTACCTAGCACAGCCATTGCACTGCACCACTCATCCCTATAATCCTCCTTGGAGACTAAAACGGCAGTAGCCTCATGACCAGCTATAATTAAGTGATAGTGAGAGTTCTGACAATGGCCAGTTTCTCTAATCATGTCCTGAGCGTCTGTGGCTCTCGCGCTCTTGTTCAGTGACGTGGCTGACGTAGGAGCGTGGGGGACTTCCCAAGACTCCGCTTTCTCCTTCGCAGGCGAGGGAGGTGACAACCATGTGGACTTGGGAGGCCTCTGGGCTGTTTGTAAATATTGTACGAATGAGCGAGTGAATGATTAATTGTAAATATGGTATGAATGAGAACATTTATCTCAATTACTTATTGCCTAACAAGGCAGATTGTAATTTTCTCTTAATAAAAATTGTTGTTACTTTAAATATTTGTGAAAAAAGGGATAATTCCTTTAAGCAGTTATTAGGTAGGGGACGATTTGTATGTATGACGGGTTAGGTAGCTGTTTATTTCGGCACACAATATCCATTAAAACTACTAAATAAATACATTACATTTATAATAACACATGATAAAATAAGCAGGTGTACTAGAATCACCTATCTCATGTCAGAATTAAAATATTAATGACACAGTACAAAAAACAAGAGAAGTTAATTCAAGAACAGTAAATAAAAATCAACAGAGAACGGACCAATGTCATAACTTATATTTGGTGTGTTGTGTAAAAAGAAAATGAAACCCATTACCGAAATCATAGCCGAAGCACAAGCATCAGAAATCCTTAGATTAATGCAGACCGAGGACTGTAGCTTTCTTCCCGGCAAGGACGAAGATGACAAAGGGACGACAAAAGAATTTCCTCTAGAAGAAGTCCATCAGGTCTTGTTGAGTGATTTCGGGGATCTGTTTGATGATGAAGATCTTGACTGATTGATTCTGATTTTCGAGGATTCATCAAGATTTGTTTTTGCATTAAAACATTTTGGTTTTGGAATAATTACTATTTTAATAGTTATTTTTAGGTTTATATTTTGCAACTATTTTCGTCTTAGAGCTACGTTTTCAAAAGTCAAAACTTTGAAAAAGGAATCAATACTTGAAGAGCTGAAAAAAATATGTCTTTGTTTACTCATAGTACATTTTGGCTTCACGACCTTGAAAAAAGATAATCTCTTTTTATTAGGGTACCTATTTGACAGAAAAATGAAGTCGAGTTGCAGAGTGACATGCAGAGAAGCGTGAGCTGCAAATGAAAATTGAAATGCTGTTAAAATTCTTAGAGACCTCTGCAGTTTTAGTTCTAAACCAATTGAGTCGTTCTTTGCCATAAAGACAGAGCTTCTCATAACAATACTAAATAATACTCATAGATAGAACAATCAATCACTTCTTAATTTTCTTTTTTCTTTTAATTTATGTATACATATATAAAATACTGCGTTCGGTGATCTGTGGTGTTTAAATTAGAATGAGCGAGTGAATGATGACTTTAAATATGGTATGAATGAGATCATTTATCTGTATTAGTATTGCCTTATAAAAGGCAGATTGTAATTATTGCACAATAAAGAAATTAAATTGATGGATACTTATTTGCGTATCGATACACTAATATATCTGATATACAACTGTATCCGAATACACAAACTGTAAGGAAGTATATAAGGGAGGTATTTAAGGATGCATATATCCGCTTATATATTTACCTGACTTACCCGCAACACCAAGCTGTTTATGCTCTAGTTAAATAATTAGAATATTTGATTTCCAGGGATACCAACTAACTACTCAACTGCTAACATATCTAATCCGTTTATCAAATTTATCCTGAACGTATTGCATTGTTATAAATAGTTATACCAAAATTACCTTTTCTACAAATATTCAATTAACATACTGCTTGTCCTAATTGTCACTAAACCCATAGTAATTTACTTAAGTAAATTAACTTTGTAGCCAAGGTAGGGAGTTCTATATATAGAATGGAGTTATACAATATGCTTACTAAAAAAAAATGATTACTTAAATCGATAAAATGATTACAAAGATCTTACTTACTAGCTACTTATTAAAATCCTCTTTACTATTGTACATCGATGTCTTCAATCTGAAGTAGGAACAACCTCCGATCTGGCGTCTCCAGCTCCGGGCTTCAGTCATCGGCTCCACGACACCGAGAAACGTGAAGTGCCCTTCAGAAGAGCTGCCAAGGAAGTGCCTTGGGCTGCGTCATTAGGCTGTTTATACTTTGTCCTACTGGAACAGGAACATTTCATTTGTGAGGGTGGTCTTCCTTTCAGATTTTTTGTGTTAAGTGAATATTACTTCCACCAGCTCGCAAAGAAGTTAGAACGTGCCTTGTAACACTGTCCCGGGCTGCTAAGTTCCAAATCTCTTCCGGTACGCCCTTTTGTGCCACAAAAAGAAGGGTTCTAACCTGTCAACGAATTCGTCTTTATGAGGGACCATAAAAGAATCATCCGGATCCATTTGGACCCTTCGAAAACACAGCTATACCTGATAGTCGTGCCTTTTAGCTTTTAATTCGCAAATTCTATCTCATGATATTAATTCTAATTTTAAATTATGTTCCACATGCTATGATAAGCCTCTCCGAACAAAACATAAGAAAACTAATTTCTAAACAAAATAAACGAAGCAGTATCAAGCAAAATATTTTTAACTTGTTTCATTAAAAGGAATTTTTAAACACCACTCCAATAAAAACGGAAACTTTTAAGTTCTTTTGTGAGTGTATCGTTTATTTTTTTTATTTATTATATTTTTCATATTCCCTTGTTATTATAAATTATGGAAATCAGTATATATTCTACATAAATGGATCTATTTAAAATACGTCATTCATTAAATGTTCTGTAGCTTTGTATATTTTATACAATTTTTAATTATTTTCATTGCGATTTGTTATAGCAACAAAAGTATAATGTACGTTATACATCTATTGTTTAAAGAGGTTTAAAAGTGATGGGGTTCACATTATAAATCATAGACTCAAAACTACCTTACATCTAACCAAAAAATCTTGACCTTATTTTACCCGACATTGCCATCAATGCGGAAGGGTGGTAGGGTAATTAGTATCGCTTTGAGAAGTTGTGCTGTAATTAATAAGCTCCCGTATAATTGAATTTTGGAGAAGCTATTATTTTGTTAAAATATGATTCTGTTTGAAAAAGGACAAATTCTTGAATAGTGGGGCGTTTGGAGTCGTTGATCAATGTGGTTATTTATGTGTAGCAAGGTTCGTTTCTGTCGATTTGCATTAATATACTGGGCTATTGGTATCCTTGAATACTTCCTTGGGTTCAAGGTCTACTTTTTTGATAAATAAGTGACGATGTATTCTACAATAACCATAAAAATTCTTTTATTCTTTTATTTTTGGTGGCTTACAATGCGGAATACACGTTTTTTTAGGTCAATCACAAAAGTGCTTGAAGATCTCTAAAACCAGTTCATTATACCAATAAATAGTATCCAGAATCTTCAAGGAAGCCATTCCTTTTTTCGAAACAACACACTTTTTTTTTTATTACGCCAACGATTCGGACAATGACCGTAAGTAAGTCTCGATATCGAACCACCGAGCTCCGATCGACCGTGGGCTCTGATGTGATTAGCTCCAAGGAAGGTAATGGTGACCAGTTAAGATGATAACACGCTGTTATTACAGCTGCCACCACCGTCACAAACTGTAACGCGCAAAGTGCTCCACAATTTTACACTCCGGACGTCCCACATAGTTTTCTCCTGTCAGGAAGAGGAAAAATGTTTTAGATGGTTCCTAATACCTACCCAGTTAGTTTAGGCGCACCAGAAATACAATTGTTCATGAGCAGCATAGTATTAAACACTATAAACAAATAAACGTCAACGTTTAAAATAGATTTACAGATTTTTTGAAGGCCGGAAAAAATGGTCTGGTCTTATCTCACTTTTGATAGTATAACAAACGGCAGACTTTATCTATTAGTTAGCTATAATTTTTAACTTTTATTGTTGTACCTGATTATGTTTTAATATTTTCATATCTTTATTTTCAGAGCGGGACTGGCAAAAGAGGAATCTCATTATTCAAAAGACCAGCACGACGAAGAACTCCTGGAATTTTTGGACTTCTAACACAGTTCGTAAGAGAAGTAAGTGAATAACAATGCACTGAATGTCCCAAACATTCGGGACGAAGATGCATGTTAGTGTTGCTATAAGTTCTAAGGCATTCTAAGTAAATTTAAGTTAATTTTATTTTATATTAAATTATTACATATTTCAGTGAAATTACATTGTTTTAAGCATTCAAAGTATTCTTACATATATTATTACGCATTTATTTATTTTTTTTAAATAATTCATAGCTTTCACTTAAAAGATGAGAATTTCGGAGAAATAAAAATCTGTGTGTAGGATTCTTAGGGCAGGTGGCCTAATTTATTTGTATTGTTAGACAGAGAATGGTTTATTTTTCCAAATTCACAGAAACCATTACTCTCTTACCTTTACAATAATAGTTTCGATCTATCTGCCTCTTCAGCTCAAGAAGTGATTTTATAGAGTAAACGTGATAAAGTGGTTGGTGAATAAGGCCAAAAGTGCGAGGCGAAAACAAGGGACGTAATCGGTAAGTACATTTATGAGTTTCCTGACAAAACAGTGATTAATACTGGTACGGTAATTTTATATTGGTCGTGCTGTGATAAACCAGTTTTGACTGCCAAACAGTACAAAATAAACATCATAAGTCAGTAAATTATTGTGTCTTAGTTTTATGTTGAACTGCTTCTATATCCTTGTATCATTTCTACGGATACATATATCCTGTTATGTATTTACCTGACTTACCCTCCACACATCGCTGTTATGCTCCAGTTGAACAATTATAATATTTTATTTAAAAAGGATACCATCTAGCTATTCAACTACAATTTTTTGATTCCATTGGCAAACCCTGAGCGTATCACATTAGCGTACAGTCATACAAAATTATGTTTTGCTCAAAAATATTCAATAAACTTACTATTTGTCCCAATAGTCTCTGACCCAAAGTAATTTACTTTGATAAATTTGCCTGGTTGTAAAAATTTCAACTACATAAAATAGAAGGTTATACACTAAATCTCGTATGAATAGAAATTATGGAAAATATAACAGATGCCATACTAGCTAAGTATTAAACTAGTTTTTACTTGTTACAACGGTAGCTTCTAAAGATTCTGAAGAGGAGTCCAGTTCAAGCGTCTCCACACGCCAGTCTTCCGCGTCATGTTACAGAAAGAAGATAGGTCCGCCTTGGGCGTAGCCCCAAATCGAAGTGCCTTGGGCTGCATCGTTTCGATGCTTCAAATTCCTAATTCCATTAGGGAAGGCGATCTTTTGTTTTAAGAAAATATTACTTTGACACCAAATTCCAAGCAAGTTAGGACGTGACTCATAACACTATCCGAGGCCACCCTCACTGCGGAGTCCCATATTCTTTCTGGCACTTCCTTTCGGGTTATAACCTATCTTTACGATGGTCCATAAAGAATTCATCCTGGCACATCTAGAGGTCATTAATACCTGGTAGTTATCTTGGCGCAGTTATCCATCATCTATCCAACCTCTACCTCTTAATATTAATTTTAATTTTACATTGAATTTACTTTACATGATTATATGTAAAATTTCCGATGGATCAGATCATTGTTACATCACCTGTTTGAAAGGAGAGCTCTTCACAGAATCAAATAAAAAAACGAGTGTTCTGCAGTGCTTTAGCACGAGCCACCTCTGGAAAAATTGATCAAAAAGAAATTCCCTCAGAATCGAGATAGAAATGTTGTTGGCAGGCTAATGATCGAACGGTCGCCTGTACATTGAGACAGAATGAGTCAATATAGTAGCAGGTTACATGGCGGGGATGGTGTTGCATAAGCGCTAATGATATCCCCACGGGATCACGCCTGAGGACTGCACAGCAGGTTACGGTCGACCACTTTCTAGTGTGTTCTACCTCATAGGCCTAGCACAATAAAGTTGTCCAGACCTCTGCTCAGACGTCACATCTCTAGTTGGATCCGTAAATCTGAAACCCCACCACTATTTCTTTTTATCATTTAAAAGATTTATTTAAATTTTTGCCAACTAGTTTTGTACTTGGATTATGAAATAAATCGTATTCACCGAGACTGAAGACAAAGGCCTACCTGAATGAATGTTTTTCACCAGTCTATCTAGAAGAAAAACTCTGAGACTGAACTGAAATGGAAAACTCTGAGAAATTTCCACCTAAGAACAGCTATAAAGTAATAATAAATGTGACTAACTGACAAAAAAAAAATCTTTTTGAAACATTTACATACAATCAATAAACGCCATTTTAAGTGGTGCATAAAACCTTTTTGAATTGTTGACGTCTTTTTACGTTTGGGGGGTGGGGTAAAGACTTATCAGTCAAAACAAAGAGCATTAGCATACGATTAAGATGGTCAGGGCGGCTGGAATGGAAGTTCTGGTAGCTTGAAGTTGCTAGTTCTTGCAAGAGAATGGGAAGTTGAGGTCAGCATGAAGAGTACGGGTGATATAAATGGGAATTGTTAGATTGAAGGAAGTCAAGGAATCAGTAAAATCTAGATTTAAAGATTTGAAGAGTATGCGGGTGACGGATAGGTATATTTTTCTTATATAATGATACCGGAGAAAGTTTGTCATAAACATTTAATATGTTTAAAGTGCAACTGTTGTTTATTTTCTGGAAGTATCTCTTCAAATAGTTTCCTGTATTTATTTTTTGAATAGATTTAAAAAATACAATTGATTTTATAATAGAGGGAGAAAAACTTAGTAGGTAAAAGAAAAAAATCATTTGATTAATAGAAAAAATATATTTAAGGATACTGATCCAAGGATCAATTAGTTAGGTGTATATAATAATTTGTTAAACCATCATGGGCACTAAAAACTGACAAGTCAACAAATAAAAAATCAAATAAGTAATATATTAAAATTAAAGAAATAATGAAATCAGCCGGAACCTGTTAAATTATGGATTTTTAATGTTGCCTTTCAAAACTTCATTTTTTTAAAATATTTAATTTCTATTTCCGTTGAGCGCTTTAGTTCAACCTATGACGCCTTGTTCCGGGTTCCCATTTTAATTTTGATTAGCTTTAGGTACCCATAATTTTTCCCACTGCAATCCTGCCAAAACTTTATTTTTGCAAATACAATTTTTTCCTAAAATAATTAAGAATTGATAAATATATCATTTTATAGACGAGCGTGTAGTGACAGATTGACGTTGCAAGAGATGATGCACACCTTGATTTCTCGGTTTTCTAACATTAACGTGCTTCAAGATTCCGCAAGATTCTCATGGATGGCTTGCGTTGTTCCTTTCCCTTCCTTATAGGATGGATCGGATAACCTGAATATATGGCATTAGGCAATAGTGATTAATTGTGATTACTAACAGCTTACAGTGCGATTGCATACGCCCTCCATATCAATGTGTGATTGCAACTATGATCCACATTCACAATTGCACACATCATCTGATCACTAGCTGATATGCAATCGTGTTACGTTCTATATTTATCTAATCATCTTTGATCGATGTCGGGAAGAATCAAAATCCAAATAATATGGTGATTTGGCGATGGCGATAAATTGAAATAATATAGAACATTTATATCAAGTCCTTTGGGCCGAACAATGGCTTTTTTCTAAAACGATTTAACAGTTAACAATCCTGTCAGGAATTTACTAGTGAGTGAAATAATATTAACTACTGATGAATTGAGCAATTATGAAGTTCAATTTTTTTACCGATAAGCTTTATAGACATAAATACTCCGTTTCATCAAATATATTTTTTTCTAAAATTTATCTTTTTTACACAAAATCGATTGTGGCTGTGTTAAAAGGTCTTTGTATTAGTTTTCATGCGCTAGCTTTAAATTAGATGCTCCAGCCGAAAATCTAATATTGAAAATTGAAAAAAAATGAACCGCAGTCTCGCTTTATTATTGTTTATAATAATAAATTTTATTTCTATTTCTATAGGGTCTTTCATTAATCGCTTCCATCTTTAAATTTTAATAAAACAAAGTGAGTGTGAGATATCATTGACATTTTTTATTCGTTTGAAAGACCTATTGATGCTATTATGTATGAAATATAACATCGTGCAAATGTCCACCGTGGCTTCGCTGGGGGGTGCGAATCCGAAATGTCCAATTTTCCATGACTGGCGCATAAATCAGGCTGAATTGGACCGATGGCATGGGTTATGTTGGCTTTGAGGACCACTGTGATTTGTGGCTTATTCGCATTGACCTGCGACTTAAGAAGGGCCCTCAAGAACGTCTAACGGGGTCAAATCGCACGATCTCGATGGCTAGTCCACATCACCTTCTAGCGAGATGACCATGCCCTAAAATCGCTCGTGCAGAATGTCCAATGTGATATGAGATGTGTGGCACGTAGCGCCGTCCTGTTGAAACCACATGTCGTTGGTGTCCATATCACCCCATTCAGGCCAAAAGAAGTTAGTAATCATCAACCTATAGACCAAGTTCTTGTGAGCGACCCGAAATCGACTGCCTCGGATTCTCCTGCATACTCTCACGGACAGCGGCGATGTTTTCGGCAGATCTTGCGTTTCGTCGACGTACGGGTGTTGGTTGATTGTTTACTGAACCAGTGGACTCATATTTATCCATCACACTGCGAATAGTCCTCTTGGTAGGACGGTTATGGCGACCGTAAAATGGGTGAAGTGCGCGGAACGTTAACGCCTGAACAGAACACCCATATTGACAAAACAATTTTATCATTTTCAGGTGTTGTTGAACGCTATATCCGTCCATGATGATTTGGCAAAACAAACTGAATAAATTATAGTCTATTTGGCAGATGCAACTTCAACAATATGGCCGCTATCAACTGTCAAAGTTTGGAAGTCCCTATTGGAAGACGCTTTAGTAACAATGTCTTGTAAATAATATGCCAAGCGTATTTCAGCTAAACAACGGTTTGTCTTCAACCCCCTAAATGGGTAGTAAAATCTCAGGAATAAGTTAAAGCTTTTTGTCACTGTGCCCGGTTTCCATGTGGCGTGAATTACGAAAGTGAGGGCAGCAAACTACCTTGTTTAAGTCAAACTTTAAACTTCGAATTACAATGTTTTATGTTAAGATTAATAAAAACGTTAGAATATACATTTGATATATTATTTTACTTACTTGCATAAATTCGGCCTGTAAATTGTAAGCCTCGCTTTTGTGCATCATGCCCATGGGAACCCGGCAATAGTCCCTAGTTGTGTGAGCACTTTGCACAGAGGTTTTAATCTTCACCCAATTTAAGAGATTAAAATCTGCTTATTCAGCCGATGTTCTACACTAACGTTACAACCGATTTAAGCTACAGCTACAGTGATATAAATGTCGACTAAATGTTTTGTAAATAGTATGTCAGCCAAGTTAGATCGAAAATTCCTATCAGCAGGTCACCATGAGACTAGGCACAGAAAAACATTGTTTCGTTGTAGGACAATTTCTTAGGTTTTTTTAAACCAACATCAAGAAAATGATCTTATATTTACGGGCATCAATGATCCTGTGGTTGACATGCTGTAAAACAAGCGAACTAAAATTAAATAAATGTAGCCCATCTATTGGTTAAATAGGGGGGGGGTTAAATTAAGTGTCTCTAGAAGATCAACTCATCAAGATGAACTTATCCGCCGGAGACACATAGGTTTTTTGACTCGTGCAGCACAAACTCAAAATCTCACAAACCCAGTGTTTAACACTATGACCCCACCACATATCCCGCATCGATGGGAACAGACTGTCGGGGAAAATTAGGTTAAGATTAAGTTTTTATTGTTAGATGTAAGTTACTTTTAAGTCTATAATACATGATAAAAGCCCTATCACTTTTAAAGATGTTCATTATACGTTCATAATGAACAACATTACACTTAACTTTTGTACAAGCACAGGTCGCAATGTAAAATTATTAGAAATTGTATAAAATGTATCCAAGCTACAGGAAATGTAATGACCTTTTGTAAATAGAATCATTCGTAGAATCTATATTGAATTGGATAATATTTTGATAACTAGAGAATATGAAGAAAAAAATAAACGTATATTTGAAATATTTTGTCACGAAATGGGAACATGATAAGAAGTACCTCTTGGCCTCAGAGGTCAGTGGTTTTGAAGCGCATGTGCCAATTGAGTGCTAAATACATATTTATATTTGAAGGCGAAAGGTCACTATCAGAACATTTTAAAAGATATTATTTTATTCAAGGACAAATTTCTCACAACACGCGAATGAGACGTTTTCTATCCCACGTCGTAAAATTGTGTTTTTGGAGGCTTTACTAGTTGATTTACCAAAGCGAACCTCTGAATTGTTACCTATTAACCTATTATGAATTTATATTTAGTTTATGGCTGTAATAAATCTCAGCGATGTTTACAGGATCCATACCTAGTGCAGTTTTATAATAAGAAAATCTCTATTTCCGAGTTCGGAATCCAACTTAGGGGGAGTAGTGCATGATCATATTGAGAGTTGCATAGTTTTAATTGACAGAGCTGCTTTTATAATGTAGCTGCAGGAATCCACTGTCTGTACAGTAAGTGCTGCGTGAGACAACTCACCGCTCTGATTAATTGTCAAAAAAACTACGTGACCTTTGAAAAAAAAAAATAGTATTAGACAGTTGTAACAGCGAAGTGAAAGTGTGCTTAGGTCATTTTTTTTATTGAAGGGGAGTTGCGGAAAGGATGAACGGAAAAAATTGCATTTTGCAACCATCGCTGTATTACTAACCGGGTGTTGTCTTACGAAAACAAATTTCTTTATTGAGCAATACAAAATCTATTTAAGAGAATCACATCCGAAAACCACATGAAAAATGTTTTCTGTCTAATTGGCTTGAAATATGCTCACTCTGTAAGAATGAAAATGAGTAATGATTTATTGCGTAATTAAAAACCGAAAATCAGTGTTTATAACTGAGAATACATGCATAATGAATAATGACATAATACAATGCAGAAAAATGGTAGTTTGCGTAGGGGACCCAAACCAAAAATAACATTGGATATGGAATAAGTAAAGTAGGCAGTTTGAGTTTAAGTAATAGTGTATTGTTATTATTGGATGAAGCCAATCATACAGAGGTCGTTTGCGATTCATCCTACACAATTCACCTGTAGTTTTTTAACAAACTTATCTTAAATAATCTTTTTATTACTACATTAAAAATTGAATATCATAAAAATTATATAATAATAAGCTAAAACTATTTTTATTCAAGGATTTACAGAATTTTGTAGTATAATTTAAGTTAGAAACCTATACCCTGCAATAAATTAATATCAATTTAGCTTTAATTTATTTTATCATGCACATATCTCATATTTCATTGGGTGTATCGTGTAGGGAATAAAATTAACATTCAACATATGGTCCAATGTTCTACTGCAGTTACCCATATTTCAAATAGTTGCTGAATCCTATGCTGGTACCACCTCGTTGGGTGGCACTTGAAACACTCCCTCACCACTATGTCCGATTATGCGAAGTAATCAATTTTTTTTACTTTTAAGAAAGTGAATTATTATAAATTGTGTAAATATGACTTTATTATATACATATATAGCGTAGTGATCACTACGCTATAATAATTCTTGACGCTGTGTTAATCCTCACTTAACGCAATTCGAAGTTACACCGGATATGCTGAAGAAATTTTGTGTTTTCACTTTACTAACACTCCCTTTTAACGAAATTCTCATAAATGATAAAAACTGATAATCAATAATTATTTTAGTGTAAACCCGGTGGTTTTTGATTGTCAACACTTTCGGTGTCCTCACTCAATTCGAGCACTGGTCCAAAACCCACCGGAATCGCTACCACCAATTTTACACCAAATATTGATCATTGCTCATTAGCGTGTATTCTCATCTAGTAATACACAATTTTCCATTCAATTAGGCAGCAAGTCATAAAAAATTTTCATTTTTACAAAACAAGGCTATTTCAAGCCAATCAGACAGAGGTGGTTTGCGTGCGATGTATCCTACACAATTCACCTGTAGTTTTTGAACAAGCTTGGCTTAAATGATCTTTTTGTTGCTACATTAAAAAGCGAATATCATACAAATTACAGGTAATGTGTTGAAAAAGTAGACTTGTTTAATTCACCATGATATTATATAATAAATAAGCTAAAACTTTTTTTATTCAACGATTTACAGAATTTTGTAGTATAATTTAAGCTAGAAAACGATACCCTATAATCAGTTAATATCAATTTATCTTTTATTTATTTTATCATGCACATATCTCATATTTTATTGGGTGCATCGTGTAGGGAATAAAATTAACATTCAAAATATGGTCCAATGTTCTACTGCAGTTACCCATATTTCAAACAGTTGCTGAATCCTATGCTGGTACCACCTCGTCGGTGGCAGTTGAAACACTCCAATTATGCTAAGTAATCGATTTGTTTTTACTTTTAAGAAAGTGAACCAGTAATTAAAACTAGTGATAACCTGACGTGACTAAATCGGGAATATATTGGGTATGGCAGGACTTTAAATACATTAAGGATCTTCAAACTTTTCCATGATCCAACGGATTTTGGGTAGCCGATAGTTATTTTGCCTCAATTCCTTTATACCGTGAATTATTTTATGGTTAACCGAAGTTGCGTAATGCTGTGACAACTTGATTGTTGTCAACGAGCTAAGATACCGTTGTACCAGAGAACATCAGCTACTGGTAAACATTAAATAGGATTAAGGAATTTACAGTCCGGGGAATTCGTGCATTTGCGAAAACAGAAGTATATTTTTTTATACATCCTCTTTGTTTGTTTTAGGGTTTTAAGGAATGTAAAGCACAGGGGCCATTGAATTTTTATACATCCTGTCATTTGTGTTTTTCTTCCATGATTCTGATAAATATGATTTGTTTTTCAGACTATCCAGGACACGAGCTTTGCAGTGAGGAACATCACAGATGCCGTCAACTCAGAATTTCCACGAACAGCTCCTAATCCGGGACAAGTAATTTTACCTGATTAATTTTGGCGTTGACAAGTATTTTTCACTATATCTCAACTGGTTATTTTCTTGAAGAATAATCTAGGTTATTCTCTGATGTTATTTTTATTGTAAAGCCTTATTGTGAATTGGTAAAATATACACGGTTAAGGAAGTTTTGAACTATTCTTATCCAAACGGAAATCCCTTAGAGTAAATTCACTAATTAACGCTCTTACCGAGGAGAGGTCTCATTATCAGTTGTTCATTGTATGACTAGAGATCCTTTTAAATATTTTTAAGTAAACATAAGTAAAAAAAATATACCAAAACCTGTGCACCTATGACGCCACAGCTACTTGTTAGCCTCATCGAGGGCAGATATACCGATGTCCCTGACCCGGAGTTGGAGCTGCTTTGTCCCACTAGGTCAATGTTGCAGGCCGCCGGTCCTATTGTCTGCTCTAAAGGAAAAAGAGTCAATTAACATCTTTCAATAGAAGAGAAATATATCTTTGTTTCTGTTGAACTTATTATTCGGATGAGAACTTGCACTGGACATTTAGTAATTAGGTAAACGTATAATCGAATAATAAAGCTGACAATACGAAATAGGTAACCTTCAACCTCACAGCCAGTGAAATGCTACTGTAAGATAAGAACTGTTAATTCAAGCACCAAAAAAAACCATTCCTTCAGAAACTCAGAACTTTACTTTTGTTGTTGTGTCTTCTGTAGGTGAGTTGATCCACCGGAGATACATCAAGTTTTTTGATTCGTTGCAGCACCTAACAAGCCCAGTGTTTAACACTATGACCCTCCTCAACCACCGTTCTCGCTTCGATCGCAACAAACTGTCGGGGAAAATTAGGTTAAGATTTTGTTTCTTAAATTTAAGCTAGCGTCAAGTTTTCTAATTCATAAGGTGACCCCGTCACTTTTTAAACATGTATAGACAATGAATGTATAATGTACAATATATCTTTGTAACAATCGCAAATCACAGTGTAAAATTGTTAATAATTTTATAAAATGTAGCCAAGCTACAGGACATATAATATTGACCTATTGAAAATAGATTCATTTATGCAGAATCTATATTGAATTCCATAATTTTTAATAACAAGGGAATATAAAAAAAACCATTCCTAGTTATCACGACTTTAGAAGGTACAGTTCCTACTTTTTTTTTTTATCAAATTAACGAATGACTGCCCAACATTTTTTTCAGGCATTTATTTATGATATTTTCTTATTTCATGGTTTATGCGCTCGGCTGCAAAAAAACAAGAACAAACTGAAAATCGAGGATTCTACGTGCACTGTTTTGGTTCTTATCACGCTGGTCTTTAACCATTGAGTTCCAGTGTGACTTTTGAAGGCTGAAAACCCGAGCGACTAAATTTATTATAGTTCTCTAACAGGTATTATTTCTCAAGTAAACAATGGAATTATAATAATGAAGTCCAAACACGTGAACTTAGTAGTGTGAAAGTGTTATGAAACTCGCATATTGAAGATTAATTTCGGCCTGAAGAACCAATAATAAAAAAACAATAAATATGTGAAATCTACAGGTTCTCTAATTTTAAACATCCTCCTACGAATATCCAATGGAAATAGATAAATTGTTGGTTTTCTCTATACTACCAATACATGTTATTGTGAAGTTGGTTCTACAAACACTACACTATGACATATAAAATGAAGACACGATTAATACCTCAAATATTGCTGAAACTAGACAATTGATCTTGGGGAGCAGAATCCGCAGAAAAGAAAAAAAAAATTGCGAGGTGCTAAGGCTACCAAAATATCCCATTTTATGAAATTGGCCACAGGCTACATGCTTTTACAGCGCTAGTTAAACACAATACTCCAATATGTGTGCACAAAGCGGAAGATAATGCCAGGGCGACCGCAGAGATATGGGCAAGAGGGCCGGTGGCTTTCACTCTTGCAGAACGGACCCCAGTCTAAATATGACCTACAAACCTGTCCACTAATGAGGTTTGCACATTCAGGAAATGTTCTAACCGGCCAAGTGTGTCCTTCATGGTCCAAAAATATCACCTGCAAACCATAAATACGATCCGCATTCGTTTGGATGGAGGATCTGGCTAAAGTTTTGGAAGTATAAAACATCTTGTTTTGCGGAGAAAACAAATAAGCAAAACTTGTAAGATGTCAAATTACTTTTTTGTGTTTAATTTTTTCAGTTTTTATTTTTTTTATAAAACAACCTGAAAAATCAAATTTGACTTTTCAAGGGGCTCAAATAATTTAAGTTGAATAAAATGACCCTGATTCTAAATAATTTTTTTTATTTTTCAAAAGTAATTGTCAATGTTTCAAAATTACTACTAAGCACCTGTTCCTTAATAATAAAAGGAATAAACGCCAGTTATCACAGCACAAAAAACCTTGGTATAGTCGAAAACGAAAAAACAGCCTAAATTAATATAATTATGCTGCTCAACACAGTACATTACAATCGTAAACATAAGTGTTGGTGGCCTTCCCATGGGGCGTGATTCACGCCACAGCTTGCGTTCGTATCCAGTCATAAGAAGAAATAGTCGTGAACCAATGATTTGTAAAGACAAATTATTTTAATGTAATTAATTTCCTTAATCCATATTAAGTGTATCAATAATACTCTATTTCGCGATTCACATCCCGTGGGAAGCTGTCATAATGGTTAGTATAAGTTATTAACACAATACCATTCGTTACAATTCTGCTTTCCAAAAGGACTATCTAGCCTAATGGCAACCTAATAAGAAAATCCTAATGGCTGAATTCATCATCGCTAACACGAGGCAAAAATTAATTGAGTTACATTTGACAAGTTAGTAAAGGTAAATAAAGAAATATGTTATCAATGTTATTGATGCTTTAGGAAAAAAATTTACACCCATAATTTATTTAACAGAATAACTGAGAAATACGTAAAAAATTGATGAGAATTGTGAGGTACCTTACTATTGTGGGGCACTTGAATAAAGCTATTTTAATTGTAAATTCATTAGCAACTTATAATTTATATGTGTTGAAAAAACAACAACCTCAGCCGACTGATGAATAGAGGTACAATAAAGTTCTTGGACTCAATTTATTGTTAAGAAACGGCTATACTTTGAATGTATAGATTCAGAAATAACCTATGCATATAAAAGACCATATATCGTTTCCTAACGTTGAATCACCGTCGTAAATGGTAATTCTTCAGCCCTAATTGGACTTGAGCCCGAAGCTTTAACTTCATTAAAAATAGCACTATTTATTAGACAAGACGTTCCATGAATCGTTTATAAATGATATTTGCCCGACTCGGTGTGAAAACAATCATGCACCTAAGACTTACGTGGGTAATGAAATAAAGACCAGAAACGAACCACTTTCACATTTGCTACACTAGCTACATAGTGGACGTGTAAGGAAGTTTTTCACTGAAACCTTTTGTATCTCTGGCCGATCATTCCATCTGTTGTGCAACAGACGGCAGCCCTCCTGTCTAAAAAAAAAAAGAAAGAAAGAAAAAAGGGCAAAATTGAAAGCTCTTAGGGACCTGTCTGTGTTCTTGGCAGCTGTATTGGCACGGTAGGAAGTATGACGGACTGGCATTGATACCGACAGAGGGGAGTCATCTTTCACTTTGTTCGACCTGGAAGTTGATACTCGCTTCCGATTCAATTGGGATTGGTTTTCATCTTGATTGCCTCTTCAACTTTCAATTGAACTGTTCATAAGCGAATAATTGTATGGTGATCGGTTACAAGATACTTCGCGAGTGAAAAAAAAACAAAACCTTCAGTGACTGTCAACTCAGCTATTGAATGTCAATAAAAAAAAACTGTTTTTAAATTTCCTCATTTATTTTGTTGGAGAAAGAAGCGTATTGCAGGTTTGTCTTGGCCATTTGCTCAAATTAAGAATCATAGTGTACCAAAATAATTAGTATATCTCTAAAAAGACGGTTTGGAGTACTTTAATCTTTGTAAGGAGGAAGCTCCATACTAACACTAGACTACAAAAATAGAATATCCACATAATATTGAGGTACTGGTACCAAATATGATGTTTTCAAACTTTGCAATCAATAATGCACTATGCTACATTGCATAGCAAACACTACACTACCTCCAAAACAGATTTAACGAGAGGTACAGAAGATTCTCAAACAAACTACATGGACATCCCAGCCATACATTGATACATAGGTGCCATTGATTCTAAAACTAACATGAACCTTCTACAACATTTAAAAAGCAAATGGCAGAGAGATTTGCTGATTACAACTGACTGGTGTGCAAATGTTCTGGGAATAATTGTAATTGTGACATTTAAAAAAATATAATTTACAACAACCATTGTGCTAAACATAGTACTAGTGGTGCTTTTGTAGCATTAATGACCAAAATCAATAAGTTGGTCATTGCATTAAGAAAAGTCGTAGCAATAAACTTCCATTTTGAAACATATTATTGAACCTTTATGTTAGCATAGTTATTTTGTTTTTTCAGAACTCCACCAGTGCCAGCGGTGCTAGACGCCTCACTATCTCACAGGTCAATGATATCCTAGGCAGGAACTACAGGAGTCTTGTCCGGCTTTTCAACACCGAGTTCAGAACAGCAGTTTCCGTCAGTAGACAAAATGTCCTCTTTAGGTCTATTCAGTAATTTCCTAGGGGTGTACTTACACGTTCTTAAAGCAAAGAATGATAATATGAAAAATTAAAAAAAGTCATATAGATAAGTGATTAGAAAGTTTAACTAAAAAATAAGAGATAAAGACTAATGATAGCTACATTTTACCTATTCTAAAATTGTTTATTCTATACTTTTACGTACAACAAACATTTTGAATATCCAGCTAATATTTATTATTTTTGATAAAATATATCAGTCTTAAAAAAAAGGCAGGACCCAACTTTGTAGGGGCTGTGGCAGGATATACTAGAAATGACTTCATCACTCTGAAGAGAGGTAAGCCAGAATATATAATTTCCTCCTACAGTAGAGGGTGAATCCTTACCTAGTCTCTGTATTCTGGAACCGGTATTTATTTATTTTTGTAAATGTTTATTAAATTGGAATAAACTATGATAACCATTCCAACACATTTGTAGTGATGTCTATACTGCTTGCCTTCAAGGGATCCTTGAAGATTAGAAAAGTCATTAGACTAACACACCATTATCCAAAGTGAATGATCAAGTATTTAGATACAGGAGTATCTTATTTTGAATTAATTATAGGCATTTCTTGGTTCAGATCCTTGGACAAAAAAGAACAAATTTAATGTATATAAGTTAACAAAAATAAATACAACCTTTAATAAAACATATCATGTGCAAACTTATGAACAGGTGGTTTGACATACTCCTTGATCTCAGTAGAGGACAGACCTACTCCAAAAACATAGCGACCATGCTCATACAAACTCTTTATATCTCCTATCTACGATATTGGTAGAAATCATGTTCTAAAACTTAAACCTTATTAGATCCTTACTTACCTCATCAAAACCCTTAAAACCAGTTTTTGCGAAGATTCAGCACTGGGCTAATCACCATTCTGTACTATCAATGATTCAGAGAATCAAATAGAGCCTCAGCTATATATTGCCTGTATTGAGCCTGAGCTCTACACCCCTGTTACAAAGCTAGTGAAAGGAGAGGAAGCAAACTTCAACTCTAAAATAGTTTTGCACAAATTGTACTATTCCTAAACTTTTTATTTTTTTCTCGAATAATACTCAACAATTTTCCTTTTTTTTTTTAAATCTACTAGTTGTACATAGTTTGTAGACTTATCGAGTCATTATTAACTTTATTTATTAACTTTGCTCTAAGTGTTTACAAATGCCTATCCACCTCTAAGGTAGTTCGCCTTGTCACTCAGATGTCTGCCTTTATATAGTTACTCTTCTATAGTTTAATTATCATGCATTAGCTGCCAACAGACAAAATCTGCAATGCGTCCACTTTGTGGCATGACTGTTTCTGTCTGCTATATGCAGGTCTGTGCACATTTAGTATTCATTACCTTCATAGGTCTAGAAGAAGTCCAAGTTGGTTTGAGCAAGTGAGTAATTTTGCCATAATTAGCGATTTGAAAAAATATGTTATGAAGAGCTGAATGTAATTAGTAATATGAAGCTATAAGATATTTATTGGTATTCTACAAACACCATAAAAATCAATTAAGAGATAATACATTTTTACTGAATTAAAAGAAATATTTAAGTTTTATGAAATAATACTTTTTGAATTATTTGAGTATACTATGTTAACATTATCAAGAGCCTAATTCCAATAAAAATAATAGTAGTTTTAGTTTATTTATAAATACGGAAGGATAACCAAAGTATACAATAAAAAATTCATTCTTCAGATGTTGAAATAATTTTTTTTCATAGGCCACCCATTTGAACACAATAATTAACTACACTAAATCAAACTTTTATTTTTTTAAACATGACAGGCAAGTTTTATATTTACAATATGTGTTGCTCATAATAGCAATTGATTGTGCGCGTTAATGTTTTGATTTTATTTTTCAGAAATATTTGATAATTTCATGATATTTTTATTTTGTTGAGTTCATGACATTAGAAACTAAATTTATCATTTTATTTATTGCATAAAACAAAATTACTGTGTATATTTTTTTTTTAATACCTACTGATTTAGACATTTTAAAATTTATTTCAACTAAGTATTGTGTATCTCTAATTTTTTTTAACCAAAAATTTGGTTATATTTATTTTGATTATTTCACGAGAAATTCCCAGCATTAAAAAGCTTGCATCCCATGTATATAAAGTGTCCCAAGTAGGTAAGTCTTAAATAATTTCCATCGGGATTTCCTTGCAGTCTTAAGTAACTTACATGAAAGTTTTTCCTCTATAAAAAAAAATTAAATAAATACTCTTTTTTTTTCTCTGAACAGTGATTATTTATTACAAATGCTTTCAACATCTTTAAGTAGTAATATTCAAGAGTTAATAGCTAATATGTAAAGTTGAAGAATATGTGACTGTCGGTTGATATGTGTATTCATCACATTCATCTACCAGTTGAGATATTCCACAAAATTATTGCACAAAAAATATAGTTCCACAACTTGTGAAAAACATAAGATTAGAGAAGAGTTGCAGCCTTGAGATTTCACCTGTTAACCCATGACTTCACTTAAAATCTTTAATCCCTTTATTCACTCAAAATTTGGTAGTTAAAATGTTTATTACACTAAAAAAATATTATGGAGTAATGACATGGACATTTGTTATCTTCTCCTATCACCAACCCACTCCATTTCCATTCGCTTTTACTAACATCTAGTTTGTGCTGTTTAGTACCTTAGGACCAAAGATTGTTATCTTTTGAGGTATTATTGTGTTCATGATGAATATAAATTAATCAAGGTCACTAATCATATAATTGAAACTTTAAACATACATATAACATAATAGTAGAGCCAAAATGATCCCCAACAAAGCATCTCTGAATGATGTTATGGTAGGTTCACAGTCTTCATGATTATATACCGACACAAAAAATATTTAAGGAAATGTAGATAAGAAATCTTTCAAAGGTTAATTAAATATATTAAAAAATAAACGCTATTATCTAACTATCTCAACACTAATCGCCCTCATTGAATAGATTTGCTAAGTCCAACTTCCTGTAAAAGAGTCTTGATTTTATAATTTTGTGGTAGCTATCCAGTACTGATGAATTTTCTGTCATAGCTTAAATAATGAATTGATTGAATCTTTCTGGTAGAGAAATACTCTCCCTATTTCTTAGATTCATTATTAAAGGATTTATTTTGTTCTTCATCATTATTTGATAATCCATAAAATTCTGGTTTTGAACCTTGTTCATAACTTTTTTGGGTCAGAGGAATGCTCGTTTATATCTTCATCTTTTTATTATTATATTATATCTATGGGTAAATAAATTGTTGTTAAAGATGATGTAAGTGGAAATATATTAAAAATAACATTTCTTGATGATAGATTTTATCTGTGAGTTCCAAATATGATAACATGTCCAACTAAAATTTCTTTAACAGATATTCTGTCCATTTTTCTCCACTACTTTGAATGGAATATGAACCTAACACTCAGATCCTATTATTCTAAGATGTCTTATGGATGAATTCTAATTAAACCATAATTCAAATGGTGATTTATTATCTTGGGGTCGATAATTTCAGATCTATTAAGAATTTGCAGAGCACTATTCTTAATTCAGTCCATAATGATTGTGGTAAATCATTTCGAGACTGCATCATTTTTCTAGCAGCTTCTATAACAATTCAGTTTTCTCTTTCAATGAAACCCTTCAGTCATTTATGGACAGTACATCATAGTTGAATCCTATGATCTTTGAAAATATGCTTCATTGGCTTGTTACCAAATTTTCCTTTGTTATTTGTTACAAAACTATGGATACGATGACGAAAAGAAATCTCTTTTAAGCTTCTAAAAAATTTTGAGTAACTTCAGAATTTTCCTTAATAAAATATATAAATCAATACTGCTAATATCATCTTTAAATACTACATAGTAACGATACCCTGAATATGATTTTTCAAATAGTCCACTCACATTGGCATGAATTACTTTTCCTGCAACTGAAGATCTTTTCCTCCTGCCAAATATTAGCCTATACGCTGTACCATACATGCAATGTTCACATAACTCTGAATCTAAAGGAACTTTAGAACTCTGAAATATTCAACTTTCTTTCAATAATGGTTTTAGCATGCTTTTTGTTCCGATGAGCAATCTGTAATATTGTTATGATTAGTAGAAATTGAATTAACATGGCATTGCTTAAAAATGTTTAATTTAAATAATCCTTAGATTATCAATTAGAACCAATATCAGCAAACTATCATCATTAGCACTTCATGAGGTTCTTGAAAAGAACTGATATTTAAAAATAACGATTTTCTTTAGCACACATGGTGTTTTGCACCATTGTCCACATACAAGCAAGCCTTTTCACATTCGGAAGACAATATTTGACTATTAGCAGTAGATATTATCAAATTGTTAACACAGTTTTAACCTTTGGTTGCTTTAGGAGACCAGCCATCTTTCTTCCACTTCATGCAATTTTTGATAATATGGCCCTCCATTTTACAATAATGACAACTGAATTTTGGCCATATAAAAAATAAATACTATTATTTAATTATCTCAACAGTATCAACAAGTTATAAAAAACTAAAGTACAATGCAATAAAAAGAATGTTATAGCCTCAACGTTAGTTCAACTGTTTCTAAGGGATGACTACTAAGAGAGCTAATAATGTTTGTACTAAATAGAGACACTGTGAAGAGAATAAGTATTATTTAATTTTTTGGATTAACAATAACCAATAACATTCATCCGAAAAAAAATCCCAATTGTTTAGGTAGGGTTTAGATTTAAACAAAAGACTTTAAATAATCAAAATCAATATAATTTTTAATTATTTCAAGATTTTTTTAATGCCACTACTTTCCTAAATATTACTTGCGATTAGTATATTAATACAAATACTGAATATACCAAAATGTTCTTGTCACATTAATTCTTAATGTTTAGGATTCCAGGAATAATGTACAGCAGTATAGAAAAGAATTTCGGAACGCTGTTCGACCCTACTTCACAGGAGGAGCTTGGAGCAGTACAACTACTGCACGACCGACAAGCTGAACAGATTGAAGATAAATATTAAAGCATAGTCATCCACTTAATGTGTTTTTATAGTTACCATAACATAAGTAAACCTGTTTCACATAGGAACAGTAGTGCCAAAACCTGGAAATATTAAAAGAAATATGTCTGTGTAAATTTTTATTTAAATATTTTAGTGTCGTTATTCATTACAGTTTTATGTATTAATTGAAATGGTCTAAATGAGCTTCGTTAACACAGACATTAAATTGTAATTTGTGTTAAGAATATAATCAAAAAAACAACAAGCTTCATTAACTAAGGAATGATGAAGTTTTCAGTAGTATACATGTGTCACAAAATGCTCGATCATGTATAAATAAGTAGTTATATATAATTAGATGATGTAAGAATTAATGCTTACATATTTTTTATCATTTAGTACAAAGCTCTGTATTGAAAGTAACAGTTTTATAGAATTAATTGTTTTGAAAATATAAATAGCCACAGCATAATTGAATCTGGATAATTTCACACAGTCCTTTTTATTATTGAAAAATTGTTTCAATTACCCTTCCCAATTATATAAAGTTTTAAGTTGAATGGTTTAAGTGCTGAACTGCCAAGTCTTCATGCCAAAAATGAAGTACATTATTTATAATAAAATCAGAACTTTCATTAAGTATAGTGATCAATAAGTAGTTTTTAGCATTCTAGCTAGTCTATCAAAATTATTAATTTTAAAATCACCAGACTCACATAAATACACGTCAAAATCTTAACAAACTATTTAGCAGTAAGTATGACTTTCTGCTAGTTATGTGATCAACATTGTTAGCCTACAAACAATACCAGTACATTTTCCAAGTGAGAGGGTCATCTCCAATAAGTGGTAAACATAATTGGTCAACCCTTTAAAAAATAAACAAAAAAAAAGAAGTATCTTCATTGTTGAATTAAAATAAAATGTTTTTTTTTTCAAGTGTAATGCTTATAGGAATCATTGTAAAACATAAATTTGATAATTTATTTAGAATTAAGTAGTAACATATTCAACAAATCCTGCAATGTAATTAAAACTCTACACCACTTTTTCTTGCCTGTTAATTTCAGATGATCGCAGAAATTCTGTTGGTGAAATACCTCAATTCAGCAATTGTTTATATTTAAGCGTTCACAATTCAAATCAATTGGCAGAGAAAGCTCCAATTCAAATTTATCGGATAGTATAAAACTAAAATGGTACTAGCATAAGAAATATTTTAGTGTATAATGGTTTACTAATGCATTTAATTTCCTTTATGAAAATTAAGAAGAAGCAATATACAAATATTTATTTTAAAACATGATCAATCCCTGTCAACTTTTTTATCAACTCTATTTTCTTGAGATTTGTTTTTCTTATCATGATCCTCCAATGGAGATTGAAAAAACAAACAATTTTTTTCCATGTGATTTAAAGGCAATACTTGGGAGAACATAATTTCAACCATTTATGTTCACTTTCATAAGTAATTCATGCAACCAATAATTTATTTAGAATGAAGTAGTAACATATTCAACAAATCCTGCAATGTGATGAAAACTCTCCTCTGCCATTTTATCTTGCCAGTTAATTTCAGATGGTTACAGAAATTCTGATGGTGAAATAAAATAAACTAAATTTTTGTCAAAAGTTCTGGAAGTCAATATGAAAAATGATTCTGTTTTACCCCAGTATGTTCTTTTTATATTTATTTATTCCTTAGCAATGAATATTCATAGAAATTAAACTATGTAAATATTTAATGTAAATTTGTAAATAAATATATAGTCATGTCTTTGTTTGTATTAATTTATGTTGTATCCAATGATCCAATGATATATCCTGACTACCTTTACTACATCTCAATTAAATGGAAACACATATTCAAATGTAAAAAAAAAAATATAAATAATCTCTTTCTGGCCTGCAAAAAAATTATTTATTGAACAATAGTGGTTGCAACAACCTTTGGTTGTCACCACCAAGCTGTAAAAGCGACACAAATAAAATAATGTGAGACATCTGGTGTTATAAGCTACAGTAAAAATAAACGATATATGAATAAAATATACCTAGAGAGAGACCTAGAGGAAAAATATACCTATGTATGAAATATTTTTAGAAAAAAAAACAATGCAATTATGTTATATTACGCCCTCATTTATCCAAGATTCCCCATAATGTTCCCACAATCATATCGCTGCTAGATAATAAGTAACACTGTAGGCTAAAAGAGTGAAAGATTACCTTAACCAAAAATCAAAAAAATACAAAGCAAAACTTTTATAAGCTCATCAATAGTTGATGAAATAATAAAGAAAGGAACAATTAATCAACTTAATACATTATCAAAGATAATAAATACAAAAGTAACATAGCATAAATCAAATTTTGCTATAAAATCATTGAAAAAATACCCCATTTTAATCTCTAATACAATATAAAACCCTAAGCTTTAACAAGCAGTTAAACCCACTAAAATATAAAATGTAATTGATATATACATATATATTTTAATAAATTAAAAGTTAAATTTAATTTAAGTTAATTAAAAGTTTTATATGAAGAAAAGTTCAAAGTTTTACATATCCTTTCTTTAAAGGCAAGTTGAAAAAAACACACTAAGATTAAATACGAAAACAAGCTTAAGTAGAAGGTAAATAATTAGATAAATAACTCAAGCCTAAATGAAAAAAAAAATGACTTTTGTATCCTAGGATTTTAGAACTGATTTTAGCTATAGTTGGGGTGGTGTCCTAAATATGAAATCAGTTTTTCTCGATCTAATATACTTTTTTAGATCAGAGTTTTTTTAAATGTTCAGTTCCACATGAAATGTGGAGTTCTAAATCTCATATACAAGGATTGGTTCCTGTATATTTGCCGTATTGTTGGTCTGCTGTCTAGTTAGTTCCAGGAGAATCCACCAGGATACGTTAAATGGGCTCATGAGCAGTTGGGAAAAATTAAAGCAGGAATATTTTTAAGGAAGGACAGCCAAAAAATAAGACAACTCATTAAGGATCCTGCCTTCATAAATTTGATGAATGAGGCTAAGGAAAAAGCCTGGAATTCATTTGTTGCAGTTGTCGGAAATTTTCGGGGCAACACAAAGCTGAAAAATATGTTGAGCTTGTAAACGAAATGCTTAACAGTTTCAAATCCCTTGATTATAACATGAGTATTAAAACCAATGAATAAACATCCACTCAGACCATTTTCCTGAAAATTTAGGAGGCACCAGTGAGAAACAAGATGAAAGATTTCACCAGGATATTAAAACTATGGAGGCCCGCTACCAGGGAAGATGGGTTACACACATGATGGGAGATTACTATTGGAGTTTAAAAAGAAGAATGCCCCAGAAAAGAAGCTTCCGAAGTGTTCAGTGTCTAGTTGGTTTCAATCAATGACTTTTTCCTCTACCTTTGTTTATGATAATATTTATAATATAATACTAAAAATTTTCTGTTTAGTATTTTTTATTTGAACCATGGATTTAACTTAAAATAGTGTAGCGTATAATTAACTAAACTGTAATATCTTAGAAATTTGAGCTGCTAGGCAAAAACTGATGCCTTATTGAGGGCATCAAATTCATATGAAATCAGCTCCACATACTCTAGCATCAAAACACCCGCTGGCCTGTGTAATCTTGAATGAATATCTTGAGTATCATTTTATAGTGAAATATCAAACTAGGACAGAAGAATAATGGAACAATAAAAAAATCATTGTATAATAAATGAAAATATGATGATTAAGAGTATCAAATAAAAGTAATTCTCATTATTATACCACAGTAAAAAAATATTTCTAAAAATGATTTAAAAAACATTTATAAAAGTAAAATCAATCAATGAAAGGAGATAAATATTACAAAAACACTAATAAATAATGTTAGTTTAACTTTGTTGTGGTAAGAAAATGATGTTTAAAAATTTGTGAATATAATAAAACAGTATTAAATTATAAATATAAACCTGATCCTTTTTTGATATTACTAAATTTAATATCATAGTCTAATCACATGAAAGTAAAGTAGTTGGTAATATACCCTAAAACTATAATTAATCAAATTAGCACTTTATACATTAAAATTATTCAAATTAGTAATTAATAACTATAATATTAAATGATACTTAACTGACACTTATAATGACTTAATTGATTTGTCTTATTATCTGCATTGAATAAGCCAGTGGTCCTGAATCTTTTTGCATCAATGAGCACATCGTAGAATGTCGGTGAAGCATACATTACATACATTAGACATAGGTAATAGCCACATAATATATAAAAAAAATTCAAGAATATAATTTTAACTTATAAAAATTATTGTCTATATTCTCCTGTATATATTACTTATAAATAATTATTTAATAGTATAAACAAAAGTTTAAACAGCTTAAAAGCTCTTTATAAAAAATATAATTCTCAAATTTAATGTGATCTTTGGCACTGCATTTCATTAGCCGTTGTTTCATAATTCACAGTGATATTCGTAAGTAATCATCTAGATGTTCATCTTTTTGAAAAAAAGTAATTAAGTGGATTTTACCACAAGCCTAGTGAAAACCTGATGTTTCAGCAGACAGGGTAGATTTTAGTTGATTTATTTTCTTCTTTTTTTTGATGATTTTTTTGGTACTGTAACACTACCCCCACAAAAGAAATTAACACATTAATTTTTAAAACTGTGGAAACAATATGAATCTCCTGTCAGTGTCAAAATTATATCTTAGTTTTCTTTTAGTTTTAAGTACATTTATTTTGTCATTGCACAAACTACGCCGTGAATATTTTTGACTACTAGCTAGTCCTACCATTCATATATAACAGTTAATATTATATATCGTGGAGTAGTTATGACAGCATTGTCATATCTTTATTTTACATGCTCACCTCTTACCTAGAGGTTAATATTAATAAAGTAACAGCATCTTAGCAATGTTCTTATCTACTATAGGCACACTAGAATGATTATATTTAGTAGCCTGCACAGGGTAGTGCGGGTACAGTTATTGTATCCATACACTCCAAGCGGTGTGTTTTTCTGTTTTACAGAGATTAATATACTTGTCCAATTTTCCACCTAAGATTTTATCCCGTTAAATCTTGAATAATCTAGCTCAATGAAGTATCATGTGACCTAGTGCCAGGCTGCTGGGAGATAAATGATAATCTAAATATTAATAATTTGTTGGGAAGTAAACTCGAATTGACCTTCCTTGTATCTAGTTGGGGGCACTACCAACTGGGATACCCTCCTAGGAGTAATGAATTTCACAATATGGATCTAGTTGAGGGTGGCTAAATATTGGGGAGGCCCTGGATCCGTATCCTGATCTTGCCAGTAATTTTTTCTTTGGTTGTTAATTATTAATAATTATAAATAATTGTGGGATCAATATAACAACTAAAATTAAAAAATAATCTAAATAGGTGCTAGTTGACTAGGGAGCATATTAATCACAGCAAAAAGGAGGCATGTGGTATTTCCATTAAAAAAATTCATATGGCTCTAAAGATGGAATGTGTTGAGATAACTATACATACAACAGAAGCCTTGAGCCATTTGTCTTTCTGTGATATAATTACACAGCACAAACAGTTAAAGGGTAAATTTTAAGTCTTAGTGGGCTCTATAGAGAGAAAAAAATAATTTAACATTCTGGTACTTGGTCGCAATTATTTACATCCAGTGCTTGCTATCCAGAATCCTCTGCAAGACAAACAATGCTCCGGTCTATATCAACAATGGTACCATTCGACCTAATCTCAGCATCCCATTCATTCAAGATCTAGATCCATTCAGCCTCCTCCCACGACTAGAAAATTCTTTCTCACCCTCCCCCCCACCATAATTCATATGCTAATACGCTATACTCCAATCTCACACTCAGCACCCTAGAGTGACGTCAATGAAGGAGGTGACCTCGTGGCTTCTTCCAAACCAACAAGCATTTTGTTTAAAGTGAGCTTCATAGACTGGTGATTTTTAAGATGTCAAGCTATGTGGATTTTGGCTAAAGTGCTCATTAGCATTTTGATAATAATTTATTCTGTCTATAGAGCCCTCTTAGACTGGAAGTTAACCCGTTAAGTGTTTATGCTGAGTACTTATATCAATTTTCCCCTCCAAGTAACAAGACCTTAAAAACTGCTGTCTAAAGAACTGCTTAAAAAACTTGGTATTGATTGGATGTAATCATTTAAATAAAGGTGTGATAAAATTAGGCATATATATAAAATGAAAATTGCTAGAGTATTGCTATATATGATAGCATTATCAGAATACATACTCAGAGTGTTATTTTATAGAAACTATAAACTTCAGTGAACAATGATAAGATAAAATCACATCACATACAAATAAATATGAAGAAATGAAAAAATTGATTGTGAAGCATAAAACAAATAAAAATTACTATTAAAAAAATTTAATAATAACATATAAATCTTTATTATCCTTCTTTTCATCAAAAGTTCAGTAGGAACTAAACATTTGTACTTGTGGATCAAGATTTTTATCTTAAGAGTTAACAAGGTAATTAATTTAATTTTTTTTGTACTTCTTATGTATGTGGTAAATGACTTTAATTGATTATCTACGTAATTTTCAGTATCATCATCATCAATTAGCAAACAGAGTTCCCCAAAATTGCCTTGTGTGTTCTATGCCTTAATAAACTATGCATAATTGTGTTGGGATTATGATGAATCATTACTATATTCTTTATTAATATATTTGTAAACATAATTATCAACCTTTATTATTTAGCCCTTGTTTCTAATACTTTTTTATTTTTCAATGTGTTGAGATAATCTAATTCTGAGGAGGTCACGAAAATTTGTAAAAAAAATACTATATGGATGAAATTGTTAGATGGAAGGTGAAACGAAAGGCCTGTATGAAAGAAAGAGAGAGTAGGGAGGTTAATTAGGCCAGTAAATCGTTGTCTGCATTGATCTTGGATATCCCTGAATTCCATTCTTGAGAATGTGTTGATGTAGTTTTTGAGTAGTCACTTATTTGTTAATATCGGTAATAGCAGGCCACAGGCCCTGATATTCCTCAAACTCTTCCAGTAGTCCTAGAACAGAACAGTCCCCCTGAAATCTCTATCACACTAGTTCATGATTTGGCTAATCTGGCTGATAATTCATTGGTTGGTTCATTAGGGATAGTTTTAATTACAAGTATCATTTTGAATGACAAATTATAAAGTGATAAACCTTTCAGATCCCCTTGCTTCAAGTAGGTTCTTTCTAGTGAATCAATGAATAACTTAAGATTTGAATACACCATCATCTTTTGTGCCAACCACATAAATTTAATGAAAATTCTGAGAAAAAGATAGTTCTTTGAAAGAAATTCTCAAACAGCAAAGTTTAATCAGGTCACCTGTTTAAATCCTATGAAAATTCATCACAAATCAACATTATACAATTTTGTTTTTTGAAAAATCCTTTTCACACCACTTTTAAAAGAGTAAGGTCAAAGAGAATTGAAATTGAGAAGATCCCCACTCCTGCAGGACTAGGTCAGATGATAGAGCTCTGGTTTTGATATTGGGGATATCAAGGCCTGGAATGCTAGTCCTGCAGGAAATATTTTCTTTGATAGTATATCCACCATTTCTTAAACAGTGAACTAAATAACTTGGCATTAGAATGAGGACTCTTACCTACATTATTGTTCTTAGAGTAGTAGTCCTCAAACAGAGACCATTTTATGTAGGTATTTATATTATGTGAGAAAAAGTGTTTGGAGTCGCTCATTTTTATTGATATACCATCCTTTTTACCTACTCAAGTATCCTAAGGACTAAAATTTTACAATTTTAAACAATAAACATAAATTTACATATTTAGAAGAACAATTACATACAAAAACACATAATTAAATAAATAATATGATTGGAAGCAATAAAAAAAGTATAACCATACACTTGTGTATGATATTATCTTTGTCATTTTTACTTTTGGTGTCAATTTTATTATTTATTAAATTAAGTGTTTTTTATGTAATTGTTCGTCTAAATATATAGATTTATGTTTCTTGTTCAACATTGTTGTCTGAGGATGCCTGAATAGGCGAAACGGCGACTAAGTATGATATATCAATAAAACATGATATATTAGTAGGATCTAAGGTCTTTTTTTCAAATTTATATAGGTTCTTTTGTTACTTAAAAGCACCTACAAATTATGTAGCTTGAAATTAAATGCTTTTAAGAACAAAAGAACCTACAAATTATAAGCACAAGAAAATCTACTGACCAGTTTATGAAGAGGCCCAATGGAGAATTAGAGCAAGTCAAGAATTAAGGACGCTATATGGTTACCTTGATTTAAGTAAATTAAGTGGTCAAACCTTGTCGAGAGGATTCAATGATATTGAATCCCCAGAAGAATGTTGTATGGAAGACCCACGAAAGACAGCACAGAGGTTTGTTAGAGCAACAGAGGTCCTCTCACATAACTGAAGAGGTCTTGTGTGAAAGGCCAATGTCCTTTGGGGGTTATAACGGCATAGACGTAATTATCTTAACAATAAACAATACGTAAAAACAACATGTTGTATTTATCATTATCACATTTAATTTCATCTAACACAATTAGTTTCTAACATTGTCTGAAAGACAAAGGTGGTTTGGTGACAAACAAAGTGTCAAGAGATTTAGCATTGCAATAAGCATAATTAATATTTGAGAAAATCACCTTTACCCATGCAATGTAGATTGGTGGTAACAATTTATTTGATATTTTAAAGTGTTTATGAGGCTTACTAATATTTAGGATATATATAATGCAGTATGATGAACATGTTGAGCAGCATGACCGCTGCCATGAATAAACTCACCGAGGCGGTAATGCAGATGATGTCAGAATTCAAAAAATCAAACATCTAAATGATGGGGCACGTAATTTTAAATTACAACGTCAGCAGCCTTCGGCCCAAACAAGCCGACGTAGAAGTAATTCTACGGTGCCATTCGCCAGACGTTGTCGTTCTCACCGATACCCGGTTGAAGAAAATACACTTCTGCCGCTTCCCGGGTTATACTGCTTACCGCCAAGACACCGAAACTATCTCTGGAGGAGTAGCGGCGTTAGTTAAAAACGGAATACCCTGTAGGAGACTGCCCCCACCCGTCAGCCTAGGCCCCGACCAATACATAGTTACGCTCCAGCTACGGCTCACGAACAACATCATCGTGTCAGGAGTCTACAGAAGACCGAAAGCCGTCTGCGACCCGTATAAGCTCCTGCTCACTACGATAGCTCATGACCGAAGGCACGTCATCGTGGGTGACCTAAATGCGAACCACAGCTGGTGGTACTACGGTACTACAGCAGTACTACGACAAACGCCCTAGGCCGTTACATCACTAAAACACCATTTACGGTTATCCACCCAGGATTGCCGACCTTCCGTCATTTCGCTAACCCAGACAGAACCTCCACGCCTGACCTGCTCCTGACACAACAGCCACACCGGGTCACCGGATGCTCCGCCTTGGATTTCACCACCTCCGACCATCGGCCTGTTCTCTATGAACTAGAAGGCGACATGCCAGAGCCACCTGCTTCTAGGTACAGGTACGATGAGGCCAAATGGGACCTCTACAAGCATCTCATCAAGACCGACTTGCCCACAATCACGCCCCTGAGACACACTTGGGACATAGATTACGCTATCTATCAGCTACAGGACGTCATCGATCGAGCTGCCGATGCATCGATCCCGATATTTTCTCCGAAGCCCCCTTCTCTGAGAAAACCTCCGGATCACATCCTACAACTGATTCGACAGCGTAATAACATCAAGAACAGGTGGTTTAGGACCAAAAACAGGGACTTAAAACCGGTTTTAAATGCTCTCACAAACCAAGTTAAGTCCCTGATGGCCCAGTGGAAAAATTCGATTTGGGAAGATCGCCTCACCAGTCTCCATGGTGACCACAAGCAATTGTGGAAGCTTGTGAAGACCTGCAGGTCCAAAAAGAACGGTGTAAGGCTGGCCGTGAACGAGCAGTTCATTCCCACCACCGAACAAGCGGACATCTTGGTGGCCCATTATGAGGAAGTCAGTCGTGGCCAGGGACAGCCAATAGGAGCCCTCGACCCCCCCTCCCCCACCCTCCCCACCACTACCAAAATCTACACCTCACACCGGCAATGCGCTGCATTCATTCGAAGAACGGCCGGCAAGAAGGCCCCAGGTCAGGATTCCATCCAGAACATCCTACTCAAGCAGCTGCCGAGGAAAGGAATCTCATTCATAACGAACGTGTTGAACTCCTGCTTCAGGCTGCACTATTTCCCCCAGAACTGGAAGCACGCTGTAGTGGTCCCCCTTCTGAAACCAGCGAAATGCGGTTATGAGCCATCTCACTACCACCCCATCAGTCTGCTGACTCAACTCTCGAAGCTGTTCGAGAGAATCATCCACGTACATCTCTCCGGGCACTGCGAGTCACAAGAAGTCATCCCACCAGAGCAGACTGGTTTCAGCACAGGCTTAAGCGCGAACAACAACCTGGTGAGATTTCAACACCACGTCGCATCGAACGTCCGGAGCAACAAAGCTAACGCTATGATTTCTCTGGACTGTTCGAAAGCTTTCGACTCTGTGGACCACTACATCCTACTCCAACGTCTGAGGGAATACGAATTCTCGGATCAGCTGCAGAACCTGATAAGATCCTACCTTACAGGCAGAACTTTTTCGGTTCGTATAGGCACTACGTCTACGACCCGAAGAAACTACACTGCCGGTGTCCCCCAAGGATCGGTGCTAGGCCCCCTGCTGTTCAACATTTACACCGCCCACATCGTAGGAGCCTCGTACCCCAACTGCAAGGTATCCGCGTATGCAGACGATATAGGTGTTTACAGCACTAGCATCAATCCCTCCAGAGCCCTGAAATTCGCTGAGAGCGCTAGTCAACGGATCGCCGAGAAACTCGATGCCGTCCACATTCAAGTCAACCCGGCCAAGACGCAAGGAATTATATTCAGTTACAAATCCGGAAAAAAGAAGCTCCCGAAATCCTTCGTCTTAGACGGCAAAGAGTGCCCTGTAAGCAACAAGCTGTGCTACCTCGGTATTACCCTCGGTAGGCACTTGTCGTTCACAACGCATCTCGGCAAGAAATTAAAGAGTGTTAGGAAGAAATTCTTCAGCCTCGGACACCTACTTCACAGCCCGGATTTATCGGTACGCCTCAAGCTGCTGATATACCTAAGACCTGCTTTGATGTATGGGACCCCTCTCTTCAAGTATCTGACTCCTAACACTCTCCAAACACTCTAGAAATTTCAGAACAGAGTTCTCCGCACCTCCTTCAAACATACCCCGTTCGACCGAATGAAGGCAGACGAGATGCATAAAAAATTCGAAGTGCTCACCATTCAAGATTTTATCAAGAGAAGGCACATCAAATTTTTTGACTCACTCAGACATAGCCACAACCCACTATTCTCCGACCTTCAACCACCACCAATGCCCGTCAGATGGAAGCACTGCTGGACCGCCGAAGCCTGGAGGATGATCGACGTCATTGAACCCGGTGACTGAACGAACTACACCCAGCCGAGATATCGAGGCCGATCTCCCGGCCGACTCAACCGAAGCCACAATGACCCCATCTACCTGTGTAAGCAGGGCCGACCTTCCGGCCGAGAGGCTGACTCATTTCAGGCCCCTGCCGGGGCGGGCCAGGGTTTGCCTTGCCGACTACAATCCATTGCCTAGGTGCCCCTAGGCTCAACCCTTGGTAGACTCTCACTACCTTCCTGATTCCATCCGCCTTTTTAGGCATACCACACCCTATATCCTTCTCATACATCCTTCAAATGGGGGACTCCCCTTAGTGAAAGGCACCCATTAGCCCAAAATAATTTTTCATTATTTTTCCCACATCCTATTTTTATAGGTTTGAGAGCTAAGAAAAAAAAAAAAAAAAAAAAAAAAAAAGTTTATGAGGTTAATTGTTAGTAAAATTCTAGTTGATTTTCTTGCCAACTTCTGGGGTTGAGAATTTGGACAGTAGAGAACAGTGTCTCGGGTGCTTTTAGGGTAGTGAGAATCTTTCTTCGTTTGTTGGTGACAGAGCTCGTGGGTAGGGCTCAGTATTGAGGGACGAGTATACCCTTGTGGTCAAGTCGTTCTAAGAGCCTCTGGTCTTTGAGACCAAACAGAGTTGTCTCGTTTTTCACTGAGTGACCGGTTGGTTGTTTTACACGTTCTCGTATCTCGTTTTTTTTTTGTTGCACCTAGCGCGAATGGAGAATTCACCATTACGAGAATTCACATGTAGCCAAAACGACAAGTAACAAATCCTCATACAATCAAAAAACCTTTTCCTCTCTCGTTACATTACGTGGTTTCTATCTACAGACATAAAGGTATGAGTCGTTTTATTCTTTACCTTCACCTCTGCTCACCAGATATTTCCCATTTATATATTTAAGTTGTCGTTTGTTGTTAGGTAATTTGTTAATTGTTGTTTATCTTGTCTAAGGAGACCTTTCACTAGAGCCTATTATACCCTGATGTTGAAAGATAAATTATTCATAAAAATATTATCAAGCTTTTGGAATCAGCATTCAAGATTATACGATCACATCCGAAATATTTTTTAGTCGATAAAATTTTCACTAATCAGACATTTTGTTCTGATACTTTTATTGATCTATCCTACTCGCGGGGATCTGTGGAAGAGCGGGAGCTGTGTAGGCCCCCTCCAGCTCCAGGGCTTCAAGAGAAATGCAAGTGGGTTCCAGAACTGATCGGGCAAGCTGACAGGATGAAACCGGCACTCGTGTTTTTGGCCTTTACCACATTTTTGCTGTTTGTAAGTTATCCGGCCATAACTGTTTTTATTTATTACTGGTATTAAAAGCATATATGTATGTATACGATGACTGTAATTACTAACTAACATCTTGTAATTTTTATTTCCAGCTAACGCATCAGCTTAATGTTTTTTTGCCAATCATACAAATATACTTTAAAAGTTATCAGTCGCCTTAATGCTCTATTGGTACATTTTTACCGACTGAAATTTCAGTTATTGGACATATGAAGAAAATAAAGAAAAACATTACGTGGGATGTTAAGGGATAATATTGACAGGTGGAGTGGATGCACACCTTGGACTCTGCTAGTGTTTCTCAATTGCTTATTAAATGACTGAAAAAATAGTACATGGTATTTTAACCAAAAATACATGTATTCAAAACCAATAATCACTTCGTTTATAAATTACGAAATCGCCTATAAATTTAAAATATGTAATTGTAATTAGCTAAAATATTGCTAAACAATACTGTTGGAAAAACTATTAAATTTCAATCTTAAACCCCTTCTTAACTCTGACTATAGACATATCTAGTGAAACAGGACCGATAAACGTGTGTTTTTTTTTTGTTTTTTTACACTTTTACTATTGTAGACGAGTGAGAAACCTAGTAGATTTTCAAAATTTCAGATCGAGTATATCATTTTTAAGACCGCTAACGTTCTAACATAGTAGATTCAACGTACGTTCATAGATATATAGTGATGTAATATTATAAATAAATTCTTGGATTAGTCAACTTCTTACTTATTATAATCAAAAATTTCAAACATTAATTTTTTTCAGTCAATGAATTCAATTTTTTTATCGCATATACATTATCAATTATGTTACAGAAAGAGCCGTGTGAAGCACAGAGAGTGGCCAACGGAGAAGTTTTGACATCGGCTTTTCAGGTATTTTTGTTTTAATATGTAAACTTATTTTATTATTAAATCGTTTGTCGTCTAAATACACATCTATATCCGTTGTAAATGGTGTCCGTTAACTGAATATGATAAATATGAATCTTTTCAAATCGGGTGATAATAAACAATCCCATGTAAATATATGCTTACTTACAACTGAACATTATTTACGTTGCCTTTCAAGCAAGTTACTTATAAGTATGAACACTTAAAAAAAATGTATTGATATTGAACTTTAAAAGGCAAGTAAGTTATGAATTCATTAGTTACGGGATAAAGCAGAAATAAATGAAATACCTTTTATAAGTCTCTTTTGAAGTGCTTTCAAAATTGATGTAAATGAATTGTGATTCAATAAGAGCTATTTATTAGTGCCTTATGAACTTGGCGAAGAGGCTTCCGATATTCTCCGATGAAATTCACTTTAAAAATCATTCACCTCCAAAGTCATTAAAATAAAAAGTGCTTTCTATAGAAGTTCTTAAAAAAAAAAAAAACTTTTAACTATGAGATTTTATGACGAATTTTAACCATTTTACTAAATTTAGGCTAGAAATACAGGTTTCTTGGAAAACAAGTTAGTTGCATGTTAATTAAAACTCTTCCTTTTTTGATCAAATACACAGCCATTGAAATAATGAACTCTGAGAGAGGACGAAAAAAATAAATAGGAACAAAATTCTTTCAAAATAGAAATATAAGCAGTTTATAAGGCATGCAATTTTTTATGGAACCTTGTGTATGTTACAATATACATAGACTTACAAGTCTATATTCTATGTAATGATCATGAAAGTGTTGTGAAAGTGTATGTTGTATGTTCAAATGTAATGCGAAATCCAGCTCCTCATAGAATTTTACCCTTTCTTCTAATATGTCGAATTCAAAATTGGTGTTATAAAGTCATGTGTGCATCTATTTGGATATTTAAAGGGAAATTAATATCGCAAAATAAGTTGTTCCTTCGTTAGCAATTCAGATCAAGTCGGTTGGAATAAGTTTTGTCATTCTGTTTTTCGTTATATACTCTACAATAAAGTCTTATTTTACTCGTAATGCTTTGAACTCGTCATGCAAAAATCGCTATGGTGCTGTTGAGAACCTGCCTGACACAGGTAAGCCATCAGGACACCAGTAATGTCGGCGACGTTGTATAACTGATTTCAAGCAAGTTTTTATAAAAATCTGGAAGATCGACTCTGAAAAAATAATCTATACTTGTGCATATCGTAATGGAATAGTCGCGTTACTTTTTTTCTGTTTTGTACTGATAAAAACCACAAGGATATGGAAAGTATTAAAGGGCGATGCACCTGTAACCTAAAATATTATAAGTTGTTAAAATATAGTTGGATAATTTATTTTCTTTACAATATACCTGTCATTGCAGTTAGCTGCTACAGTTCCCCTCTTCAACGTATTCCACTTTTCCTCCTTGTCGAGGAGGAATATGGAAGCATTTGTGGCAAATAATCCTTTTAGCCTACTGTAGTCTAACGGGATCCGTTCCATCTTTCTCCCAAAAAGGTTATCTTCTTTGGGGGATGTGTCTGCTTGGCATTCGCCGTAAGGAAGCCAATTAATGAAGAAGTGCTCAATCCGGTTTAGTAAAACAAAATTATGGATACCCTGTTCTCTTGAAATCCTATTGAAGGCAAGAATGAGATATATATTATAGGTAGCTACCCACATTAACTAGTAGGATTTGTGAAAGGAAAAATCACTGTCCAACAGATTTAAATCCTGAATTGTATCACGATTTTTATGAAAACATGATTCTTTACTTTTCATATGATCCTCTGGTACCTACCCCCTTCTCTTAAAAAGGTGAACGAGTTATCTTTGGTTTTCCATCTACGAGAAATTCGTTGTTGCGAAGAACCTTTCTCAGCACGTGGGAACTTGTCTTTGGCAAGTTCGGAAACCTATTGCACCATCGCTTTGAAATACGCAGTTTCCCGGACGACGTGGGAGAAGATACCTGCGAAAGAGAAATCCTCGCCTACACCAAGTAGCCAGGTCAGCATTCGAGATCCCAAAGACATATCCCACTTATAAGGCAGTTGGTTTTTATTATTAGCCAATAACAATAACATTATACATAATAACTGCAAAGACAGTTTGAATTCCTTTCAAGCATGTGTTCGTTCGCAATTCAATTGACTTGCTATCTGAGACAAATTTCATCAATAGCCAATCTTAAATGTGGTAAACTTGGATTGATATTTTCAGACAAACCTTAAACGTTCTAAAATTTGATTGGTGCAGTTAAAAAAAGCTGTATATCTCTCCAAAAAGAGAGAGCTTTTTATTTAACACGAAGCAGTACCTACTGAAGCAGCCGATACGCGGTGTTGAGTTGCACAATTAAGTATCAGTAAAGGATATATTACATCAGTGATAAGTCATTGTGTCAACGCTTTCTTTAACGCGATAGTTTTTTATGCTTATCATCTTTATCGATTCACTTGACAATTTGTAATTATCTTTTCAATTACAGTTAAGTAAGGGCGCATTGCACAAGTCATCAATAGAATATCATTTATCATTCATGATCGACTTGAACGAGAGTCCATACGAAATTGTCGTTAGCTAGTACACGCACAATCCGTCCCCGAACGTCATATTGAATAAGGTGATATATATTCATGAGCAAAATGGCTCACATTCCTTTGATAATAAACTGACAAAAACTCACGTGAAAGTTAAGAGAATTATATATATATATATATATATATATATATATATATATATATATATGTATATAAATCAATGGTATTTTTGAAGTTACTAGTATTGGAGTTGATCGTAGTATTGCAGATCTGTAAGAACACAACTGGACACACTTAGCCTAACACCAAAAACAACCATATAGCAAAGTACCTGGAAGTGTTCTCGAAGACAAAGCCAGATAGAGGGGTGTACTTGATTAACCGGGCTGTTTTCTACTTGTACGTAAAAGCAATGTCAATTAGTCAGAGGACCGAAGTGGCGAGACACCTGAAGATGGTATGCACTCAGTTCTAAAAAACGACTCTTTAATCTTCAGTCTCGTTTGGTCCTGTGCATCGTTCGTGCTTATTGCTCATTCCGAGGAGTGAGCACGGCCGACCCACCGCAGCAGTAGTTTCACCTTTGGATGCCTGCTTCAACAAAATAATAGTCGTAGATCCTAAGTCTTTCCCAGGTAAACAACATATTTGAACTCGTATAATTGAATCATTACTCCAGTTTCTTATCATTTACTAATTATCAAATACATTTCCTTAATTTTTTTTTTTTTTTTCCTTAGCTCTTAAATTTTTAAGATTATAGATAAGGGAAAAATAAAGGGAATTTATTTGGGGTGAGCGGATCCTTTTACTAGGAGTACCTGTTTGAAGGTGGACTGAGGGAATTAAGGCGTGTGGGAAGCCTCGGTAGAGGTGGATTCAATATTTATGTAAAATTCATTTTCTTTGAGACCAATAAACTTTTCCATTATATCGATTATAACGACCATGCACAGGAGTACGACCTTTGTCGGTTTTGTCTGATGTTTATTTTTAGGATTCTTACGAACACTTAAAACCCTTTTATTCTAACACCTCCTCTCCATCCAGGCATTGAGTCGGATATATCGATGTTCGGATGCCACTTTCCTTGGTTTTTACTATTGAATATTTAGCTTGTAGGTTAGTTTTTTTTTTATAAATTTAATGGTTCATGTCGAATTTTTTGGTACAGACTTCTGGTTTATATTTCTTTATACGTGGATTCTATATGACTTTATTTACTAAGTGCCATTAAACGATATTTTATTTCATTTCATAATTATCATTAATTTCTCTTAAAGAGGTTTACAGTTTATTTTATATTGTCATTTTTTTATGATGTAATAGTTCTTCTCATTTGCCAGATATGGATTTGTCATGTAAACATTGATGTTATTCATTCCGCACCATGCTATGCTATTATATTCTGTTTTTTTAACTGTTCGTTTAGTCCTTACTGTTATTTTAGAATAATTTTTTGAATTCGTAGAAGCTGCTGCAGAGTCACGTATGTACTTTATCCATTTAAAGAAATTAAATCAATTCGCAGTCAATGTAAAACAATTTTAGCCATTAAAAGAAAAAAAAGATTTTTAAATAATAAAAAAATCGAGTGAAACGGTAAATCACGCTATTAAGAGTTTCGTTACGGTTGTAAAAACAATTATAATATCACTTTTAATGACGTTTTATGATAGTGATTCCCTTTCATCGCTTTCAAATTTCGAAATACTGGCCTTATGTAAATGCATTAAATCAGTTAACCAGTTGTATAACTCTTGCTATAAAATATAGCATAGCAACAGAAAATATAAAAAGCACGAGGTGAAATATTAGTTTATTTAGGGGTTCATCCAAGGTGATGTTTTTTATTATATAATTTCTTCAGCTGCAAGGTATAGGTTGATGTTTGTTGCTCTGATTCAAAATATAATTTTGTTTCTCAACTAATTCTTCTTTATGTGATTATTAATTTAATAAAATACAAGCTTCCACTACATATTTCATCAGAAAATCACAGATATCGTGTCTCTAGCTTAAGCCGGAGGCTCACAAAGACCAGCTCAGAAAGACAGACACAGACACAAAAAACAAAAAAATAGTTTCAATTTTTTGCCTTTATAATTCTATAAAAATGTTCAGTGATCCACTCAATAAAATTTCCCCTGTTGACAGATTCCGATCCAGACCCTGAATGCAGTGCACGGCCTCCTACAGGCTACCAGAGGCAGGATCAACGCAGCCCAGGACCAATACATGATGCAGCAGCAGATGCACCCCAACCACCATCTCAACCCCACCTTCTCTCTGCCCGAACGCAGCAAATTCTCCGCGCCAAAGTTCCACTTCAACAGTAAGGCACTCTTCCAGTCCTGGAACTCCAGGTGGAAGCAGTGAGCTTTGGACTTTCATGTGGTTTAAAAATTAAAAAAATATTTGTCGTAGCTTTAGTTATTAGCGTTAATTCACTATTTATGTTTGACTTGGTGCTTCATTGATCACGTTGCATATTTCAGTCTGTAAAACATTACTTACTACTCTAAACTCAGTTATTAGCAAAAAAACCTTAAATTTTGTCGTATATTGTAGTGGTATGGTATAGACATACAATAATCGGGGATTTAAGCAGGAAAAAGCATATTTAAAACTGGAAATTACGGAAGAATCGAATTCGATAGACAATTTCACAAACAGTTGTGTGAACATAACTAGAAAATAAAAAATATTAATAAAATTGAAACAGGGTTGTTTTTTATTTATATACATTTATTAGAATTGTGATGTAAGTGGCAGAATTATTCAGAAAGAACCGCAAAACCTTTAATATTTCTATGGATTGGGATTTCATTAGCATTAACGTCGGGTCGTGGATCACCCGTTGCAATTTTATTTATGAATTAAATAATTAAAAACGAAAAAAATAGCATTGATCTGTTTTAATTATATTTAGTAGAAACAATTTGAAAAAAAAAAAATGTCAGACATATGTGTATATCTTCTTGAAAGCAAAAGAGAGCGGCAATGTTCCTTTCCTTGTACAAACTTGAAAACTATTATGGTTTCTTGTTTTTATAATCCTATAAAATTATTAAATAAACCGGTTATATGAAGATACCACGAAGGAATTTGAAGAATTAGAGGCTTAAAATGGACTTGATTACAAGCTGTATTGCAACGAATGAGTTTATCATCTCATGAATTTCAACAATGATCAAATAGATTAATAAGTACGAATTTTATCTTGGTCGGGGTTTCCTTTGCATCTTAATCACTATTGAATATGGACTTTATCTGTTTTTTTTTAATTTTTTAGATTTTGACTTTTCCATTCTATCATTATTTCACAACCGCTGGTGAATAAACAATCTCTCAATATCTCAACATTGATAAATTATATTCCTAGTCTCAAAATCATTCATAAAATTCAAAATTCATAGATAAAAACACTTTGAAATGAATAAGTTTTGAATCTAATCTAATTCCTCTTAACAAGTTAATCAATTCCTATTTGCGTATTTAAAAAAAAAAATCAATTTCATAATATTCATGAGCACTGGTCTCATTAACTGGTTTCTTTTTTAGCTTTTCAAAAAGTTTATCTTATTAGCAGAAAGTCTACACCAGTTACTTAGCAAGCAGGATACAAATACTTTATAAGCAGTTGGTAATTTGTCAATGAACAGTAAATAACTGAAGTGAATGGCGTGTATTAATATAATATAACTGGCAGTGTACAACAATTCGGTGTATCGTGTAGGGGTGCTAACACTGACGCAACAAGGGGTCAGGCTAGGGTAGGTCAGTGCACTGAAAGGGTTGAAGTAGAGTAAATCAGGTCAGGTGCACACTACAAACCTGTTGAATAAAGGGAAAGTGGTTTCAAGTCATATTTGCCTACTATTGAGTCAGTTACGGTTAAATTTTGAAATCCTCACTGCTTTCATCATCGAAACAAATAAAGTAACTATAACTTTAGAGAAGAGGCATCAAAGCTTGTATGGTTCAATTCCAAACCGAATTTTTGTTAGTTTCCTATTTTTTTCTTAAATCATCCACGCTGACTAATTCCCTAGTATCTATGGTAAACGAATGTCAAAACTCATTAGATCCTCCTGAAAACCCCCCAAAAAAGAAGGATTTTAGGTCAAATTCCTAGTTCCCACTCCTCTATAATATTATCCAAACCGTTAAGAGCTTTGGAATGAAAAGCTTTTCTATTAAACAAAGAACTGCGTGGAGAAATCAAGAAATTTTATTGAAGGGCGAGATCGATCGTAATTTTACCTAATTATCATGATGCCACAATATCTGCGATGTAGGCCGTACGATTTAATCGGCCGTTTATATTTATGGCGTGTTTCTACGGGGCGTGCATCAAGAAGAAGCTTGCGTTCGTAGCTGCTAATGAAAAGAAAAGGTCGTAAATCGTTCACAGGATTTGGCATTTCATACGAATTGTAATTACAAAATTAATTTTAATGTAATGAATTTCTTTAATCCGTATTAAGTGTATCAGTAATACTTTCGTGATTCGCGCCCACGGGAATCCGGGATTGTGGTTGAAACCGCATACAAATCTTTCTGTATCAGAAGTACGACAACCACCGAAACGTGCGATATTCACTCTACTGACTGCATGGTGGTCTAAATCGGACACGTTCGGGAGCTATGAGACCACACATATAGATAGGTACTGACATGAAAAGATTTCAAGATTTGCTTAGTGCAGAATTGGATGATTTCGGTGCCATTTGGACAGCTATCTGAAAGATGCCTGATTTCGACCACAGTGGAGAAGATTCGCTAAATATGCTGAACGAAGGACGGGCGCAGTAGTGCACCGCTTACCATCGATATATACTTGAAGATACCGGATCGAGGGGTTATGATGTTATCGATAGAAGACCATCTAGCGGAAGATGAAGGCGCAGAAGCGAGAGCATCGACCGACACCGCGGGATGGCGGCCGAGGACAAGCGAGCTCCTCCCGCCTCCTGCAGGATGCTACGTTCGCCGTCCCACGAGTCCGTCACCACTGACCTCTCGCTCTTCTCGGTGTCTTCCATGTCCTCCAGGGGGGTACACTTCGCCAGGGGGCCGAGCCCCAACCCGGACATCAAGCCCCAAAGGTACGCCTTATTTACCTAGCTTGTAAAGGTGGCATGTCACTAGTTATTCAGATAAATCAAACATGTGCCTTATATGATGGCTCTAGGAACAAAGGAATGTAAGTTAAAAAACGAAATTTCGTATAATATCTAGGTATAATCATCTGAATATCCGCGGAATGTATTCCAAACTACTTCTGAAACCTCAGACTTGGATCACATACAGTGGATTGTGAAGATACTGAAAGCATCTACATTTTGCGCTGGTATTCATCAAAATTTCGTCACTTAGATTCCATTACTTCCAACATAGTAACCACTCCAAAAACTCCATAGAAATATTGGCATTGGTCTAATACAACCCCACCCAACTCCCTGTTACTCATCATAGGTTCATTGTAGTATCCTCATTGGTGGAGGGGTGGTGTATCTTAGACCTTGCAAAGTTTCTTTATGAATCAGTTTAAAAGAAATTTCTTGAAGGCTAGAATGGTAGTATTTATTTACTCTCCTAATGGTTAAGGATCATTTTGTAATTTCAACAAATTTAGAAACTTGAAGGATTATGAAAGATACTGCTCAATTAGAATGAAATGCTTTGTAATGTAAATTTCACAATTAATTTGTGAGCTTTTTATATTTCTAATCAAGTTAATCATTATCTATCAATATTACTGAAACATTGAAAGCTCTACACGTTCTTCATAGAACAAATTTCATGAGTTAATTAGATATGTGGTGTAAAAAAACAAGATTTTTTTTTATTTATATTTTTGTTATTTCTATCTTAGAGTTTGGTTTAAAGTTTCATTATATAAAAGAACCTGAATTTTGGTTCACCATGTGCATGGTTTAATTTATTTGTTATTGAGAGAGATGCATTAACTCTTAATAAATCTTACAAAAATAATTAGTGATCAAGATTTTTAATAAAATTAACAAAACATGTAAAATGTATTAAAACTATTTTATTTAAAAAGAAAATTTGTTGCCTCTACTAACTTGACTCTTAAACACTTTAACACTTGGTGGAGTTAACAATAATGTGGTCTACTGATAGCTGGCAGTTGCAAGTTCCTTTCAAGAGGTGCATTTTCACTGAGGTTCTCGCTGCACGTGCATCTTCAGTTGGGTTTAGCCCAGAATAAATCTGTTCTACTATGGCACACCATAGTACATTTTTCATTTCCTGGGGTCTTGATTCATAATCACAACCCTGGCTATAAAATTTACAAGTATAAAATACAATTTTACACTGACTTGTAGTTTCGAAATTTAGAAGTAGTTAGTGCTAGTCCTTCTTACCACTTTGATTGCACAAAAGGTTGTAAATACCCATTACTAATAAAGTAAAGCTAATATTATTGTACTTTATAATAAACATTAGGTTAAAGATTGTTAATAATGGAAAACAGGCAGTAAACTTGTGAACAGTTTGTTGTATTCATTCACTCAGCGATAATTGCTCTAGCCTGAAAGCATCCTGCATGGACATAGTACAATTATGTACCATTACTTCATCATTTCTAATACTCACTTCATCATTGGTACATTCTACCAGTTTTATTTTAATTATCATTACAAATATTGTTATATTAGCATATGAGATGCACAATTTTTTAATAATTTGTTGTCTTGTTATTTTTTTTTATATTACTATGTTTACTATTTTATTTTCTGTGTGTTTTATTTTACTTGGATAGGCAGCATCACTTGTAATATTGGTAGCTATTTTCATTGTCCAAGAATAAAGTATTACTTTTCACTCATTCTTTATTTACCTTGATATTTACAAAAAGGAACATGGTATTAAGCAATAGGTGATGGGCGAGGCTTGTTTTAGTGTAGGGAGATTTCTGTGGTTACAATCATGGAATATCAGTGTGTAAAACTGAATCTATATATTATTTGATCATATCTGTTCATGTGTAGTTAGTATTATAATATAATGTTGGATATAAGAAATATTTTTCAGCCTTGGCAACCTTCTACATTGAATGTGATCCACACTCATATCATGAGGTGAAATCAATCCACAATTAAGTTTTAAATGCTTAACTGATTTGGAATTACACCTATGCTTCTAATTTTATAAGATTAGTAGTCCAGAACTTGAGCATGAACCAATCAGTTATTATGTTTTATACATCAAAATCTCCCCTATGCTAGGAGGCTTATAACCATGAATACGCATACCATAACATAGAATCTCCCATATCCAAGAACCCCAACATAAGAGTAATAGAAAGTTAGAACAAGCAAATTTTCACAATATACTCGTACACGAACACATACCTGTGACTATGTCAATTGTTAAATGAATTGATTTGTGTATTTCACAGTTTTTATTCTTTATAATCATTATTAATCACCAATTTTAAAAATCAAAATTTAAAACTTAATAAGACTAAAATCAAACTGTCATTAAAAAATTATAATTAAACATAACTAGAAAATTAAAATGTTATAATTAATCAAAATTACAAATATCAGCAGTCAAATTAAAAATATTATAAATACCTAAAATCACAACACCTAATATTTAATACAAATGGTTAAAATCACAATAAATATACCTAAAAACATTACAAATGTTATAGATTTTTCACTCAATTACCCAAACTATAAATCTTAAAACCATTCTATAAATTAAGACAATATAATGCAATTAAGTTAAAAGAATGAAAAATGACTTAGTGTTCACCTCAATAGAGTTGATAATTCCATGGCTACCACCCTGGGACTGGCCGGATTAGTGAAGATTTGGTTCAAGCGCTCACTTAAGAGAAGCACATTGGAAAATCCTCCTCTTTATTGATGTTATTACTTCTATTTTAATCTCTATGTTTTCAATTTTGTTCATCAGTTTTGTGTGATTGCCACTACGTAAAATGCTTTTTGTGTGGGCTGCTTCTCTTAGGCCTCAGAATTTATGTGGTGTCTTTTGTGGCAAAATGTTCCCTAGATCTCACTTTCCCACATACAATCTAAGACATAATATGTATAATATATTATAATTATAATTATAATAATAATATTATATATATTCTACTCAAATCTGTACAACTAACAACATAGAATGCATTGTATGAGAGGGGTATTGGAAGGAAAACTGTCATGAAAAAAATCATCAAATGGCCAAAGGAGGAGAGTTACTGAGGTACCTTTAAGAGTTTCAGCTGTGAGTGGACATTCAGTGGGTACATTTTGTAAAATTAAACTTGATATGTCATCACATCAGAATAATTTTAAAAGAAAAGTAACTAGAGAATCAATAAATGCTCCAAAAAAATAATAATAGTTTGTTGTTTCTACATTCCATCACACAGTAAAATAAAATTTTCATTTAATTTTTCTTAGTTAAATATTTCTCAAATTACATTGTACATAAAAAATAAAATAAAATAAAGGTATTGAATGCATTTTGCTTCCATGGAAACACCCAAATCTTATAACAAAATCTGTAATTTTCATTTTTATTTCAAAATCTATATAATTTATTTTGTTAATTTTAAATGTGTAGATGTTTTTTTTATAATTTACTAACCTGTAATGTTATGTTGGAAGGCTGCTCGAGGGCTATTCTTATTAATAAATGTTCTACTCTCTCTTGTCTACCCACAATTCATTTTAAAATGATACAAGCTACACCACAATTATCAAGGATATTATAATTAAATTCAAGACTGAATAAGAATACCATACATTATGATAACTTTCCTTTTTATTTTCCTAATTTACCAATTGAATTCTAAGATACTTGAAAATAGTGGTGTAGTCACTGAAAGTGCTTGCATCATTGCAAAATAAATTGTGGGTCAATTTAAAGAGAGACAATCATTTATGAACATCTAAGGTTTTAAATTGTACTCTGAATCATAAATGTATTTATTTAAGAAAAACTATAAACCTCAAAACATTCTATTTAAATTATTTTATAAGCCTGGTTCCCAAATATTTGTATTCAGAAATGTAACCAAATGAACAAACAAATGAATCAGACAAAGCAGCAGTGTTATCTATTTTCTACCTTCCGTTTTGTATCCAATATCTGTGCCATCTCCTATTGTTCTGTCACCCCTGTCCCTGCCTCTGGACAACTCAAACCTATTTGCTGTTCAAGAAAAAATGATTTTTGCTTAATACCTAATTCTTAACTATAAAATTGGAGTAAAACATTAAATTATTTTCTTATACATGAACTCCAGGAGTGCAGATGTATTTAAATGTAACTAAACTATGTGAAAATATTGGCCTCAGTCAAAAGAATTTATATTCTGCACCTACAAATGATTCACACATTTATTAAAAATTACTTACAAGATTTGATGTTATATTTGTTTATTTATATAATTACATGATGATCTATGTAAGGGAAACAATATTGGAGAAACCATTCAATTATTAATCAAAAGCAATCTGAAATCTGTACTCCATTTAAAGTAGATGATAACTAACAAAACTTCTCGAACTATCATATTTACATTATAAGAAATAAATCCGTGACATGGTGACATGACATCATAAAACTTCTGTTGCATATAGATCATCAGTATAGCGGGGTCAACATGCTTTTGTCAGATTAAATTTTCTACTATGTTACTTAAATAGCTACTATTTCCTCATAATATTGTTAACTAGACTTTTAACCTATTCCTATCACTAAGAGTGAAAAAATGTTTGTTCATATCGTTGTGAAAATATAAAGTGTGGCTTTTCTATTGTTATCTCACTTTTGTCAATTATTTAATGTAAAATAATAAATATATTTTTAATTAAAAATTGAAATAGATAAAAAAGAACATCAATAAACTAGATGGCTTCAGTACAATAAAATATACGACTGCTCTAATCTACATTTATTCCTTTGAACGGTTCACGTTTGTATTTTATTTTTCGTTTGAATGGCATTTTTCTTTCTTTCCCTTAATTAAACCAATTGTCCTTTGTCAACAAAGAAACAATTTCACACTTGTTAGTTGTATATGAAATGGTAATTATTCATGTTCCGATGTATCTATCTTTGTAAACATAATGGTTTTGTTTTGTAAGAATCCTAAAAAGAAATGAATGAGGTTCAGTAGCAAATGTAAGTTTTCTGTAATAATATAATCAATCAGGTATAAAAATTAATGCATTTTGAATATGTTTGATGTATTTCGGGGATTTTGAAGAAAACAACCAATACATTTTGATTAATGAATAGTTCTTTTTTGTTGCTTCAAAATTTAATCAAATGATATGTTTCTAGGTATGAGCAATTCTCAGAAATTGTAAAATATTCTTGGAAATTCTTTGTAGTGAAGATCTTTAGAGTTTTATATGTTGTAAAGAAGATTAAAAATAATATTTATGTAATTATGTAGTTGTTAGTTATTCGTTTATATTGGTACATAAAGTGTTTATTCCTATGGAATCTGAATGTGGCAAATGAATATGTGTTGTATGCTGAGTTACAAAGATGTGTGTGTGAAAGTAGTGTGTATGATTTTCTGAGGGCATATTATGTAGAAGTATGATAGGGTGTTTGTGCTATGTGCTATGTACATAAAATAGTGGATTTAATGGTGGTTTTACCCTCTTATGCACTCCTATTGTGAACAGAAAAGGCAGGAAATTCTATCAGGAGTTATGTTCTTTTGGTTACGAAATTCAATAAGTAAATTTTTTTAACATAACATTTCATTTAATCAACAGGTTTTTCTTTGATTCGATTCGAGCCCAAAACCTTCATATGATTAAACAGATAATTTAGCCATAATACATCAAGTAAATGCCTTTTGTACTCATATTTAGTCTATTTATTGATGAGTGAAAATGGTTTGTTAAATCAAGGGGTTGATCTTTTTTCTTCTTCAAATAGAGGCTTTTAAGACTGTTCCTGATATGGGAATTATAACTTGTCAATACTAAAATAACTTATATATAAGTAGGATTAACAAAAAAAAATCACATGCTATGTATTTTGTGTACTATTTTATATTTTAAGAAAACATAGTTTAATTTTCAGACCAGCTGACATCCCGGAAATGTTGTGGTTTGAAGAGGGTACTGAAGTTATTCGGTCCTGTGCAGTCCTTAGCTCAGTTATTGGCCTTCAAAAGTCATTTAGTACATCGGACATAAGCCAACTTCCTTCACCTACATCAAACCAACCTCAGTTGAGAACCGCTGTGTCCGATCTAACCCTAAGGTAAGCATTGCTCAATTATATATTAAGTGGGTTGATTAATATATTCATTTCCTTTGATATACTAACCATTTTTTAAGAACCATTCTTGGAATATTTACAGATAATATATTGTTAATTTTTCCGATTCCCTACAAAATTTATTGTTATTAATCTACAGGACGGGGACGTCTTGTACTGCCAGTGGTCTTTTAAGAAGTGCACAAACTTTCTGACTAAGTGACATTAAGAACTACTAATTAGAGAGGTCTGGGTGATGGGGGTAACCCTCTACTGATAATGAAGAAAAAGTCAATGCTTAATTGTGAAATGAGCATTTAATATTGGGGCAAGTTGCAGGGGAAGATTTTTGTACAATTAAGGGTAGTCAACAAAGCCTATTGTCCTGATTGCCAGGATGTTCCCAATTCCACTTTTCCATTTACATGTCATATTATTTTGTGCAATAGAATGTTAAAATTTTGTGAAAGGAAAATAAAAAAAAATCATGTTAACAAAAAAAAGTTATTTCAAAGAAATTTACTTAATTAACCTACCACTTTAGAGGGCGGCATATAAATATGTATATCATTGCATGAATTAAAAGTTGTACTCCCTAACTTAACAGGCTATGGCTGATTCATGTTATTCTCAACAAGTTGATTAACAATCAACAATTAAATTAAATGAATGTTCATAGAATGGAATATTTCTTATGATGATATATATGTACTCTTTATTCAAACTTTTAATGGTTTTAGCTATAATAGAGTTATTCTGATGCATTTATAGGATCTTTCACTTTCTTAGAAAAGTATTGTGGTCGATTTTGTAGAAGAAAATTGAGTAGATTATGTAATGCTAGAATGGATTAATCAAATATTTGTTCACCATTTTATCCTAAATTTATCATGAGAAAATTTCTTGTCACAGTTCTGCACAACACTACAGTTATATGATTGGTGGCCGACTAGAAGCAAGTTCGAGATCTGTATCAACTTGGGTTGCTGTAGGTGACCCTGCTTCTCAGTTGCCTTCTCCGCACGGCCCTTCGGCTCCTGTCTGTCTGACTCCTGCCGACCTGGTTAGATCTGTCAACAAAAAGGTTAGATAATTTACATTCCAATCGTTAAAATTATGATCAAATATTCTCATATTGATTAAATATTTACTATCCGCTATGAGACAAAACCAACCAATATTAACAATTATTGGTTAAATAAAAAACCACAAAAACAGGGCAGGAGGAATTAAAATCCAGGCAGCTATGATTATCCTTCAGTATACTCACACATTCAAAATAATCTGTTTGGGGGAAAAAAATAGTCTGCACATGCATAATAGTCAAACCAACCATCATAATGTTTAATTTTCTATTTACTCATAATAAGATGTAAATGTTTTAACGAAGAATTCCATTGTGTTTTATGGATTGTCATTATATTTTTTTCTACACCTTGATTTGAATCTTAAATTTTTGCTATGTCTTTGAGACTTGAAATACCGAAAACAAAAAGACCAACAAATGGGGGTCATATAAGGTTTTGAAAAAAATAAATAATAAATGCAATGTTAAAAGACCAAAGCAAAAGTTTGCATTTTTCTAGCATCTCACCATTATACTCAAGGTCATCAGAACAATAGAAGATGGATGTCTGTGCCCAGGACACCTAGGGTCAATCGTATTTTCATTTACAATTGTTATTCATAAAATAAATGACTAATCTCTCCACAATTTTATTATGCTTCCAATGGATTTAGGCCCTAAAATGTCGATTTGATGGTCACTATCCTACTTGTCCTAGTTTGTTGAATATATTCATGGCTAATTCAAGAAGATTTGGAACCACACCTTCTTTTTTATCTTGTATGAAAACACTATTAAGAGACAATTTCGAAATAAATTTTTAAAAAGATGCTGTAGTTAGGGTACTTGATGGTGGGTAATGTTTATAATGAAACAAAATTCACCTGCTGAAAAATTCTTCTTTTTTAAAATTTTGCCTTTGTTTTTGTTTTTTGCTAACCCAAAAATCCATTTGAGTAAGGTCATGGGGTAGTTCTAGCTTCAATCGAAGTAAGATTTTCTACTTAGCTTTTCGTAGGTTAAGTTTGATGATATGTAAGGTTTCTTAACATGACCTAAAATGTTGATTAATAAACACCAGAGCGTGAACTTAATAAATAAACTTTATTCATCTTTCCTGAATGAGGCCTAGCAACAGAAAAGATGCCAAAAAAAAGTCACCCAAGGCCCTAGCAAGACAAACAAACCCGTTATCCAATAACTCCCCCAAGTCAATGAAGGCTCGGTCCCATCTGCTATGATGAAGCTAATTACCGACTTCTGATCACACATGTGAATCGGGCGATTGTCTCTTACGTAATTGACCATTGTGCCTTCAGTGCGTCGACAACAACAACACAGCCAAATATTATTCAATCAGGATCCAGCTCGCGCCCTTTACAACGACCATTTACTCCGACCGCCCGACCGTGAAACCGTAGAAATCACTGCAAACTGCTTTCCTTTTTTTCCGGCTGTATTGGAAACCTTTCGTATGCTTAAGACTTAATATAATTAATTGTCTTCACCCTATTCGCTGCCGATTTCATGGCTAAATAAGAAAAAAACACGGGTCTTCAGAAAAAGCCAAATTAGTCCGGATAATAGGGTAATAATCACCCAAGTCTCATTAAGTACTTAATATTTCGTTGGGAAACCGTTTTCTACTCTGTATTCAGCGTCTTCTGCAAGACCACTTCTTTTCACTGATTATGAAGCTTTTTTTTTTTTTTATAAATCGTAATTTCCATATTTAGCTTTCTGAAAACTATGGTATTTATTAATTAAGTAATTTTCATACCTTTCCCATAACCACCAACATAATGAGTCTTTTGAATATAACTAAGTTGATACCAGTCCCTTTTGGAATGAGAGTAAAGATAGTGGCTTATTTTGTATGTCATGAGTGCATTTTTCAAGCATCTCGCCACTCTTTATACCCAAGGTCAAACAAGTAAAATAAATAGAGAATGGCATGAAATTTCCTGTGCCCAGGATATACAGGATATTTCAAAAGCAATTATTTTTTTACTAAATAATTTCTTTTCTCCCCAAAAATTTTAATATGCTTCCGATCCTGAAATGTCGTATATACAAATTTTCTGTCCTAGTTAGTTGGAAATATTTATGGCTACTTATAGAAAATCTAGAACCACAACAACCATTTCTAGCTCTCTATCTTGTAGGAAAATAACATGGCGTAAATTAAAACAAGATTGCAAAATCATTTTTTAAATAGTGGTGGTCTGAATACCCATTAATAGTATTTATTCACTTTTTGCCTCTTTATTTCTTTTATGCATAAATAATTTAAAATATAGAATGTGGTGTATAATCGATTTAACGAATAATTTATCGGGTCATAATTAAAACTATCTTTTAAGAAATAAAAACTGATCTATGGATAAACTACTCAAATTACTTTCAGTTGTGTTTACAAATATATATTACATTCGTCATAGTTTACAGCTTCGAATTTCTTTCTTTTGCTATTTCGATACTTTATTTATTTACGTGAATTATCCTAGGGAGAGACAGACATACGACCACTTTTTAATTGATGGTAGACTGCTGAACGGCTAAAGACCAAATTAATTAAACAACATTACATTAAATGGTGGCCCATACTCCTTTGGACAGCAGAGTTTAATCAATGATCGTTTCAAGGAGTTTCAAATAGGCGTTTCAAATAGGCGTTTCAATGTTTCCGCAGTAACATACGCAACTCAGAAAACCTTAGAACACGCAAAGAGAAGGCAAAACTGGTAGGTACTTAATAGCTTACATGTATTAGCTAATATATCATTTTAACAATGGAATCGCAAGAATGTTCTGTTTATTTTGTATTTCCAACAGGCAGTTGAAAATATCTGCTTTAATTAGTAAAAAATGAAACGAACGATGAATGGATGCACTGAGCTAACATTATTTGAAGAACTTCAAAAAACTCAACAAGCCATGGAGACCTTCATCGCAGGACTACACTATCCTACAGGTGAATCGCATGGAATCGTAAATGCCATGCCAGGAAATTGGCACATTTTGTCTTCATATTTGTAGCGTACAAAGCGGTATAAAATGAGTTAGGAGATAAAAACTTAAAAATGTTTTTGTGGTTCCAACATTTCATTACTTTTGTATGTTTTCTAATTTTGTTATTATTTTATTTTGTTTCATCTCTATTAAGTTTTATGTTAATATGCTATCTTATATTAACTTTTTTCGATTGTTGAATTGACATTATTACCTAAATAAAGCAATAAATATTATGTATGGTGGAATTAAACTGATTGTTGCAGGTTAGGCAGAACTACATCCGGCGACGACTGCTGACAACTTACCGCGCGCTTGAGCGTCTGTCCCAGAGCGAGTTCAACCTGGACCGACTGGAGGCTGCTGCTACAGCGGCCAGTCATGGCAACCGGCTCTCCGTCCCTCTCCCACAATCTGCTCTTAGGTAAATAAATACATTTTTGTAAACCCTTAGGGTAGAATTATTTAGTGAGAACAATCAATACATACAAATACAATGCATATAGGCTAGCAGTCTTCCCACAAGGTATTTGTTTCTTATGCACAAGCGCTTTAAGCAGACTATACTGCCATTCGCAAGTGCTCAGAATGTAATTGATAGCGGTGTCTGGACTATTTTATGTATGCTGTTAAATTTATTTTTAAAGTCATATGATAGCTCCCTAAGCCCCTCCCCCCACAGGTAATACACTAATAACATACCTCCAAATCTACAATCTTTATTGGCCACATTTGCAGACGACACGGCCAAAGACGTAACCATTGCTTCTCAAAACTTATACTCACTTAAACAATATTAATGACTGGTCATGCAATTGGAAATACAATTTAATACACACAATTCAATTCAAACCACTTTCACATTATGACACAACACTTATACGGAACCCGTACAGACCTCTGACACAGTATGCTATCTTGAATTGCTCCTACAAAAGCGACTCAATTTAACAAATGTAGCATTAGCGAAATTCAGACGCTACAATCCATTATACTCAGACACATAACTAATTCACCTTGGTACTTATCTAACATAAGAGCTAACTCAGAGACTTGAACATCTGACCCGTACAAGAAGTATTCATAGATTTATAGCTCCACTACAAGGCCATACAAACACACACATTATCCTCACTGACACTTCTTGAAAACCCTCCTCACCGGCAGAAGAGAAGCTGGCCACGAGTCTTGCTCAGGGACAAACCCGACAACTTAATGTCACCCACCCCAGCAATGTAGTCTTCATCAAGACCTCCTTTTTTAGTCATATCATTTACTAGCATTTAATATTATATACTTGTTTGATAATTAGTATTTAAATAGAACAAAAAATGATGTGATATCCGATCTTCAGGCATAATCACTGGCGATGACCACTATGTTTCAGAGGCAGTGGGAAGAAGCGAGGTGCAAACATCTCGCTGACCGTTACAGACGTGGAGAGGGAGAGAGGAAAACCGCTCTCTAAGTACGACAGGAACATGATGATCTTCAATTGGCTCCATACCCTTGACGACGCCGAAGCAGTCCCTCCATAGTCCGCTATCTTGTCCTCAGAGTCCATATTCAGGTTCTGATCCGACTGGCCCATCTCCAGATCTATCTCATCTGTGTCAATATCCACTGAATCTGGCATTTCAAATCCACTGGGAATGAAAACAAAAACCTTACTAAAAAACATTGGCTCAAAAATGATTAGTCCTGATAATGTTGTAGGATCGGAACCGAATGAAAAAGAGAGTATTATTCTTTAGATTGCATCGTCACATACCTTATCATATTCTATCTTAATTTTCCCGCAGTCAAGGTTAAAAATCAGCCCTTAATCAATGAGAAAAACCCTCACCACTCAATAATTATAAATTTATGTGAAATGGTGGTGAAATAATTTAAATATACCAAAATAATTAAGGTTTATCAAGTGTCAAATAATCAGTCATAATATGACACCTGTGACCCAAAGGATTGGGATTCGTTTAATAGCAACGTTCTTGTATTTCTCAAATTTGAGCTTCGTTAAGTTTCTCCCCTTTCACTTCAAGTATTACAAGGTTTTTTTTGGCAGACTGGCAGATTGTAGGACTAAATATTAGAAAGTAAAATGGACACCGCTAGAGAAACATTTATAGAAAAAGATCATGTCTTATCTTACTAAGCAAGTGTTTCCGTCTAATTATGTTATCCGTAAATAATCTACATATGAACCAGGGTATGTCAAATTCAGTTGGTCTTGAGTCCCTGTGTCTGAGGAGTATAGTAATACGCGTGTTCAAAATATAGTGAAACCATCGCTGAAAACAAAAACAAAAATCGCTTTTGAACATTACCCTTCAACTAACGAAGTATCGAAACTATGTTTTTCAAAAAGTTTGTGTATCTTCGTAAAACTATTCAATTAGTTACGTGGGATGACTGAAGCCAGAACGTTGCTGCACGAAGAATATTTTACAATTATTTGTTCCTTAAAATCAATCTAACAGGGTTGTCATATAAAATTTACCCCCATAAAAACGTGAAGAATCTGAACAGCTGAGATGAATGTTAGTTCTGATGGAAGAAGTTGCAGAAATGAGTTTCTTAAAAGAATATGAAACAATCCCTTCAGGATCCTAAAAACGGTTAGAATATCATAGACAATATGAGGGCCAGAAAGTAATTCACTAGTGGTAGCGAGATACCGTGGCACAACATAAAACGTTTCGTTCCGAACAAAAGAAAACATATCCAGCTGATTTACATTTATATACTTATATAAACGAAATGTAAAGGCGAAGTTATGAAATGTAATTCAGTATTTTCATTTTATTTGACAAATATTTATGGGATGAGTTCTGAATCAAACTAGTATTTTATTTTAAATGGCTTATAGGTTTTACTGACTCTAGTCTCACAAGCCTTTCAGCAGAAACTCTTAGAATATTCTATCGTTTAGATAGTGACATAAGACTATTTTTATCATATAAATTTAGTTTTCATAATTGGAGTAATATGTGCTGTGTTATTTATTAAACTTTTGATACATAATTCGTATAAATTTGCCTTATCGTTGTCGTTCAGATTTCTCAATTGGCTTCAATAAAAGATTCGTTATTTTTAATGAAAATGTTTTTTTTTCGTTTTGGCCATTTAATAGAAATCAACAAATAGCACGAGTCTATATTCATCTAAGATAATCACTTGTAACAAGTCAACTTTTAAGTTCGTGTTTTTATGTGGAATAGTTACTATGTTGTTTTCCTCAATTTTGCTGTATGTGTAAGAGTATTCAGAAAATAAAGATGGCATAGAACGACTTGGAATGGACTTTAATCGAGTCTGTAACGGCTTAGGTTCTGCCTGTTGCGTAAACTGGTCTGAAAACATTTCTTTGTTGGTCGGGGCAGATATCGCGAACGCTGTGACGATACGCTCAATTGGAAACCATACGTACTCACAATGGTGGGTTGTGACTGTCTACATCTGACTTTTGATCCCCATGTAAATGGTTCTGTTGAGGCAATACTGTCATGTGTTTCCTAAGCGGTTCGTCTTCGGCGTTGACCGATCGTCGTTAAAGACCAGGCTTACCCGAAGGTGACAAGGGCTACCAAAACCTGTGTTTGTTTCAATCTATATCGAATTCAATCAATATTCGCCAAATTTTACAAATTAATAATTCTTGTGGGAGGGACAACTTTGTGATGATTCCCTGTTGCCAAGCCCAAACGAAGCGATCATTTGTGTACGTGCGCTCTATAATATATATTTTGAAAAAAATATTCAATCAATCTGAAATTTTATTGGAATTTTCCACAACATCTCGAAAAATATTGATTATTTTTCGCTTAGGTACAAAAGCAGAAAGTGTGCGAGACAAAATGAAACGTGAAACGTTTCGGGCTCGGTTCAATAACTTTAAGCTCAAGAGAAAACTCACACAATTTATGACTTAAAGCTCTGTTTTTTTTTTGTAGTTAAGGACATAAACTGAAAAAATAATTTCAAAGATATTCCAAAAAATAAAATTTACAAGCGAAAAATCGCAATGGGGTATTTCCAGGATATTTGGGGTATAGGGAATTGGTTAGTTTCAGAAAATGTTTGGGTTATTTGAAATTATTTTTATTCATCTCAGGGTGATTTCGAATGGATAAGATGGTTTGAAAAAAAAAGTATTTATTTTCAAATATCAAATAATAAGGGTTGTCCAAATTCTCATCACTGAGGACCGAAAAGACTTTTTTTTTTAAATTAAGCAAAGGAAAGCCTGTTAAGACTTGTTTGAAATTCATAAACAAGACGAAAGCCTTCATCAAAGTTTTTCAAAAAGCTGTAGTAGTATGCAGGATGTAGAGGTACTTTAAAGAATTTCACAACTCGTAACTATAACTTATGTAGGTTTGCAGACTTTTCTGCAACACCGTAATGTGAACGGTTGGTTTCATTTTTGAATACAATCAAAATGCTAAATAGAAAACAAGTGTAGCTATAATATATTTCAATTAGCTTGTCACGCTTGCTCATAGAAAATCTCAACAATCTGAAAAACGATGGTTCAAAACGTAAACAATCATCGCCAAAATCTAGATTAGCTAATTATTTTTTTTAAAAAGTTTATGTTACTCATTTAGGAACGATTTTAGTAACCATGTTTCGTGACTACTCGGTTCTATAAAAACAGAAGAATATTACGAAAAGAGTGATTGTTTTTAACCAGCTCCCGGCCTCTTACCACCAGTAACATGAAAAGTGTAGAAACTGAGAACTTCTAGAAGCTGTTTGAATATTGATCCAGTTCGTCGTCGAGTTAGTGAAGGCCAAAGCTTTTAATAATTGAATAATCCATTAGGCAGAGTGTTTTAACGTTAACGAGTCCCTTTTGTAACATGATGCCAAGCATACACGGTCATCTTTTATTTAATTCAACGATCGTTCAACCTTAATGCGTCTGTATGGCTGAATATAGTTTCGCGAAACCCAATATTGTGATATGGCATACGAACTACTTCCAAAGTAAACAAAAAATATGCCGTTTAAAGGATATGAAATAATGATACATTTTATGCCATCTTGCCTAATAAGCTTGCTTTAGTGAATTTCTGCCTGTTCGTTGGTGAATTTACGCTTATATAAATACCACTTAAAACACAGAATAAAAAGAAAAATTAATCATTAGAAGGAAACAAACTTGAATCATTTCTTGAATTTCCATTTCTAAATGAGGTACGGTAGGGTTCCTCTAGTGTCTAAAATTATAACTAGCTTAAATTAGCTAGATGACAAAATGTGCATTTTAACTTGCATTTTTCTTCTTTTATATCAGCCAAAAAGGAGATTCGGGTCACTTCATAATTGAATGCCTACCGAATGGTAGCAATTTGCTCATATGGTCGTTAAATAGTTTGTCAGTTGACATAATTTTAGACGATCTCCAAAAAACAGTGCCTGCTAGATGCGTAGGTATACGGATTATTTACAATGGACTTTGTCATTAACCATGGCTTTTATGATTGCTGGCAATGACTGGACAATTAACTAATGGCTCATTAGCCAAAAACACTTACATAATCACCACTCTATGAAGCCCACTCTAAACAAAATGCAAGCTGGTTTATAGGAAGCCATGAGGTCACTCCCACCTTAGGCTGGTTTGCCGGGGATGAGATGAGAATATTAGCGTATAGATTATGACGGCCAAGCAGGCAGGAACGGAGTGCTCTGGTAGCGGGATGTTGATATGTCTTGAAGGAATGAGATGTTGAGATCAGCGTGAAGGGGACGGTTGTTGATATAGAAGGGGGTATTTTAAAAGGATATATGAACCATGCATGGGCAAGGTGAAACACAAATCTATTCATATTACATGTATATTTTTAGTTTTTGTTGCATAGCTATGTAGAAAAGTGGCAGCGTTTCATGGTTTTATATCAGGTCTTGCGGATTCACACTAGCGTAAATTGAGACAATTAACTAGTAACAATTCGTGAACAAGTGAGATAATTAAGGAAGTGTAGACTCACTTCTAATAACCACAGTTTTAGCTTTAAAGTAAAAACTCGGCTTATTCTAAAACTTGCACCATATTCTTTTTTTATTGAAGAAGGTGGAAATAAATTACCAACACCTGGCTCTGTTTGCAGAGTTTATTATTGTTTGTTTGGTTAATTGTTTTCGACTTTATGTATATTAGTTTCATTGGAATTGTTTGAAAAAACAAGAATTTCGTTTATTTATTTTATAAAAACTTTAGATTTTTTATGTTCTTTTCTTTATTTATTAATCTAAATTGACTACTTCTTGCAACACCATTTCAACAGTGCTTTTAGCATTTTATGCCTGATGATTGATTAGGATGCTATGGCCAATACACGAGGTTCGATCAAAAAGAAACGAGAATTTTTGTTTATCTTAAAAAAAATTTATTTGCTTATCGATAGCAATTTTCTCCCCTTCAAAGTAATCCTACTCAGATTATAATTTTTTTTTTTTATTGTTCGTCTGATATTGCATATCTTTTAGAACAACAATAATTAAGATAAAGACAACCGGGGGTTCCTACATTTAAAAATGGTAATAACTAAACCGCAAAACTGAACGAAATCTTACCCCTCTTGAATTTTGAATCCGGGGAATCCGGGGAATGAATTGGGAATCCGGGGACACTCCATACCTGCTAAGAATAAAGTTCCGTATTGGTTTTTGTGTTCATCAGGCCCGTATGAATTGTGCCTTCTATAATTTCATTGGAGCAATCAACATCTCGACATATGCTTTTTAGCGTTGAATGTATATAAATTTTTAACCATGAAAAGATTCTTATGGTTTTCAAGATGCCCTGAAACGCTTACTTATTACAATATAAAAATATAATGTGATTTTGATTGTATGTATACTGTAATAATATACACCATTGTAAGTATCTTTTGAGCGTTGACTCCATTAGTGTTTTGCCATGCTGGTTAATGGATTTTTGTATTGAAATTGTGTGTCTTTGAAATTATTCTTTGAAATATGTATTAGCCTGGATTTTCAGTATTTGAGATTGTTATATTGTTAGTAATCGAGAAGTAGTAAAAAGGATCATATTATAATAATATTTGTTCTTTTTATTAGGATTTAATCGGGGACTTCTTTCTGTTTGTCCAAGGGCTCGACCAATAGAATGGTCTGTGATTGCAATCTGCATATGAGAATATGTTAACAGCTCAGGACGAATAGAAAGATGTCCCCCGTACTTCTGCTCATGAAAATATCTTTTTCTTCTTTAATATGAATACTAATGAGTTTATTAAGCTTTATTCAAGGGTAATAAAATACTTTTACGAAAAATTATTTTTTTTAAATTAATTTTAAACCATTTCAATGTATCAGGGGAAAATTAATAATGCAACAAAAACAATTAGTTTAACTCACTTTATTTCGTATTGAAGAAAACAATACTTCGATATTTTACTTTTTAATGTTGAAATGTATAAACTGAAATATTTAACTTATTCACGAAGCGCCGCCACAAACAAAAACATTATGTAAAGTTTCCTTTAAACGTATTTTTAAATTATTATAGTAGCTTGATTTTGGATTTTATCATGGGCATACAGGTTTGTAAATTTGATCTGGTCGAAGAGACAATGAAATTTAGTTCAGACGTGGGTATGATCTTTTTATTATACAGATAAGTACTCTAAGAAATTAGATTAGAAAATATTGCTTGAAAAATCACTATTTTATCTAGTCATCGTTTAACTAATTGTAAATGTTTTGTTCTGTGATATAAGTAATAGGGGTTACCGGGTTGAGATTACGTTGCCAATTTAATATAAACTTATATGTTCTGCTGGATATAACAAAATTTATATAACATTATTTATTGTCAGATAATGTACATAAATCTTGATACAAAATTATTTTAAAGAATGTTATATCCTTATATTTTTTTAAATCTTCTTAACCCGGTTACCCACCTGGAGGAAAGGGCCTTTATGAAGTTTTATTTGTGGTGTATAACTACATAGCAAATGAAATACAGTTTCATATTTCATACTTGCTCACTTTTAATTAATGTTTACTGTTTAGATAAAATAACATTTCATCAAAAAAAAAAAAGTGATTTATATTTGTGTGAGGTTGTACAAATAAAATTCCTACTATAATATTCGTTATTATTCTATAACTTAAAATAACGGTGACCAGGCATTTCTGGCTCATATTTTAATGTAACAAATGCCACTTATTTTATATAATTAAAGAATAATGATAAGTACTCATTAGCAAACTGATAATTTATTGATGCTGATTAATGATTGACCATCCTTTAAATTAAATCCTGTTATTGTTGTTTTTGGTACTTGTATACATATCCACTAAAAAAAAAACTATGGTTGTTCTGTATATATAAATATATATTTTAAGTTATTAAGGAATCGGCATTTTGTTTATTTCTTCCTAGCTACAGATTTTATTTAGTATATCTCATTTGATGGCAACCACATTGAACCAAACGTAGATGTTTCAGGAATCAATTTCTACTTACTCTTAAACAGTTATCATTCCAATGAAACACTGTGTAGTGTGTTTCAGATAAGAAGAGCTTGTATCAGGCTATATTTTTTGCAGGTATGGACCCAACTAAATATGTTGACCAGCTATTTGAAATTTTACAGGGAATGTTATAAACGACTATACTTACGAAGAATGGTTTTTTCCCCACACACTCCACTTCACTGCGTCTAACTATGATCTACCCCCACTTTCTCTCAGCTGAAACAGTCTCTAAATGGACTGAAAATTAAGTATTTCATTTAATGACAGTGCTTTTATTTTACCCGGGCTGATCGTCAACACTTATACATTGAAACCAAATCAAAAAGCACATAATACCGTTTACAAAATTACGGAACAACAATATATATATTATAGAAAATGAAAAATAGAATTAGAGTTCAATGAGAAATATCTATGAAATAATTAGGGATAGATAATATTAATAAAAATAAATCAAATTTACTTCAATAAGAGTTAAAAACAGAAAGTATAAATAAATAAAATGAAGCAAACAACAAGAGTGCCGTCAAATTCAATGATACCTAAGCCACTCCGCTTTAATTTCTAAATGATAACCTAAAAAGTAGTGACTTTAGCTACGCCTGATGGTTTCTGGTTGAATGTAGTGACCATCTCTTTAGAATGGGCTTGACAATCTGGGACCATTTACTCACGTACCAGGTCACTAGTCGAGAGAGATCCATCTATTGAGAACCATTTCTTTAGTTAAATAGCGTGTATTTATTAACCACCACAGGCGAATGAAAGAAAAAAATAAATAATATATATATGTAACTTGTAGTATAATGAATGCAGGGAAAATAGATAATGGAGCAACGTAACTTCCTTAAGATTAAATTACATTACATAATAGGTATCCGATATATTTCTTTTGATTTCAGTGAATTTACAACATTTAAGTTGAATGTTCTATTACTTATTACAATATAAAAATATAATGTGATTTTGATTGTATGTATACTGTAATAATATACACCATTGTAAGTATCTTTTGAGCGTTGACTCCATTAGTGTTTTGCCATGCTGGTTGATGGATTTCTGTATTGAAATTGTGTGTCTTTGAAATTATTCTTTGAAATATGTATTAGCCTGGATTTTCAGTATTTGAGATTGTTATATTGTTAGTAATCGAGAAGTAGTAAAAAGGATCATATTTTAATAATATTTGTTCTTTTTATTAGGATTTAATCGGGGACTTCTTTCTGTTTGTCCTAGGGCTCGACCAATAGAATGGTCAGTGATTGCAATCTGCATAAACTTTGTAAGTTTATGTTGTATATAACTTAAGAGTTTAGTTTTATCAAAACTCATTAAGTTTTCACCCATGTAATTCATCATCAGGGTATATACCTTTTATTTGATACCCTACTCAAACTGGAAGCCAATATTTATTTTGTTTTGTTTTTTAATTACTAACTAATTAATTAATAAGCCTTAATTATGTTTTATGGAATTGAAACATAATGTTTAATGAAAGGAATCCCACTAAAAAATTCCCTGTTTATAGGTCAAACTGTAGGATATGTCAGTCTATCCTTCTGGACGTTTCTGTTCAAACCTGCACGTCATACTCGCAGTTATACATGTACTGACCATCAATATTATTCACATTAATTTTCCCCTAAACTGAATTCCCACACGTTTTTTAATTATATTAGTTTATTTATATTAGTTATATTACTTTTATTGCGATTTTTCTCAAAGTTTTAATAAATTTGTTTCAATCTGCTTAGCTATTTTTTAAACATTTTCTGTTGAATAATGTTTTCAGTCTTGCAGTTTTCGGTATATTTTATTGATTTGTTTTACATTAGAATTAGAATTATTATTATTATAATAATAGCACTTTTGGTGATAAGATTTAACAATTAAGTGTAAGAGTCACAACAGAACACAATTGAAACAGAAAATTAGTTATTTTCTTCTGTTGTCTTACTTCTTTATTGTGATAAAATTACAATCTGCCTTATTGGGAAACAAGTAATTGTGATAAATGTTCTCATTCATACAATATTTACAATTTTCATTCACTCGCTCATTTATACAGTATTTACAAACTGCCCAGAGACCTCCAAAATCTACATGGTTGTCACCTCCTTCACATGCCAAATAGGAAAGAGCTAATAAACATTATTCTTCATTTTAAGGGGACCAAATTGCATTTCATAGATTTTTTGTCTCCTTTACAACTATCTTCTACATCCATTAAATCTTGTGAGTTCCAGTACGGGACTTGCTTCTTTATCATTACATTTAATGTACCTATGTCTTCCACTATATTCGGATGAAGCTCTTCCATTTGGTCCCACACTTTTTGATTTGAGAGCCAGACTGTTCTTTTTCCAGACCAAATCTGATAACAAGATAAAAAATTTAGATGAAAGAGTCCACCCTTGTTTAAAGGTAAACTACATTACCTCTGGTTTTCTAAATGATGTAATATGATGGAATCAAATCTCTTTTTAAAAGTCCACGTATGTTAGAACTGATATTAATTAACGCTATCCTATACTCCTTCAGGTGTACAATTTCTTTATTTCCTATCTGAATCCGCTTTGTTTTTTATTTAAACTGTATGACTAAGGTTGCCTTTCCAGCCCTTATGTCTCTTCGTTCCAGTGATTGAGCTTGGTTCATTATTCCAAGAACCAGCTAGGCCACCATTCTCCCCGGAGTGACAGTGAAATCATGACCATGTCAATGACGACACGGTGGATATCTACTGGCACGCTAGCCCGGTCCGTTTCGGGCCTCGCCATACAGTGACCGAAGCCTTTCTTGTTCGCAGTGACCGCTGGCCGGCCATTGATTCAATATTACGTTCGAGCAATCAGAGCGAAGTGACCGCAGTGAACAGTGCTCTCGAAAGCAGCTTGACAAAGGTGGTTCGGTAAGAGGGACAGACGAAAGCAGGTTACCTCAGCTGCATAGCTGCACCACTCTTGCGTCACATCCAAACGCCTCTGAAGGTCGCGTGCCTTGGCGTAGCTTTTCCGGACGTCTCAATTTGCATCGCTGGGAAATTGGAATGTTTCTCACTTTCCCTGTGCGCTGGGCTATCTTTTTTTCAATTGTTTGTTGCCAGACGCCATGTACATAACCATTTTGATGGGATGAGAGCACTAATCCTGTTCCTTGGTATGAAATTCTTAAGTAGTTGGCCAATAATTATTTCATGTTCTCTCACGAAATTACTCTCAGGGTCCTGCGCATCTTGGTAAGTTCGAAATTTTATGATACTATTATGATAGTATTGAGCATGATTTTTATTTCAAGGTTATTATTAGGGACAAAGTAAAGTTTCCACTAAACTAGAGAGCATTGGTTAAATTGGTAAAGGGTATGTTGTATACTACAATAGTCGTCCTTGCTACTCCAGCAGTAATAAGACAGTTTAATGGGTGTAAAATTGCCACCTGCACCGTTTCTTATGGCCGGGCACCCTTTTATTTTTAGGATCCCTTTCCCAGTTATGAAAGGGATGACTCTTCTGGAGATGGCTGTTTACCTCGCGGTTGTCAGTTTTAACCATTGAGTATTGAAGGAACTCTAGAGGACTCGGAGAGGCGAGAGATGTGTCATCTTCCCCTCCCTTTGGGCACCCACAACGTGTCGACTTCTCTATTGTTCCGCTTGTTTACCCTTCATCGTCAGTCCTTTTAGAACCAAAGACCTATGGTGGAGGTAAAACTGATAGTGAGTATGCTCAAGTGTGAAACCAGTGAAGTAGTAGGTGTATGTTTCTATTTAACTGTGGCTAAATACACTAAATATAAGAAACATTCAGTGATTATTTTTGAACTTTTAATTGAATATTTTTGTTTATTGTTTTGCAAAAATATTTAGTGTTTATTTGGTTTTTAATCTTGGGCATGTACACATTTTAATTGACCCAAGAGTAAGTGCCACAGTGTAAAACATTTATTTATTTTTCAGATAAAAAAACGAGATTCTTGACGGAAGCACTTTGGGGATTGTCACTATATAGACGAGTCTTTTCATTTAACAAAAACTAAAAAAATAGCTGAAAAACTCGATAAATTATATATAAGATTTTAAAACAAACCGTGTCTCAAAGATAACTCTTTTATCAACCTATATTAATTAAAGGTTTGATTAGTAAGAAACACAGCTCATAAATATTGTGACGGTTAGCAAGCCAGAAAATCTATTTGTATCAAATCAAAAACGTTTTTAGGTTTGAAAAGCTGGTTTAAAGGAGGGTCTTCAAGTTGAAATTTTACCCCATTTTAATCTAAGCCACGATTCCCCATAATTTATATAGATATTGCCGTCTTACCACTAAAATTATACTGCCTAGTACCTTAGGGAAAATCATGTAGGGTACGCAACGTAGCGATGTTATCTTTAATTAGGTATGACCAAGTAGGTACGAATACTCAATGGAGCCTACTATTCGAAAGTACTTTGTTGAGCTTCCAATGTTTAACCATCCTATTTAGATTTATTTCTATTATTGGACAGTAAATTTGGGTCAATTACACAGAAGGGGGGTGGAGTAATAGATTTTAAGCGTTTAAAACCAAGCCCTGCAGTAATATTTGAGTTCGATATTTACTAAATACTATTATTATCACAACGCTCACTTATTCAGCAAGTGATTCATTTTCCGAGACAAAAATATATGTTTTGATAAAATTCAATAGTTTGATTATTTTATTTTATTTTTTTCCAGTCCACTGGTGGCTGGGCCTAGAGTCTTCTCTAGGCATGTAGTGCAGTCGTAGTTAGTCTGATATCAGTTTAAAAGAATAAAAAATAAAATTATCATATAATATTCAAAGAACATAATATTTGGCGTCCAAAGTAAGGACCGATAACGAAGTAATCTGGCTGAAGGATTGTTTAGATAGTGTCATGAAAATTGTGTTTAAATTTGATATAAAGGTTAGGGCTAAAAATTGTATTTGTGATTAAGATTCATATTGTTAAATTCAGTCATGGAAAAAGATAACCAAAGTTTAAATTATGAACCAAATGAGCAAAGTATAATTGACAGATACGTAGATAAGGAGGTAAGATTGATAATATGTTAAAATTAATGATAGAATTTAAAGAAGAAAATAAACAAAATAATTTAAAACTTGAAACAAATTTATTATTACAATTAAAACAAGAAAGTGAACAAAATAATTTAAAATTTGAAGAAAATTTTAAGCAAATTAAAGAAGAAAATAAACAAAATTTATTAGAATTTAAAGAAGAAAATAAACAAAATTTATTAGAATTTAAAGAAGAAAATGAACAAAATAATTTAAAACTTGAAACAAATCTATTAGAATTAAAACAAGAAAATAAACCAAATTTAATAGAATTATCTAATAAAATCGATAAATTGGCTGATGAAAATAATGAAAAATTTGTAAAAATTGATAATAGATTTGAAATGTTAGAACAAAAATTACAAAATTCTTTCAAAGATTTAAATGATAAAATGGATGAAAAAATACATACTTTAGAAACGGATTTAGAACCGGAACTGGTAAATCAGAAAATTGATTTTAAAGAAGTTAACTTAGAAACCGAAAATAAAGTCCGTTTTCTTCAACGGAAGCACTATCTGATGCACAGTTTGATTATTGACTCGTTGCTAATATGGTGAACTTGATTGATTGGGTTGTGCGAATTACAAAATTATAAATGTGATTTATTTATGTTTGGTGATAAAATAAATTAGGAATGAATATGAAAATTATGATTAGCGAAATTCGTAAGACAAATTAGTCTCCTTCTGGCCATCTCAATTTTCCTGAAATGTTGATAAAACAACTGTTACGGTAAATCGATGCAGTATGTTTTGAGTGAGCACTCAGTGGCCTGAAATGCAGTTTACTTCTTTTGCACATTATTTTCATTAATTCTGGCAGTACATATTAATGTGCAGTGGTCGCATAATTCACGGCTCACATAACAAAACCTTTATGACCGATACTCTGAGGTTCGGTGAACTCAATATACTGATTTGGGTTTAACTAATTTTTAAATTTGCCAATCAGTGAACTATACAGAACATGTTCAATTAATCAATAGTCGTTGCTAGAACCTAATTTTAACTGAACAGTTTGTGAAGATTTAAAGTTTTCATTAGCTGATGTACTGACAACTATCAAAGACTATATAAGTCCACGCTACAAGCATTATCGGCCTTGGAATGACCAAACATCCAAACACCCTGGGAACATATCAAGCCCATAATTGGACATCACACTTGCAAATCAACTCTCAGAATTACTGAGCACACTTAATTACCCCACTGAATGTGATGTGTAGTAGAATGCAAAGTTTGAAAACAGGCACGGCATATCCACGGTAATTGAAGGTAAATTTGGTCTGAGTTAGCCACCCACTGCAGACCATGTATAGGTTCTTAAATGTGAATAAATCATATAAAGTTTGTACGAGATAAAAATTTAAAAGTGCATAAGACATTTATTAATTAAAACAAGCGTTTTTTTAACAATTGTAATTGTATTATTTCTTAAGGATCCTTCCTAACCTGTTATCAATTATGACAGCTTTAATCGAGTACGATGGTTGCAAAGGAAGTTGTATGACCCATGAAAACAAAATCACACCGCTCATACGTATTCCAATTCTATAGTTTCAATGTCACTATGCGGATATTGCGATTTTGTTTTTAAGATTCGGTCATGATTGAAAACCTTCATAAGCTCAAGGTCTGGGCCCTGGTTGGAAAACTTTTTACGCCACTTGCTTTTCTCAATAGTAGAAGATATCTTTGCTCGCCTTTTTCTGCCCCACTCGTTTTGCTTCCCGTCAGTAGGATATGACTTTCTGAACGAGGAGATTTCTCCACTAATTAAATTTTCCGTTAGATCTTTTGTCTTATTACCATTACCTTTCTTATTATGGATTGTTCTCTTTGACGAATATTTCTGTACAATAGGATTTTCTTCTTTTTCTATGCTTGTATTTATACTTTCTGTCGGTCGATGACTTTTTCTTGATTTCAAATGAACAGTAGGGAGTCTAGATACTTTCCTAGGTACCATTGTGATATCGGCATTAGGGTCGACACTGTCGTATTCGTGATAGACGTAGCCACCACTGTCATAGACAGCATTGCCAGGTGTTCGATAATTATTCTTGGGATGTCTATGTGTTATTTTTTTAGCTCTGGCGTTTGGTTTATCTTTGCTTAATTTGCGGCGACGGTATTCGGGGGTCTCGGTTTCTGGGTCGCAGGGTACCGTAGATTCTCCCTTTTCTAATTTCATCTTAGTAGTACAAATCTCGTCTTTGAACGCTAAATCACCCTGGACAATCCTAGAACGGGTATTCTCAACTTGGGTATTACTCATTGCTTGTGTTTCTTCGGCATCATCAGGCGTAGTGATAGTTTCTTTAGCAGCGGTATTAGTATCTGTGTAGGTCTCAGTAGTATCTGTAAAAGTAGAAGAAGTTTCTTCTGAAGTAGAAGTAGTATCTTTAGAAGTAAAATCTGTTAATGGAGAATCTGTAGATACAAATTCTTCAGAAGTAGAATCTGTAGAAATATAATTAGTTTCCTCAGAATTAGAAGTTGTTTCTTTAGAAGTAGAAGACATTTCTCTGGAAGTAGTTGTAGTATCTTTATGTGCATAAAAAGCATGCGGATGATCTCTGGTAGTGTCACTGAACCTAGCACCCTCTGGACTCGTTTTAGCAATCAACGTTTTGTTAGCCAAGGCCATGAACTTTTCGGCAGCACACACAAGGGCACTGAAGGCCTTGTTTAGTTCAGTGACATAGTCCAAGCGAGAATTTTCCCTGTTCTGATTCTTAGAATAAAATACTAGCTTCTTGCTAGATTTGCCTTTGAAATTGTGATGGTTTTCCAAATAATATTTAGTATTCACATCCTTTCCCGGTGTTGATTCGCTGCCATACGAGTCAGATTCCTTTTCATCATAGTCCTCCGCATCACTTTCATTGCGCGATGTGTCTTCACAGTTCTCAGACGGCTCAGAAGAGGACTTTGGTTTATTATCATATCCTGACAACCTCTTATCCCTGTCTTTCATTACCACTTTTCTCCTTCTGATGGCTGTCTTAACGTTGTCATAGAGATATTTTTTATTTTGTTCCTTCGGGTTCTCTTCGAGAACCTCTTGCTCACCTTCATATTTATTAGTATCTGAGTCTATGATGGGTTCATCGTTCACTGGCCCAAGTCTATTCTCACTACTGTCCTGGTGATGTTGTAGAAGTGGTCCCAATCCCAGGCCAACTTTTTGGGAACGCTGCAGATGGTTTAATTCCGCATCATCACCGTAAATCTTCTCTTCTTCAGTTTCCAATGTATCTGCTTCAGAGGAGTCATCATCTTCTTCTGGAACATTATTCTCCTCTATCTGTTGTTTGGCAGAAGGGGCATCGATTTGAGCAACATCCAGTTCTTCTCTGTCTCTTTGTTTTCCTCTAAAATTTAATGTTATTGTTAAATTTGTTTATAATAATTGGTTACAATATACTTAATATGATATTGAATAACACGATACACACTTACGAATATTTTATATACTGTTTTGAATCCTAAATAAAATAAACATATTGGAATTTGAATGTGAGGTTTTATTCATTTATTTTTCAATGTACCTATTACTTTGAACTATGGATCATTTTATAAAATTGTATCGTCAGTAAACCGGTTTTATCTGTACCAATGGTGAATAACCAGAAATTGAAAAGCTGTTTGTGGGTTACTCATTTTAATATACTTAATACAAGCGTCCACAATAAAGTCCTCTAATATCTAGTATTAACCAGATAAATCGAGTTAGATCAAAAGTTGATGGAAAATATGCGTAGAAGTGCAGTCTTAAATTATTATTTATAGCAAAAACGTGGTAATTTAGAATTTTCCGCTAAAATGGTGGTTATGGTCTAGGGGCTCAGCTTCGTAGGAGAAAATATTAACCATTTGAATTAGAAAGTTAATGAATATGGTTTAGAAAACTGAAATAAAGGTTTCGAGGTGAAAACCTAGAGCTATCAACCAATGCAACAACGATGGAGTAGTCGGTCTCTTCATGAGGCAGTGCTGGATCGTGGGGTTAATTTTTCTCCCATTCCAGAATCGTTTTATTAACTGAAAAAAAAATGTCATACTTCAATTATGGCATGAGAATTTCCGTTTGGAATCTTTCGAGGGACAGTAAATTCATTTCAATTCCACAGATAGAAGTTTGTGGTTCTTAACGGGATTACCCGACTTTACTGCCATGAGTTCATAAACAGATTTGACAAACGCGAGATTTATCTTTAGGCCCACACCATTAATGCAGACACCATAGCTTCAACACCACTCGACACCATTATTATGGTGGGCCGATTATTTTATATCTCGTGACTATAATCAAAGTAACAACTTAGCAAGACTAACATATGGTGTTTATTAGTTCATGTCATATTTTATGTCATAAAACATGTGACTGTCAAATTAAAACAGTCGCTTTTTCTCAATCATAAATAAATAACTCTTCGAAAATTGTAAAAATAACAGTTATAAACGTGGCCAGCCTAGAAAACTGAACACTAGGTTTCAATTTACAGACCATATGGTAAGTAGAAACTAAAAGAAACTATAGTTAAAACGTACCTTGGAATTGCTTGAGCAGTCAGAATGTACAAAATTGCTTGAAGACATAGAAATGTGAAATTTATGCCTTTCCGCATTTTTCTTCTTCACTTTCATATCGATTTATTTCATTTTTATTAGCACATATCATCTCCATTGAAAAATCTACTTCATAATTTATAACTGAAATTTTGTCAAAATATAATAATACTACAGCTGTTTGTGCCTATAATTGAGTTTATCTTTGATACAGGGTTCTTCCTAAATATTCTCCGTTATTGACTATGCATGTAACAAATTCGTCAAAAGAATTAGGTTAAACTATAGTAAACTATCAGTGCTTTCGATGCTGAGTAAAGTTATCCGTATCGAACGGAGTTAAGCTCCATGATGGAAGACTCAGAAATCATCAATAAAGAAGTACAGTTCCAGAGCTCAGAAATTTTCTTTTTTCAGATTGACTATTTTTTTCAATTTGTATATCCCTTTTCTTATGTTTAACGTCGCGTCAACTACAGTGTATAATGGCGATGGCTATTGAGTAACATTATGCTTTGGGCAAATGAAAAATAAAGAAATAAAATAATCACTTGAATAAACATTTATTACTCCTAAATACAACACTGTAACATTCAATAATACATATCACCTTTTGATTTTGAATAATTTAAGCCATTTACATAATTGATATATCTTTAATTAATATCGTTTTGTTCTTTTTCGATCATAGTAGAATGGCACATAAACTTTAATCATACACATTTACATACATCAAGCCGTTGTATTACTAACGTTATAATAATAGTAGTGAATATTTCGAATAATTTTGCTCCGAATAGATGTAGTATAGGTTAACAAATGAATCAGTTCTGATGCACAGGTGCATAAATCTTTCAAGCCTGAAAGAAAATCAATCTATAAATATGCCCATGTAGTATGTGTATATGATACTTCACATAGTCTTAATTACGTATACTCATTATGTATCTAATATTATGTATGCTTATTAAATATTTCTGAAATCCAAGAGATCTTTTAGATCAAAGAAAATAGTGGTTAGTTCATTGAAAAACATAATTTAAGCAATATTATTTAACGAAAATGTAGTCATTTGACCAGTATCTCATCAATTAATGTATAAGTATGGAAGGAAGTATCAACTGCTGAGAATATTAGTGACAAAGTTGCTTTTACTTGTGAGAATCGAACATCTAGACATTTTATTATATCCTAAATTACACCAATATTTTGTAAAATCAGTTTGCGAAGAACTAAAGAATGAAATTTGACTTAAATTTTGAAGGCATCCCACTTTAAATTGTAATTTTTTAGTTACCTCATCATTACTCTCAGCGTGCGATATTATTGTTCATCACATCTTACCTTAAATCTTAAAAAATAATAGTTGAACGAAAATAAACATATGTAATTAACACGCTTTGTAAATTATCTGAGTTTATTACTAACTCGAAAAATTATCAATGAAACCCTAAAAATGGTATAACATGTTCTTTAATTGAGCTCTGTAATTATCTTCAATGGCTCAAGAGCATCAAGGGACTTCTTCTCAGATCAAATGAAGATCTGATCGATTCTCTTGGTAATTGGATACAGCGTTAAACCCATAATACAGCCTTCATCGGAGAGTAGTTCTTCCTCCCTGCCAGGACCAAACCTATTGTTTAAGACTCCAAAGAATCGTTTATTTTTATAAACAATAAGTATTTTAACAATATTAATGAATGTTTCACATGTGACCTTCATGGAGAAGATGCAGTGTTTAGTTAAAAAAGTAAAATATTGAATTAGCCCCTACATATACCTTGAATTAATCCAATCTACCTCAAAGTACGATAAGTCACAATCTCTAATAGATGATTTTTCTTCTGTAATATAAAACTGGTATGTTCATGGTTATTTCCATATGTACTAGGTACAGTTGAGGAAGTGATGCGCAAAATCAACGTGGAATTTGGTTCTAAAATATTTTGTCTCGCTCTTTCTGAATAGGGTGTCAGAATAGATGGAGGAAAACCTATTCATTCGAGTGGTTTTATCCTTGAGGCTTGTCGCAAACCTATTATTTTTCATGGCTCCAAGTTAAAAGAAATTATTATTTTTGTTTGAAGTCTTTAAAAATACTGGCCATACTAAGCCAAATAGTTTTAAGAAATTTATGTGCAAAAAAAAAGGAAAAAGCACCTAGATTACTAAGTAATGTAGGATACTCTTATACTCCTTCACAAGTCCTGTACAGCAGTTATTTCCATCTCTCTTCCTGTATCCAAAATATTTAGGTATATAGGCCATTCAGACTTAAAAGACAAAATCTAGACAGACGCTTTGTACAAATTTATAGACTACTTCAAGGGTCCTTCTATCCCTCAATAGAAAATAAAATGTTAATTTACAATGGCAAACTAAAACCAATCTGGACGGCATGCACATCCAATATAAAGTATAGAGAACAATAGTTAATGCCCATATTATGTTAGCAACAGAACCATTTGTGACAATCTTAATATTTCTTTCACCCTTGATCTTATTCCTTCAAAATGCCACCAAATTTTACCATTTGGTCGCGGACTCGTGACCCCCTGTAAATTCATTGGAAAGGGTGAAGGCAAATTTCTCCATTAATATCCCAAGCATCCACTTTCCATTTACAAAGGAGGTGACAATCATAACGGGTTGTATGGCCCGTGGGCTGTATATTTACATATTTATTACTATAAATATGGGAAAAATGAAATCATTATCGTAATTCATTATTGACCGATAGGGTTCATTGTAATTTTATTTCAATATAAAATGTTCCCATATATTTTGGTTATTATTAAATCGATTTTACCAATTTCATTATCAATTCCGCAAGGTTTCATCTTTTAAAGACAAAAAGAGTCATTTTTCTCTCTCATTAAGGAGTAGGACGTTTTTTGCATCTCAAAACGAGCCCACAATTCTTTTTCACTTCAGAAGTATGGGTTTTTGATAGAAACAAATACAATGAATGATTTCAAAATCCCCACATATCTGCATAACGATTTTTTTAATTAAATGACATAAAAAATTAAATTGGTGAATTATGTCGTTTCTAGGGATATTTTGATCCTTTAAACTGTAGTACTCCCCCACCCTCAGGCAGAACTCTGAGAACATTCGCATATTTATTTTACTTAAAGCAGTTTTTTTTTTAGTTTTTTTCGTGGGGGGAACTCATGTTTACCCATAAACATCGCTAGTTTATAGATGAAAGGGGAGGCTAAAATAAGACATATATGTAGATAAAAATAGTGTCATGGACGGAAGCCTTCTAAATTATCACTGAAAGGTCCTGGGCTTGAAACTATTTTTCGTTTACCCAATAGTTTTGAGTAAAAATAGTATGATTGAAAAATATGAACTACAGATGTGACTGATAATGAATATAAAATATGTCAATTCAACAAATATATCAAAATTAAGTAGTTTTTGTAATCTGTGATTCAAAATCAATAAGAAATGTTCTGTGTGATTATTACTTTTCTGTAATGCCTGATATTTTTCATTGATATAGTTGTGATAGAAGTTTTCGGTGGACCGCTTACATAATCAATCTCATTGTGTCAAAACAGACAAGACCTTATCAAAATACGCATATAATTTTGTAGGTTATCAGTATATTGTAATTCTCACTAGATAACCTCAAAACTCTTAGCTGGTAATATTTTTACTTACACGCAGACAATCTTATATCAATCCAATCTATAAGTAAACGCAATTTATGCCACCTTAATTCATATTAACTAATCAAGGTGAAGCTCAATGCTTGTTAACACCCCACAAATCTTGGAACTAGCCACCCAAACCGCTGAGCTCAGACTGAGGGCAGGTGGATCAAGGTATGGTAGAGATGGTAGGTGACCACGATTTGGACCAAAGTAAGAACAGTGGCCCCCTCCATGGCACCTCCAATTAGGTGACCCTGAACGACTGCCGTGGTAGGCGGACTGCAGACAGCAGCTGGGGTCTGCCTGTGTCATGGATACCTGGACTGCTCCCTCTCCAGGACTCCGTCCAGCCAGCTCCTGAAGGCCTGTTCAGCCTCGTACTTCCTCTCGTTCTGCCTCTGCTCCTCCTCTTCCTTCTTCTTCGCCTCTTTCTTCCTGAGCACATCATACAAGGGTAATAAATACTCTGCAACATAGCAGCAACTATGGGGCATCGTATAATACCTTTCGATCAAGAGATAAGAAGTGGTGCTATTTGTTTTAGCTTTTATGGATAATTCTTTACATAATGCATCGTTTTTGTCTTGCCACAAGTTACATATTTTATTCACTAGAGCTTTCTCCTGGTACATGTTGTTAATGATTATATTCAGTAGTAAGACAAACATTGCCATCATTCACACATTTTAAGTTCTCGAGATAACCAGTACAGTATGCTTTCAGCTCATGTGAATAAGTTGAAATAACTTGTGAGAAGCCAACAATAGGTCGTTATTCACTCAATCTATGTCCACCACCAGCAATTAAACCATACAATATTTTATTAACATATTATGAACTAATTGTACAGTATAAGTATATACCATAAATTTATAATTACATCGGTGAGGACTGTACCTTGATAATTGATTACATTTTATTTATTTTTTTGCTAAAAAACTGTGGGCAGACCTTGTTGTTGAACACATCACAGATATGTATTTCATAATACCTAAAATTTAAAAAAATTACTAACAAGGAGCACTGCAACTAGCAGAATTAGAACTTAAAATGTTTAATGATACAAATTTTTTACATTCCAAATCCCATAATTTATTCTGTGAGCACAATTGGCCATGGATTTTGTTATAAAATTACTATATTGTAGGGCATACTATAACTAGGCAAGGAGTTTTAATTAATATAATTGTATGACTTTATTGATACTGTTGGATATGAATGGGAACATTGATCACATTTACTTATTGCCAATTGAGGCTGATTGTAGCGATATTACAGTGGTTGTTTGGCCAATGACAATAAAATAGTTAGACAATAGCAATAAAAATTAAAGAAAATGTTTGGATTGGATAAATAAAATTACTGTAGTAAAAATACAAGGAAATAAGAAGCGTTCACGATCCGTATGGGATAAATTATCAATTTGTGTTGAGTTAAAATCTTTTTTGTGCTCCCTCCCTTGAAAAAAGCTATTGTTTGGATCAATTACAATACAACCTCGATTATCCGTGCTCCATTATCCGGGTACTGATCATCCGGGTACTGATCATCCGGGGCTTTTTGGACGAATAAGATTTTTTTAAGGAAAATGTATATTCTATATTGTAATGTTTAAAATGTGTATAAATATATGTTCCATATGTCCGTGAACATCAGTGCGGATTTACTGGTAAGGAAGGTTCTTCTTTTACAAGGCAATGCGTCATCTCACCCCATCTGAATCAATTTCAGAAACTGACGACGGTCAAATTTTCGTCTACTGTCCACCACCTAATGTAACTTCGTTAATTCAGCAGGCGTGATAGCCAGTCTAAAAGGAAGGTACAGAAAGACTTTTCTTCGTTTCATTCTTGAAGAAAACTGTGCAAAATCCGTGAAGGATATCTTGTAAATTTGGACAACTGTAAAAGGTTTGATTTTCGTTGAGGCAGTTGACCAGCTTATCACCTAAAACTGGCGTTTCTTGTTTTTTCACGTCAAAGTTAGGTTTTAAAAACATTTTTTTCTATTTACAGTGTTTTTTGATTATCCAGGAATATTCTTGTAATATCCCTGTATAGTATCCCGTCATTACCTGTGATAAACAAGGTTGTAATGTATTTATATTAAAAACTTTAATTTAAATAGCTCTAGATTTTTTAGACTGACAGTTGTTAATTATTTTCAAATAATTTTAATAAATACCAATTCCTTTAGTGTGAACGTTAAATTAAACTATTTGTTGAGAAACGTTTTTTCAAGGGCTTCCTTTTCATCCTGTCTATTATTTTCCGGTTTAGTTCCATAGTAGCTGAAGTAAAAAAGAAATCGAAGAGATTTCTAAAATACGTTACAAGTCTTATTCCTATTGGATTATTTTTACAGCCGCTTTGGATGAATTTGAATGAATCATTGGAATGAATTTTGGTATCTCGCGCTTATTTCAATGTGAAGTTTTTCCCCTTCTTCGACAGAAAATAAAAGCAAAGAAAAACAAATCATCCATAAATAATTTGAAAAGCGATACACTTCTACCTGCCAATGATCAGAACATTAAAACGTATTTATAGCAATAAGATATATAAGACAGCCAGTATTATGAAAATATTTATTTTAAATAATAATAGTAGCGATTTAATAACTGTTATGGCTCATAAATAATCCTTATTTTGTACTTTCTTAATGTATTTTGGAAATATATATCTGCTTTCGAAATCCTATAATGCATTCATTAATTAAATGAAAAAATAACAAATATAAATGTAATTATATAATCAGTATAATTATTAATTTATATCAAGATGAAATGTTACCTCTGCCTATCTAACCTATTTTTCATCTCTCTGTCCTTTGCCTCCCTCCATGCCCTGAACGAGGATTCCGCCTCTTTTTGTCTTTCTTCTTTCTGTTTCTCCTGGTCTTCTGATTTTAATCTTTCTTCCACCGTTTCTTTAGCAACTTGCTTCTTTAATTCCTCCTCAACTTTTTTTTTCCATGATTCGAATGCCTGGAAATGTCAAAATGATGTAAAACCTGGTCATGGGTTCATAATACAAATATGCATTATTATTAGTCTGACAATTATTATAATACTTGATGACTAACAGCCAAAGAAAACGTTGCTGGGAAGATTGATACTCGAACGCGGGAACTTCCCAATATCCAGTCGGAGGTTCTACTAATGGAGCTACCAGTGAAGACCAAACATGAATACCCTTTAGTCAAACTCTCGCAAAGACAACATACGCAATGTACCCGATATACAAAAATATTTCTAATATTTTCATGTACTCATTAGGGTAAGCCTCATCATCTTCAATTTAATAAAAACTTTGTAATAATATAAATAAATACATAAGAATTAGTTAGACATTATTAAATACCCTCATAAATTGTATAAAATGTAGTATAGACAAGGAGAATAAGGAGCACAAAGTGAGGTTTTTTTTCATATGGATTCATCGTAGATACTATACATTTTGAACCCTTACAAATGGATCATAATAAAGGTATAAAATACAAATATTTATAAAGGTATAAAATAAGGTATTGAAATATACAAACCAATTTTCTGTATAATGCGATCCAATAATAATAACTCTCATAAAATTAACTTAGGCCTCACACTGTACATATCGGGTCCTCCAAGCATGTTTGATTCCGGAATCTAGGAGCATTGGACTTTTTCACGTACACAAAATTGTAAAAATCAGTACCATGTACTGTATTTCTACTGTACGCCATATGTAAAGGGATGCTTTTGTTTCCACTTCCTCCACCCATCCTAAGAATAAGAATTCTCTACCTAGCACGTGAACCTGTTGTGCCGCTGGGATTTCTTCAGGTTTTCGGGCCCCAGGTGTTCGGCGTTACAATCTTTGTGAGAGCCATATGTAATTTATATCGGGAAGGTCATGACCAGATGCAGGGTAGCTCTGTTGGTAGAGCCCCTCACTAAATATTTGGATCTTTGCCAGTGTTTTTATTTTTGCCTGTTAATTATTAATCATTATTCTTATTAAATGCAGAGACAGCTCCGACGCAAAGCATATTTTTGACGTTGGTAATATTGGTTTTAAAATATTCAGAAACACGTGAAATATAAAATTTAATTAGACAATTGCTTTATTGCCCATTTTTTAAAATTTCAACTTTTATACTGAAATTATACTAACTTTTTTTATTTTCATAGTTTTATTGTTGTATTTTATTTACTATATTATTTTAGCAGTAATTTCTAACTGCTCTAAATAAGAAGCGGAAAGAAGTAAAAACCAATTTCAAATTGGAAAGATGGTAGTTTCCTTCAAATTATTTAGAATCTAACTTAAAAACTATTTTATAAACTATTTAGATCTAACTTACTTTCTGAGCTTCGATTCTCTTTCTCTCCTTTTCTTCTTCTGCTTCTTTCTTTTCCATCTCTTTTTTCTTTGCTGCTTCTTTTTCTTTCTCTTCTTTCCATTTTAGATAAGCAGCTTCGATTGCTTCCTTGTCTCCATGGGTTCTGTTTGGTACGAACCTTTTAGATCTAAAATTTATTCTATTATTTTATATTTATAACGGCAGTAAAAATACTAGAAAAAATATATTCATAATTTCTTACATTACCCTGTTTTATTCTCGGTTTTAATGGTTTTCTTTGTTTCTTCTTTATTTTTCAACCATTCTTCAAATTTTTGTCTACTCTTTTTTTCCTTTTCAAGTTTTGCCTATTTATTAATAAATAAGATAGATCATGTGCTAATGAAAAATTCTATGTAAAATAGATTTGGTGTTAACTTACATTGTCTTCTTTCCACTTTTTTTCTTTCTCTTCTTGAATTCTTGCTTCCCGAATCCTCTTAGCTTCTTGCTGTTTTCTGAAGTACCATTCTTCGTAAACTGCACGAGACACCAAACCACGACTTGCCGTTTCTTAAAAAAAAATAGCTTTAATAAAGAAAAATAAAATCAAACAATAATAAGTTATCAATAAACATAATTTTGTAGAAAACATTATACCACAAAATCAAATTTTTAATGAATGAAATAAATATTGTCAATGGAATAATTTTGATTTGTACGATTTGGTTGGATGAGCAAAAAGGACAGTTTTTACTGTTCAAAGTACGTTTTCAACAGTTTATTGTTTTAATTCGTAACAGTGTCTATTCCTAATTCCCATTACGGGTTATCTGCTTGATCCTAGAAGCATATCATCCTCATTTAATACCAACCATATATCTATTATATATACTGCCAAGGTTAAATACACCCCGATAACTAGGCAGACGACCGAGCCATACTTGTCTTAAAGTAAAGTATATTTCTTTTGCCATAACAAATAGTATTTTGTTTGGGTCTATTTTGTTTCAAAAATTGTTGGGCGATTTTATCTTTATTATTATTATTCACCTGGGAGGTTCCGCTTATTCAAATAATTTTCATTTTATTAATCAAAGTTTAGAGTTTTGGGCCCTCCCCCCACCCCCTTCACTAGGGAAGTGAGGCTCTGATGCAAGTGATTTCCCGTCCATTATATAGCCCAGCAGACAGAAAAATCGAGAACTGCCAGTCCCCAGGCAAGAAACTTCTACATAGAAACCTCTTCCTTCTAATAGTTTTAGGGTGGTTTCTGTTGTAAAATATACAATTTTGTGGTCTGCTGGTAGCAACAGCTGTACATTTTTATCAGTAAAATCGTTTTATTATGTTATTAGCGTACTTCTCGCTTCATTAAAAAAACCTGGATAAAATCCCATTTGTTGCAGGGTACAGACAGATATGTGCAAAAATGGCACCTCACCATACTAGGTCAAGGTAAAGTTATAAAAAAAGTAACTCTTTTTTCATCCTCCTTTTGTATTGAGTTCACTTTTTAATTATTATTTATTATATTATCTTATAACCCCTTATTACATTATTTGTTTAAGTATGTACGATTACTAATATTTCAAAATTATGTCGATAAAACCCATAGCTGCAATCCTTTAAAATAGTAACCATTAATATGTTATATATTGACAAATTTTATAACTTTTACCTCTTATACTTGTTTTTTAAAATTTAACTATGTAATACACAATATTTTCTCATTATTTTATTTTCTCCGTCTATCCGGTGTATTCTTTGTTTGCCGGAGCGTTTATTTGTGCATTGTAATTATTCATAGGGTACATGGTTCCAGAATAATGCTTTGTCTCTATTATATGCCAGTATATATATTGTGTAAGCAGGATCAGTGATAACTCTAGGAAGTTATATCAGAGACAGATTGCCGAATTATTCGAAGAATAATTCATTAGTGGAAGGGAATTGTTCTAATTGACAAACCGCTAACAGATGGTTTCATAATAAATTAAAGCAGTTTCGATCCGAGTGTCTCACGCGAGGCTCCAACTTTTTCCCCAAGGTCAGCACCGCTAAACAATAACCGACTTTCTAAGGTGTCGTCGCTCCAGTTAGTCTACTAATAGGACCGTCATTAGCAGACACAACAGCACTTCCACTTCCCAACTACCCTCTTGTTGTTCCGTTTTCTTCCTGACTTGTGTTTGGCGGTGATGCTCACTTACTAACAAATAACGATCGATTTGGCTTTAATTGAAAACTACTTTTTCTGAAAAATAATACTTCAGGCTTGACAGCAACGATAATTGGATGAATTACTCTTTGCCCGTTATTGATGGGCGAGGCATTACTGGAATAGTACACTTTTTGGATCCGATTGTTGTCACAGAAAAATTTATGAAAACTCATTAGTATTTAATGAATGATATTTACTCAATTTCATGAGGGCACCTTTGCATAAAGAAATCATTTTCCAATAATTAACTTTGGCAATTGACTAATTTAATTGAAGAATTTAAAACCTTAGCCGATCTAGACAAATAAATCATTGGAATATGAATATAAATCAAACGTTAGATGAATTTTATGAATTTGTGTAAATTAACGTACGTCAAAGCTCAGGGGTAAAGTGGCGAATGATGGATGAAAATATATTGATATGATGGAGGGTGGACTTTCAGGTAGAAGAAAAAGAAGTAAGAATGTTTAAATAAATATATGATAAAACGCAATCAATTTTGATTTATGTAATGTATATTTCTTTATTGAAGTTTACATGCAATGAAAAAAATAGTATTTTAAGCCGTTTTTAGAATTTTGGTTTATAAGTGCTTAATACTTTTTTTTTAGGGGAAACGGCTCCATAGCAAAAAACCACTTCAATTGTCAGTTTAGTATTCACGTCATAGGGCTCACTGGAAAAGAAAATGCTAGTTGGTTTGTAGAAAGCCACGAGGCCATCTCCACCTTAGACGTCACTGTAGGGTGCTCAGCATGGGATGGGAGATAGATAGCATTAGGATACGGCTTAGACTGGCCAAGGAGGAGCGAATGGAAGTTTTAGTAGCGTGAGGTGCCTATGCCTTGAATAAATGGGATGGGGTAGTTAATATAGAAGGAAAAATTTACTAGCTAAGGATTCGAGATTGCAGGGTCTGGATGCGAAGAATAATGGAGGGCATGAATCTATCTAAGTCCAGGGAGGCTAGAATACCGTTAAGTGGATCAATTTCTTGTAATCTATTGTTATGTTAGAATTATTCTCTATAAGGCGAAGAAGCAGTTTTTTAAGTAGTTGTCTAGTATAAGTCCTTAATAGATGGTCTGGGATGTATCAGGCATGTTTTGGTTGAAACACAAAAGTGAAGCACATAATGAACGGTGGAGGTTTAAGAAGACAAGAGAGGACTTATCAGCATTCATTTTGAATCTCAATTTGGAGAAAATAATTTTCTTAATCCGACGAAAATCTTATTCCTTTGGGGTTATTTTCACAGTCATTACCATTCATCTCACATACGTATATGTAGGCAGGCAAGGAGATTTCAGTATCTCGAGCTTATTGCAATGTTAATCGTTTTGACCCTTTTTTGACATTGGTTATCTTTCGGAAGATTCTGGATTGCAGGGAATGGGTGACCTTAGTATACTTATAGAAATATGAAATCAAAATAGTTGCTGCTGATAGTTGCTTAGGTTGTTACCTGATTGAGGTCTGTTGTCGTCAAGTATAGCAGATCTGACGTCCTCTGTGGACACGGTCCTCCTCTCGACCCTCGTGAAGACTTTGGGCCTCGCCGCTCTCACGTGTGGCCGTACAGGAGCGGGGTCCGGAGGTCGAGGTGGTGGCGGAACCCCGAGGAGTCGGAGGCTCCGCCGGAACTGGTTTAGCCCTGCATTGTACGAGCTGCTCTCTGACATCTTGCTCGAGGGTCGCTTCCGCTTCTCATAGTCCCTGCAATATTTTCTTGTAACTAAGCTGCCGTTTATAAAAGTGGATAAACCTTAATTCATTTTTATTATTTGTCATTTGCGAACCTGTTAAAAAAACTCATTCATATCCCATGTTTGAAAATTTAAGTTAATAAGGTCTGTAAAGATATGTGATTTGGCCGTTTATTGATTTGACACTGTTACATATTTGATGAAAGCTAGTACAAAACAAGGATGGGTGCCAAACTAAAGTTAAATAAATAAGATATTACATATCTTCTGCTTTGTCTTTTCTTTGGATTAAAATGAAATAAGTTAAGAGTGTAAAAGTGACATCTAAAGTACCGATTAGTTATCGATAATCCCTAGAAAAGTATCAGTGAAGCGAACTATGAAATTAATCTTCACGATCGGTTTAATTTGTTATCGACTGAGTGATTTTTCATGAAAATTGCCAGTGGGGATATTGATCAGCTAAAACGAGAGCCAATACTTTTACTATTTTCGGGAATTGAACCATATCTAAAGGGCAGCTCTTCCATGATAGCTCTGGAATTATTTCTTACAAATTATCGATTGCAAAGCAGAAAGAAGAACAAGGAACAAGAAAAATGGGAATAATACAACGCAATGATGAACTGATGAAGTATGAAAGCAAGTAATAAGATTGAAGAAGAGTAGTTTTTTAATAGAAATCAGAGCATTTAATTATAGGACAATGAAAATCATAGTAGTGAAAATTCTTTACAATAAGAATTAGGTTTTCTCATAACAGAGTATAGAAGCTAGGTTAGGGCTCGGAAGGGACTTAGGCTGTTAATATTGACAGATTATAAAACAGGTAGAAAATTAAACCTACTTTTGTTTGCAAAGCAGTGTAAAACAACTTTCAATAGCTATGATCAATGAATCACACCTAGAGGATATCCTTTTGAGAATCAATAAAAATACAACAATAAAATTTGATGTTTGAAATGAGCTTTCCAATGTAATTAATAATCATGGCAGGAGTTTTAACAGAGAATTCTGAGGATTCCCTTGTATGTTGGACATGGTCATACAAACAAACTAAGCCTAATTAAATAATATGAGTTTCACATTATGTCACCAATAACTAAAATAATTTACTAACGTAAATTAATTAAATATTATTTATACTCAACTCACATGAATTGGACAATAGTAGGCTATAAGAAAATACGCTTTGAAAAACGGTTCTATATAATCTAATTTTGTAGCGGAAAATGTGCTATGTCAATGTCACTAAACAAATGTACTGTCACTCTACACCAAGTCTTTACGACACCACCCTTAATTCCACGCTGACTTACTAACATAGCGAAATATTTTTTGGAAAATAGCCAGTTCAATGCAGTGCTAAACTTGTGAAAGTGTTTTTTCCACGTAGGAAAATCTGAAAGTTCACGCGTGTCCAATAACGTTTCCTGAGATGCCTTTTCTGGATTTGACACACTAAACATGTCTTATGATGAATTGGGTTTGGATTTTTACCTTCAATTCCATAAAAAATAAATTTACAGGAATTTCCAATATTAGAAAAAAGTATTTCAGATACCGCTAACCAGCTGGTGCGTGTTAGCTAACTTCTAACCTGTAAAAACCCGGGTTCGATCTCCAGCACACCCAAGGATATATTATTTAGGTGATGGATCTATTTGAGGGGAAATTAGTTGGTAATTTGATTAAGAAAAGAAAATCTAAGGTCTAGAGGTAACACCTAGTGCTATTCAAGCTTCACCTACCAATTACGGTGGCAACCTTCGGTTGGCGCAATCTTTTAATGAGTTGTTGGATTTCTTTCATAATGTTTTATTGATTCAATAATTAACCATATGTTTGCTCCATACACACAAGTAAGAGGAGTGATTCTTGACATTAATGCATTATGATGATATTAATTTAAAATTAAATCAAGAACAGTCATATAATGTTTCAAAGACTTTCATCAAAACGATTTGGCTAAGTTTTATTAAAATTTTGCAATGAAACTCATATTATTATTCTTAAGTAATTTCATTTAAATTTATGGGATGAACTAAGTTGAGTCGCGCTGAATTGGTACATATCGTACAAATGTCACTATTGTCAATGTCACTTCTTCACCACGGTTAAATAGAAATTACCCTCTTCACGGAACTGAAAACCTCTGCCTACCTTTCCATATTTTATATCAATAAATCTTCGGCGTCAGTATAGAGAGAGGGTACTAGGTCACGATCCCTACACTGCTTCAAGAGCTCACTAGGTGCGCGGGCATAGTAGCCCCTTATTGGCCAAAATAAAAAAATCACATGATTTTCCGAAATAAACGGTTCCCTCCGTTTAATAAAATTTTCTGGCGCAGACAGTCGGAATTAGAACACTGCTTTCTCTCTCTGCCCTGGCACTTGTTCTTCCGAGATCTTATGGAGTCAGATTAATAAACCGATATTGATTAAGCTGCCCGTCGACTAGGCCACCAGTAAAGTTCAAAGACCACAGGTTTATTTATCTCTTACTGATGCACACCGGGCAGTGGCAGTGACGACGAGACCTCCCCCGGCGGGCGCTTCCCCAGACAGTCACAAACGGTATGACTATGAAAAAAAAAGTACAAAAACAAAAATCTTCTAAGGTTGTTTTGTGGATGCTGTTTTGTATGGAGGGGAATTTTAAAAATTATGGCTTTGATTATAGCATTCAGAGCTTGCGAATTCACATACCAGTTTTTTAAAAGACTGTGTTTTGTTTATTTGACTTAATTTAATTATAGCTACAGCATATTTCATCACATGTTTCATAAAGTTATAAAACAACAATAAAGACAATAGTTTGGTTATTGCAGCACATATCTGCGGTTCCGGCGAATAAGTGGGTGTCTAAAATTGCATATTGCCTGTGCAACGTTTTAACATTCTTGAAAATTACATATTTAATAATAATTATTTTTTTTCATTGTACAAATTGAAAACAAATTTTAAAACACACTCGACATGTAAAAATTAAATACTATTACAAATAACAGCACCAATCGAAAAGATATGCTGTTATAATACCTACTTTGATGTACCATGATTCCCTAAAGATTTAATGCCCGAGACGAGAGTTCTCAAGCTTCAATTGTATACAATACTGGATTACAAGATTCTAATAGACCTTGGTGCATTCCTGTAACCCTGTGCAATAAGGGTAAAGAAAGGAATCAATAGAAAAACAAATCGCACTTGCTTCCATATTGAAAAGGATACGCATGGTAGCTGTATGGTATGCGCATGGTAGGTGGGTAGCTTTTTATAACTATGACTTAATTTATAACAAGCAAACCTTTTGGGTTAATGTTGGGATGTTTGTTTTAAATGATGCACCTAAATTGAACGTTTTTGAGAGATCACGGAAGGTCTAGTGGTTGACCTAATTGCTTCGTGATGTGGCCCTCGCTGGTTTTCGTAATAAACAATTAACCCCTCGCGAACACTGGTCTATTATTTCTCATTGTATGACAGTTTTTCGGCATTTTCGGAAATGAGCTTACATAGCTCCTATAGTTATTCTGATACTAATTTATGTTTTAAACTTTTTCGACCCTCTTACAAGCCAACTTCGAATAGTATGTCAAGTGACTTTTAATATTATCTGCAAAAAATAATTACATTATAACGGTAACTAATTATACAATCGTCCCTGGTAAACCATAATAGTGTCCTTCTGCTGTTCATCAATGGAACGAGTTGCACAATTATACTGTAAGCAGATTTGTGCAACTATCATTTTCAGAAAGCTACGATAGGTTTTTGGCTTGATAGCTTTCAATAAATAACTCTCAATGTTTGGCGCGTCACTATATGTAAATACTAGAACTTGCATATGGCGTTATGCTTCATGACTCAAAGGACAACAAATATTAATGATTATAATTTGATGAAACGTTTTTTCTATTGTATTTCGAAATGACTACATGAAATACATATTCATATTAAGGGCAACGGACCTTAGTTAGTAATCAGAGAATTCCTGAGTTGCGTGCGCTCAAGACCCTTCCGGGTACAGCTATGGCATAAATGAAAAGTTTATTAGCCCCAATGAAATAGCGGATTGTGCACTTTTCTAGTTTAAATTATTAGGAACAGTAACAATTATTAATAATTTCTCGCAAGAAAGATATTCGATGATCAAATCAGGAGATAATTTCGTGATGATCCGAAACATTCACAGATAGATTTAAGTGGTACCATTTCACCTCGGCAGGCAGAAGTGCGAAACGGCTGAAACGAGCCCCCTTTCAAAGAAGAAGACAATCGTACTCTTTGAGAAACATCTAGATCTTTTGAGAGAATTTGAATTTATTTTACTACTTAATTCTGATGGAACCGATTCTTTCTGGAATATTCCCGGAAGTGTAATTAATACATATTTTTCTTTCCGAAATAAGAAATTTTATCTGGGATTTCGTGCATTTATGGAATTTATTTTAGGAATTAAAGGTGAGTGTTCTTATTGGAAACCACCCTCCCACTTCTATTTCTGCAAATATAAGAGAATATGCATATCCCACTAAGCGACTTGATCCTAGAACTTGAATTCTACGAAGGAGCTGTGTTTTCAACTATATGGTAGTTCTTATAACTTTTAGATAAATAAGCCTAGTAATACACAACTGAGAACTTGATTAATTGAAACAGGAGAGGAAAAAAAAAATTGTTCACCAATTTATATCACTCCAACTAGTTAATATGGTGGGTACTAATGAACATTTTGGAGGAAACAAAAAATAGCTACTAAAATACATCATTATCTATTTACCAGATGTAGCCTTATTCCCTCCTTTAACAGCTAAAAAGGAAGTATAAAAAAATCACTATTATCTAGGAATTTGAACCCAAAACTGTCTATGCATAAAACAGTTACGATACCTATTCCTCCAAATAACAGTTACATAACCACAAGCAGGTTGAGTTAGGAACGGTTATTGCTTTTTAACATATGTTTGCGATGTAGGGGTTATATACATTACAGACAGTATTATCAATACCCACTTTTTTTTGCGAATATCTCTCTTTATGAATAGTCTCTAACGTCTGTTTTCTGTAAGTGTGAACGGTGTTTGGTGTCAAAACCATCATAGCAATGTTAAGCCAGGTAAAGGATGGATTATAAGAATTTTGCATCCGAAGTTTTTAACCTTCCCTGAAAAGTGGAGATAGATCGTTTTAAAAATAACTATAATTTATAACTATTGTACTTGGCACGCATGACTCAACTGTGGCAACACTCTCAACACAATTGGACGCAGGCAGACGACCACTTCTTACCGTGTTTAATTTTACCTATGAGATAATTACCTGACATTAAGAGCTGATCTGGACCTGAGGTCTGAACAGACTGGGCGCAGTGTGCCCCCTGAAACGACGGCACTGTCCCAAGAAGAGTCATCACTGAAGCTGGCAGGTGCCATACCAAGACTGGAGGCTACACTGGCCTTTGTTTACGGCGGCGGTCACCATGGCTACGGTCACGTGGCAGCCACTACTGTCTCGATATTTTTAGTCGAGTCATTCTCTACTGTACTATCTTCTCTTATTGGCAAAGATTTATCCAGATATACCTCAACTACCTTTCAGTGCCCAAACATGACCTCAACTGCGTCAGTGAATATGAACCACGGGGGTGCGCTAGAAAATAATAACAAGCCCATAAATTTATTCTTCCAATACCTTTGCCAATGACCCTTTTTAACTAATATATTAAATTGCCTGAAAAAACACAATCATTGTAATGGCATGATCTTTTAAATTGTTAGATATGGACTTCATCATAAAATACCAATATGTTTCGAGGTTGTTGAGTATTATGACTTCAATAACCCCCTTTTTTACTACATTTTTTCATCCAAATATGTAAGGAATTACACAACCAAATAACAATGCACAAACATAGTCAATATTTATTCATTTCTGGTTATTTAAAAATCTAGAGATGTCTTCTCCAGTTTCGATTGAGGTGTCTGATGTGTGGTGTTTTGTGACCTGAGGGTTTGTGTTATTATACTTTAGTTTTTTTCACGAAAGTGAATCTCTTCTTGTCTGGCTGCATCCTTCTGTCCTTTGTTAATACTTTTAAGCATCCCTCATTTTCAGTACTATCATGACAAAAAAGCCTCCTTACTTTTAGAGGACAACTTCCTTCAAGTCAAATCAGCTATCAAATATCACAATACTAGATTACCCTTCTCTCTCTTCCGACCTGAATTTCTTTTCTTTAAAATTAGCTTCATTTGTCCTGTTCTTATCCGTGCCACAATACTTTGGAACTTTATTCTTAGCAATACTCGTCGCTCTTCAACTCTCCCGATCTTTAAGTTTAGACTTTACCACTCCGGGTTGTGTGAATTTATAAATATTGTATAAATGAGAGAGTTGGTTCAGACTTTAACAGCTCTATATTTATTCAGACTTTAATGGTTATTATCCCCCTCCAAACTAACAATTATTAGCTCATCTTGTTCTTTGTATTTTTTTAAAAATATATCAGCAACCTACAAATTCCATTTCCCCTGGTAACAATTCCTGTTCTTGGTCAACGAGTGTCATTATCGTATATTTATTTATGTTTTTTCTTTTCTTTGTTTCAATACTATGTTTTTTGTTCGTTGAACTCACCATATATGTACATAGGCCCACTATTATTCGTAAGCTAATCAGATCAGTGTAATTTATGATGTATATTTTTTTGTCAGCTGTACTTACTTAGTTAACCTTTTTGTTATTTTTAGAAAGCAATGTCCCCAGATGAATTATTCCTTCATTTGTATTTAGTTTCACCCCTTCATCTTTAAAACACAGTTGTATTTTTTTCTGTGAACTAGTCGCAATGCGTAATAGTAACTGAATCGGAAATACAGTTGCATAAAGTATTAGTCAATGTAAACAATGAGATGTGAACAAACGAGTCAAATAAGGATTAATTACCTTATTTTAAAGTCATCAATGTTATCACAAGGGCTTTTGTAATACCATATTAATTCACAGAGCTTGGATTTAAAAAAGATATATTCTATTCAGGGATCCACTTCCTCAAGACGTTCAGGACATTTATGAAGTGGTCAATTCATCTTATGGGCTTCTTATGTCCGGTATCCGTTGGCATTTGTTTTCCGTAAATAGCCCATAAATAGAACATACAGATTGGCAATTTACAAACCGTTGATAGATGACCCCTCGAGAGACCATAGGCAGAAGACAATAGGGGCAGAATTACTGAGGAACAAAGACTACGGCAGCTGCCGATGGACTGGAGGCTACTGATCCCTCCATGTCTTTGTTCCATTGTCGGTGCTATCAGAGGGCGAACGGTTCTTAGGGCAAGGACTCCGGCTCGTGGCAGGAGGAGTTAAGTCTGTCAGATCCTTCAATGCGCAGCCTGAAGGGAGAGCCTCTACTTCTTCCTTCTTCCAATATCTTCTTTGATAGTGGACATAAACATGAGCAAATCAATTTAAATTGTTAAAAGTATATTCATCAATAGGTTGTACATCTTTTGGGTACATAATCTTTCAAATTATTTGAACAGCAATAATTGTTGGAGGGCATGGCAGTAAGCAGAACTAAAGCGGACCATTTAACATTCAACACCAGCAACAATCTTTGCAAAAAATATTTCTATAGAGGGCTGAGATTAAGAGCTATCTTATGGTTTAAAATGCTTAGGCAGATGGTTATTGGTTGATAGAAGCAGTACCAACGACATCCAAAACAAAGTAAAAAAAAGAAGGGAAATCATTATTAGATCATCATAAGACACTAAGCTCATATGGAGTACACGCCTGTAGCTCCGTACCAATAACAGGGATTTCTATTTCTTCGTTAAGAGCGTGGCTATGTCTGCTGCAGGAAGGTGGATAAATATGATATTTATATATTGCAAGTTTACACTAACATTTATACATTGTCAATCATTGAGATCATTTCTGCTTCGTTTAATTCGTCTCTTTTCTGCAAATTACTACCACTCTCTTTCCCGAGAACTGCCTACCATCATTAGGAGTGCTATCAACTAACTACTCGTGATATAGAAGGATTTTTCTTGAGTCTCTAGATTGCTGCTTGATGTGTAATTCGTAAAGTATCGTGCATAATTTATACAGCCCATTAGCCTGAGTAGGTCTGGTAATAAGCTAAGCTCAAGACTCTAGGAAACTGTTCTGTGTTGTCTCCGCATTGGTGGCATTTCCTGAAAGCAACCAAATTGTACCAAAACATTTAAGCAATGAAGATACGCCAATGATCCAGCGAGGTAAAGACGTTCAGAAAAATACCTGATTTTTACTGGAATTATAAACAATTTCTTTTACTTACAGTCTTTAATATGACCTTATACGTATACAAAAAATAATATTAAGAAGTTAGTATAGAAAAAACCTAAGAACCAGAGAGAAACAAATTCAATTTTCATCACGTTTTACATAAATTTTTGAAGACAAAATCGGTTGGGGGGAGGTAGGTTATAACAGGTTTTAATATTGAATCCTTTATTTTTAAGCTTATATTGAGAAAAATGGTTTAAAATTTTTCTAAAATATCCTTTCGTTCCAATATAATTGACTAAATATTTAAGATACTGGTCATAAGCTTCTCTCCTACATACTTGAGGGATACTCCATATTATGAGCAGTACCATAGGTCCCCTTGACCTTTCCATCCTTTACTTCTGTAAATATAATTTGAAAAATATAAACCACTTCTTAATTGATGCTAAAAATGAAAATATTAAAAAAATGTTTGGTTGGTTTTGATGTTCGCAGACCTTGGGTGCACTTGCCATATCCTTGAGTTTCTCAGGTGGTCTTTTCAATGAAAATTTTACGAAAATTATTACAAGCAGAATTCTATACTGATGAATAGAATTAGCTAATAATTATCTATGAATGCCTCAAGGGTACGGTATTATTTGTTGTATTGAGATCAAGCGGGCGGTTGAATCGAGACTGGACCATTGATAATTTAACGGATGAATAGATAATGGACGGGGAACGTGTTGTGACCGCTACGGAACCGACCGAACTTATAAGTGATTAGAAAGGATTGGATTGTTATTTAGTTCTGTAGGGACAGCAGAATTAGTAATTGGGGTTTCATGCTTTAATGCAGTTCAACTACTGGCCAGAAGAAAAAAACTTTACGATCATATACTCACTATAATGCTCGAGATTTTACACACGGTGAATTTTAAGAATACATACTAAAATGTATTACCCAAAAGTATGGAATCAAAATAAAGACAATTTAAATAACTAACTGTATTGTAGAAAGGAGTTAAGGTGAAACGTCGGTGTGTTTTTTATAGGGCCCACGTAGCAATTGTAAAAATATTTTAGCGAAGTTTTATTTAATAGTTCCGTTATTGAAATTGAAGCCAACATACAACGCAAACCATTTATAATTATATTAATGGGGATTAGTAAATAAACTTTGATTGTAAAACCTGGATACTCGCATGGCAGGGTTTTGTAATATCGCTGCACTGTTTTCTCTAAGGTTGTGAAATTGCTTTATGTGCCGAACCAGACAAATATTGTGATACACTTTCCAAAAAAAAACTTTCAATATATTTTTTTTTTCAAAGAGATGACAAAACTTTCGTTCACATAATATTTCATTTAGTCAGTCAGGTACTGTATTTGAAACATAATTTTCAACCGTGAAGATCATTTCTTCACAGCTCATTTTGTCTTCCGTTTTTAATTAACTTAAGCCTCATCACAGTAATAACTCCCCTCATTAATGGTGTCAGTTTTTGTACTTTTAGTTTTCTGTTTGTATGCTTTAATTTTATTCTGTTAGATTATTAATTCTGTGCACAGATACATTTGACTGAATTCTTCACATCCTGTAGTTTATTAAGGATCAAAAAAATAAATCTCCACTGTCAAGAGAACCACCTGATTCATTTTCACTTTATTTACTAATTTCATTAATGAATTTTCATTATTTCAATTTAAATAAACCAACAATTATCATCCAGCTATTCATTACTCAAAAGTTTAGATTCGTTATGAGGAATTAAAAAAATAAATCTCCATGTCAAATTTTGACCATTCCATCAAAATGTGTATATGTTACTGCAGTGTAAAATTTCAAACTTTCTGGAAGAGGTTTTTAAGTCAAGACAAATTTACTTCCGAATTCTAATAAATAATTTTTTATTTCCTTAATTCATTTTCTATTTAATTATAATTGAAATTTTTTTGTATATCCAGTGCAGTCTTGACTTGGTATACGATTATTTTGCAAGCCTCTAAGAGTTGCTTCTTTTCTGTATTGTCAGCAACATCCCTTCCTATGATTTCGGAATGATCTATTGCCCAACTCAAATTTTTTTCTCTGCACGATAAGATAATGTTTGCTAGCCAAAATGTAAGTTGGATTTATTGGATAAGGGTTATGCATGGGACGTATAGTAGATAGGGGAGACTACCTTGAATGCAGGTACATTAAGTATTGTTAGCAGTTAGTACAAAAAAAAAAATTAAATGACAAATACTGATATATGGAATAATGGTTGTAGTATATTAATATTAATAAATGACACTGGTGCGAGTAACAGATCTGACAGCGTTAAAGTAGGATACATTTTTTAAACTTTATTTTTATTTTTTTTAACTTTTGCGTCCAATTCAATGTTTTTAATTATAAGATACTTGAGAATGGTGGTATATCTGCCGAAAACCCTTGCATCAGTATAAAACAAAGTTCGGGTAGACCATAGAGAGATGTAAATTGATATAAAGAATGTTCATACATTTTATATTATATTTATGTTAACAAGATAATCCCAAAAAATGCCAAGTAACAAAATAAAAAAAAATAGAGTAATTTAAACACTAAAGCATATTATGGTATTTCAATATTATTGTCAATAACATAACCTAGTTCTTTATTCTCGGATACTCATAAGTCGGTATGTCACTAATATATATCTATATTATTTTGATAATTAGATTTTTTAATAGATATATTTCTTTTTGAAATGTTTACATTCTTATAGGTTGAGAAGTTACGTCTAATGGTTACACCAATTATCATTTTATTTTTATTAGAAAATCCGATTACCATTTTTCTCGGTCCACAAAAAAGTCATATTGTATTTATGGGCATCGCAAATAGCCTGTAGGATTCCATTTCGTTACCTGGTTTGTTTCAAAGTAAAATAGTAAGCAACTAAATAGATTGAAACAATATTTGTGATATCGTACTGGAATTCGGTATATTCAGTAGATGCAGGTAATATGTTTCTGAGATGCAGAGGTATTCCAATCTATCCGGTTCCAATAGTATTTCCAGCTAATCTTCAATGACACCTGCATTTCAATACATTCATATAAAATGCCGCGTTTCACCTACGACTATAAATTCGATTTCGCAGTGTAGCGAACGCACCGTTCCGCGAGTCAGTACCCAAGGCCTTATGAATTAGGGGCTGTACGTTCCTGTCTTTGAACGTTGCCTCGTGAGGCAAGTGCAAAGTTAAACCGTGCATTTACGTGGAAAGAAATATATAACTTTTTTTTCCTAGTTCCGAAAGAAGTTTAACGCCAATTTAAACTTACAAAAAAAAAAAAAAAAAGGGAGGAAAAGAACCACGTGACTTAAACCTAGTCTGAAAATGCATTATACTCGTGTTATTGAATTGATAGCTCTATTGGAATGTTGCTAGGGCACTTTTGATGTCACATATATTTTATACTTTATGTGTAAAGAATAATATTTAATTTTGCCAATTTTATTGGGCAGGGCGCTACTATGCTGCTTCGTCATTAATCAAATATTGTGTAGCAAATTTATTCAAATAAATAAATACAAAACTTTTATGACTTTAAAGGAAAACTTTGATTAAAAAAAGGTTGATGAAAATATAAAACACTTCAAAGCAGTTTGGGTTGAGCATTTATTATACTGATAACCAATACATAACAGCCTTAAGGACACTTACCAAGCCTCCTGGGTTGATGTTTCAGTTTCTTCGATGATTTTTGACGAGAGGCCAATATCTTCCTCTGTTTGTCTGTTGGCTCCCGGAAAGGCCCGGAAAAGTGCATAGTTGCATTTGAGGTTGAGAGGAGAATTTTAACATGCTCTATATATTGCTACTTCATCTGTGTTTTAGTCTTTAATCATTCATAGAAATAACAAGCTGTTTCTAAATCTTTGCTAAAACCCGACATTCCCTCTTTTTCTATTTCCCTGGCCAAGTACTCGCTTATAGAAGGATCGCTCTGAACGGATCGGTTGTGGTGCCTGTTTCTATGTTCACGATAGCCTCGAATCCCGATTCATCCAATCCTCCCCTCCCTCCAGGAGCCTTCATCTTGTGTCGAGCATCGACAAAGCGCTGCTGACAAAATTCTGATTCCCGGAAAAAAGGGTGCTCAGAATGCTCATTCAAAGCACTTCATGACACCAGGGTCAGTGGCAATGCTAGAGAACAGCGCTATCTCCAGGCAATCAGAGTATGCGTCGTGGGAGCCACGACGATCGGTACCTATTACTAGAATGTTCGCATGTGGTTGAGGTGCTTCTTATTCAGCCATAGTATCATTCACCTTGCTCAAGTAAGGAAGGAAGGACACAGTTGTGGAGAGATTCTGATGACGACGAGGGAAAGCACAAGCACTCCCCCCAGAGTCCCAACGAATCGTTATGACCATTTAAATTTATCATCGTGCATGAAACCCATTCAACTTCACTAACCCATAAACTATCCTGTTTATTTACTATCCCCTTATACATTGTAACATTATTTTCAGAGATCCTGGGTTATGTATGGGTTTTCATTTTTTTTATTTCCCATTTTCACATATATACAGTTCACACCTCATACTTTCTACCAATTATGTTTTATCTGTAACTACTTCCTCATCATTTCACCGGTAAGGCTGGAAATTATCTTGTACATGAGGAATTCCTTTTCTACCAGGGTAAAGTCTGATTTCTTTTTCTATATTAAAAAAATGATATCATCACCCTTTGATAGGATAGTAAAAGAAAAAGCCAGTATAAGGGCAGAAGGGGGTTAGGCTATCTATATAAGTGGAATCGATCGATGCTGTCCAGTCCGACCCATCAGTTTCTTAATATAGGAACATCAATAGCTAGCTGCCCTTCTTCTAAAACTGGCTCTTTCAAATTGTTATTTCATTTTCTAACAATGAAAAGGAAAATTACACGATAAACGATATTACTTGTTTTTTAATAATAAACAATTGAAATAATTATGGTAATAAAAACACATTTTATTTTATTAACTTTTACATAATATCATTTGTCTGGGCATGAAATTAGCTAAGGTGTTTTTAAGTTTGGTTTTGGTTTCCTTTGTTATAATTGTTAATTAAAAGTCAAGCTACTGTTAACATTCTCTTCTTCATTTACGAATTCCTCTTCCGGTTAGATCCTGCTTACCAAGTAGTGTACTCCTCCCGTTCTCTTTCATCCTACCAACTTTTATGAGCAATGTCGGTCATTAACTTAAACTGAGATTATCATTTCATGTCCCTGTGATGAAATGGAATGCTTAATATTCCATATGTTTAATTTATCATATGTTAAATTGTTCAAATTTATTTTCAACTCTGTCATGTAGTTTATAATAAATAAAAGCCTAATTTCTGGTCTTAAATGTATTTATTATCAGTACAAATACAACAATTTTATTTATTATAAACAATCAAATCACAATGGACAAGTTTCTCAAGCCAAGCCGCTTTGATGGAAAACCCGACTCTCCGACTGCCGCTAAAGAGTGGACCCATTGGCTGAAGACGTTTCAAAACTTCGTCGATGCTACAACGGACCATCTTAATGATGAAGATAAGCTTAAGGTAATCACTAATTTCCTATCCTATGACGTTTATGAACTAGTCAGCGACTGTAATTCTTATGCTGACGTTGTAGATACTTTGAACTCCGTATTTGTCAAAAGAAAGAGCGAAGTTTATGCTCGACATATTTTAGCAGTTCGGAAACAACTACCTACTGAGTCAATCGACCAATATATTCAAACCTTGAAAATCCTTAGCAAGGATTGTGACTTTAAGGCTGTAAGTGCCATGGATCACAAAAATCAATATATCCGTGACGCATTCATCAATGGCCTGCTGTCCACTCAGATTTGTCAGCGTTTGTTAGAAAATGACACCTTAGGTTTGGACGACGCTATCAACCAGGCCCTCTCGTTGGAGGCAGCTCAAAAACAGGCTGAGGGGTACATGCAACCCTTAAGCAGTTACTCTAGCGCTAGCTGCACCCCTATTTCGTCTCAGGAAGCTGCTCCTGCACAGAAAACGGACACTACTCTATGTGCCATCTCCAAGTTCTTTAAATCGGGTGATAAATGCTATTTTTGCGGTTTTGACAAACATCCCCGCCCTAAATGTCCTGCACGAGACGCTGAATGTGGAAAATGTGGTATCAAGGGGCATTATGCTAAAGTATGTAGAAAAAGTGCAAGCACTAAAGTTTCCGCTTCCGTCATTGCGACAGTCAACAAGGAACATTTAAATCTGCTGAGTCGAGCAATCATTCCAGTAGAAATCAATGACACTCGTGCTCGCTGCTTGATTGACACTGGAAGCTCTTCTAGCTTTATAGACCACAATTTCACTCTCAAACACAAGATTCCTCTTTCTCCGGGGGAGGGGAGGGTTTCAATGGCCTCAACTTCGCTTTCCTCTACAATCGAAGGACATGTTCTGGTCGACCTCAAACTAAACGAACATATGTATCCTTCATGCAAATTAACAGTCATGAAAGGCCTTTGTGCTGAAGTATTGATTGGCCATGATATACTCGTGGAATATTCTGACGTTTCAATCTCTTTTGGTGGATCAAAGCCCCCACTCACTATATGTGCCTCTACTGGTACCTCTGTGGAACCTCCTCGCTTATTTGGTAATCTATCAGCAGACTGCAAGCCTATTGCCACAAAGTCCAGGCGATACACTGAGGCTGACCTCATGTTCATACACGATGAAACTTCCAAACTTCTGACTGAGGGGGTGATTGAGGAAAGCAACTCTCCTTGGAGGGCTCTTATTGGAGACAATAAATAAATTCACGTTTCTTGACGCATATCCGCTCCCAAACATCGATGATTTGGTTAGGAAAGTTGCTGCCTACAAAATATTCAGCACGATTGACCTTCAGTCAGCATACCACCAGGTACCCATTTTGGAAGAAGAAAAACCTTTTACGGCTTTCGAGGCTGCGGGAAAACTTTACCAATTCTACCGAATCCCTTTTGGGGTGACAAATGGTGTCACCTGTTTCCAGCGAGTTATTGACAAGGTTATAACACAAGAGAAGTTAATTGGAGTGTTTTCGTACTTGGATGACATAACTGTATGTGGGCACGATAAAAATGACCATGATCTGAATCTCTCTCGACTCCTTGCAGCTCTTGACAAACACAATCTCAAAATCAACGAAAGAAAAAGCAAATCCAACCTGACTTCCATACATTTGCTTGGGCACTTGGTATCTCATAACGATATCCAACCGGATCCAGAGCGCCTCAAACCCCTATTGGAAATGCCACCTCCTCATAACGCTGCATCACTGAAGCGTGCTCTAGGGCTCTTTGCTCACTACTCGAAATGGATTGCACATTATTCTGATAAAATTAGATCACTGACCGACTCTAAGACCTTCCCTCTGGATCATCAAACTACTAAAGATTTTGAAAACCTAAAACTAAGTATTGCTGAAGCTGCAGTTACCACAATGAATGACAATGAACAGATGGTAGTAGAGACAGATGCTTCAGACGTCGCCTTGGCCGCAACTTTGAGTCAGGGTGGTCGGCCTGTGGCGTTCTTCTCACGGACACTCACTAAGTCTGAACGTGCACACCCTGCGATTGAGAAGGAAGCAGCTGCAATTGTGGGATCTCTCAAGAAATGGAGATCTTTTCTTTTGGGTAGACATTTTCAACTACTAACTGATCAACAAGCACTCTCTTTCGTATTCAACCAAAAACACTCAAGAAAAATAAAAAATGATAAAATTCTACGTTGGCGACTCGAATTGGCTCCTTTCCAATTCGATATAACCTACCGCCCTGGAAGAGAAAACACGAAGGCTGATGCCCTATCTAGAGTTTGTAGCTCCATCTCCAATGATCGACTGTTGGAGTTGCATCGATCTCTCAACCATCCCGGTATCACCAGAATGGTTCACTGGCTGCGGTGCAGGAATCTCCCATTTTCAGTTGAAGATGTTAGAAGGGTCAACTCAACTTGTTCGGTTTGTGCCGAAGTCAAACCCCGTTTTCACAAATCTCAAGGTACTCTCATCAAAGCAACTATTCCTTTTGAACGAATAAATGTAGACTTCAAGGGTCCAATCCCCTCGAAGACGAGGAATTACTACATTCTGACCATCATAGACGAATATTCTAGATTCCCATTCGGCTACGCTTGTAAAGACACAACCTCTGGCACTGTTATAAAATGTTTTACAGATCTTTTTATGCTTTTTGGGACTCCAGCTTAATATCATTCCTACATTCCAACGGAATAGCCACTAGCAACTCAACGCCCTATAATCCTCAAGGGAATGGACAGGTGGAGCGTTTGAATGGTACCTTGTGGAAAACCATAAATCTAGCTCTCAAGACGAAAAATCTCCAGACTCGCGATTGGGAAGAAGTTCTCCCGGAAGCTCTTTACTCCATTAGGTCTTTGTTATGCACTGCCACGAATTGTACTCCTCATGAACGATTCTTTAGTTTTCCTCGCCGAACCTCAAACGGAGAAGCTTTACCTACTTGGCTTACCACACCTGGGCCAGTACTCATCAAACGAAACATACGGTCCAGCAAGTATGACGACTTGGTAGAAGAAGCAGAACTTCTAGAAGCTAACCCCCAGTATGCATGTATTAGGCGGAAAGATGGCAGTGAATCAACTGTCTCTCTACGACAACTTGCCCCTAGAGGGAACACGGATCTATTGCTAAAAGCTGAAGCCCCTCCACTTATTGAAGAACGAAGAGAAATGTCTCAAATTCGACCTAGCCCTGAAGGAGCTGGAACAGGTCGAGCTGAAGCAGGTCTACCGTTCACCCTAGATCTGAATAACTCCAGTCCTCGAAATATCAATCGGACAGTTCAAATCGACCTACCTTCACCTGACACTGAAACCTCAAGACCTAGACGAACTCTCAAGCCTCCTGCTTATCTGAAGGATTATGTAACCAAGTTTTAGTTCAAAATATAGAGGGGGAGAATGTGATGAAATGGAATGCTTAATATTCCATATGTTTAATTTATCATATGCTCAATTGTTCAAATTTATTTTCAACTCTGTCATTACTGTCTGTAGTTTATAATAAATAAAAGCCTAATTTCTGGTCTTAAATGTATTTATTATCAGTACAAATACAACAGTCCCACTGCCTATACAGATGTTCCTTGTCTAGTATAATGTTTTTAAATGAGTCTTACAATTTGATATTATACTTACGGAATAGTAACTAGTAGTAATACTATATGTTACATCATATAATAATTACGATATGTAAAATCGAAGCCTAGGTTATACCGTCAGAAAAGTACCTAGTTAATTGAAGGGATTATGTTCGCCTGACCTTTACTTGGCCACTAGAATTATAATGCTTTCAGCCCTTAATAAAGATTGTTAATACATAAGAATTTAATTAAAAGATTACGAACACCGCTACCCTTGTTCTTTGTCGATCTAGAGCGAACACCAGGAGTATACGAAGTCTACAAACTGACCCACCTTTATTAGACAAGAGTACAGGTCGAAAAACCTTACCCCAAACATGACATTGCCCAATGCCATAATTGCCAAGCATGAGGGCATACGAATTCGTACTACCCCCACCCTCCTGTGTAAAGTGCAGTGGGCAGCACAAAAGTGAATTGTGCAAATAGCCCCTGAAATTGCCTGCAGTATGCGTTCTCTGAAATCAAGGCCACCCGGCCTACTGTAAGGAGTACCAAGCTTATAGAATTTTGAAGTCAAGGAGCGAACAGCATCGTCGGCCAGAAGAGGAGAAACAAGAAACAAGAAGAAGCGGCCCAGCCAGAAATTTGAGGCCTTCAGTCTCTTTTGCTGATGTAGTTCGGAACAGGAAGCAGTCACAGGTACTGCCAACTCCTCGTCCGCAAGTTCCTCTTCCCCAGCATTCCGTTCATCCCGGCAACCAGCAAACCCAATCCCATCCTCAACCACACATCTCGCATATTCCACCACCTTCAAGCTCTTCAGGTCTCACTAGCTTATTATCATCATTCCTTACAGAGTTCAGAACCCTAATTACCCCTCTCATTTCCCTTCTTACAAATCTTGCCTCCTACCTCATCCCCGTTAAACGAAATCCATTAGTGGATCCTTCCGACTCCTTATCCATTCTCCTTTGGAATGCAAATGGTGTTCGCACCAACACTAACGAACTGACAGCTCTACTCCACGACAAGAACATCGACATAGGTCTCATTACTGAAACAAGACTTACGAGTAAACGACCATTTACTGTTTGACAGTACCAGACTTATTGAACTGATCACCCAGATGGAAGAGCTCATGCAGCTAATGCTGTCATTGTCCATAACTCAATTTCCCATCACATAGTTCCTTTGGTAGCACATGTTTTCCTTCAATCCACTGCAGTGTCAACCAGCACCTCAACTTTCCCTCTTACACTAGCATCAGCGTACTGCACTCCTAATAAATCCATTTCCGACTCCCAATTCATCTCCTTTCTAGACTCCATCGGACATCGTTTCCTTGTGGGTGGGGACTTTAACGCAAAGCACCAATCCTGGGGGTCAAGATCCACGAATAGAAGAGGACGAGCTTTGCTCGTTGCACTCACACGGAAATATTACTCCACGATATCTCCTGACACAGTCACCTATTGGCCATCAGACCCCAACCAAAATTCAGATCTTCTTGACTTCTTCGATTACAATAGTTCAGGAACACTAAACTATCCACTTACGCGCTTCGATGACCTCTCCTCCGATCATAGCCGTTTATTATTAACCATTTCTCTAACACCAATTCATAAATTACTGCATTTTTTAGGGGCCCAGTTGATTGGGACCACTTCCGTTAGCTTCTTAGATTCCTTAGACCTTAAAGTGTCTCTGAAAACATCCCAAAACCTAGACGATGCAGTGCATTCTTTAACTACTCTGATCCAGAGGATGGCTTATCGTCAACCCACCGTGATCCGTCATCGTTTACCTCAGCTCAAGACCTAATCCAATCAACATGCCGCTTCAGAACAGTGTGGAAAAGATCCTGCTGATCGCCGCTCGTACAATCAGTACTAAAGATTGGTAAAGCGGCAATTTGGCGATTGCATTCTTTCAATTCTTACCTCTCCTCTCTGTCTACAAGGGCTAACTCCCTGTGGAATGTAACTAAAAATATCCGAAAGTATCATCCTGTTTCACACCTACTCCGACGTGATGATGGGTTCTGGGCGGCTTCGGATGAGGATAGGTTGGAATAATTCGCTCTGCATCTTTCCCATACTTTCTCACTGCCACCAAAAGCCGTTAACCCCACTGAGGTCAAATACCTTCTGAAAAACATACGTTACCGAAAATCCCCTGAATATTATCTCCTTAAGCCACAAATTATCAAACAACTTCCTCCTAAAGCCATAACCTTCCTAACCTATATATATAATTGCATTATCCGAAAGACGCACTTTCCTCTCCTTTGGAAACATTCCATTATTTTCCTCTTCGCCAAACCCGGTAAATTAACCAATGATGCCTCATCTTATCGTACAATTAGCCTACTCCCTATCATCTCAAAAATATTTGAAAAACTCCTTTTAAATTAAAACGTCTACTTCCAATTGTTGAATCCAAAAACCCTTTTCCTGCACTCCAGATTTCAGATTCCTCCACGACATTCCACTGCTTATCAAGAAGGCCTTCGCGTTGTTGATCACATTCCCTCAGCCCTTGAAACCAAACAGTATTGCACTGCTGCGTTTCTGGATATAGCTCAAGAATTTAACAGGGTTTGGCATGCAGGTTTGCTTTACAAGCTCAAAGATATTTACCACAGACTCTTTTCCTAATCCTACAGTCCTACCTTTTAACCCACTTCTTCCAAGTCCGCTGTGGCTTAGAATATTGTAGCTACTATCTTATAAAAGCAGGAGTTCCACAGGGTAGTGTCCTGGGTCCCATCCTCTATAACCTATACACCGCTGATGTTCCCTCTCCCCCCAATACCTATTTGGCAACATTTGTAGATGACACTGTAGTCTTGTCATCCCGCTCAGACCCACATTACCTTTACCCTCTGCCGTAAATCTTGTCCGCTAGTTTTTTTAATTCCATTCCTCTCCTTGAATCCGAGATAATACGGTAGTTAGGCTTCCATCACAAACGGCTGACCTGGAACCCACATACAAGGTTAAAAAGACAAGAACTAAATAGACGCATTAGACCACTCTACAGACTATTTCAAAGGACATCCCATCTCTCAATAGAAAATAAACTACAAATAAACAAAGTTATACCGAAGCCAATCTGGACATACGGAATAGAGCTATGGGGGACACCAAAAATGTCGAACATCAAGCGTATCCAATCCTTTCAATCAAAAGTCCTGAGAAAAATAGTAAATGACCTTTATTACGTCAGCAACGAAACCCTTCATAACGATCTTAATATACCTTACATTTTTGAACTCGTCCATTCCAAGTTCATGAAATATCATAGTAACCTATCCAACCACCCTAATCCTGTAGCACAGTCATTGCACTGCACCACTCATCCCTAAAATCCTCCTCGGAGACTGAAACGGCAGTGGTCTCGTGGCCTGCTATAAATGCTTAACAGTGGGAGTCCTTGCAATAGCCAGTTTCTCCAAACATGTCCTGAGCATATGAGGCTCTCGCGCTCTTCGTCAGCCTCCACTGGCTCGTATCCGGTGACGCGGCTGACGGAGAACCGTGGGGGAATTCCCAAGACTCCGCTACCTCTTTCTCACGCATGGGAGCTGACAACTATATGGATTTGGGGGGGCCTCTGGGCTGTTTGTAAATACTGTATGAATGAGCGAATGAATGAAGATTGCAAATATGGTATAAATGAGAACATTTATCACAATTACTTATTGCTTTAACAATTACTTAATGTAAGCACAATAAAGAAGATTCAATTTCAAAAAATTAAAAGATTAAAAACAAAATATGTTTGATAGAAACTGATAATGTGGTTAGATAGATAAAAAAGTATTTATTAGCCTTAATTAATGGTCAAAAACTCTAATTTTACCTTTCTTTATTTTTACTTATTGGGATTTAAGACATTAATATGAAGAAGTGTGCTTGATTAATAAATCATACAAGAAGTGAAGAACCATGAGAAATAAGATTTTATTAAATAAAAGAGAAATATTATAGATAGGGAAAATGAACAAAGTGCAAAATTCATAAATAAATTATCCCCTTCTATTAAGGAATATAAAAAGCACTACATTTTATTACTCCACACAAAATATATAACTAGTTTATGATAAGAATGAAAGGAATTTGTAAACATTGGATCTATACTATTGAATCTACTTAGCTCCGATTGTTCAGTTATGTACAAACAGGTTTCCTCTTGGAGCGTAATTATTTTCTTGTTTTTTTTTTTCAGAAACCCTGTGTACAGATTCACTGCCATTTCTTGGAAATGAAAGAGCCACCTTGAATCACCTAGAGTCATAACAAGTCTTCACGTTCCTACAGCGTGAGCTAAGGCCAGCTTCGGACATGGATCACCATGCCACGCGTCTTGGGAACAACGCTTAAGACGCTATTAGAATCCATCAAATCCAGTCCCTTACGGGAGCGGGTTCAAGTTAGCTTCACTTTTCTCTCCTGCAGTATAACCGACAGTAAGTCCTATGATCATCCTGGATTAGGCAATTATGATTTTGTATCTATGCTACTCATAATATTTACTGCCGATACTGTTCATGTTCAAACCATAAAGCAACGTAAAAGTCATTTTAATCGGACGTTAAACGTTTTGTCTTCATATTTATATGCAAATTTTGACTAGGATTGTAATCTAATTTGGCATTATTTAGATACAGTAATACTAGGCAGTACTAGAACTGTCTAGAAAGAAATACCTGAGCATCCACCCGGTTACCTAAGCACTGATTGTCAACACTCAAAAGCTCCCATTTGCTAATACGACTCGTTCATGCCTGCTCCTTCCGTGACTAACTCCTTGAATGGACTGAACTCTTGTACCATCTCTAATTATCTGCTTAAAAGAAAACCAACTTCGTACCTTCTTACGATTGCAATCGGTCGGTTTTTTTTATCGTGAAAGCTTTGGCATAATTTGAATTGAAACAGCTCCAATCAATGTTTTCCTCTCCAACATTCTCTGACAACCGCTATCATTGCTATATTTATGCCATTTTATTTTTACAAATATTCACCAACAACAGCATTAGCAATCATAATTAATTAGCACAAATAGTGGACGCTCGTAAATTTTTTTTGAATGTTTTTCATTGCCACTTTTCAACGGGTAAAGTTACAGTGCACCTTTGTGCATCATTTTAAAAAAGCTTAAAATTCCAATTATTATGGATTTGACTACCTTTCCAACAGTTATCATATTCCTTCTTCATTGTTCACTTCGTTCAAAATTGTAGGTGGAGAATTTTTTTAACGCTTTCTGATTTATTGGCCTTTTCATTTGTCTGACAGGATACAAATCCTGATACATTTGCCTATTTCTCACATTATCAACATCTTTGAAAACATTCCTAATGTACAAAATGTGATTCTTTATGTGACAAAAAAATATTATAGAAACTTCAAAACATGGCTTAGTGCATGACGTTTCCTGCAAAAAGTTGTAATATAAAATTAAAATTGTCAATTGTCCCCTCCACCCACCAGTTTTTCCCCTAACGGCTTATGTAAGTTTTTTTTTGAAAGGTAAGGTTAGATTTTGGAAGGACTATTCCATTTACGATTTTAAAAAACATATCAGTTTGCATGTTACAAAAGAATAATGCGTCTTGACTTCATTTATATGACATAACATGAATAATATAAAATAGGGTTATATTTTTTATTGTCAACCCCTGAGAGAGAGGCTTTCATTCGTGTATGGTTATGTATAATGTTTGGAAGACCAATAATAATTATTAAAAACCAATTAATTCGTTCTAAGCCGGTTTGAATAAGTTTTTTTTTTATGTCAATATTTTCGATTCAGTTTTGGTCATCAAACCTTAGTAAAGAAAGAGATAAATACAATTTTACTTCTCTGGTATAACATTTATAAACAAAAACATTAAATCCTTATGTGACATACTGAAATCTTTAGTCTGTTCAATAATTCCTTTTTTTTTTTTTTACTACTTTCCATTTGGTCAACCAATAAATTTGGATTATATCAGATTTATGTATTAAAATTTTTGCTTATAATTATAACACATAAAGGTGTTTTCATAGGCCAAATTGCAGTTACAAATATTAAATACCTACATAATGTTTAATATTTCCATATACTTATTGTAAGTTCGAGTACAATACTGTACTTTAAACCGTAACGTTGTGCGATACCACAGAATAGCCCTTTGCCAATGTATTGGCAATCCGCGGCCATTGTAGTCTATCCAGCCATTAAAGTAAGGACGTATGTCGTTTCTTTCTAAAAAAAAAAAAATGGTCCAGTCATAGACTGGAAAAGCAAAATCACGATCACTTATGAATACGCCATGTTGACCTTCGTCTTCTATCATTACGCTTTATTTGACGAAACATGGCAGTTAAAAACCATTAAATGTAATTGAGTACTTTTTATCCCTTATGCCTCTACTTGATAAGTCATTGGCGTATCTTGATTGTTTTAATTTCTCGATACAATTTGATTGCTTTTAGGAAGTTGAACGTGCGTACATATACTTTACCGACACAGAGCGTTTTTTCCCAGTGTAAAGCCCGAAGATCACGGGGTAAGCCAGTGATCGATTTTTTAATGTTTAAAAATGTGTGTGATATATCTTTGTAACCCTCGGACTATATACCTGAAGGTAAAACATTTATGTTAGATGAAATAAATCATTCTTTAACAAAATCAGTACCTGACAAATTTACAATCTGTGTAAATAAAGTTACAAAAAGGAAACGAAATAAGACAAAGATAAAGGTGAATAAGGATAAACAGTTAAACATAAAAGTGTATAAATTGAAGCAGCGAATGAAATAAAATTCAACAGTATTTCAGCATTGTACATTTGAAACAGAATAAATAGAGCGAGGGTCTGAATACGAAAACCAACAAAAGTTTAATTACAGCAACTTTAAAGTGCCCTTTTTGGTGCATTATTTGCATGAGAAAGAGCTTTTATTTAAAAAGAATACAGCTTTTATTTACAAATAAAATAATCAAACGTTAAAAAAATGTACGTCTATTGTACTGCTAAATTCCTCAAGTCACAACTCTGAAGATACTTAACCCTCAGTTTGGTACATGATGTTTTCTTATGCCTTTAGGTGCGAAAATTTTTTAATTTTTAATGAAGCCAAAACTTACAATATAAAATTTGAAATCGTTTCAAGTGAATGGGATTGCTGAGGAAAACATATTTTTTCCTGAATTTGATAGCTTTTTGTTTTCACCTATTGTTTAATAATTATACTAAAAGAACGTTGTTACATCTCCAAACATTTGACGCGTGCATCTTTAAAATGATTGAGATAGATCCAATGATCATCCTTAATGCACCATCTTCTTGTAGATCGGTGACGTGCTTGACTCCATTCAGCACCATGTTATTTTTGTCTCATAGGTGCTTCAGTTTTAATATCGTTGCAGTCAGCTATAAAAAAGATTGTTTTTTCCATTCATGTAGTACAAAAAGTGGGCCATTGGTTCGTAAAACCAATTTTTTTTTTGTTAACCGAAAAGTTTAGGCAAATAAAATGAAGTGGTTTTGATTCAGTATAGTGTTGTACTGATTGATATGTCACACTTACTCAAGATACAACCTGTCTGTTACGCCAAGTATAGGCTCCCAGTCCAACCATCTTCCCGTCATGTTCCCCATCTTCCTACTTCCTTTATTTTATGTACATTTAAAAAAATAAAATTTAATTTGAAATCGGTGCCAAAACATGCTTGTTATTCTTTTACTGTTCTTTGATTGGTTTTACTGACTTTAGCAACCCTTACCCTGCTCCACTGCTGCCTGACTTGGCATCTAAAGCCCCCCCCCTCTACGGACCAAATTCTCAATTTATTCTTTTATCCACTGCAAGTTAGAACTCTTCGTCTTAGGAAACGTCTATTATCTGCTACCCGCTTCTTAGATTTTGATTTAAAAACATTTTTGTTGCTACCAATTGAAAATAATTAATAAAAGACAAATATCGAAGCCACTGAAATCTTATTAACTACTTCAGTAGTATTATATGCGATCATAAGAAAATATCAGTTCTTTTAAAAGTAAATTTGAAATTTATTGTTTTTTTTGTTTTGTTTTTTAATATTATTTCATAGATGCGTAACAGGGGGAGTCCTGGAAATGGCCAGTTTCTCCAATCAGGTCCTGAGCGTATGTGGCTCTCGCGCCCTTGGTCTGCCTCCACTGGCTCGTATCCGGTGACGCGGCTGACGGAGGAGCGTGGGGGAATTCCCAAGACTCCGCTACCTCTTTCTCACGCATGGGAGCTGACAACCATGAGGATTTGGGAGGTCTCTGTGCTGTTTGTAAATACTGTATGAATTAGCGAGTGAATGAAAATTGTAAATATGGTATGAATGAAAACATTTATCACAATACCTTATTGCTCAATGAGGCAGATTGTAATTTTATCATAATAAAGTTGTGGTTCACTCTACTCAATATTATTTCAAAAAGTTCTTCCTTTGGGTGCTAAGTTGATTTAACGGTCAAAATATTTTTTACCACAATCTTGCTTTTGTCGATACTTTGCTTGAACTTGCCCACTTACAGTTTGATGAGCTGTCAATAACAATTTTATCATGACCACATAGTCGTCAAATTTTGAAGAGATAAAAAACCACAACCAGCATAAAACATAAACCGACACATTTCCATCCCTGCTAAATCGAATCCCCTAAATATCTTATTTCAGTTAAGACTTATTCTTGTGAGGTAATGTGACAGGTCTAGGCAACCTAGGTAACAGAAGCTGAATGAAACTACTTCAACCCTATAGATACCTCTTCCACCAAACCTTGCCATATTGTTTTTAAATTGTCAATTTGTCTCTAAATTTGAAATGTCTGACATTTAAGTACTTTTCTACGTGTATAGCCTCTTAGTAAAATTAGAGTTACGAACAAATCCAATATATTTATGTCTGTAATTGTCCATCTTGCGTTTTGGTTAACGGTTGTCAATCTCATCTCATTATAAAGCAATCCATTACACATGTTTATTATGCTTATTAGCTGGCTTTAGCGATATCCTTAATGTGTTGTTCCTTTTCCAATTGTGAAGTTTCACGAAATCGAAAGTTTCAAGGCTAGTGGTAATATCTCTTAGGGAACTATTAGCTTGCCATATCGAGAACACAACAAAACGTGGTAGCACAATAAGAAAACACAAATAACTCAATTACTACATGAATGCAATGCCAGAATGCAAACTACTAGTGATGTTAATTTACTAATAATTCTGTTGGCTTCGTAGACTTTTTAAGTCTCAATTAATATGGGTCTCACCACGATTCCAGGTAATAACTTGAATGATTGATTGATTTTATGATATAACTGATGACAAGAATTAATCAAGAAAAATAAAAGATAAAGTATTGTAATACATAAATTTTAATAAAAAAATTAGTAACAATATAACGTAAATGTGGTAGATAAACAATACTAAAACGACTCGCGAAAACATGAGACCTAGCTGCCAAGTACATCCATAACTTTTTTGACGAAACATTTATAGAAATACGGGAACTTTATATTGTTTTTGCTGTAATAACACAGTTTCAAATGCCTTCCCATATTATTCAGCATATTGCTGGTCTCACAGTAATCGCATTTTTGTTATTGCATATTTTTCATTTTTAGTTACATTTTTGTGTGTAAATAAACATATATACGTGTAAACATTTTACCGTTTTTATCACATATAAATCCCAGCAATAAAAAAAAGAAATAACTAAGACTGGAACTTACACGTATGTTCTTTAGAGCAAAATATTTCCTGCACCATCAAGTATTGTATTTTCTAAGGCATTTGAACTAAATTTAGGTTTATTTGGTTTTACACAACCATCCGTCTATTATTATTAAAATTTGCGAAATTTGAAATTTTCTGCTTAAATTTTATGACATCAGATTGTCTTAAATGTTATGTCGTGTAATGTTTATATAATATATATGTTCAAAGAGAAAACAGTGCTCCTTGAAAATCCTTAAATTTCCAATCTGAACACATTACTACAATATACGCCTTATTTTACCATTTTTGTTGTGTTGGTACAACTTCCGTTATCACGATTATATAAGTGATCAGGAATTGTTGTCATTTTGCCTGGTGATCAACCAACTACCTAAGGAGCTGTTGGTAAGTCACGTTATAATAATAATAAGTCACTGTACCGCTATGTGACTCAGTCAATTATAAAAGAATTTTTTTGAGTTGCTATAAAAATCATAACTGTAACTGGGGTGAGATTGTCAGGATACTTTCCCGACAAAAAAGCAATTTATGACCCTAACGAAGACAGGATAAGATAAACGAAGTTCCTGTATCGTTTGTGAAAAAAGAAATGAACAAATTCATATTCCCCGATTCATCTGAGTTCGCTGCAGTTGAGAAAAACAGGCCTTGTAAAACGATAACTGTTGCCGGTGAAGCAACAAGAGGATGGTTGAAGATGAGAATGAGTTCGGCGATTCCATAATTTCCTATGTAAAAATTACATGTCAGTACAAATGATTTTAAAATATTTTAAGTATTCTTACATAATTTCTTTTACAAATTTTTTGGACGTTATACATATTTTTTTTAAATTAATAATTCGTCTCTTTCAATTGAATTATGAGAATTTCTAAGATATGATAATCTGCGGGACAGATTAATAGAACAGGTCGGATTCTTGGCTAAATACACTGAGAATTGATTATTTTTTTTAAATTTATGGAATACGTTACTCATAATATCTATTGATTTATTTCAAGTTGTGATTTTATACTAAAAATGTGAAAAATTGGTTGGTGAATGCCAAAAGTAAAGGGTAAAAGAAGAGGCCTGGTTGCCGAGTACATTCGTGATGCTGGAATTTTATATTGTTCGTACTGTAATAAGTTTTAAATTCCCAACATCCCCAAGTTGTTCAACATACTGGTATGGCAAAACATGAAGTAAACAAGGAAAGAAAGTCAAAGTTTTAAACAAAGTTTCTCAACCCTCATTTCATGAATTTCTCAGTAAAGTACACTGTTAGAAAATTACCTGACCAAAGCACTCCAGGAAAAAGTGTTTACCAAGTAAAACTGTAGTATGTTTTAAACAAAGAAAATATGTTTGGTAAGGAATAGAAGTTAAATCATGAATAAAAGTTGTTGCATTTGTCACATCGCATTGACTCTTCTGCCACTAGAGGAAAATATAGCTCTAAAGAAAGCACAAGTTATGTTGGACAAAGGGCTTGAAATCGGACTTCTGAGCATTCAGTGTAAAGAGATAAAAGAAAAAAAAAGCTAAGAGCAAGAAAAAATTGAGGAGGTGACATTCTATATTTGTAACACATCCAAGAGGTTTTCGAAATACGTTTTAAAAAAGCACGCCTTACTTAAGATATATTAACGAAATTCTCTAAGAAACGCTGGTTGGTTTTTGTAAATGTTTAGCTATGGCTGCCGTATACGTCCTTAAATATAAAAAAATGAATAACATTAAGATTTGGTAAAGTAAAAAAATAGAGGCAACTAGCACTTGGGTTTAATAGTATATTTACATGACATTAAACATAAACAAAAATTATTCTTTTGCAAGTATCAAGTATTTTTTTTTATTTGCTCCTATTTTACCCTGAGCTTGCGTTCCTATGAGCATCCCTCTATGAGCATTCGCTGGAGCGAAGGACTTCTTTCAAGTAAGCTTCTGTCGTTGGTTAAGCACAGTGCTTTACACTTACGGTCCCACATGACGAAAACCATATCAGCTTACAAAGGCTAAAAGATAAAAACAGTAGCGGGCGAATAGCAGGCTTCCTAGCAGTGCAATGTTTACATAACAATAGTTAATAACAAGAGCCGGGGCCCGCCTCAAGCGAGGGGAGTGGAACTATATAAGCGGGCAGCACCAACCCCTCAGCACTCAGTCCTCAGCTAGCAGCACAGTCCAGGGATATGTACAAGCAAACAGTGAGTATCTCGTATGGTATCCAGCTACTCATTATCTCGTCCAGTATCTATGAAGTCGGCCATTTTGTAGCATCAGCTCCTCGAACAGAAGGACAGGCGATTTTTCAAATTGTTATATCTCAAAATTTATTCGAGTACATTTGTCGCGAATGACAAAATATTATTAGTCGGTAAAAATCTAGAGCCTAGTGAGCTAGAACATGCTTTCTTATTCTACAGATTTTTGTCTCTGTGGTGATGTTATTGTGATGGTTAATACTAATTATAAAATTAATGAATTTAAAAGAAATTTCGTCGTTTCCTTTGCTTTGACACCCATAAGTACTCCTTAACTTAAAAGGGAGGATCAAAGACCAGTTGCCACCAATTTATACGCAGATTAAGAATGGCAAGACTCATGAAGGCTGACCAACGTCTGTTCTTCCATTACCACAGTTCTGACATCCCGACTACAGCTAGACATTACGGTGCTAAAAATTAATTAATCTCTGACGGTTTTTTTTGGTTTCTGTGGGATGTTTTGTATATTTTATCAAATTTTCAAAGTCACGTACTCTCGGGAGACACTGCCAGGTCATAAAGACAAATAGTTCCCAAACACAAACTAGTATTTTATAATGACTTTTTAAATAAAAAAATCGTGAAATTTTGTCAAAACTTTAATAAATGTCTGAAAAAACCTTCCTTTTTTGAATATATGAAATTCTTGGGAACCCTCGATTAGGATTGATAAATGTCGGGATTCATTTGAATGTCCGGGTTTTTTTTTAGTTGTCTTCATCACATTGGCATGTTACGATTGATGGGTCAGTAACCAACCACTATACATCGTACACCAACCATATAAATGGTTACTTTAAAAGAAATTGTATAAAAGAGAACTATATTTACTTATATTCAATGTTATCATTTTTTACTTTTTGAATAACTGATAATTTTCTAGAATTACCAAGATTATATAGGATGTGTGTTTGTGAGGATACGTTGATGGTACCAAATACGATGAAGGGAAAACGGGTTGTAAGGGATCACTGATTTAAAAAGTTTATAACGTTTAGTGAAGAGACAAAAGTTCGACTCGGAGTGTCGGACCTAGTGATTTCACACCATGAATATATTACTTTAAACAATTTATTAAAATGCCACCTAATAACAAATGTGGTTTGTTCAATGATCTAGAAACATGATTTGTATTTTATAATTAGAATCATTCACGTACACCCTTTAAACTTTGTTCTTTAAGGTCTCTCTATGGTCGTTTATGAGGTCAATGTTTTAATGGGGTACCATCTAGACGGAATTCATCACCCGTGAATTAATCATCTTCTAACACTTACGGCACTGAGACGTAATTTCACCCACATCTCATGTGACTTGATACGAACCCACAATGCCAGAGTTGAAGTTGCCAACCCACTAATATTTTTGAGGACTAGCATGAATCCTAAAAACCCTTCCAACAATATTTTCTATAGTCCACGACATTTTTCCAGCTAGAGTGGTTTGCAGTCCTTGAGCCCTTCAGATAATTAAATTTATACATGCCCAGCAATAACCTAATATATTAGGCCTTTGTGGTCTAAAATTAACTTTGAGTCTTTATCAGCCAGCCGAGTCATAGCTCGTATTGTTTATTACATTTGCCTAGAATGGCTGTACGATAATAGGTTTATTATTTCATTATGATTGATTCGCTAAATTTAAAACCTGTGCAAAGATTTCACCGGAAGAGTTCTGGCCTTGTTGAAATATGGCTGCTAAAATAGCATTCGCAGTATTCATTTCAGGAATCCTGTTTTTATATTTTAATAAAATTGGTAAAAGTTTCTCTGATGATGTTTAGGATACCCCACCCGGTTTCATACCCAGTGAAAAATATTGTCTATACATGAAACTCGCACTATAGGGATTTGTGGCAATCCATTCATTGCGCATTGGAGGTATTACGATTACACCTAATAATCCTGGGGTGTTCCGCAATATTCAGTCAGCCCGTCACCCTTTGAGCACTCCACGCTGACAGCTGCCAATCGCTTAGCAGCTAATATTGAGAAATGCCCATGTATAAGAAGGTGCCTTGCGGGCACGTAGCTACAATTACATACCGCACACTACGATACCGCTGAAAAAGAACCATGCTTAATCCGGAGTCCTGTGGGATAGTCTATGCCTCGCCTGTGAAACGGCCTGTCTCACCTGGGTTTTTTGTTCATATTAGTACGTTCACCATTAGGGAAAGGTCTGAGTGAGTTAAATTTACTTAGACTGGAAATTATATTTTTGGAGTTACGCGAGGTCCTTGGTAAGAATATTTCAGCGTTCCTCTGCTGAAATGAATATTCTTCGACATAAGCTCAAGCTACTGTTGGTGATCCCTGTTGATACCAAAACTTGAACTATATACAATTCATCAGCCTTATAGTTTTATGTCAATATTTGTCCTAGTAATTACTTATTTCAATGTTTTTTAAACTTCTCCACGTCGTGCAGTCTTCCTGAAGTTCATCCAAGGCCTCCCATATCATCGCTAGTCCTCACGGCACAACATTCAAGCCCCGTATTCTTTTCGAAGAGAAACACTGTAATCATTCTCAGTTTATCACGGCATTTTTTTTTATTTTTAGCTGCTGCTTGTCGTTCTTCTTAAATTTAGCATTTCGAACTTGGCCAATCGGGTTACACAGTATGCTTGTTTTTAAGGCAAAGATTGGAGTATAGTTGTATTTGCTGTTTATGGAAAAATCTGATATAAATCATAAAACACCCTTAATAATACGAAACCCTAAAACCTAGCACAAAAAGCTCATAAGCTGTTTCTTGGCCCAACGTTTATTTTTAGTGACCTATGTGATCAAAGACAAGGTCGCTATTGACGATAAACAATCAATAAAATACCACAGGCGCATAACGGTCATATTGATTGTAATTCAACTTTTTGCGAGACGTGGTCATAAGAAATAAATGGTGGAAGGTTCCTTAATTACAGCGAGTTACTGCAACGGTCTTATGTCACCTAGTAACTAGTAACGAAACCTAGAACAGGAGTAGCGTAACAACAATGAGAATGTAACGGCATCCCGTTGTTAGTATTCGCTACTGTGATGCTAGTCGCTTTGTTGATGTGTTTTTTTTTTCCAAATTAGCTAAACTTTGTTAAGCCACATCATTGATGTGTATAATACCATTTAACGACATACAACTAAACAGTCATAATTATACACATTATAATGTGTTATTAACCAAAAATGAGGACATGATTATATTCTTATGGTTTTAAACGGGTCAGAAGTGACTGTATGTAAGATATTTTCCAAGATCAAATGAAAGGGCTATACTTTTAAACAGGTACAGAGGTATTGGCTTGCGTCTGGATGACTGTACGTATACTGTCATAAAAAAAAACAAAAAAACTTAACGACACATCAACAAAAATCAGTAATCTCACTCATCAGAATCACTATCATTTTCTTAGCATTTGAAAAACTACTGATGCCTGTGACCGGCTTAGTAGTTATGTCGGATGGGCTGAATAAATTTAGTTTTAATAAGCTTGTACGTCTTTTGATTTGCTTAAATGTTTATCCACGCGTGTTTAAAACAAATTTAGATAATAAGCAATGCAACAAACATTCTGCCATTAAAGTAAAATACATTTATGTATGGTAGGTATATTGAAATAAAAAATGCTAGGCCGCTGACCGTTGTGTCGACAAGAATACCGTTCTACTGTGGGAATAAATCTCAGTTGAACTATTTCATCAGTTTTCTTAACACCACTATTTGAATTTTTATATTATTTTAGGATCTTGGTTTATCAACTCATGCTTAACGTAATAAAATCGGCTGTCAATAAATATGAGTTTTATCTAAAGAAATAAAATTGCAGTAAATAATTAGGATTGAGCCACTGACAAAATAATTTTAGAAAATTATGTTCTGATTCATTAATAATTGCACACCTGCAGACCGTGGACAAGTGCGGCATTAACAAATTATTAAAACAAACCATTCATTCATATAATGACCGTGTAATCGATAAAAAGTAAGGCTAATCGATATTATATTTCAAATAGATTATTCATATTTCTGATTGTTTACCAAAATGGTCCATAAGAACGTTTCTCCAGCCCAACGTTAATGCAACGGAGCGTTGTATCACGTACTTACAAAACAAAGCAGTTGTGTCGCGCATGACGGAGCAAACGTACGACTGGGATAATTACTGCAGTAGAGCAATTGTTTCTTTTTACTCCTAAGGACTAAAGACTGGTGCAACGATATCCGTATTTTGATAACGGCCTGTGAAGAATTGAATAACGCGAGCCGACCAGGTGACCGCAAGTTACCTAAGGGTACGAAAAAGTATTAAATAATAGGGGGCCAGCCAGGGTGTGACACAGTGTGACGCAACTGTCGAAGGCAACCGACGTCGTTGCACGGGTGTGTAACTATAGGGACATTGTAATGATCCTATGTACTTTGTTCGTTCCATGTTCGACTGCTCACCCACTCCTGATTGGGACATTGAAATAAGTCGGTTTATTATTGAATTCGGCACCCGACTGATTAAAGCAGACAACCAATCATAATTTCTTTTCTGCTATAGGTAATGCTTATTAAGAGATAGTTGAAAAATATCAATGAAAAGTTTTCAATAATCAAACGCTTCATTGAAGTTATGATATGCAAGGGCGCTCCTTGTAGGGCATATTAGTTTCCCCTAGAGTGTTTTTGTAACATAATTTCATTAAAGATTTTAAAAAAAATGAAATGGTTTTGTAATTAGAGGGGAAGATGCCCATGTCTCATCTCAATTTTCATGAGCAGCAACTCATACTTACACTGGATTCATGGTTTGTATTTTGGGCTCAGTATGTAGGATTTTCAAATTAATCAGCTGTTCCTTACTCTATAAGAGCTTCTAAATTAAAACGTGTGCGATTAGCTCCAAGCTAACACCTTTATGAACTATATACTCCAATCAATTGTAATGTACATAAAAAGTAGTATTGAAGAAAATTTATTTTGTGTTACAGATAATAGTAGCCCTGGTAGGCCTTGCCTCCGTGCTGGCCCAGGATGATGGCTTCGACTACAGCTCCTACAAAGCACCTCCCCCAGCCATCCTGATGCACAAACAAGCCCTGCGACATGATGGAGCCTTCAACTATGTTTTTGCTGCCGACAATGGACTAAAGCAGGGAGAAACCATTGCTCCTGATGGTACCAGGCAGGGCGCATACTCTTACGTTGACCCCAATGGCCAGACTATTTCTGTCAAGTATACAGCTGGTAAGGATGGCTTCAGGATCCTGGAAGGTGCCCACATCCCCAAGCAGCAGCCAGCCCCACAGGGACCCCCACAGTATGTGTCCCCCACCCCACAGTACACACCTCAGGCCAGGAGCCAGTACACACCCCTCAGGCAACAAGAACCCTCCTCCTTTGAAGATGATGGCCCTGCCCCCACCCCCCTCCACAGGCCACAACCTCTACCAACTTTCAGATCACAGGTGAAGCCAGTCCAGGAGTACGTCCCCAACCCTGAGGATGAACACAAGGGACCTCATTCCTTTGGAACAGGATACTCATTCGAATTTGGAGGTTAAACCTAGTCAAAGTTCATAAATCTGTTTTTTTACTTTTATACTTTTGTGTGTGTGTTATTGTACAAAATTGTTAAATTACAACTGTTAATTTTTATTTTTAGTTATTTATGAAGTTTTATTTAATACTCCATATGCCTTCCCTTACTTACACTACAAACAACCATAAATTTAACTACAATACAAAATACTAACCGTAGAAATGATGAAAGTTCATTATTGATTTATTTTGTTTAACCAAGAAAATCAGTTTGCATCAACCATATGATTATAGAAACATATTCAGTATGATTGAAGGGGTTTAGTATGAAGAATGTAAAATAAATGTGATTTATAACCAAAATTCACTTAGGACTTTGGACTCATATTCTCTCTAAGCAATGTGAATTAATATAAATAAATTCAATCAGCAATTACTATGAATATCTCACTAATTTTCAATTAAATGCTGAATTAAGTCTAAAAAAATTGATATATTTAAACCAATCTAAAATATGTGGTAATTTCCTCAAACATTGAAATTTATATCAGTAGGTTTCTGCTTTTCTCAAAATAAGGCTTCTATTTTTTTTTTTGCTGCCTCCACAATGAAAGAAAAAAGAAAAACTATTTTTCAAAATCCTACAACGGAACTAAATTGAAAGACCAATGTAGTTTATTAATGTTATGCAATTTGAAAAGAAAATTAATTATATGCACTAAAATATCATGAATAAAATTTAATAGAAGTCAATGAAATATCATTCAGCTGATAAGATGATAAAAGCAAAACAATGATGGTGTATTTTAGTAGATGAGCCTGTTCTACATAACCTACGTTAAACAGAAAATTAATTAACAAATTTATTAGAAGATAAATAAAATTACATCAGTTAAAGGAAATCATAACGGATATTAGACTCTACATTAATTTTATAAAATTGTAATTATACTTTGAAAGATTAATAATTATTGTAATGAAGCTAAATTAATTCGAAGGTTTATTCCAAACTTTTCTTTTAACCATTCTAGTACCATGGGGTCCTTTTAGGACCCCACACAAATTTTGTTTTTATGATAATTTTGCAAGTCCACCATTAAGTCTTGTGTCTTTCCATTACTTTTGTACCCAAACTATCTGAAACATATATAATCAGAAATAGGACTGTTAAGAGTGGATTCTTTAATTTATATAGAATAATTTTTGTTCAAAAACGTGACTGGGTTTCTTCCAGGACCACCATGATACTATGAGGGTGCCATTCTTTTAAAAAAGAATTTTAGAAATAAGCTCTGAGCACAATAACCACTACCGAGAACTGTCAATCATTGTTTATATTCTCATCTTTCTGTTAAAATTTTGTCTCCTTTGTTTTCTACACATGGACAAAATAATGGTAATCACATATTTTTCGATAATCCACCTCCATGCCCACCTACTTTACTACAACAGCCTACAGCTGTTATTAAATGGAACATACAGTTTCTTCTCCTACAAGAGAATTGTAGAAGAGGCCAGATGCATCACTCATCAGCAATAAGATAAATCTGATGATGAGCCCCTGGAAGTAATGGAGCACGATTTTGATATGGTTTCTATTGCGTCTGATGTCGAAGATGTCTAGGAGATTCAAGAACAACATGATTACTTTAATTAGAATACTTAAAGTATTAATAATACTTTAATGAGAAAAAAAAAATGTTCCCCCAGAATATTCACAATCCAAGGTGGAAAACAACATGTATTTTTTAAAAGCAATTAAAGAGCTTTTCCTCTGGTTAATTGACATTTTGAGGTTAGATTCATATTCAAAATCTAAAACTCTGTAACAATGCTCATTTTAAAATTCCTACCCACTTTTGGAAGGCCTCAATGCAGAAAAAATGTCAGAGACCCCCATGGTACTTTGTGTTTCACAAGACACGATGGTACTCGGAGGGTTAATGAAAGTGATTTTTATATACTCTTTCTACGAATCTCTTTACCCAGGATGTTCCTCCTGATCTAATTTCTGAAAGCATTTTAAAGCTTAGTTTAAACCTTAAAACAACAAAGAAGTGTTAATTTTATTTTGACCCCAAAAATTTTTTTTCTCCCATATACGTCTTATATTACAAATCCCACACTAAGTTTGTAGGCCACCATGGTATACCGATTAAGCTCATCAACTTAAAGCAACTATAAGCACTTCCCTACTATACACTTAAAACCTTTCTCTGCAGCATTCCATTTTTATTGCCTCCAGGAAAAAAAACCATTATTATTAACATAATATTAATTATAAACATTATATAAAAATTAGAATCATTATATTGATTTATTTAATTTGATTTATTTTTCATGACATAGGTATTTGTAAATAAATAATAGTTTAGTATTTTTTTTTTTTGGTTCTGAAACTCTTAAAGACTTGTCAAGCTCAAGGTCACCTATTTTAAATTTTGTGAGTCTTATCATTATAAAATTTCTTTTCTTTTTTTTTTTTAATGCCTTTGTAGTGTTGCCTTTGATCATTGATTACATTCCCAGCTAATCAGATTCACTATTATGTTCAGGGATAATTCGCATGTATCAAGACAAAAAACGGTAAAGTTTAAAACATTACATGCTAGCACAGGTCTAATATTTATAGTACTTATGATAGTTATTTATTGTACTCTTTTCAATTCATAATTGGTTAATATCATAATATAATGGATGATAAAATAATTAGCATGGTTGTGGGCTACTCTTCAATGGATTGAATGAAAAATTAACTTTCTATTCAATCTACTGGCTATACCTACTCCACTATCATCTCTCCTCCAACTCACTCATTGCTTATAACTGTATCCTGTCTTAAAATCTTAACATACGACTACCTCACTTTGCAATTAGAGGACATTGGATACAGAGAAATTTAAACCGTTAATATTGAAATCCCACTATCCCCTATCCAATATTTTCATTCAGTCATAATTTTTGGTAAAATCATTAATCAGATGTTCACCTGGAAGGGCCATTATTTCCAGATAACTTCCATACCAGTTTAAATACTTAGCGGATATTAAATACAATTTGAATTGTCTCGTCTCTTTTCCAAACTTTGTTTATGGCTATGGCAATGTCTTAAGATCTTAAGGACACACTGAAGTCCAATCTTCTATTTATTAAGATTGGCTTCCTGATCTTGAGGGATTCCTACAAATAGCACCATTACTCTGAATATGGTTGGTTACAATCGCTATGATACCAAATGATGTCAGTGTTTACTTGAGCCCTTCCTTAATCTGATGAATTAATCATATCATCATATCAACCAACATATATGATATTAATATTATCATATCAACCGATAATTATGGTTTGATTGGATCTCCTTCAATTTAAATTCTCTATTAGCTTCCATAACACAGAAATGAGTAAATTTGATCTCTTCATCAAGTTCGCAGATCTGGATTTATAATGGTTTGTACCTGATTCAAGAAATGGACATCAGGAGATCCACCTCTTGGTCTATTTGCCAGTCTCCTTCTCCTTTAAGTTTCTCTCTATTTCTCTTGACATCCAAAACTGATGCAGGTATTAGTTCTAAATGAAAATAACTCTCAAAATAAAAATGAAAGAGCTAATGTGCATTTTTTATTTTAATTAAATAATCATTGCTATTATTAAATATAAGAAAACTACCAGTAATAGCATGATTTATTAATAATGAATTTCTGTTGCATTATTGTATCATTTATAACAAATGGTATGAATGAGATTATTTATCCTATAATTTATTTAGCTCATATTCTAATTTTTATCAAATAAAGATTAATTACACAAAATTGTTTATTCATTTTATTTTATGTATCTTGCTTTTGTTTTTTTTGGGCTTTTATTTCACTTTTCTTTGCTAGACAGTTATTTTTGTTATTCATTTAGGTTAAGGGGACTTTTGCCCCATAGTAAAGTTTTTTTTTTCATTGATTCATTCTTGCCTTTTTGCAAGATTGTACAGAAGTAATATGAATGTTTATAATCATAATAAATAACAGACTGTCCTAAGAGTGTATTGGAATACCAAGCATAGCTTTATGCAGTTCTTAAAAAGTTAAAATGAATAAAGATTACAACACAGTTTGTGAATTGTGAATAATACTATTTCTGCATTAATGAAGATAGTTTTATATTGAAAATTGGTATTTCATTGAATGTAAAGAAATATCGGAGATAATGAATTAATAAAGGTTATCAGCAGTAATAATAATGAAAATTTTAAGTTCATATTTATGTACAGTATATTTCTCACAATAAGAAACAACATTTTTTTTTTAACTAATATTAAAATTTTAAACTAGACCAACATTAAAATCTAAATTTAAAAGTTAACAGAAACATTTTACTTACCAATGATAGACACTTAGACACAGAAATAACTAACATTGGATGATAGAAATTTATATTTAAATATATCACCAAAAAAAGAAGATACACATCGACATAGTGTAAAAATTTACTTTGCTAATACTGTCGCTTTCAGTTAACTATAAAGTTAGAAAACAAAGTCAATGTTGCACCTTCCTTGTATAGTAATTATATAGAACATAGTGTATTTTACAACAATGAAAGATTTAATGTTGAGAGCTTCTCTGAAATAAAGAAACTAAAATTACAAAGAAACTAGCATTTAAATCTCACCTAAAATTATTAATATTTTGGTATTATTTATCAGTCTGTAATATTATTAATAATAAATTTATTTAACTAAATTGTTTCATTCTGTCCAAAATAAATAAATACATTTACAGCTCTTGTGATGTAAGCCTATAGTAAAAATTATAAAAAAGGAAATATAAAATTATACTAATTAAGTAAAATATTTCAATTTTCCTAAATTAATACAATTCATTTGTTCTAAAACAAACTCTCGTATTTCTATAATATCATTCAGAAATATTATAAAATAAATTAATAACAATATTAATATAGATACAACTTCCCTTTCGGGATAATTTAAACAAAAATAAATAACTTTGTTTTAGTTAAGATTAATATTATAATTTACAGGTAGTTTATTTATTTTTTTTTTGGATGTTAACACTATACTTTATAAGTTTAATAGATACACATATATTTATTTGCATTATTAACCTTAATGGATCACTCAAAAATATATTCCTAAATACATGGATTTGAACAGTAAATATCTATGGTGGATTTTATACTCTAAAACATAGCACATAATTATATTTACAAGTAAAAAAATTTCATTCTCTAAAATAAGTCAATTATTATCTAATTTAAACCGTTATTTAAATATCAACCTGGAAAAGTAAACATTTATTCCTCAATATTAGAATAAGTTTTAGCAAACAGACAATCTAGTAAGTACTTTTTTTCTAAAATTTAACATAACAAAAACCATAAATAATTTTTACAACAATCTGAAATGTATCTATTTCAAGATCAAAACTTTTTATAGTTTTGATAATTTAATATTATCATAAATTTTACAAATATTAATAAAAGTATTAAACTTTGTTAATCAAGCTACAGTAATTGTTCATTTATTTTAACCAGCTACATAACATTATGAAAGTTTTAAGTAAATTCATGTAAAAAATGAACAATATAACAAGCATTAATTTTTTTCTAATGAAATTACACATTTCATGGAAACTTAATGGTTTCACTTTGCAATCAATACATGGGACCAATTGCTATTAAAGTTAATTTGTGCCCAGATAGGAGAAATTCATATAACTAAAATTAAATTAAACATTAATTCGTGATTACATCTTAATAATTTAATGTAAAATAATTTGTTTACTACTTGCAAAATAAAAACATTATAAATGCCAAAGCATGTTTAATGGCCAAAAATCCAGAAGAATATAAAAACATAGAGCTAATCAGATTTACTTATTTTTCAAGTGGAATTACTTGAGCATAATACATGTATCTACATAATTAAATGAACCTTATGGTCATATATATTTTAATATTATCAAATTCCAGATTTATACACACACATAACACAGTAGCTCATTTGTTGTAGTAAAAATATGAAAAATTGAATTATGATTTAGATTAACTAATTTGGCATCATAGAAAATAAGATATAATAAGCAATAAATTATTTAACATTATTAAGAAAATGAATATAAGAAGATAATTTTTAATCAATATTTTTTCTTCAATAAACTTCAAATACAAAAATCATCCCACAACATTTTTACTGTTAATAAACAATAGTAAAAATATTAAAAGTAGTAGTAGTTGTAAAATAGTAATAGTAATATTAAAAATATTTACAGCTATATAAAATATTGAAAGAAATATAACTAATGAATATTGGTATGTATAAAGTTTTAATTATAAAATTATAAGTCAAAATTGAGCACGTATTTATGAAAAACATGTACAATAGAAACACAAATTTTTCATGTTGTCCGCAGTTAGGGTGAATTAACTTTTGTATGGTTGTTTATTGAAGATATAGAATATTAAATTGCCATGCAGCTGTAAGCTATTCAGAAAACATGCTTCCATTTTAAATTAATATGCTTTATGATCAAAATTAAATAAAAAGAAAATGTATGTAATTTCTAACTTGTGACAATTTTAATGTGCAAGAGAAGTTGTCGAGAGCATGCATTTGGTCCATTAGAATAATTTTTTAATACATTTATAAATTATCTGTACATAAAAACTTAACAGTTTAAAACATTATTCCCTACTTTTAGTCTATGTACAACAGCCACTAAAGGATAGGGCTTAACAAGAAAAAAATTATTGCATTGTTGTCCAAAATAGATAAAATCAAATGAAGTAAAACTTATAAGGTATATACAATGAAAATAAACGCTTTATTTATACTGGAAAGATGTTGGTTTGATAGTTTGCAATAAGAGGTAGATACCTAACCAGAGTCACCCTGGAGTAAAGGAGTCGATGCTGTTATACTGTTGTGGTTTGCCGTCGGCTTGCTGACATTATTCTGATGCCTAGGAAGAATCGGGGAAGTAGGGGTGTTGCCAACAGAAGTGTTATCAGAGAGAGTATTCCCACTGATAGGGCTGCCTTCAAGGGTCCCAAAGCCGGCGGGTTGACTTGTAGCATTGCTGAGTGTGCTCCCTGGAAGTGTATTGTGTCCAGAAGGTTCTTGTAACTCCGCTGTAGCCTCTCGCTCACCAACCAGCCAGTATGTTACCATTTTTCCTTTTCCCTAGAAGGTAATAATTATTGGAAGCAGTTAAAAAAATCAAACATTTTAATATAATTTTTAAATCATAAATATATTTTTGATGATTTGAGTTCCTGTAATTTTTGTAGTAATATTAGTATTATTTATATGTAATCCCACGCAGAGTTTTGAAATATTAATCTTTATTATTTCATCTTTCAAATATTTAATCCATCTCCAGTAAATTACAATCCATAATGGGTCATTGCCTGCTCATTAAGATTCTACCATCTTGGTGTATCTTGTGCAACCATTCAGCAAGCTCTAGTTCCTAGCAGATATTTTGTATCATCTGTCATACCACCCAATCATCTTGTCTTATGGAGTATTTTCCCATTCATTTTCTTCTTATTTCTGTTCTGATCAAGTGGCTTACCGAACTTATGTTTCGTCATCAAACAGTTAGAACTACAACCTCATTACCAAAGAGATTATGGAACTTTATGTTTTGTGTTTTTCATTTCCTACATGTCTGCCCCTTCTTCACTAGTAAAATAATTCTGGAGCCTAATTTATACTCATTAGCAGAATCAGCTTTGATAGGATGTGCATTCGTTCCATCACTTAATAGAGCTTTAACCTGATGCCATTGCTCAAAATTTTTAGAAGTCAACAAATATATGGTGAGCAGGATAGTAGTTTCCGCTTTTCTAAAATTGTCAATGAGTATGGATCTAGACGATTGGATCTATGATCTTCTGAACATTAGTCCAATTAGATTCCTAATTTTGGGATTCGAGTTGCTATTTATTCTAGTTTAGCAGGTATTTCTTCCACTATCAGATTATAAGGATGAGGTGAATATTTTGACTCCGCATTTGAATACATCCAATGATGTTTTCCATTTCTTGAAATATTTTGAGGAATGGGCACCGACTATAGTTTTTTTCTAAAATACTTCCAAGAAGCAGGTTGTTTCATCCGCATAAGGTACTGTAAATATGAATAAACGTTATGGAATATCATAGAGATAAAAATTATATCCAAGCAAAATTACCTTCATTTCAATTTCTCCTCTTAGTTCAAGTTCAAATGTTCCAAAAGTGTCCAGGACTTCTTTGGTTTTGGGAGAAACGTGAATTCTAAGGGCTGAAAAGTTATAACCAGTAATTTAAATGTCAGTTTGACAAATAATTATTAGTATCTCTTGATCACAAATATTGATGAATTCACAAATGAAATTATGTATTAAAGAGTTGATGAAATAAAGTTGCATACCTTCCCCGTTTGATTCCATTCTTGATGATGTGTTTACAGTGTCCCCAAAAAGACAGTATCTTGGCATCTTTAGACCAACAACACCAGCGACACATGGACCTAGAAAATTTAACAATAATCTGTTATAAATAATTTACCTTAAGTATTATTTAAAATAAGTTTTTATTTTTAAACTGATACCTACCATCAGTTTCTTGTGATGGTAGAAGTAGGTTATAAAAATTCAAATATGGGTTTCTTTGTACACTATGAAATGTCAGACACTACTGCTTAGACTCAATTATTATGTTTGGTTTATCAAAACTGTTGCTACAGCTTTAGTTTTGGTAACTATCATTATATTTTTTGTTAAATATTTTTTGAATATTCTATCCATTGAATCACATTCTTAGTTCCCTCTAAGGTAACTATCAATTTATTGATACACATACATTTCTCCCATCAGATAATAAATACACATCATTCTGGGCTGCTTATTATTGCTAAGATAATGCAAATTTCTATTATGATTATGATTATTAATCTTATAAGTTCAAAATATGTGATTTGTACTGATTATTATTGTCTTTATCAGACATTTATTTTCAGATAAATTTATAAAAAATAATGGTTTTCATTACTTGTAATTAAACTATTTAAATCCAACCACACTCCAAATAAACACTTAATAAATATCATAGTCATTACACAATTAAGATTACTAAAATAATAAATAATTAACAACTTACCAGTGTGCATTCCAATTCTTAACTTTAACTGATCCCATGGTCTATGTCTGATGGTGAATGTTTTAACCATATGAAGTAGTTTCAATGACATGCGTGCGATTTCTCTTGCATGTAAATTTCCATTCCTCATTGGTAGACCCGACACTACCATATAAGCATCCCCAATTGTTTCAACCTAGAACAGAAATATTTAAAGTGATTTGACCCTAATTCAATGATGTTACAATCTATAAGGAGGGGTTCGAAGAAATATTTTCATTGAATAGAGAAGTAAATCTAAAAGAAAATGTCAACATGGCTGAAATAACATATATTAAATACATCCAGTAGCATGATATCTGTTGAAAACTTAAGCTTTCAGCTGAAAGTAACCTAACCAATTTTTTTCAATAATATATTTTTATTATATGCCAATCCAAGAAAAAAAAATAAAAAACTGAACTGATTCATCCCATTACAAAAAATTGCAGTATTTAATATTGATAGATAATCTTGCAAATAATATGTGAGAGTAAATGGCACAGATCGTGTAGTTAAAGTAAAGTTGCTCTGCTTATACTGTGTCAAAGTCAAAACCATGGTATACACAAAACAATTTGCTGTAAACTCATCAAAAGAATGTGTTGGCTTGCTTTTGATTGTCATTTTATAAATATTATTGTTACTGTGTTTATTTTATTGTGTGTTGTATGTATTTTACTTCTGCTTTCATAAAATACACTCAATTAGTAATAACTGGCTGATGGCAAAGATGCATTGAGCTTGACCTTCATTGTTTTTTTGTGTTTTCGATATAATTTTGATTTATTAATCAAGATTTGTATATTTTAAATTAATAAATTCAAATATTGTATTTTTGTATGCAAGTTTTATTTGACTTGATTAACAATTCATTAATCCTTGTACATGGAGGCCGACTGAGGAGGGTCGAAATGAGGGCCACGAGAAAACAAAGCCTTCATTTCCCACAATCTATTTTCAGCTGACATCTGCTTTTATTCCTCAAAACTTGAAAAGTTAATATGAGTATTTGATAAGAAGTATCTAAATCTAGTTAATTCACAGATATAATTTAAATATACTGATGTTTTAATGATTAGGATTGGTCTGATATATTGGTTATAATTATTATTTTTTTAATTCCAACAGCTTCATCTCTTTTTATTTATTTGAGTTTTTCTTCCTGAGTAAATTTCTTTATATTTGTTTTAGTATATTACGATATGATGATTTACTCAGGTTTTTTCCTTACCAACATGAAATGGTCTGTAAATGTAGATGTGTGAAAAGTTAAAAAAACAATAGTTTCAATGTTTAATTTGCTAGCGCATTACATAGAATAAAAGAAGATTTATAAATGTTTTTAATTAATAATGGTTGACTGATGATGTTTTAGCATCTTAAATTAAGACTCAGATTAAAAAAAACAAAACAAAAGACTGAAAATCTAATGATTACGGTTACATAATTATGGAGATATAATTCAATAGTATTTGTTTGCATTGCCTAGCTCCAATATTGTTTAAAAGGAAATTGTTTGTTTTTGAAAAAAAAATGAATAAAGACTGCGGTATAACCTATGGACTTGTATACCTTTCTTTAGTTGATAGTTCAAGACATCAATGCGAAGGGGAAACACTGCTATCCCTGTACAAAATGAAATAAGGATTCTTTTCTAATCTTTCCAATTGAAAAACATCTGTCATTATGACCAAAAGGATTACAATGTACGAAGTACGATGTTCTGTGGTCAACAATGACCCCGAAGCTTATCTCTGAGGGATTAAATTCACTTGAGTATTTCTTCTTTTAACAGTTTCTGCAAATATTACTACTCCTCGAGTTGTACGAAGAAGTTGAGCAGCCTCAGTAGCAGTTGAAAACCGATTCCGAAGCGTGCGTAGTAGAATAAACCGGTCATCTCTTGGCTCTGTCACTCGTGGCCTGCGATTCACTTTATCCGGGTCTTCGATTGCACAAACCTAGCCTCATGGTAACGTGTAATTGCTCTTCAAACAGTTGTTTAAAGCAAACTCAATGCACGGGTTGCATATCTTCGGTTACGGTCATCTTCTACAAAAGCAGCAACAGAGGCTACTTGCTCTACCGTCTATACCAATTTTTAAATCAAAATAAAACAAAAAACCATTTGCTAAATTTTAAGAGCAGTGTTAATCAAAAGAGAATCGGAAGCCGAAATAATTCTATTAGGGAGCAACTATTTGAATTTTTATAAGAGCGCCAAATTTTGGGGCATTGTATGTTGCATAAGTTCATTGGAGGCCCCAGCCACAGTAGTAAAAATGACAAACAAGTTCGGATCATAATAATAACAAATTACAAGACTTTGAATAAGATCAATGAAACGGTAAGAAAACATTAAAATTATAGAGGGGTGGAGTTTTTTTTTAAGGGGGGGGAGGTAAAAGTTTCGGGCTATACGAAAATTTGTCGGTAGGGAACATCGTAAAAGCAATCTTACATAATACTTAAATATCCACGAATTGTAATGTTAGTGGTGCAATACAAAATATCACCCGCCATTACATATATATTTTTTTAGTATTTTTCAACTGTTTTTTAAAATATTTTTTTTCTGGCTTCATTAGTTAATTTATCATGAAAATAAGATTTTTTTATTATGCACTATATCGCTGTTTTTATTTTGTTGTTATTATATTCCAGCAGTAGCAGGAATAGATGTACAAATTACATCTCGCGTTGAAAGTGAGAACTTGACAATAACAGGTTATTGTGCCAAGAGTATAAGTAAGGCCTTTTCAACGCTCGGACTTCATATCCAACTTCTCCAATATAACGGAAATTGCCTCGTCAAAGTTTTGGAAGCGATAGCTGTTTGGAACTAACTCTAATTGAAATAGTACAATATGTTGAAAGAGAATGTTTTCAACTCTGCTAGGTGGTAACAGAGACTAAATTGTTTTAATTGCCAGTGTTTGATTGCAGTTATGCAGTCTTGTTCTCACTTGTGAAAGTTAAACAGTTTTGTTCCCATTGTAAATCTACACAGTTGCTGCTTTGTATATCATCAGTCTTTGTGATAAAGGGAATAGTCCAAGCTTAATAAATGTATCCAAGTATCTGAGGTCTTGAAATGTTTTTTCTTTATAACAGAGATCAATCACGTTTTTTTATTTTTTCAATAGCATAAATTATGATATACTAATAATGAATGGAACTATACCCAAAAATATGTTTAAATATTTAAAGCGCACGAATATAAAAATGAACACGAATTAAAGGACGCAGAATGTCACACACCAACCAAATACAGAACCGTTTTTTAGAAGGATAAACAATGCAGATCATGGGATCGTTTTTGGGTAAATAACTTTCAATGGTTTCCCATATAAGCAATAACATGATAAGGAGCGTCGCCGGCGAGAAAAAAGGCAAATGACCTCCTGCATTTCAGCAACAACCGTGTTGAAAGCGTTTGGTTTAGGATTTAATGAAAAATAAATCAGGTCAAACTTGATGCTCTATCCTGCAACCAGATGACCAGAAACTAAGTAAGAGAAAGGTCTAAATATAAGTTGGAGTTTCTAAATGCATTCCAAATCACTCCCAGTTTTTCAGATTAGAGGTAACGCAATGCTTACTTCCTCAGTATCAATTCATCTGTTCGAAAAAACTAGAGGGATCACAGAGGAACATGATGGAGAATTAATGACATTTAAAGGAATACTGACTTCGGTAAATGCCGTGGACAATCACATATACCAAACATGACTGCCTAAGCCGGAAGTGGTATTTGTCTTTTTAATCTCTTTTCTTTTCTTTGCTGAAGATTTAGGGTTCTTGTATAAAGATTGGACTCTCTGCGTTGTAGAAAGTGGTTTTTACTTGCAATATTAAAACTTTAAAATTTACAGCTTAGAAAGTATTTGGTAGATCAAAAACATGGACTCCAGCTAATGTTGAAGACTTGGATCTCATTGAAATGTTTAAAAAAATTCCTTGAAAGATAAATTCAAGTCGAATTTAAGAACCCTATGAATTTGACATTGACCCAAATTTAGGTAGGCTGGCCAAATTGCCTCAACGGATGAAGAATTGATCACAAATAACATTCTCTCTGAGCTCCTTTACAGACGCCGAAGAGTGGAGAGACCGAAGCTACGTCGACAGGATTTTGTAAAAAAAAATACCAGAATCTTTGAGGCCCACAATGGGAAGGTGAATTCACAAAAGAGGCCTAGAAATCGCTGTTGAAAGAGGTAAAGACTCGTAAACTTGTTGTATTAACACGTTAAACAAGCAAGTATTTAGTATATGGCATGAAACGAATTGAACATTTCATGGTGTGTGTGCTGTTTATATTGTTATATATTTACATATTCATTTCAATTTTAAAATAATTAAGGCAATTTACAAGAGGTTCCACCTTTCTATAATTCAATTTTCTAAACCACTTTTTCATTTATGTAAAGGAATTTTGGCATCAGTTTTAATTTTATGATACGCGAGAGATCTTATTTAGACCAAAAAAATACATAAAACAAATAATCGATTTGCTTTAGAACGCCTTTTTGAATCAATGTTCAACTTCAATGAGTTTATATAAAAGTAAATTAGTTGTTGTCCAATCTGAATGCTGTTTAATTTCATCTTAATTACAGTGTTATAAATGTCTTAACACATCGCTGTAATTATAAACATACATGTTGTAAGAGTATAGACAATAGAGTTGACGTAGCCCTGCTAGGCAATCAAAGCTTAACCTTAATATTCATAAGACCATATAACGCCCATAATCCTTAATAAACAAATATATCACCAAGCAGTGTGAGCTGATAAAGGATACTGTTATATCGTGAAACATAGTTCTCATATATAGAAGTTAAAATAGTTCTAGTAGTACAATTAGTAACTTTATTTATTGTTGTTGGCCGTAGATACGCCAACCTATGCGTATTTGAAATCTGTAACTTGTAAGCCACGAAAACGGGATTAAGAGAAACACAAGTTTTCTTTTAAAATATATTTGCTAGGGCAATATTAATAAAATGAGAGGGACTGCTTTGTCGGATTGGTATTGGATCGTAGTTAGGCCGTGGCGACCGCACGTGACGATGCGAGCGAACAGAGTAGAGGAGTTGAATGCCAGCTGCCGAGGTAGAGAGACGTGCCAGTTTCTGTCGGAACAGAGGTCCCAAAGCTGATTGTAATTTATGTGTCTGAGTTCTAACCCTGGAATGGATGAAATTTTATGCCGCATGTGGTAGATGATTGTAAGTTCACATGATCATAAAAGTTACCACTGTCTAGATTAGTATTGAATTCATGACATTATTAATGAAAGAATAGAGCCTGTATTGAAAAGAGTTAGTTAAGATCATGATACTATCCGCATAGTTGGATAAGATTTTATGACGTTCTTGTTTTCTTTAATAATTTATAATTTAAATATGTACTGTTAAACTTCGTTAATAATATTCTTCTTCTTATTAAAATAAATACTTTATGGATTATTTTTTATTTCCTATTTATTGTTAAAAATCCTACCTAAGTACCGATATTAATCTTTTATATTTGATAAGTATCTCTTAAATTCGTCCATGTCATTATTATTAACACGAGTACTTTTGGAAAACGAGGCATAAGAGATATGTAGGAATCAAGCCTTTTTTATATGTTGGTCTTTGTGATTATACCGAGATTGATCAAACAGTCAGTCCAGCTGGAGTATTTGCGCGTGGCATCGCCATTCTTTTGGTTTTACTATTGCAAACAGACGGCCTATGTTTGGAAGGTAAGTAGCATGTGAGTATATAGTGGGGATCAATTTGTATATCAGTTCATTAGGGGAGGATAATTACCCTGCTACCACCGAGAACTGTCAGTTCAAGCGAGGTGTCGGTTACGATATACTGATTGGTGGGACTTGTTCTATTTATGCTGTCTAGAAACATTTCTAAAAACATACCCCACAACTGTAATCTTCCATCGACATGACAAATAGTGGGCACCTTTGCTGTGAACGGATGTACCTACCTTGTAGACGTCGAAGCTCTCTATGGTGGAGTCAAAGCAGGTGTACAGGTCGTTGAGGAGCTCTACCACTTGGAGTGGCGTGCTCTCCGCGCTCAGCGACGTGAAGCCGACGATGTCGCTGAAGTAAATGGTCACGTTGTCGTAGGTCTCCGCCACTACGGACTGGCCAAGAATGAGCTGGCTGGCTACGGACCTGGAAATCACACATACACGTAAGTGCCATGGATATTAGATAGACAGCTAAAAATTGTAATTACCTTTTCTTGGATATTATTTGATAATTAAAAATCTAATTACATGTTTCGGTATTTTTTATTATGCTTTATTTTGTATAGCTTTTAAATAGTTACATTCACAAACATTTTCTAATGCAGGAAAAATAAAACAAAACCTACTCAAATACAAGATAAAGTAACATTAAAATAAATAACTTTGTGTATAAATTGAATAAAAATATTTACAAAACAAAAATAAGCCATTCATTAAAACACATATAAAATCTGTGTCGCGAATATCACTGAAATTTTAAATTCATGAGTGAGTGAAACGTAACAACCTTTGCACATTTCGCAATATAAATCCATCCGACCATTTATCTAATGGTAACTAGTAACATTGGGAGTGCTCAAAATTTTTATATTAATATTTAAATATGGTTCAACTATTAGCCTCCATACATTTTGAAACACAAGAAAGATAATTTCAAGTAAAGTCTCCTTAACCGGTATATTTCTAGTTAATACATATTTCTTACATCAAAGTTTAATCTATTCAAGCACTTTCTCGGCATGAAATAATAATAAATAAACAACATATTAATAACATCCCAAAATGGTTTTAATTTGTCAATTGTTAATTTAGAACTGGTAACCGTAATTGGGAGTGCCAAATAATATTGAGGGTTTTTAGAGTACTTCAGAAACAAATATATATATATGTAATTTGACAATTATTGAAGGTGGGGTGAATAAACTGAAATCAGCTTCTCTGTAAACAAAGCAAGCAATTTTATTCACTATATTTTATATTATCATAATTATTCATATTATTTACACAATCTTACCTGTAAACAAAGAGACGACAATTACAGTTTATAATTATCACTTCACTATTCACACTCTATTTACAACGTTTGTTACTTAATATAACCTTCTCTATATCATCTCACTTTTTAGAATATCGCTGATAGCTCCATCTAGTGGAGGCCAGTAGAAGCAGCGCGGCAAATTCAAATTAAAGAGAGTATACTTTCTTTACATATATATATATATATAAAAAACCTAATATAGAAAATGAAAAATACTGCAAATCAGTTAGAAAAAAATCACTAATAATGATGTTGATAATAATAATGAACATATTAAAGGAATATCGGAGCCTATAACCTAAACCTAACGGATGTCACATTTGTCCGAAGCATAAATTGTTAAAAATGGCATACTTAAGAAAGTGCAAATATTGTCCTATATCTAAACCTATTTTATCCCTCTTGCGTATGCATAAACTTATCTATCAACAGTTTTAAAAGCTTATAAAACAAAAGTAATGGCTTATAAAAATACAGGCATTATTCATTGGAAGGGACAGAAACTCGATGACAATCGATGAAAAGGGATTCCATGTTCCTGTCTTCAGCGGAATAACTCCCACGCATTTTCCATCAGACCTTGAGATAACGTTTTTCTTCAAAAACGTCCTGCTCAATCGTCCTTATCAAAAATTAAAGGAAGCCGGCGGTAACGGTGTTCATTAGCTTCACCAAAAAAGTAAAATGCTAATCTATAAAAAAAAAACAATTAAATAAACTTATTTTTTTTAATGAAGTTAATCAAAGTTTTATTGATGAAGTCAGTGCACAGCCTGAAGGATGATGTTTAGGCCACAGTCAAATGTAAATTTTTTTGATATACTCAAAGGTCCAGGACCTGTTTTTACCAGGGGGTAATAGGGTTACGAGCTAGCCGCCATTTTTTTGGCACTAGGCTTTGTGCTCCCTTAGTTTAGACCTTCCGACCTTCCTCAAAGCAACAAGTGGTATGCTCTCAGTTCAAATTTTAGATATTAAATTAGACATTAGGTTTTCAGATATCGGAAGTTGTTATTTTAATCCTTCTTTAATATTCACCTCTTGCTTCCTAGAAAACCCTTCGACCCACTGATTACCACAGGTAAGACAATGTCTAACTATTTTGTTGTTTCAACGTTTTATTTTTTATTGCAAAATTAGCTCCTCAGCTTGCGCATACAGATAACAGTATACTTTTAAGCTATTAAGAGGCTAATTTCCAACACTACGAAATGTGTATATTAAAGGTGTGTACGCTAAGACAAAATGAAAATATGAAGGAATAATAAATATATTTTTTAAAACATGGAGGTAATGTTTAGGATTTTCCAAGTTCTATTTTCATCTATTTGTTTAAGGATCCATCAAAAACGGTAGCTAAATAGTTACTTCAGAGATATTCTATGAAATAATGATCTGAGAGAGAAGAATAAAAATCGCTTATTCAATTCGCTCGAAGGTAGTTTTAATAATTTTATTTTTGTTAATATTTTACCTTTTTACATTTAGTTTTTCAATACGCGTTTTAAGTGACCCTGGGGACAACTAATAAAATTAAGTATACTTGATAAAAAAATACATGAAGTATTCATCATCATTTAATAAGTTATTTAGTAACTTAAGTGAAATCCCGCGATCATATCTTAATATTGTTGCTCGCTTTCAATATTCCACTTCCAATATCATTACTATATTTTTGGTTCGTTTTGTAAATATTTAAAAATTGGACCTATTTCATGATCAATGCTGAAAATGTGTTTTTGACCGTACGGATGAAGGCGACTAAGCTACCCACCCCTCATAACTGTTTGGTCTTGCAAGATTGCCGATCAGTACCTACTAGCAGTTTCAAGGCGCTATCATCTTGCTGTTAATATCATTGCTCTAAAATCAGTAGCCTCGTCAGAATTTCTTTAAATGCAGTATTTGCTTGATTTGTACTGACTTGAATCCCTAAACACTAATTATCAACTGAATTTACATTTTAGTCAACATCCATAAGAGACATAAATCAAAATATATTTGGCAATTTATACATTTAACGACCACAGAAAATCATAGCAAGAGGACCAGTGCGAACTGAGAATTTCGTATAAAAAAGACGAAGGCGAAAAAGAATTTAGCAATAAAATACAATAAAACTGATAATATAATCTTAACAAGTCCTACAAAGTATATTATTGTGATAAGATTATGAAACTTAGCGAACTACTTATTAGTCTGTACAGAATTTATTTAAGAAAATAATAAATTACTTTAATAAAAAAAATTACTTTCCGATAGCAACGTGCTTCAACTTTTCCTTATGAACTGAAAACTTTGGCTTTTTTCTGGTTTAGTACTGTGGTTATAAGATTATTGGTAAGTGGTATTAATTTTACAGAGCTATACAAAAAAAAATAAGCTCAGATACAATAATTCCGTATAAAACTTTAGTATTGTACATTATTTTGAACGGGGTAGGTTTAAAATTGAGAAGTGAATGTCATATCTCAGGTAAGGCACACAGGGTTGGCATTAATTGGGAACACGAACAGCGGCCATGATCTGCTTGATATTCCAGCCAGAGCAACTAATCCAGTAATAATCCTAAATTCGAGATCTGGAGAGGCTATATGCCCGAACAAGCATGAATATGAAGCAGGGGTAGCTGTGTCTGCCGTTGAACGAGAGGGCATTGTCTTAATTATTAGAGCTTACGCTGGCAGAATTAGTCATCGAGTTACGAACTTTTGGAATAGTTCAAGAACTGAGGAGGCAGAAAATGAATTCTGAATCCGTGCAATATAGCTGAGCATACCTATTTGCTGCTCACAAGTACTACCCAACTTTGAAAAAAAAAGTTTTTGAAACACTAACAAGAACTATGTTGTAACATAAAGTTACGACGGCAGAATGGATTATAAGTACTTGAGTACTTTACTAATTTATTACTATTATGAGTCATCCGGTACTATTACATCATTTAATTAAACAAACTAATTGCCAATTCAAGAGAAGTTATATTTCCATAAAGATAAGTCGTGATCATCTTTCATCTAAAAATGTTTAATAACCAGTGGTAATGTCTGTATAAGCTATTTGACCAAAAGTATGTGTACATATATAACAATTATATTATGTATATGTAATATATACATATAGTTAAGGGACCTCAGAGCATCCTGATTCAATATTAACTCATGTCAGCATTCCTCTCCTATATATACTCTCGGCGTGTGACCAAAAAGATCATTTGTATTGTAATATTTACGCTATAACACTTAGTGGTTATCACATAGATTTCTATCAGTCGTTTTTCATTATTCAATAAAGTTCTTTTTTAAAAAGTGATTCATTCGTAGACATTATTTAATTATATATATATATATATTTAATTATTTAGTTATTTAATTATATATATATATATAATCTCAACGAATGAATCACTTTTATATACAATATATATATATATATATATATATATATATATATACAAGGAAAGTTTATTTAGATTGTGGTCCAATTATGAAAAGGGAAGGAGTAAGTTAATAATTTGTGTTTTGTTTTTCATGTTTGTCACTTTTTTTTCTAAATAGGGAACTAAAGAGACTAAAAAGTGATAACTAAAAAAAACTATTTATGTTAGGTTATATCCAAATGCTGTATTGTAAACGAGACAAAATTTTCTTTCAATGCAAGTGGGATTCGTCTTAATGAAAACCATTTAAAATCCCCGATCAAGTGGAAAAATTACACGAAGCTCTGTATTTCATAAAATTAGGAATTATTCGCGATTTTTTTAATCAGCCTCCTTCTGGACTACAGACTCCCCACTATTAGGAAATCGTTATTGTTCAATATGCTTTAAGTCCATAAATATTGTATAAATTTGTTTTCATCTATGTATGTATTATCTATTGTTTTTATCTATTTATTTATTTGAAATTTGAATGGAGGTGGGGAGTTTTAAAAATGGTTTTATGCAGTTTATTTTAATCCAGTTATTGGTTGGTTTATAGGATTATCTTTTGTTGCATATTTTATATAAGGACAGATTTTTAGATGTATGGTTTTACTTTATTGTAATTACCTCAAACACACACATCATTTTGAGATAGACTTCTTTCTTTTTTTTTAAGCACTGTAGAATGACAGTAGATTCTGTTGAAAGTGCTTGTGAACAAGAAATAAATAACTTGGTGGAAGACAAAAATATTAAATTATCTAAGAGTCTCTGTAATTATCAGTAAGTAGTGTTATTGGTTTTTAGTTTTGCCGTGGTGGCAATTTCTACGTACTAGGTATACAGGATTGAAGTTCTGTACCTCAATCCTCAGAAAAATCCACCAGTACTTCTGATTGATGTGATCCTTCAGAAGGATGCGTCTTGTGTGGTTATCCACCGACATATCTGCCAGCACTATTATGATTTTGCTTTCCACAGTTCTCCATATATTTGAGGGGGTAGTTCGTATTTGAGCTATCTTGTCTATAACCTCTCACATGTTTAGTTTTTAGTAACGAGATTATTATTTATTTCTCAATTTTCTGTGGTTATTTAATGTTTCATTTAAGTACGACATCTATGTGTCAGTAGGTGATTTTTTTTCACTACATTAAGTATATAAATCTTAAATATTATTTTACTTGCTCATCCAAAAGAAAGTCTATGACATAAAGTTCCTTACTATACTAACAATCATTTAATAATATAATAACTGTAGTACAATACAGCAGTAGACTATTACTTTGACACTTCAGACTGTGAAATATTATAGTATGATTAGGATTTATGATATTTTTGTGATATAAAACGTGACTGAAACATGTAATTATCCAATAATAAATGTATACCTCTCTCTGGTGTACCCAAAGTTATTTTTTAACGGTTTCAAACGCTTTTGGCGGTTATATTGCCACTTTTAAGTATCTTGTAATTAAAATTATAGAATAGGCGATCAAGTATAAATCATTAAAGTTAAAAGTTACTTTGAGTTTCAGATCTGACTGCGTAGGGATAGAAAACATTTCAACTATTTACTTTATTTATTATTTATTTAAGCTTTCATGTCATAAGATAGTTAGAAAGGCATAGCCACCGAAAGTGCTTGTATTAATGTAAAATAAACTATGCGTAGACAAGAGACAGGGATACATTAATTAGTACGAGTAGCCGACTAAAGGCTTCCCTTCATAATTATACGTTTGTTTTAAGCTCAAACTAATATGATATTTGCGCAATAGGGAGGGGATATTGACAGTGGATGGAAGGAGCGATGCTGAATGGATCCATCTATCTGTGCCTACAGCGTACAATGGTTCGGCCCCACGGGATCATGACAGGGACTACCTAATCAGCTTTCAGTGTATTCATGGCGTCGAATGCCCTCCTTCCTAATCTTCTCCAGCATCCAGCAGGAATATGCCACTGGTGATTCGCCTCTTTATCTATCGTGCTTGATGAAGTCTCGGTAAAGTAATTCTTCACAGTAAAACGTTGAATGGTGAGGACTGGAAAGATAAATTCTAAGCTAAATTATAATTCGATTTTCGCCTTCTTAGGACCGTGACCAATGTTGAGACGTTAATTCATGACCAATTAGACATAATTATCTTGAAACTATATTATTTTTGAGTCTGTTTGAAAATAAAACGCGCTCATCGGCTGTTATGGAACCCAACTGAGTACCTGCACATCAACAAACTCAGCAGTAGGATCAGAATTGCCCTATCTAATACTAGCGTAAGCCTATATATATATATATATATATATATATATCCCCTTCCTCTCAAAAACTCTCACTCTCACTCTCTTGTTACTGTACCCCCGACCTATTACGTACTAATTTTACCATACAAGTGTATTGTTCTTAGTAATAAAGTACTTTTTAAAAAGGCTCTCTTGGTCAATGATTATTTAACTGGCGAGTTAATAAACGTGAAATTTTTCAATTGATCCCGGAGAGACATCATTGGAGCTGAAGTATAAACTTTTCAGATGACTTTATAACTGTATAAATTATTCGAAAAAGGGAAGTTTACACTGGTGTAACTTTTTAATTAATATTCAGAGGCTTTGGGAAAGATATCTACCGGATGGTGAGAGTTGTTCATTTCGCTTTGCCTCCACTTAATTTTACATTGGCTATCTCGTTTGATAAACATTCGAATTCAACTTTGTTAAAATTCACAATCATTTTGATCTTGAGCTGTTTGGAGAGTTTTTCAACTTCCTTTGATACATTTCAAAAAAACATTTACCCAATTTAGGATCGCTATGTAAATTGAGTAATATTGAAGATTCAGTTTCACTAATCCTGTACTGTTGCAAACTCTTCTCCAATCGAACTTTACTTCCAAGCGCACTCTCCCGGAGTGATTATTATTAGTATTGTTACCCACCCACAAGGAAAGCTTATTAGAGGAAACTCCCCAAAGCCGAATAGCTGGAGTTTGCTAAGACCATGGAAGTTCGGTGACACCTCAATAAGGGGTTTGGAAGGAGCTCAATTTCCTGCTATAGGGTTTCAAGGCCCTCCTTGCAGACATGCAACACCAGTCTTAGGTGTTCAGATCCTTGTAACCTGTTCCCACCTTACTAACAAATATTCTGTAATCTTAATAAGGAATAGCTATGCATTTAATATTTTTTGTACGGTCATTGAGCCATATCTTTATCAACGTGAAATAATAATGTATTATTTGATCCGTTAATCGAGCAGGAGATCAAGAATAAATAAAATATTTCAGGGGGCTTTAGAAGGTTTTAAAATTGGGAACTGACATTGAATTCGCTAAAATAGGAATCAATTTTGCAATATAAAAAAAATGATGTAACAATCAAACAGTTAGACATTGTAGAATTATTTCACGCGACTCAGTGTCTGCTAAATCTCCTGCTTGTGTTAATTGTAGTGTTGAAGGAAAGTTTTAGGAAGCAAGGAGGTGAGTATTAAATGAGAAACTTATGATATCTGAAAAAAACAAATTAATCGTTTAAACATACTTAAGATTAAGCAACTTATCGATTCGATCGTGGCCGTAATAGTCTGTCTACTAAAAAAACATTTGTGTCTGGGCATAACATAATAGGAAAACATCATATATATATATATAATAGCATAACACAAGGGTGGGATTTATATTTATTTAACTATAGAATATACCACACCATTTATTTTATTATTTTTCTTTATTGAGGGGCAATATTTAACTAAATATTTACTGTACTATTTTGTAAAACATTTTAAATTACTTTAGGTTGAATTTATTTCACAAATATTGCATGTTAAAGAGTTATTTAATTTAAAATATTCTAACATATTTTGTTACATACTTTTTTACTTACTTTACTCTTTGTTACAGATTTTATTTTTGAAATTAAAATTAATTCGTCACTGTTAATTGAAACATGTGAATTTCAGAAAAATGATATCCTGTATGTTGGATTCCAGAAAAAAGGTGGCTTAATTTATTTGACACTGAGAATTGTGTACATTGAAAGATTCAGTTTTGGAGAAATAATTTACTGGTTGTAGGATTCTGGGAACAGGTTCGGTTTATGATTTTCTTGGATGGTTTGCCTGAAAACTGTTTAATTCACTAAATACCCAAGCTTCAAGCTCCCTATTTAGATTGACCTGTCTCTTTATTATAGTTGTGATTTAATACAGTAATCGTGGTCGCGGAACATTGCCAAAATATCCGGCGAAAATAAGAGACCTTTTTTTCGTGATGGGATAAACCAGTTTCAACTGCGCAACGCCCCCGAGTTGTTCAGCATATTTTTATAGTTATAAATAAATCTTAATTTTTAATTTGAAAATTAAAAAAATTACGTGAAGTTGCATATACGTTTAATAAGTAAGCCACAATATTTATTCTGCTATTGTTTTTCGTTGGAGGGACAATATTAAGTGATTGAATATGAACGGGTTTTAAATATTCAATCCATTATTGATGATTAAGTGTTGTTAAACAAATCTAAAAATTGTACATATAATAAATAATTAGCGACTTTGATATCAGAATAATGTAATATAAGTGTCTGGATTGTGTGTGTGTAAAAGAGAACCCAGTGTTGTACCCTCTAGTCATGAGGGCGTTAATAATTTACTAAAAGAGGGCCCTCAACCTGGTTTTATTTAATCTTCTTTGTGCCAAGGCTGTTACGCCTGGAATAAACATGCCAGATTTGTGGATTATAATTTGTTTAATTATATTTTTCCTGTCGTCATTAGCGTCATATATAGAGTGTTTGGTAAAAGGAGTATAAGTCAGGAAGATTTTAGGTCAAAATAGTAAAAGTCGTGTTTTTCATAAAATATGGAACAAATAACAAAGTTGAATATCAATAACAACTAATTTTTGGATAATCATAATGATGATAATTAACTCAAATTAATGTGCCTACTGAAAATTTTGCATTTATGGCTTATTCTCATTTTGGCAAATACTCCCGCTATAGTAGTGGCTGATTTTGTAGGAATACGTAGGCGTTCGATCGATACATTTATTCGTCTCTAAGTTTGATATTTTGTTGAAACATAAATTTGTGAACTGTTGGTATAAATTGATTTCAGCGAATAAGATGATTTCGTAAAAATATGGAGCGAAAATAACTGTATTTTTACTTTGAATATGAATATAAGTTTAATAATTTTTGGCTGTTGCAGGTGACTGAAATGTGTAGTGTGAAAAGTGATGTAATAATAAAAAAAAGTGTGTAAAATAAAACACTAATGTCCTCTCACAAACCCTAGTTGTCCACTTAATGCACATTTAAATAATTTTATAAAATGGAGCTATAAGAATTCATTTATGAAAAAAAAATTAGTTCGTTCAAGGTATACCGCCATGTAGCATATATTGTTATGCCATGATGAAAGGATATACCTTTTACTATTCTTATTAAGTACATAAAAAGTTATTTAAAAAATTTCTTTGAGGGATAAAGTTTTCATATTAGTTTCTAAGGAGGTCCCGTCCTTGAGCATCTCCTTCCAGACTAGAAAAAAATACCCTTTTAGAAGAGTATCCATTTAAAAGTTGGTTTCTTTCACCACAAACTACTATTATTATTGGAAGATGAATAAAAAATAAATTACTTACAAAATACATAGATCTCATTTCAATTTTAAAAATAAAACCATTCCCATTCGATCGGGATCAAAACTGATCGTTATTCACAACTTCACTTGTATTGTATTACATATCTGTAAAATAAAAATGTAGAGTGAAGAATAATGTGTTTACATTATAACTATTGAAGTTAATTTTGGGTGCTTTATTATTAATTACTACTTAATATTAAATAAACAGTATAATTTATATAAAAAAAATTACTCTATTTTAAAAATTGAACTTTTATTTTATTTTTTTCATTTTTATTATTTTATCGTTTCAATTTCGGAAGATGTATCAAGGAAATTTTGAAATATATTTTACAATGTACTTGCTAGTAAATTTTATATGTGCACGGTACTTTCCTACATTCTGGATTCTGGAAATACATTCTTTGTTAAGGAGTATACAGAGTGGGTAGATTTTGCTTATTTTTGGCTCATTATTATTTTTAGACGTTTATTTCGAAACAATATCCTTATAATTTAGGGCTGATAAGTTGCACAAACAATATCGAACGGAGCAGCTTCCTATTTTCAGACAGTTGGATCTCAACAGGTGAGATTGCGTGACAGGACGTCTTCTGCATTGGGTTCGCTATTTTCAACCCCCCTTTCAACGTAACAATACCCTTCAGAGAATCACTTCAAGTCAATTCTCGAGTCTATCGGATCAAAACGATTTACAGGCACGATGTCTTTTCCTACAGAAAGGTATTTCTCTTCACAGTAATTAGTAAGGGTACTTATCTCGTTTATTAATGTTAAGCCCTTCTTTTGATATGTAGAAATATTGTATGTATAAGTTTTTCATTAATATGCCAGTTGGTAAATGCGGATCTACCATACTGTGAAGTACAGGTCATTAAGCCACATTACGAGTTATAACCGGGTCTTAAGAATTATAGTTGCAATGAAATCCTGTTATGTGATGACAGTTGGTGTTGTGGCGTGCCTGCTTTCTGGAGTAAGTACTGGTCTAATAGTATTCCCCTGAGACAATGTTGGCTTGATGTAGTCTAACGCATGAATTCTATGACTTAAACATTGTGAAAAAGTAAGTATTTAGTACTAGAGTTTATCAAGTTAATCTAGAGTTCAAAGTTAATCAAGACATCGACAGAAACTTAATGTATGATTATTTGATTACATTTATAGTTGATTTATTATTTCGTTGAGATCCTAAGCAACTTCTATCTGCTTCTTTTCGGTCATCTTTTTAGGTCTATCTTGTAATTTCGTCCCAACACCACGGTTGCATTGTTGCGAATAGGGGAATCACAAATATTCAACTAAGTTATAAATGAATTTCATAGATAATATTTTTGGTGAATTTAGTTTCGCAAAGTATATTTATGAGTGGATCTTCCTCGTAACGATCGATGTCTCATGGTGGAACCTCTGAGCCCTCACTTGAACTTAATTAATTAAACTGTTAATTAAGGTGATTATATTTTCCATTGTGCAATTTAAGATTTATATTATTTGCAAAAAGGGTTTAATTGAACGTTTATTTGTTTCAAATTGAAACATAAATTTACTTCTTGAATACTTGAATACAGGAGATTAAAAGCTTAATATTTTTTATTGCTAGTAGCCGTATAATAGCAGTAGGTTAGTTTTGAAATTTATATTCTTCTTTTACTGCCTCTGAATTCCCACTAAGCGAATAGAATGTACTAAGATAGCATAAATATGGTAATGATCGACTTGGGTTAGATGGGATTGGGAGTATCAGAATTTGGTTTCTCTTTAATTCAGGAGCTAGATAAATATATTGGTGATAGGCTTCTACAGTGGGCTAGCTCTTATCATGAACTTGAAAGTACTCCTTTTTAATTGATCAATTAATTTAATCGCTGATTTTTTATAGATTCATCGATTTACTTCTAAATCAAATAATGATTAGGATATGAAAAAATAGGCTTCGTTTTTTTTAGTTATTCTGTTTTGGCAAATTAGTAAATGATTTTCTTCCAGTTGAAAGTAATATAAATAAGTTTAATAAATAAAATAAAGACTATTTGTACCATTCTCACTCGCATCTATCCCATGCAATACTACTTTCAATTTTAAAAGTATTATATTGACTTATATTTTAGCAGGCAAGGAAATAACTACCTCTTTCGTATACTTCGTTCTCTTGCGTATAAAAACCGCATTAGATGGTTTATTATTGTGTTACTGAGCAAATATTCTATAATAACCATCTTTACACCCTTTTCTTCTTACATCATTACTCTTAGGTTTTAACAATGGCTAACTGTTTTATTGCTGCACCGTTTTGTTTTATATTGAAAAACCTCAACTAGCTCACACACGGTAAACGATTGATTCCTTAGATTAACGTTTAACAGTTTTAAGTTAGTTAGTAGGTAAATGATAATAATTTAGTTTCTTAAGGATAGTTGATATTTCCTATTTTTTAGTTATTTTTTTTTCATTAAAATATAAAGGTTAAATTAATAAAATTAAAGCACTGTCCATGCAACAATAAACCTTGCCTTCTTTTGTTGTACCATCTTGCAACCATGCTTTCAATCACTAACCCCATTACACTCATAGAATTTGTCTTACGTTTCAGTCATATTCTTGCGAGACTTATCTAAATATAACAGATAGCCTCATGTGGGGACTACAAGGCAACAATGCAGTGGTGATGGTCTAGCAAGATGTGAATTATGGGAGCGACTATTGACCATTATCAAGCCACTGATTGGAAACATAATAGAAAGCACTGAGTGCTTTCGCGCATTCGGCGGGTTTCGTTTCTAGGCACCACCTCCAACACCATTACGGACATTCCGATCGTTTAATCATCCGACCCACAAAGGACCGATGGGGGCACAAAGGGTGAGCTACAGTAGGGTTTTCGAGTATCCGGAAGTCTTTAGGTGCGGCCGTTGGGAGAAAGGTAGGTTGATATTGGGAAGGTGTAAACCCATGTGAGCCTTAAAAAAATAGCTAACCTTCCCACGCAATAGTTTCACCATAAGCTTTTGGGCTTTAGACAGCCCTGAAATACTCAGCGTATAAAAAAGAAGAATGGTTGAAAATAAACCTGTTATGGGAAATGACCTGTACTTAAATTAATAAAACTGAAAGTCACACTTTAATATAGAGAAAATAGAGAGAGTGAGAGAAATATATATATATATATATATATATATATATATATATATAAGTTAATGATCGTCAACGAAAAACGTGAAGAAAAAGGAAAGAGGTTGAATGAAGTAACAGAACGAGAGTTGTCACAAGACTGTTTTTATTGAGCCTTTTAAAGCCTCTCTAAATACATTCGGGATGTTTACATCCCGATGACTTGAGGATTAGGCTGGCTGCCTACGATGTCCGAACCTTAACTTATATATATATATATTATTCAAATATTTATTATTTATATATTTTTTTTTATATAATTTTTTCATATAATTTATTACTTTATATTTAACTTTTACTTTATCTCAAGGTTCTGTTAATAAAATATAGGAAACTTCTGGCAAAAGGAATAATGGTTTTATTTACACACATTGGTTTAAAAATTGATATACAAAATACAAGAATACTATTCTAATCTAACATTAAACTGGTACCTTATAATTATTCGTAACGTGATACTAATACTGGCCAGTGTTTCTTTGTGTTGCTTTCTTCAATGGTCGTCTTCTATTGCGTGATTCGGATTGTCTTCCTCTAAGCTACATCGCATGATCCGGATCGTCTTACTTGAGCGTCCTTTGTTCTCGTGCCGGGTGAAAGTGAAAAGGGCTGACCTCGCGTGGGTTGCTACCTGGGCTGGCGTCCCTCCTCGTGCTGCCTCGTCCTCTCCCGGTCCCAAGATGAAGAGTGTGTTTTTTCGTCCTCTGCCGGTTCATATATATCTAGCATTTCTCCGCTGCCTTATTGATTTTTCAACTGGTTCTTCAATGCCAGTTGTTTCGGATATTTATACTTTGCTTAATTTTGAAGTTTATAAAATGAAATATTTATATTAAATTATTGATATTATTTTTATTAAAAATATTAATAGTTAATATAACGACAATAAAAACGTTCATCCTTTCATAGGCATGAACCACGGATCGTTCGTACGTTCTTCAACGCTTGCTTTTTCCGAGTCTATTTAAAAAACACCATTAAAATCCTAACATTAAAATATCACAACAATATATATATATATATATATATATATATATAAGGTGGTTAGGTCTTCTTCTTATAACAATAAGTAATCTGTTTCTCTGTAAAACAAAAGAAACAACAATTACAGCTTATTGTTATCACTGTTTGCACTTTACTTAATTGTTTCACACTCAAAACTTTTGAAAACCTTCTGGTCATATGTCTCTAGCTCCACCTAGTGACAGCCACCTGAAGCACGCGCGTGATATACAAAGCGCTGCTAATTTAATTGAAGAAAGCTTACTTTCTTTACATCTCCCCCTCCCACTGTGAAAATTCTCGTGAGAATTTTTATTATATAATGTTTATTCTGCTAGTATCAGTTTTGTTATGTGGAATAATCCTGTGTCTTCGTTTCTTTTTTCAGTTTTAATTTTAAATATAGTATTTGATATTTTCTCTGCAATTTTGAATGGTCCAACCCTAAGTTCATCTAATTTTTTCCTATTTAATCTATGTCCGTTTTCAATATATACTAAATCACCTGTATTGAATTCCCTTTCCTTTCTGTTTTTGTCAAATAATTTCTTATTGTATTCATGTGATTTTATAGTGTTATCTAGAGCTAATTTTCTATCTTCTTTCCAAACCTCTGCATGTGTTAGTTTCCTTAGTTCTTCAGGTAGCATACTTGTGTTGGTACCATCTAGTAAATATTTAGGTGTAAAACCTGTAACTTATATTTGTCAACACATTCTCTTGCTATTGTTGTCCAAGCTTTCTTTTCTTTAGATTCATTGATTATACATCTTATTTTATTAATTATTGTTTGATTTAATCTTTCATTTAGGCCATTTGAAAATGGTGCATTTAAGGCTGTATAAATGAGTCTGATATCTTGTTCTTTTAGGTAATTTTTGAATTCTTTAGAATTTAGTCCTGGATATTGGTCTGTTAATATTGTACCTATCTTGTTCATTTATAATGTATTTTGGACTATTTTTATAAAATCACTTGCAGCTTGAGTTTTTGAAGTTAATATATGTGCATATCTTGTATAGTGATCAACTAGAAGATGGAGGTATCTTTTTGTTGATCTTTGACCACCAAATCCCCACCGATCGTATCAATCGACACTATCTCATACGGCTTTGTTGCTGGTCCTAATTGAGACATTAATCCATATTTTGCTTGACCTCTAGATTTATTCTTTTTACAAATTTCGCAAGCTCTGCATATATTCTGAATGTTTTTTATTAATTTTTTTGAAGTGTAATAAGGACATATTCTGTTTATCATTTGCCTTATTCCGATGTGACACCAGTCTATATGTGTATCTCGTATTAATTTAATGCTTAATTTTTCTGATAAAACTGTCTTCTTTTTGTTTTTAATTTGTTTATAGATTATACCATTTTTATCTGAAATTTTTTTCTTAAGTTCTCCTAATGCTGTATTTTCATTTTGATCTTTAATTATTTCTTGTAGTTGGATCATGTTTACTATTTTTAATATTTCTTGGGTATTATCTTTTGACTCTAATACCGGATTTCTACTAAGACAGTCTGCTTCAATATTGAATTTCCCTGGTATATATGTAATTTTGAAGTCAAATTGAGACAAATAATATGTTAAGTCACCTAGTTCCTCGTCTGTTCTTGATTTTATATTAAGGTTTTCTAACGGTTTATGGTCTGAATAAACTTCAAATCTTCTTCCAATTAACCAGTATTCCCAATAATTTATCGCTTCCTTTATTGCTAAGCATTCAAAATATATAGCTTTTTTTCTTTTTTGCGTCTCATTTAATTTTTTTGAGAAATAGGCTACTGGCTTTTCTTTTCCATCTTGTTGGGTTTGTTTCAGTATTGCACCTATACCTTCTATTGAAGCATCTGTAAATATCTTAATAGGTAAATCTTTATCAAATATTTCTAGGACTGGTTGAGAGCACAATAATTTTTTTATCTCTGTGAATGATTTTTCACAATCTTCAGACCAATTATATTTTACATCTTTTCTTACTAGGTACTACACCGATGAGTGAGTACAATAACAGCCCAAATTGCTGACCTGGATTTGAGGATTCAACCAGGCAGGTTCGTCCAGGCGGAGAGATCTCGTCTGATCAAATATCGACTCGGTGAAGTGAACACTGGCATCCTTTGAATGGGGACTGACCTCCTTGAGCTTTTGTGGGAGGCTGAGGGTAAACAGCCTGAGCATCAGTCCACAGCAGAAGGTAGCCAATACCTTTCCGGTAATCATAAGGATGCGTATTACGCGTACGGTGCATCTACAAAACCACCAAACCCATCCAAAAAATTCTATTATCATTTAATGTTATTTTCAGTTCAACACAAAACCCAGAGAAAATGTCGTGTGAGGGGTGAACAGAAGGTGAGTGTTCTAAATTCTGCATTAAAAATCTGCAGTAATATAGATTTTTGTTTTAGTTTGAAAACTTCTTTATTGTGACAAAATTATAATCTGCCTTATTATTAATAATAAGTAAGGGCAATAAGTTATTGTGATAAATGTTCTCATTCATATCATATTTATAATTTTCATTCACTCACTTATTCATACAGTATTTACGAACAGCCCAGAGACCTCCCAAATCCATATGGTCGTCACCTCCCTCGCATGCGAAAGAGGAAACGGAATCTTGGGAAGTCCCCCACTCTCCTCCGCCAGCCGCGTCACCGGATACGAGCCAGTGGCTCACCAAGAACGTGAGAGCCACAGACGCTCAGGACATGATTGGAGAAACTGCCTTTGCCAAGACTCCCACTGTCATGTATTTATAGCAGGCCACGAGGCCACTGCCATTTTAGCATAAGAGGAGGATTGTAGAGAAGAGTGGTGCAGTGTAATAAGGGTGAGTGGATAGATGACTATGAAATTTCACGATCATGGAAGGGGTGAGTTCAATAATTTAGTCTATATTAAGATCGTTATAAAGGGTTTTGTTGCTGACGCAGTAAGGGGCACTGTAATATATATATAAACAATTATTTGACGGATGCCCCGGTTTCTCATTTTCATAGGGAGCTCAGATTGAATGATCGTTTTGAAGCAGGAGTTAGTTACCCGAGATTTTCTTACTCCTCCTGGATCCTGGTACAGGTTAACATAGCTACAAAGTATTTCGATACCAAGATTAATGTTTTTTGCAAACACTGATCCGTTACATTTAAATGGTAGATTTACCCTCCGTGTGTAATCTGAATATAGGTTTTAAAAAGAATGACTCCTTTTCCACCATATGTCTAAGTAATGCATCTTAAATAAAATATGAATTCATTAATATAGCCTGACAAAGATAGAACCACACCGACTCTTTAAGAAACACTGTAGTCTATTTAACAGGATATCATATTTTACAACTTCGTATTTAATAATTGATCTATTATATAATATTAATTAACTATTATATATACCACTAATAGTGGTGCATGCTCATTTCTAAATCACTAACAAAAAACGTAATCTCAATTTACCTTACATCTGAAATTGTAATAATTTGAAACACGAAAAATTCAATCAAAACATACCTGACCACTGAATCTGTGATAACAGACTTTTCCGAACCCATAACCTACATTGAAGATTAAAGCGACAGTGCCCTTGTTAAAAAGTGCAATATACGAATATAATTAAATTTATATTGTATTGGGCTATTGCACCAACAGCGTTGAACTAATAGTAATCCACCTTAGCCGTCTATTGGAAAGGGAAGAAAACCACTGGTCATTGCCAAATGTTACCACACGTTGTCTATCTGACAGATATACTTTGGAAGCTAATAAGAAAGCAGGCATTATGAAGAATTTCCCGTGGTTGATAAATTTAAAAAATATTAATTATAGGAGTTGCAGGTTAAGTACGTGTATATATATATATAGTTTATAGAAGGAAATTGGATCCGCTGTAATTTACTGGTGTATGTAGAGTTATGTTCTAAACCATATTTTAGCATTTAGTTTTAATGTAAATTGTATCTGTTACTGTTTATTAGTTCGTTCAGTTTATGTTTAAGGTATGACTCTAAATAGTTTCCTGTGTTAGAGCAATACATATACCAGGTTAAACAGAACAAATACCCAAATGTTAGTACGGAAATCTTAAATATTTAATATTAATTTATATTCTTTTTACTATAGCCTCATTCATTGTCAAGTTTCAATTATAATTATTCCTTGTTATATCATTAGTGCTTTGAGATGTACTTATATTAAATATTTTACTTTTACTGTTCAGTTCGATACTACGATAATTCTCTCTAGTAATTTGCCAATGTCCTTGTTCTGCTAGCTCTTTCTTGTCTTACTTTTGGCTTCTAGGATACGTACCGTGCGTACTTCCAACCTTGTCTTTTAACAAATATAGACTAAAGATATAGTATTCGACTGTTTTGGAGTTTTTACCTCAAGCGCAATAGTGGGATAGGGCGCCATTATAAAATAATAATTATTTTAATTAATTTTAATGTTGGTTTGTATACCCTTTTGCAGTACTAAAAGAGAGAGAGCCTTGTTATTAGTTCCTGTGTTATTGATCTAAATAACGTTATGTTCCGTTACTTTGTTTAAATACGAAACTGTGATGGTATCAAATTTTCTCGAATATAAATAAGGGAGAGTTAAATATAATATAATCTTGAGCCGTTAGCAGAATTTGATAAACCCCATGCCATCTCCGCACAAGGTAACATAAATACGAGTAGACCTTGTATTCCCTGTCCCATTTTTCATTTTTTAACAATGAAGGAATAAAATAAAAAGAACAGGGGACGACAAAAGATGCAATTACACTCACTTGGGAAGGAGTTGGTAGAGGAGCTCTTCACACTTCCTCTTCTCTTCAAGATAATCCGCCGTCCTCTCGTCAACCAAGGTCTCCAGGTTGTTAGCATACTGCTCCATACGGGATAGCAGGTTGTCCAGGATATTGTTGCTCTCATTGTCTCTGAAAATCAACAATTGTACATTGTATTTTTTGTTATTCGATTACAATTAGCAACAATAGTATAATCATAAAGAATAGAAAAAAAATGCTTCTGGACTAAGTCCCCTAAATAATGACGCACAAATAGCAAATTCATTTCAGGCAAAAAAAAAAGAACTATTACATCATAAATAAAAATGACGAAATAAAATAAAGTTTAAATAAAGAAATCAACAATAACTAATAAATGTTATTTATTCTGCAAAACTGCAGTCATTAAATAAAGATCGATATTATTTACATATGAGGATGATATTTTGTATATATTGTTGTGATATTAGAGATTGTGGAGTTTTATATAATATTTAATCCAACTTATCAAGAAGGCAAAATAAAAACAAGTGAGAGTGTATGAAAAAAAAACAAATGATAGTATAGTTGTTGTTGTATTATAAGGAACACACAGAATTACTCTCTAGTTTTAGCCAGTTATAATTAGTTGTTGTTGTGAAAAGGAAAACACACAGAGCATTATATTCACTCTAATTTTTGGAATCAGCCTGATATATGTATCTGAATTCAGTGATGAAATAAAAAGCCCGTAATACATATTGTTAGCTTGAGATTGTGAGTAAGAAAAACTTAAAAACTTTGTTGGTTAGTGGTTATTGACTTGAAGTGAAACGGAAGAGAAATAGCACGAAGAGAAGAAGTATAAATTTGATTAAAAAGAAGACCATTGAAGAAGAAAAGGAATCGAATTAATAGACAAGTATTTATAAAATTAATATAAGTTTATTTTTTTATGTTTGTAAAATTAAATTCATCTTTTTGCCAGATTTATTTTTGTTAATAGAACCTAATAGTAAATAGCAAATAAAATAAATTTAAAGTAAAAATTAAAAATAAAACTGAAATTTTTGAAGAACGTAATATATATATTACAATATTAAATGAAAACCATTAAATAAATACTTAAAAAATGATGGTAAAAAATCAAAGGTGCTAGACAAACATCTGAATGTTTAATATAAGAAAAGGTAAACAATGAAATAAAAATACAAATGAAACTAATAAAATAAGGAAAATTTAATACAATGAATAAATCGCTCCTTAACTATGTATCATCTATGTTTCCTGTTCCAAGTGCTTCCTGAGTAAATTACAGTTAGGTTATACATTAATATCGTAATTGCTACAACATTGGTTCTCGTTTTATTTAACCTAAAACAATAAACTCATCTGAAAAGTGTGCCTAGGTAAAAAACATCCAAAACTATATAAAACCTTTAATTAGAAAAATTTCCTATAATAATCAGTTAAAATTAGATCTGTGGATTCGCCAAAAAGAATCTAGCCTAATTTTACAATCTCCACTTTGGTTCTTTAGGTTAGTTTCTTCTTTTTATATTTGTCCTGACTAGAACCATTCCTTTGAAAAAAACAACAACATAAGTAGCCGCAAATTAAACCGTTGCCTCAGTCACAAAAGTGATGTGAAAATCACATTCTAGTGGTACAATGTGTAAATAAATCAGTAAAATGAAAAAACTGTCTAGAGACACAAACAGTTACACCTGAAGTTCGCAAAGAGGAGACTTATTTTGTTATCTGGACGGAATATCATTCCAAAGCTATTTGATAGGATTTTGGTTTACTGCAGAACGCTTATAAAACCAGTTGAAACAAGGCTTAGTTGCCTAGCCATTTTATCCAATGTATCAAAAATATTTTAAAATAAATACTTTTTTTTACTCAATCATTATTTACTTAATGCATCTATACAAAAAAAATTAATGACCCTTGAAAGTGAAGGATGTGTATCAAAAAATCCAAAATGTGGTCCAGAGTCTCCGTCTCGTTTAAGAATAATACTTATAAAAAAATTATGGACTGATTTTAAATTATTTACATGGAATTTTCACCCAAACGCACTAATTTATTTGAAAAACTGCATTTCTCCATGAAAATAACCTGTTAAAGAAATGAGAAAGATTATAATTTACCAAAAATCGTATATTTCCTAAAATGTACCAGAAATATGTAATTTATTTTGTTAGCTCCTTTCTTTAATATTTATGGATTTAATTTTACGTTACTGTCTTGAATGTACCATTTATTCAGTAAAATGATACAAATTAATAATTAATAAATAATGCATTGATATACAAGGCGTATTACCCTAAATTAGCCTAAAAGCCCTTGATAATTTTATTTCTTAATAATCCAAAGTTCTCACCAGGCCACTTTTGTAAATCATAAAACATCCTGGATATTTTACACTAAGTGATACTTAGTGCTAGAAGGTGTTTACGTAACAAAGGAAAAGAGGGCATTCTACCGAAATGGAGCCGCTTATCTTCCTTATAATTCGAAATTTTTCTGGTTATGTTTAATCTCAATTTTCCTGTACTCTTCGCATCATCACAACGCTGTTTCTTCACATTTCACTATGTTTATTGTGTATATGGATTATAATAAGCTATATACATGGGTGCTTGATAAAATACATAATTCAACAGTTGTCAAAATGTTACACATTTCGTAGTTATTCTTTACATGTAAGTACTTTAATATTAAAAAAAATAAAAGCTGTTTAGTATAATTGACAGTTTGATTAATCGTTAATTCGAAATTTTTCTGTGTTGCCTTGGGTTTCGAATTATCAAAAGAGAAAAAGAAGCTATATCGATGTAACCGATGGGTATGCCTACTTAATGCTTGAGATATTATCTTAAAATTAAATTTTAGCTTCTTGATGCTAAAAATAATTTATATTTGCTCAACTTATTATGTTATTAATGTGATTATGCGCGGGAAACTTGTTTCAGATTCTGGGATTGACTAAGGGTTATGGCTAAGAAAGGGGACAGAATCAATATATAGTGGTGTTTCAACAGCCTTCTGAGCTGTTCATCTGGAGTTCGAGGAACTAGAGGAATTCAATAAGTAAGTTAATAGAAAAATACTAAGAGGGTTGATTGGGGCCAGGGTGCCAATAAAACTGGGAATAAATTAAAAGGGAGGGGGCTATGATATTGTCGGTTACTGAGGGGGTGGGGAGTGTCCTTTAAATATGGGTTTGGAAGGTAGCCTGCTGAATGCTTGGCATTCCGACCCGACTACCTTCAATATATGTCCCTTCTCTTCTTTATTCGTTGCCTCGATCGCCCTTTCGTCCCTTCTGCCAAACACATCCTACATATAGGTACACATATACATTTTTCTCATTGTTATGTACTAAACAGTCATTTCTTATAGCATATTTACAACCGAATTCCCTGTTTTAGTCATTAAAATGTAGCAACAACCTAATCAACCAAATCAATCTCGAATTCTTGCAAACACTAAAATGGATGTAAGTACATACATATGTATGCATATATATAAATGCGTACACATACATGCACCTTCTGCTCAACAGTTCTGTTGCTGTTATAAATTAAAATTTTGAGTGCTAGGAAATTATATCCCGAGTCCCATAATTTCTAAACTCCATTTTAGTGGCAATGTTATTTAGTTTGTCTAAATCTCCTTAAATTTGTCTGTTATTCTTTAAGCTGTTCTCCATAACATTGCCTTTATTTGAAACTTTGATGAGTATCGTTTGGAACTGAAGGTACACTTGATTTGTAAGTTGTAGAACACTCATTTGATAAATGATAAATACTATAACGTTAATTTAGATCGCTGAAATAACGTGAAACACAACCTCGCAACGAATATACCTGAAGCATAATAAAGGAAAAGCTCAGCAAAAACTGCTTGGGCGGGCGAGATGTTATCTTCTGCAACTTTGACAGCTCTGTGATATCGAATCTGTCATTGAAACTGAAGAGTACATCAGTACGATACGGGGTGGGGTCGAACACGTTTCTTTCCAACCAGGTTTTTTTCCTCAACTCCAGCTTGGATGGTTTTAATAATAAAACTCGGTTACACAACACAAATTGTAAACAGCATAAATTGATTTATATCAATGGTCAGTAATGGATATAACAGTAAATGATTGATCATCAGAAGTTGTTTTTCGCCTGTTTTAAAACAAAGTCACTTTAAACAAACTCATCCTGTCCGAGCTGCTTTACTTAAGCCGGCATCAAAAGAAGTTAACTTTTCTAGTTTATATTCATTCGCAAAGAAAGAGAACATCTGTCATTGAATCTACATATTCATTGTACAAACAAAAAAACTATTATTGTAGGTTACCCGTACTATGAAAGTTGAATCTACTGGGAAAAAATGAACAATGAAAGCTAAGTAGAGGAAATTTTAAAATAAAAACGTTCTACCTCCAGATATAAGGAGAGGGACATAAAGGAGGAGGCAGCTGGCTGGATCCTACAGTAAGCGCGAATGTAGGTGGTACAAGTGCTAATTTTTATTTAAATTAGGCTGATACAAACGTTTAATCCGTTTAGAGTGGTATGTTAGTACAGCGTTTTAAATAAAAATGTTTACATGTAAATCTCGCCGGATTTTCTGCCTTGAATATTTTCTATGCATTTATTTAAGATTCAATTAAGACAACTCAAAGTCACTTGGGTGTACCATTTTAGCTCCTAAGATCATCGAACCATGCAAGCATCAGGATATGGAAGTATATTGGATGGATTCAAGATGAAGTCTTGATGCGCTTAATCCAAAATTTACAATAGAAACGTATATCGTACAAAGGAAATCACCAAATAGCTAGTTTATTGCCAGTTAAATTCAGAGATATAAAGCATATGCAATAGTACAGATGGAAATCATAAAGAAAATCAAAAGGCAAAATATAATGGAAAAAGTGCTTAGAATGAATGAAGAAAACAATTAATGAACCTTGAGAATTTGACAATCAAATAATTATAACACCGAGATTTTTTGTAAAGGAAGCGAATAATGTAATGTAACTGGTACTGAGCATGTAATATGGGAAACGTTGACTTATATAGCGGAAATGGTACCCAAAATAAGTAACGGTAGGAAGTTATATGAATGCTAGAGTGATACAGAAAAGTATAGGTAGCAGGTATAAGTTTTTTTTCGGAATACCTAAAAAAAAGTATAGGCTAAAAATAATGAGTGAAAAGAGAATTCATAAACTCTGGAAAAAACGCAGAGATTGGAATTATATGATTGTGTTAATAGAATAGTCAAATATCGTAAGCCATTGTAAAAATGATTCAATCTATCTGAAATTCAAATGTATCTTGACTCATGATAATGACATATGCTAATTATGTTAGAATACAATAATGGGATATACAACAATAAATAACCATGAACTAGATGGCATATTCTCGAATCACATTGGTGGTTATTTAATGTTTAAACTTCCTTTTGATTAAATACTGACAGCATATGCCAAGCTGATGAGTTGAGTTACTTTTAAATTTCAGATAAATTGAATCTTTCACAATTCCTATTGTAGATCATAAGGAGAAGGAGATTGATGAAAATGATTTTGAATATTGGGTGGGGAATGGTATAGTTGTATCTGAATTTATTTATTTATTTTTTCTGATCGTATAAAGGAGGATTCTTTGGGGCATTTTCTTTCCTATAAGCGAATGGTATACGTGGAGAAGCAGGAAAAATATGGGAGCTTCATGCCTTTTTCCCGGAAATAGATGGCATATATATTATATAGTCCTATGTAGAACGGAGGAATCTACTTTAAATTTACAGATAAATATATATAATTATAGATCCTCAGGCGAATCTATTTACAAATTATTTTTGTATTTCCTGTAGCGTCGCTACATTATATACAGGTTTTGTTATTTTATAAAAATTATATCATGAATAAACAAGTATAATGATACACATTATACGTGACTGGACTAAACTGACTAATAAAGGTGATGGGGCTCACCTTTTTGATCAAACTTAAAACTAACTTACATACTAATTCTTAACCTAATTTTTCCCCGACAGTTTGTTGCAATCGATGCGGGAGGGGTGGTGGGGTCATAGTATTAAACACTGGGTTGGTTAGGTGCTGCAACGAGTTAAAAAACTTGATGTGTCACCGGCGGATGAACTCACCCACCGACGGCACACCAAGCAACGGGTGCAGGTCAGCGTTCTTTAACCTCTTGAGAGAGGTATGTCGGACCACTTTTCGCATGATCCCATTCTGGAAATGTTGGAGACATTTGGCTGTATTGTCAGTCAATCTACGATGCCAAGGAAAGTTTATAAAGGATGTTAGGCATAAAAGAGGAAGCTCAGAGTGACAGCTAACACAAGGAGTCTGCTGGGAGTCAATAATTGTAGCGAGACTGCACCGGACTGAGGTGGATAGCCATCTCTTCAATATATAATTCAGCACTGGTTATAGTACCACGGAAGTATGTAAAGTAAAGGGAGAGGTATATTTCCGACGTGGTACGGTCCGTGCCGCACAAGACGTCTATCTGGACAGGGAGCTAGAATTATAATAGAGGACTTAAAAGGCACGTAAGGGAGAAGAGGGTTAACTTAACCCATTTGCTACATAAAATTTAATATCCCACACAAAAATCGATGACGCTATGTATCGGTAATCCACACGAAGCCCAACCCTGATTCCGTTTATGTTGAATAGCAATTCACGGATATTGATCCGAATATCCTAAATTGCCTGATCAAGCGGGAGAGATAGTGAAACTGCTGCTGGTATGAGGCTTGTAATCAATGAAGTACAGGCTGCGAGGCAGAAGTGCAAACATTTTGTGCTTGACACTCAATTGTTATTAATTATTACTGCCAAACCCGATACGAAAGGATCTGCTTTAAGTTAAAATGCAATTTATAAGCGATTTAGGGGCCAAAGTGGTATGACGATTAGAATCAGCTAAGTTTGGCCAAAAACGCAAAGTAGTTTATTTAACTTTGATAATTAATTAATAGGCTCATGTGGAGGGAGTACCCATCCCGTTCAAGACCATCTCTCCTTATTTTTATTTAATTCGCTTATGTAACGTTAAAGATAAATTGAGTTAAATTAAATTTCAGGCGATACAGATAAACAAAAAACTTATGAAAATCTTTTACATAATAAAACAAAAACTGAGGGGCATCTGATTAAGCAGTTGTAAATGGACTATTTTTTCCAATAATTAGTTGCTTCACTATATTCCATTATGCCGAAGACTTGTGATTTCTTAAAAACATTCATAGAGTGAATTGCATAAGTTTAAATTTGTAAAATCGAAATTCAAAACAGTATCGTGTGGCTAACCGAGTTTCTTGAGTAATTATTCATTGATTGTAAAAAAAATACTCTGTATGTTTGACTATAATTGGATTTGTCAAACCCTCTTGGGCATTGCAAAAAAAAAATTAATTTTAACATGTTTGACAATATTGAACAGGAATTTTCTGTTATCGGCTCTAAAAACATTGTTTTTTAAGTATTCACTTTAGACTTACAAGTTAGCAAAATTGACCACTTTTTTCACATTATAATTTTTGTTTATTAACACCCGTATTTTTGTTGATCTAATTAAAATTTATCTAATAATACTATTTCAGATAGAGTGGATCATTTTTGAAACTCCTAAAATAGAACATACAGACCGGGAGACAGTCGAATGAAGACTTATTTCATTGTTTGAAAGTAGAGCCTCTCCCTTCAGGCTCAACAATCAACGATGAATCCCCCAATGGATGGAAGAAAGGCTTCCGAAGATGGGCGATACCCATGGGTGCGGTACAGTAAACAGTTTTGTTAAATATCACGAAGGCCTACATTTAGCACGTTCACCCTGGAGCTAACAGAAGCAATATCCGCCCCTGTCAATCTGCCTAGCGCCTCTATCCAGCCATCCTCTCTTTCACCAATCTGATCTCATTCTTCGGCATTTCTAGTCGAGTTGAGTGCTCCTCGCCCTGTTTATCGAGGACAACAGTTCATTATAAGCTTTTGTACGGAGGGAGGTAAGAATCCATCCTTACCATCAGCCGGTGGTTCAAGAAAACGACCGGTCTTAGTGTTAATAGTGAAATGTGATATGGATTTTGTTAGTTACATAGGACAGACATGTTCAGCTTTCTGTATTGTAATTATGAGGTTGTAAGTATAAATTATACATTTAGTTAGCTTAAGAACATGATGTTCGACTAGTATATAGTACTCAATAGTGTAGTTGATCGAACCACTGTAATTTATAGTTTTTGTTTTAATTCCATGTTTAGTATATATTTGTTCCGAACCACAGTTTATTTATTATAGGTCAATGATTTCACGGGTTTTCGTGTTGAAGTAAGAAAATATATTAATGCTAGTTCGGATATTGTGTTTGTGTATAGTATCAGTATCTCTTATTTATATTATTATGTATTTATTTGTAATCTACAGTATGTTTATATACTTCATATTCATTTTTAATGCTTATATCTCGTCCCTTCTATGCTAATAATGATTTTATATTTATTTAATATTCCGGAACTACTTTCAGTTATTACGGTTTTTTATTATATCATTGATGCTTTGGGATATGCTTATATTCAATAATTTACTGCTTATAATGATATACTAAGTGTACCTTAAGATTGGCAATTAGGAACCAGAGTTTCAATATAGCAACCATACTGATTAGTTATGACAGTCCTGGCAATGTTGCGTTCAGTTTCCTTTCCTCGATTCCATATGTGGAATCCCCCGTTACCCTTTAGTAGTTAAAAAATTAATATTTACAACTCCATAAAGCATACTATAAAGCATTAAGGGCTTTTAATCAATTAATTCTATATTTTTCAAATTAAACATCTCGTTGGACTGATTAATAATATGTAATTTTTATTTTTGGCTGTAAAAATACCCTAAAATAGCCATTATAACAATGTTCCAATCTTCAACTAATAACACACGGGATATTTTTCATATTAAGTCCAATTAATGGCCTGTCGATGATACCAATAAGGGTAACCCTTTGAAAAGTAATAAGTGTGTTACATTCCATGCAATCAAATTTTTTTTTTTTCTAGCTCACTGTGTAGGGTACCAAATTAATGATTAAGAATATGTTGAGGGGTTAACGGAGTTAAAATTAATAAAAACAAAATCAGATTAATTATCATTTGTTCAAAAATATTTGTACAGAACAGACGTATAAAATTCTATATAGCATATAAAACAGAGGGAGGAGTTACAGAACTGATTTTGAATGTGTATGTTAATAAAAATTTGGAGTAAATCCAGTGACAGTAATTAGATAGTCCAAACTCTTAATTGTGTGATACAACAAAACTAACTTTTTAATTCTATTGCCAATCATGGGTTGGGGTGGGGGTGAATACGGATTGTTTAAAAGTAAGGATACGAATAGATCCAGTTTCTTAATTCAAATCCAGAGTTATTTAAAGTTTGAGGTTTCTTTTTTTGTAATTAATCCCTAATTAGAAAAAGAAAACACAGTTTTTAGTATTTTTGTTGTATTTTTTTATTGAATTATAAAGTAAATAGGATAGGGTTATTTATGGAATAACACATCGGGCAAATGGCCTCCATAACTTTGCTGGCACATAAGCACTCTTTTGTTGAAATTTTCCATGACCATTTGTCATAAATGTGGTTGAATTTCGTTGATAAAGCATTGAATTTCCTCTTTTAATGCACGGGTGGATGTGGGCTTGTTGGCATACAAGCTCTTTGACTTTAAATAACCCCATAAAAAAAAATCTAAAGGTGTTAAATCACACAATCTAGGGGGCCAATTCTGATCACCGAAACGAGAGAGTACACGACCTGGAAATGTCTCATGCAGTATTTGAATTGTTTCATGAGCTGTATGACATGTGGCACCATCTTGTTAAAACCACATATTGGCCACATCAATATCATCCAATTTCGGCACAAATAACTGTGTTTACGACGCCGAATTGATGTTCTTGGATTTTCAACAACTCTCTCACGCACTGCTTCGATATTGACATTTGAACGGCTTGTTTTTGGACGATCAGTGCGTTTAGGGTCTCCAACTGCCCAGTCTCCCTAAATTTTTCAATTAATCTCTTCACAGTTGATGTCAAAACACTATACCGACCATGTTTTGTAAATAATTTTCAAACTGTGCCCGCCAAACTTTCATTATTACTGTGATAATGTTCAACAATAAATTTGTTCTATCGTGTAACGCTCAATTTTTACTAACCCTAAACTGTCAGCTGTCAAATTGTTTTGTTTTTTTAGGGTTGCAAGCACTTTGCTGCACAAATGACGGAAAATTCAAATCTTGCCGTAATTCTAGGACACCCTTACCTTTACTATTGAAATTGAAATTCAATGAACATCCACGAAAACATACGGGTTTCTTATTTTGAAAAAAATTATATGTAATTGTAGCGGCTATGTCAGAATTCTTAATTTTTGATTATCTAATTACAATAGCTATTCTCATTTGTTTTTGTAAAATTTATCGGTAGGGGGCCACTCTTAGTTAGCCTTAACGATGTACTAAAGCTGGTAACTGGCGAAGATATTGCACTTAAAAGTTACGGGGTACTTTTACGCACTATAGTGGGGCCATGCAAGCACCTAGAGCCCGATCTTAAAGCATACATGACCCTATTAAAACTGAAATATTTACAGAAGCTGTATACTCGGCGGTTTTAATTTGTCAGTGTAAAGTTTAGTCGTAGCCGAGAAAAATGTGAATGAATATGATATCTGATTTTATCGAGGCATTCATTAAGTTAGCTAATGCCGTTAATTTCAAGCACGGGCAATTTTGAGCGGGAACATATTATGCACCAATGCAAATGATCCCACACACTAAAATTATCATTAATTTATGGAGTAACGAGTGATATATCCCACTAATGGGGTCAAGGGAAGGAAGTTAACTCCACAGCAATCAACTCAATTAACTGGATGGTGGCTGTATCGAAACCCTTATGCTGAATCAGAAACCATAAGGTGCACATAGCATTTAATTAAATAGTATCAAGTTTAATAAATATTACGATCCACTACAAGACAGAACAACAATAAACACACTGACGCTATATATTTACACCATCTGGATTAGTTCTTATGCATATGTTCTGTTTTTATACATAAAATGTTTATTACTGCTTTATTGAAGTTGTGTCCCGGTTTTGCCACTCACTGAAACTGGTTTTCAGTATCCGTCTTTTCGGTGAAACTGAGACCCGATGAAGACAAATTAAAACAAATTCAAAGACTTACAGAATACAATGGAATAAAACAGTTCTAAATACTAGTTCTAAAAGGATGAATTACTTTGCCATGTTTTTAAGTAGATTAGAAATTGCAGGCTATCGGAATCGGGTTGGGATTTTTTTATATATTTTAGATTCACTGTTGAGTTAATGACTCTTAAATTATAGAGGGGCCCAGCACGATAGTAAGTGAGAGAACACTTTATTCACTGATAAAGTAGCGTTTTTATTCACTGATAAAGTAGTGTTGCCCGGCTATATTGGGCTGCTACTTTGCAGATTACAAATCGAACCTGCAATATATGTTCTGAAATAAGCCATGAAATGAAATAAAAATAAATTTTATTCTAAGAGTTAGTTAAAGTCCCCAATACTCATTAACTTCGGAAAACATTATAGAGCCTCATCGTGTTGAAGCTCAGATCCTCTTCTTAAGATCCTTTCATTTGAAACTAAATACCTCTCTCCATAACTAAGTCCGTTGTTATTTTACCCTCTCAGTTTTTAAATCCCCTTTTGTTTCTTCGTATGTCTTAATCCACCACTACCTAACTTCGCAACCTAATTTCGAGGGTTACATCGATCCCTTCTGCATGCATGATATTTATGCTTCTCGGATCATTACATACATCTGAATCTAGGACAGCAGGAAGTGAACTCTCTTAGCCCCCTGCAGACATGGCAAAGATTTACTCGTACAGTAAAATTCGATAAGTGAGACTATCAAATCCACTCTCTCAACCATTAAATTATTGGCATACATACTACTGCTTAAAGCAGAGGCAGTAGTTTATTATGTTACAATTTTTTTTTTTTAATTTAATTAGTAAGTAAAGTAAGTATAGTCTTTCAGTTCAGTGGACTCTCACCACTGTGCCGAGATCAACTACACCTCAGCTGAGGTCATTTTCACTCCTTAATTCCTTCACCCAACCTTCCCTCCTAGTAAAAGGATCCCTTTCACACAAATAATTTCCATTTTATTTTTCCCTATTCCTCTTTTTTTCAAATGATCTTACATTTCATTCATTCTGATCTCTTATTTCGTCCGTTACTTGATTTTATTTTATAGACTTTTACCGTATGGATTTTATTTATGTACTGATACTAATGTACCGGTATAAAGGATAGTGTGAAGATTTCTCCACTAAAGAGCTCATCATATAAACTTTTTAAATTCGCATAAATAAAATATTTACCCATGTACTAAAATAGAATAGATTTTGGGAAGACATCGTTATTGCATAAAGTGTTTTACCCAAAACAAGCAAACACATTAAAGGTTGTTATAAAATTGTATAAGCATAATTTATGATGTTTTTGTTGGTATGAACGCAAATATTTGTTTATGTTTTAAAGTATATTGTAAAGAGAAAATCGCTCTGAAAGAAGTAAGAGTAGCTATAAATAATAAAATAAATCAAACGAATACAAATCACTCCCTCAGCTTGTAGGATTACCCAACTTATTCCAGAATGGATATTAGGCTAAAACTTCGGACCGGGGTATTATACCAGAGTTAGTTACAAGGAGTAGGGTTTATAAAGGATTCAAAGCAGAGGAAACATTCTAACTCCCAACGTGGTACAGCGACTCTGGAAAAGACAATGCCAACACGATATTTCCACCGTAATTATCTGGCGGAAACAAGATTTTGTAATCGGTGCAAGGTAGTCCTCAAAACATTTTATTCTGTTGTCTTTATAAAATGGCTACCGCATTTTTCCTCAATTTGGTCAAATAATCATTGGGGAGCCAAAAACGTAAGCCATGTCTCCACATTCACTATTCAGTCGTGTCATGCAATAGGAATGTGGACTAATCAAGTCATTCCGAGTCTGCATGTATTACGTGATGCTGTTACTCTTGCTCAATATTAACTTGTGATTTCAGTAATCTGTGAACTCATGTTGCGGGAATTGCAGCATAACTGAATTGGGCCGTTTTTAAATCATTTTGGAACCAGATGTGGTCAACAACAAGTGCTCCTTCCCCTGATACCAATGGGATATAAACGGATTTCAACTAAATATATTTTCAATAGTCACTTCCGCTTGTATTTTGTGACATTCCATCGGTCCTCACTGTCAAGACCCATGTTTTATGAAGCGAGGTAGGGTGTTGCTCCATGCGATTGGTGTTCTCTTATCTTTTATCTTTTGATTCCTCGTTAACTCTCCGTTCTCTTTGAAAGCTTTTACGATAGGCCATCATTTTTTATTAAATCATCTCACTGTGGGGATATTTTAACATTTTAACAAAATTAAAGAATTTTCATTGTCCATTCATTAAATAAGAATTAACATTAAAACATTCTCTTAGTAATTTTATTTTATTTAATAGGGCTCGTCGATTTCGGCTAAGCAATACCTCACACAATGCTTCCCCTTGTTATGATGCTGATTTCGACGGGTATACGTTAATCTTCAACTTTAACTTGGTGGTCATCTTTTGATCTTGCGCAGTCAATTGCTTAATAGAAGAGGTCAAGATTAATATTTCGTTTCGTTCGCTTATTTGCGCTCTTTAAAGTTTTTTTTTTTTTGACACTTGAGAACTTAAATGTTTCTCACCGGTAGGTAAGGTGTTACTGTGATAGTAATGTTTATTTGTAAGGCGTACACTCAGTTAGTTCTGATTGGGTTCCTGCTTCCACACTTTTTCTCCCGCTCTACAGTTTGGAAAAGTACTGGAAATGTCAGACATGCTGAAAATAAACATCACTGGTGTTTAGTTCTGCTAACATTTACTTTGGGTGCACCCATAAGTTTACAATAGCGGTTTGTATGCATATCCCATCTTCCCTGTTCCGCAATTCCATTCAAAAGCTGAAGTTGAACTCTTGGACTAAACGATTTACCAGATACATCAAAGTAAGAGATTTTGCTTGTATGAATGTGTTCTTCTTACCTGAGCACTTGTAAATTGAAAACCAGTAATTTATTGTGAGCTTTTTTTGTTCTCTACTTTATAAATAGTTATCTCACTGTGCGGCATAGACAAAATCATAACATAGTCTCCTCCAGACCCAAGGCGTAAGACGTTTTAAACCGAGAAATCTAATCTAGCGAATTCCATATTTGCTGAAAACTTCAACCAACAGTTCTCGTCAACTAGTTTGTATGGTAATGAGTAGTACTAACAGCGTGTAGTCTCGCATCAGATATCTATAGAAGCTACAGCGTGCCAAATCGTTGCTCTGTAAACTACTCGAGGCATGACCCCGACCTACTTACAGGAATCTGTTTGAGTAGACTTATTAAACTGTCGCGGTTATATCTCCTTAATGTTCACGGTATGAAGTAGCGGGGAGCTGCTTTAGGCCAAACCGTTTTACTCTACAAGCAATATAACTCGCGAAAACACTTGGAAAATGGCTACAGGATGGAATATGGGAACATGGCGGTATATACATATGTCACACATATAGATATAAATTTAACGTTATTTCAAATTTTCACTTTACATACACAAAAAAAAATGTGAAATCCTAAATCATGAACTATGTACATAGAGAAGGCATTAAGTCTTTTAGTATCAATTTGATTAATAACATTAATTTTAGAGTTTTTAAAAATAATATTCACTAATAATATCATGTAATTTAGAGTTGAAATTTTTTTTCTAAAATAAATGAAAAATGGTTTTCGTGATGGTTGGCCATTGTGATTGGTTAGAAACAAAAACGCTTATTCCATTAAAACAAAAAAAATCCTAATAGAGTATCTTACTTTGGACATTATTTTTACTTGGTACATTTTTATTGGTATCACTTTACTGAATAATTGTTGATTGGAAAACAACTGCGAACGGGTGGATATATTATTATAACTATTATATATTTTAGAAAAAAAATCTTTGTACTTGTTTAACTACCTTGACCTCTAAACGAGATCACTGATAACAGAAAATGAAATGAAACAGAATTTCTTTGCCTTCCCGCAATAAATACGATATATCACGATAAACATACCATCTATCACAAACCCAGTGTCTAACACCATTTCATTACTACCGGGAAACTTAAGGAAACTTAGGTTAAGTAAGTGTTGCTCTACAATATTTCTGGAGAGTGAATGATATAACCTTAAAATAAATGCATTAAATATATTAATCAGTTGTGCAAATGCATATACTGTCTAATATTTATCATCACAACAGAAAATATAAGAATTAAGAGATGCAATTTCGGTTTCTTTTCTTCCTAGCGGGTTCAATTTTCAATTCAAATATGTCAAAATAAACTGGATTTGTCAAAACATAAGAAGAAAATCTAGAGTAATCCAAGACTGCACTGGTAGAAAATACAGTTGGTACTTAAAAAGTCAGTGGCGTCTGTCTATTTCAGGAAAAGAATTGTGCTTTTATCGTTTATTAATATCCACAATCAGGAATAATATTGATTAAATATGACATAAATTACTAAAATAGATTGGTTTGGACAAGTTGACAGTGAGATTTCTATGACTCACTCTCCAAGATGTTATTTATCAGTGTTTATTTTATCGTACTTCGGCTTAGGTTGTTTAACAATTTTGATTTATTAAAACTAATTGAACAGTGTGTAGACTGCAGATAGCTAAAAGGCATTTAAACTATATAATTATAGGATAATAATTCATCTACTCTCAGACGATGAATGTTACATTTTTTTTCCTTCAATGAATAAAGACTAGAAGATTCATTGATGACCAAAACTTTCATCCGAATCTAGAGACCGGTTATTAATGACTTGGAATATTCTATATTGGAATGGAAATTGATGGTTAGGTGGTCGGTCGTTGCCACTGCAGTGCTCTCATCGCATTAATTACAACCAATATGATTAATGGGCTATATGCCGATACAGAATTGGTCGCTCTAACACCTGAGGTGAAGTTTAAGTCAGCACATATACGGCCAATCCATTAAATGGATATAGAACATCTCGCTTTTTGAAAATTAAATTACGGATGCATGCTAATTGTCAAAATTCAATTTAAAAAAATTTCATTAAAGTTTTAATGTATTAATACAAATTAAAACCTTTTGAAAAATGAATTTATTCGAGCAATAACAAAAACGTACTTATACAGAGAAAATAAAATTATTAACAGATCAAAACAATTAAAGCCATCAACTCATCCATCAACAATTCAAACGTTCTCTATTCTAACGTTGCATTAACACGCACTATCAAGTAAATGATCTTAATATCCTTATGACATATAAATTAGTTTAATTTTATAATGTATGTTTCTAGCATAACGTCTGATTGTAAGTAGAAGCTGAAGTCGCTTAAACATTTGCCATCGTGCTCAAATGATTTAAGTAAGAAACATTTTATGTAATACAACGTTTTTTTCGTTTGAGGTAAACTGAATATCTTTTTTTGTTTTTGTAAATTTTGTCCCTAATTTAGGGTCATCGCGCTATATAAAGAAATCTGACGTATTGCGGTACACCAATCAATAAAACATATTCAACAACTATGTAGCTAGTTTAGCACAAAACAGACCACATTGTCTATATTAACATAATTCTGACTTATGAAAACTCCAATGAGTGGAACGTATCGTATTTTTTTCTCATCGAAATATACTCTCTAAACGTAGTTATAATATAATATATAATATAATAAATAAATATATTTTTTCCTTTCGTTCGATTAAATTTATTATTTATAATTTGGTAATATTTTTGACTCTAATTAAAAAAATTAATGTAATGCACTTTTATTCAAAGTAATTAATTAAATAAATGTAAATGATGGGGAACAGCCTCTAGGATCAACAAGTAACTTACAAATCGAACCGTATTTGTAATTAACATCCCATGCAACAATATACTGGCCGAACCGAGATCCGAACAAGGACCTGCCAAATACCTAGTGGGGCTGAGCCATCTAGCCATCTGAGCTAGCCTGCACCTGTTTGAATCTTCTTTGGCCAAAGTGACTCCCGGTCCTGCCCGTATATGTTTTCTTTGACTGATAATTATAAATAATAGTGGGACCTGTACAATAAATAAAATTGTGTAACCGAAAAAACCTCAGTTCCTTGAACACCCAGGATCTATCGATAGGGAATGGGTGGTGGGGTCATGGTCTTTAACTCCGGGGTTGCCAGATCCTGCAGTGAGTCAAATAGGAACGTTCCACCCTCGGTAGACTCTCACTACCTTCCTGATTCCACCCGCCTCCTTTAGGCATTTCACACCCTATATCCTTCTCATACATCCTTCAAATGGGGGACTCCCCTTAGTGAAAGGCACCCATTAGCCCAAAATAATTTTCCTTTATTTATCCCACATCCTATTTTTATAAGTTTGAGAGCTAAGAAGAAAAAAAAAAAAAGAAAAAAAGAAAGTCAAATAGGATGACCAGTCTCCGTTGTATGAGCCCTCCCCTCACAGCCATCCTCCAGAAACCCAACCCTGCAAACCCGTGCAGGTCGATATTCTTTGTCCTCTCTAGAGAAAACTTTCCTCAGTATATAGTGGCTGTTAGTTGTATTCATCACATAATCAGTCTAAGGTAATTTATATATATTGGGTAGTAGTGACTAAGAAAAGTTAAACTTTCTTTCTTAAAATCACTAGTGCCATTATATTAAAATTCATGGAAAGACGAAAATTTGTTTATATATTCTTGAGCTCAATTGATTGGATGAGTTGGGAGGAATCCCAAAAAATGAATATTGTAGCAGAGTAACTGTCAACAAGATACTAGAAGCAATAACCTGGATAATACTTGCATATTGTATTACCTAAATTAGACAGTAAGTCCATGTCAACCTATATTCACAAATGAGATGGATATTGGATCCAATGGGGACTTGTAGTTATAAATTAGTGGTCAACCTGATAACGTCAATTAATGCTCATCCCCTTGAATGTTAACGCGTCTTCACATTACAATGTTTAATCAGTAACTATAGTGACCAACTGTTAGTTACTACAGTATATACTGTTAGTAACTAATAATACTCCAAGAAAATCTTGGAAAAAACATTCTTTTCATTATGAAAAGCAGTTTGAACAAATTATGTGCTTTTATTAGTTGCAGTTGATTCTTTGATATTATTATTTGTTTTAAATAGTAACATTCCAGTCAAATAAATTTTCAGGTATTTCTATTACGTTACAGTCGTAAATATGTTGTAGGGATTTTTTTTAGGATCAAATTAAATTGGTTCGAAATCTTCTGTATAAAGTGTTTATGACCTGTTCATGAATCATAGGGTTACCCTTGGACATTTCGGGAACACTACTTTTATTATGCTGGTGGCATGTGCCAGCAAATAGCGAATTGGCCGGAGAAATTTCTCCGTCCAAGCAGAACGTGGTGTAAGTTTTATGTGGTTGCTCTCAGACATCAGTAGCTTCTCATCCTCCTTTAATAGTAACCTCCTTGTTCGCTAAACCTTCTTTCTAGCCAATAATTACGTAGAAGGTTAAGCTAGAGCTTCAGACACTGAGGTATTGAAATTAATTTTAGAATGTCTAAGTGTTATTGTTGCATTTTTAAATTTTATTTTGTTCAACCCTTCAAGTAACGTATACTACGTAAAATATATATTTTTTAATGATTATTTTAAGTTCCATTTAAAACAAGATTAAAGAAATAACACCACAAACAAAACATATAGATATTGGCTAAATGCCTATTCAGAACTTTTATATCATCCCTACGGTCTTAGAGGTTATCATGTATCTGTAAAACCCATTAAAATTTAAGATATAGCAATAAGGGGTTATTGACGATTTTCTATCTTAATAACCAACTATTATATTATACATAACCAACTATATAGCATCCAATTCCTTCTAATAGAAGCAAATTAATGTTGGTTTGATTATGTCTTCAAAGAGGGAAATTATCTGCTAAGATAAGAGAACCTGATTCTGAAGTATTGTATAACGAGATCTCACAGCTCACTGAAGACTAAAACATCTACCGAACCGTTGAAAGGGATTAATTAGATTATATCACTGGAAGAATCGTTACATGTGACTAGTATTTTTTTTTAATACTAAATATTTTACTCATTTAAAAACAGAACAGATATAAGTACAAAGGTAGTTAAATTTAATATAAATACATGACCATACCCACACCTCGACAGGCTTACGAAGATTGTCGCTGTACTTAGTTCTTGTTGCTCACGTTATTACTTTAATATCATAATTTTGGTTTCCTTAGAAGGACCCACAACACTTTTATTCCAGTAGCTACTCATTTATCCTCATGAGGCTGAGTGATTCCCAATTACCTGCTGTCGTTCCTAAACGAAAAAGTGGAGCAAGGAATAAAAAAAATTATATAGCTTTATAATTTTGTGCATAATGGCCCTTTATAAGGGGCACCTGTTTGTTAACGCATGATACGGGTACAAAAGATAATAAATCAGATGCCTTGAACATATCATATAATGCGTTTAAAAATTCTACAAGAAAAAAAAGTGGATTCGGCCGTAGGCTAAATCTGGAGGAAGCTACGTGAATGAATTGCCTGTGAAATTCAATTTTACACTGGATAGAACCAACCCCTCCACACAAGGGTTTAAACAAGGAGCCACATTTCGTTTAACACAAGAGTTGTTAGATAGTTAATAATTCCGCACCAATAATCGACTAAAGTAGCAGACTTTTGTTTTTAACACATTACCAATAATAAAAAAAAATACAAAATGCAGGGGAATATTATGAATATATTTTCATTTAAGGATGCAACGGGAATCTTGGAATTTTTTTAAAGTGAAAGGAAATCAAGAATTTAAACGATTTTTTTCAAATAAATATTACAAGGAGCGAGTAAACGACGTACTGAGAGATATATAATTTCTATTTTTAAGTGGTAAATATTTTTATTTCGCTGCGTTTTATTATTAAATTCATTTTTGAATTAATTTCTTCACATATATGCCGTTTATAGGAAGCACCCTGTAACAACAACCAACAACAAAAACGTTTTTGTTTAAATAAAAGATATTATAGAGAGACGGAAAATTGGATATCCAATCAAATATTTGAACTACAACCTTTCACAGCGAGCGCTAACAAAATAATAAATTTAAATTATTATTCACCTGCTGAACTATCGATCTAAAATAAATACATAAAGTGAATGTATGTGGGCGTTCGTTTGGCGTATGCAGTGTAGATAAATACCCGAAAATTACTATTTTAATCAATCGAATAGTTTTAACTTTAGTAGTCAATTTTTTGAGTATAAGATGAAATTATGATTAGTAAATCCTCCCCTCTTGGCAAGAAAGGAGCAGTGGATCGCTGAAGTACGAATAACATACAACTCTTTTTAATTAATTTCTTCACATTTATGCCGTTTATAGGAAGCACCCTGTAACAACAACCAACAACAAAAACGTTTTTGTTTAAATAAAAGATATTTACTTCAATCAATCGATCAATCGATAGTTTATAAAAGATACTTACATTTATTTGTTTCTAGTTTGATGATGTTGTCATATTTTAGTATTATGTTGTTTATGGATCGAATACAGCGACATTTTAACTATTTATTTTTAACTAGTTAAAACTGGGTCATTAAAAAGTGTTAGCATCTGTAATTTATAATAATTATTATCTTATTATTGTTAATTGTAGATGTATTTTTGTTCCTTTACATTATAACTCCACAGCCAGTACTAATGCTTATCGAAAAGTGTGAAAACCTTTGGAAAAGTCATATTGCATTCATAATAATCAATTGTAATCTATATTAGGAAATTCGGGATAAGAATATTTTAATTTAAAAAAAATATTTATAGAATACAAGAGACTGATCTACACTACCATATGGCCTACCTGGTCCTATGGAATAAAGGTCTGTGGGAGAACCAAGCACATATTCTTCGCATCCATTCCCTCGAATCCAAAATATCCCACAAGATAGCCGATGCTCCCTTCTGTATCAACGACCGTACCCTTCAAGCTGATCTCAGCATCCCCGAGAATTCCCATTTCAGCCTCCCTGGCCATCCTAATTCGTATGTTAATGCTCTCATCTCATCCCCTGCAACCCGGAACGACGTCTAGGAGGGAGGTGTCAACATGACCTCCTCCTAACCAACTAGCATTTTGTTTACAAGTGAGCTTTGTGGTACTTACGGTTTGTGGTGAGAAATGAGGTGGTTTTTACGGATGGGAATTTTCCACGAAAAAAGTAACAATAACTTATTAACTGAAGTTCTAAGCACTAGTTAAACTAATACTGTACATAAAAAAGTATTATTAGCCATTAGATAACAGAGCACTTCCAAGGACTTTCAAAGGATCTGTGGCCAGAGGATCAGATGGATAATTTATCCTTTGCTAAAATCGAATCTCCTCGAGCCTCATAACTTCATAGACACATCAAGAAAAATAAAATTTAGTCATTTGTCCTAACATCTGTAAAAGTTCTGATAATTAGCTTGCTGTACAAGGTAGCCATATTTTCTGATGATGCAACCTTCATTCCTCTCTCATTTAGGATTGTAGCAATAATTAAAATAAAAAAAAAGTCTCGGAGCTTAAAAATAAAAAAAAAACTGAAGCTATAATTATCACAAAAACCAAATATTCCCGAAACAATTAAATTAAAACTACTGCATTTCCATCTGCAATGCCCTGGAGCACACCTAAACAAAAAATTAATCTTTACCCAGCGTGAGGGCGAATAAAAAATTGTATACAGAACAATAATATGCACATTGGCTTAAAATATTATTATATCTCTCAATGTACTAAATATTAATAAATTAATCCTTTACACCTTTATAATTTGTCTGATATTATTGTATGGATGCTGTTATATTATATTAGCCTTACATTAGCGTTAAAAACATAAGTGTTACAAACATATTTTAGTATAAATGCAACATTTCAAGTTAACATATCGGTAGTACTACCTGTGTCATAAAATAATAGATTATTATTTTATATATCAACCACTTTCTATTTAAGTTAATCATCACTTCTTTATTAAGTTAATTTTTGTAAGATTTTTCCTAAATGAAGAATTTTGTTCGCTATCAGCTCATCAAAAATATAGTGAACAGTGCATTGGTAGTGAGCCACCTCAACATTGTATTATTGGTATTTATATATTAAACGCTGCGATAGTGATTTTGCTGTGGAGGGTTTCTGAGTAAAATATGGATAAATCTGTTTTTTAAATACGAGAAAAATATCAGATTTCCCGAATTGAGTCAAGTTATTGAGATAAAGGAAATACGTACTCTTATATTAAAACGAAAAACCGAACGTATTTTTTGTTTTTTTGGGGGGTCATTTAAACTAAAAGACTGTTATTATTTGTTTGTTTAGAGCCTGATAAGGAAAAAAGAGTGTGCGTTTCGAAACTCATGCAAGTTTTAATAGTAACAGTTATACTTAAGCCAATCTGGACATACGGAATAGAGCTATGGGGGACAGCAAAAAAGTCGAACATCAAGCGCATCCAATCCTTTCAATCAAAAGTCCTGAGAACAATAGTAAATGCCCCCTATTACGTCACCAACAAAACCCTTCATAATGATCTTAATATACCCTACATTCTTGAACTCATCCCTTCCAAATTCATGAAATTCCATAGTAACCTATCCAACCACCCTAATCCCGTAGCACAGTCATTGCACTGCTCCACTAATCCCTATAATCCTCCTCGGAGACTGAAACGGCAGTGGCCTCGTGACCTGCTATGATCGCGTGACGGTGGGAGTCCTGGCAATGGCCAGTTTCTCCAATCATGTCCTGAGCGTATGTAGCTCTCACGCTCTTCGTCAGCCTCCACTGGCTCGTATCCGGTGACGTGGCTGGTGGGGGAGCGTGGGGGACTTCCAAGACTCCGCTTCCTCTTTTTGCTAGGGAGGCAACAACCGTGTGGACTTGGGGGGCCCCTGGGCTGTTTGTGAATATTGTATGAATGTGCGAGCGAATGATGAATTGTAAATATGGTATGAATAAAAACAATTATCTCAATTATTTATTGCCTATTAAGTAAAGGCAGATTGTAATTTCATCATAATAAAGTTGTTAACAATTAATCAATAGTAACAAACTGGAATGCCCAACATTTTTTATTTGTTTATTTATAATATTATTATAAAATTAAATAGAATTAATCAAACCAAACAAAAATAAATAAAAACATGTTAAGAAAAAAATAGAATCAATTTGAATAGATTACTTTGTACAGTATGTATCCAAATTCACTTCAATACCACCAAAAAAGTATTTTTTTGTTTCCCAGGGTTACGTATACAATAAGTAATAAATATTTTGTTATTATTATAAACTATCTATTCAGCACACACGATTTACATATTAATTGTTACTAGTTTTGGTATGAAATCCCATTATTTCTAATAATTATATGTCAAGTGAAAAATATAGTGACTATTGTAGGGCTCTTCCGTTTGAGACCTATTGAAGACGAAAGTACTATAGAATAAACTACGTCCTTCTCGCGCTGAATAAGGGTGGCTCAGTTGACACAACGCCTGACAAGAGATCCGGGAGCTTTAACATTTTTTTTTCTTTAGTCATAAAACAAACGAAGGCTGAACAGTCAGTAACGAGCTATACTAAGTTTATTTCGTTTAGTGAAAGAGATCCAAAAATAAAAAAATTTAAATTTGAGACTACATGATAGCTAGGCGAATGCATAAATAATGCGAATAACTCGATCGGAAAAACGCAAATATACGTTAAAGCTCTGAGTGAAATGAAATTTGGAATAGGAAGAATATTCCTGGGAGACCTGCTATGTCCCAAAAGGCATTGCCTTGGAAAAGCTTGGTTTCAAGAAAGCTCTGTGTGAGCCTTACAGTTAAATTTACATTACACAAGAGAGGTGTTCTAGCTAGCAGAGGTATTTTTCCATTTTCCTCCTTTCGAAGAAAATCCTCCCCCCCCCCCATCCTTTTTCGTCATACTTAATTCATTTCTTGGATCACTTTCTCGCCTACACACAGTGTAATCGATCCTGAACACGTCATATCCATACCAGGCTAGATTACGTTTTCAAACATTTAAAAAGGAATTAAAAAGTCGGTAGTAAGTAGTATTCACAAAATTATTTTATTACTCGAATTTTAAATATGATCATAGAAGAAAACAATTGGTTTAATTACAACTGTGGAATTACGGTCAGTTTGGATTGACGGAATACTACTATTTGGTGTACTCCTAATTAGCTCATTTCAATTAAGACCATATTGACCAAATTTACGTCCAAAAAAAAGAAATTTTGCAATTTTTTTCTAATATAATAGTCAGCGAAAAACATAAACTAGTCTTTTCTAAGCGACTAAAGTGGCAGTGCAGTTATGAAGAATCGCGGGAAATTTTCTGATACATACACCCATGTGACGCCCATTTTAGTTTCAGATGGGGGAAACTAATCAACGAATTTTTATATAAACTACCTTCCTCCATAAAAATTAACTTCTGCCACAACTTTTTTATTGTTATGAAAATATTTAGCATAAATCACTATGGGTCAGTGAATCTTAATGATAAGGGAGAAAACAAATGGAAAGGAACTACTTTCCCAAGGCTATGCAGAATTTTACTCCTTTTAGTTGAATTGAATAATTGAAGAAAACTTCGCTCATAAAATAAAATGTTATCACAGCGCATAATTCCAACGGTAGTTTCATTATATACTGGTTTTATGCCATAATTATCTTACACTGGTTTTACGAGACGACTGTCACTATCGCTAAAACAGTTTTTGTTTTTAAATTCAAAAACTTGGTTTAGATAATAATACGAATTATGAATTCCTGTTTTACTAACTTATTCAAAGCAATATTTAGACGTAAGTACATAAACAATAGTGATTAACAGTATGTAGAACACGGAAAAGTTATAAAATGGTTATTTTTTTCTATCGTTTCCAACATTAATTATGAAATATCTCTTTATCCTGGGGTGTACAAAAGTAAAATATATGGGACACTTATTTTAAATATTATAATATTTAAAATATTATTGGAGCTACGAAAATTTGAGTCCAATAACTAAAATTTGTACTTTGTGCTTAGCTGTATCGGTATTGTATAGTGTATAAAATAAATATTCAGCTAACTTGTCTCTGCATCATGTAATAGTTCTGAGCCTATTACTGCAAAAACCTAAAGTTACATAAGTACTTATGAATAACTAAAGTATTTTTGACACTAATGACAACCTTTATTCATAAAACAAACCAACGTACTCGAATGAAGAAACATCAGAATCTTACGTAAAATGTCGCTTGAAGAAGCATGTGTAAATTAAGCCCATATATCATTTCTAAAACGAAAACAAGTTTGAAATACATTGTGATGAGTATTGAAATTCTCAAAATACTTAGTTAAAACAATTGGCACGACTCTTTCAATAAAATGAGAATTATTGATTCGATCTTCGTGGTCTAACTTCACTAAAAAACTTCACTATCCATATTAAAAATTAATAATCACAGAAAAATATATAAATTTAGGTTTAAGCTAAATAGGTTACATATTAGTGGATGCTAAAGGGACGGATTTAGAATTAGAGATTGCAACAATTTACTGCAAGGGAAAATCTTATTACAATTACTTATAATTTACTTATAACATTTTGAAATAAATAATAATGAAAATAGTGAATGCTAAAATGAAGAGGTCTAAAAATAATCCATTCGTTCTTAACTCACGATCATCTCCCAAAGCTAAAAAAGTGTCTCTTTACTATTCATATCGCTTTGGAGAGTAGTGCCCTGGTCGGCAAGTGGGGTGGCAAATAAAAAAGAAAATAGGCAACGATATATAAGAGAAAAGAAAAAGGTAATGGCTTGAGGGACGGAGAGTAGAAAGCGATAAAAAGGAAGAGAAGAATAAAATAGCAGAAGAGGTTGGGAGTTCTAAACCGGGTTTATTTACTGCTCGGTTCTGTGGTTGTGCAGAATGGCCTTATTAAAGAACGGGACCTCTGTTGAATGAATATACTTTTGTACGTGAAAATATTTATGTATATTTTATAAATGATATGATGACTTCAGTTGCCTTATTCCGTCATAAATAAATTGAAAATATTGTGGGCCTCAATGTAAAAAAAATTGACATCCACTTATTTTTAATCTTTATTTCCTGGTCAGAAATACAAAGAGTTTTTAGTTTAGTCATATCTAAAAGTAGCTTTATGAACGAAACAATTATATTTTTTATTAATGCCAGTAAAATATTCCAGTATCTTTGAACAGAATAATTTCCTAATATGTACATTACATAAGTTTCAAGTTTGAGCCATTGTGTTGAATGTGTAAGACGTCATTGGTTGGTAGAAATTTGGTTTTATTTTAATGTCATAAAAGAAATCAGGAACGATTTGACTAGATTAACCAAACACTTTTATTGTGGTGGATGTATGTTGCCAGTAAATAGAAGTGATTTCGTTAAGAGTTTCATTTTTTTCCAGAATAACTGTATTTCACATTACCTGTATGTCTTGTTAGTATGAAATTATGCAAGAGTTACTCTGAAAAAAAAATTAAACTTTAAACGAAATCAATTCTATTTACTGGCAACAAACGGGTTTTTTTTTTTCCAAAAGGTCCAAGGGGTAACATTTCCTACCTGACCACGTCCGAAACACTCTACCCAGATGATTTGAATTAAAATTACAAATCTTTATTGCGATAAAATTACCTTATTGGGAAATACGTAGTGTTCAATGTTCTTATTCATACCATATTTACAATTACAATTACTTGCTCATTGATATAGTATTTACAAACAGCATGAAATTTCCCAAATCAACATGGCTGTAACCTCCTTCGCTTGCGAAAGAGGAAGCGGTGCCTTGGGGGCTGAAGAAGAGTGCGAGAGCCACAGAAGCTCAGATAATTGGAGAAACTGCCCATTGAAGGTTACAAGCCCACTGTTGCTATGGTCTCCGAAGAGGATTATAGGGATGAGTGACGCAGTGTAATGACTGTGTTAGGGGATTAGGGTGGTTAGATAGCTTTCGATGGAATTTTATAACCTTGGAAGGAATTGAAATAGGAATTTAAGAATGTAGGGTATATTAGGATCGTTATGAAGGTTTTGTTGCTGACGTAATAAGGGGCATTGACTATTGTTCTCAGGAGTTGTGATTGAAAGGATTGGATACGCTTAGTGTTCGACTGTTTTTAAGTTACCCTCTGCTCTATTCCGCATATCCAAATTTGCTTTAGTATAACTTTGTAAATTAATGTTTAGTAATTGTAGTAATTGTAATTTTTGTTTTAGTAAGTTTTTTTTTTTTTTTTTTTTATTTCAAAACCTCAACAAAATAATACAATGTACAAAAAATAAATAATAAAATAATTGAATTACATATTTCTCCTCTTGCTGCATTTACATGCATTTGGCGGAGTGCATAATATAATAAAATTTTTATTGTTGTTAAAAGTTCATCGTTCTTACACAACACTAGGTGATGAGGCTCACCTTCTATTTGTCACCGACACCAACACTAAACACTAGGAACAAAACAAAACTAAACAAAACAAACTAAATCTCTACCTAGAACCTAGGACTAGAGTGTTCCAGCCGCAACAGCGTCCTGCCATCGTTGGGGGAACGGAGCGGGGGTTATAGTGTTAAACACCGGGTTTGTTAGATATTGTAATGAGTCGAAAAATTTGATATGTCTACGCTGGATGAATTCATCCACCGTAGGCAGCTCAAATATCTCATGCAGCTCACTGTTTCTTCGCTGCTCGAATAAAGTACCTCTGACCACTTTCATCAGTATACCGTTTTGGAATTGTTGGAGTTTCTTAGCTGTCGTGTACGTAAGATAACGAAATAGCGGTGCACCATACAGCAGAGTAGGCCTGAGTATGCTCTTATAAATTAGTAGCTTGAGACGTAGTGTTAGATTGGGGGAAGTCAATAAGTGCGTAAGCCGATAAGACTTCATGCGTGTATGCTTCAACTTCTTCGCAAAATGGTTACTAAAATGGAGGTGTCTATCCATTTTAATTCCCAGATATACTAGGTCGTTAGCTGGTGAATTTTCCTCCGTTCCTACTATGTAACTAGTAGGGAGCGGGCTTTTTCCCTTTTGAAAAGAGAAAATTACAGTCAGTCTTACCCGCGTTTACAGAGATATTGAGTCTCCCCAATCTCTCACTGATCTGGTTACAGGCTGCTTCAGCCTGTCTTAGAGCTACCTTGGGACTCATGCTGCTACTGTACAGCGCTATGTCATCTGCGAAAGCAGTAACTGTGGTATTTTTGTACCGGGCTCCAACAATCTCAGACGTGTATACGTTGAATAGTACAGGGGATAAGACGGTGCCTTGGGGTACTCCACAGGTCAGTGGCACAGCTTCGGAGAAGCTATCACCCACCCGCACCCGCAGCGATCTGTTTTTCAGGAAGCTAGCCAGAATTGAATACAGTTGTTCCGCGCATTCCCGGTCGCAGAGGATTTGACACAGTGTCCCGTGAGACACCGAGTCGAATGCTTGGGTGCAATCAATGGAAATCATAGCCGTGGCTATGTTTCTATTCATGTTATGGCTAACTTCTGACTGCACCTTCAGAAGGGGGTGCTCTGCGCTCATACTGGATTGGAATCCAGTCTGCTCTGGCAGAATGATGTCATTTTCCGAGCAGTAATCTTTGAGATAATTCAAAAGAATTTTCTCAAAGATTTTCCCCATCTGTGATAGCAAACTGATCGGGCGGTAGTGGGCTGGGTGATCCCCGCTCTTGGCTGGCTTTAGTAATGGGAACAAGATGGCTTGTTTCCATGTGTCAGGAAAGTACCGCAATCTCATACAAGAGTTGTATAAGTTTGCTAGTTGTACTATCCCTCTCCTCGGCATTTGTTTGAGCAGCACTGTTTGTATCCCGTCGTGCCCTGGTGCTCGGTTTCCCTGACACCGGCGAAGAATCGCCTTGAGCTGATTCGGTGATACAAACATGTGGTTCTGTTCAGCATCTACCGGAGGAGGCATGTAGTAGTATCCCGTCCTAGCCGTAATATCCCTAGCGTAATGGTCGGCCAGTTTTGTTGCCTGTTGCTCAGCAGTCAGAACATTGTCGCCTTCGTGAAGACGGACAGTGGCTGTCTTGCCTTTTGTAGTCTTCAACAACTTCCAAAACTTTCTGTGATCTCCGTGAGTGCTACGAAGTTTCTCATGCCACTGCGCTGTTTACCAGAGTTTCATCAAGCCCCGGATTTGCGTTGTGATAGAATTCACAACGACCTTGGCTTGCTGATCTCTCGTCCTGTACCATCTATTCTTCCAAGTATGGCGCAAGGCAATAATTTTAAGAATGTGGTCTGGAGGTGGTCGCAGAGACTGTGGCATGGGAGTGTACTTCGGGATCGCAGTGTTTGCTGCGTCTATGATCACATCAGTTATGAAAGTTAGTTGAAGATCTACTTCCTCTTTTGTGCGGAGAACTGGCACCGTATGCAGGTTATGGTAAATTTGCGACCGGTACAGATCCCAGTCGGCGCGACGGTAGTCGTATCTCGTGGGGCGAGGGGTCGCCACTTTACCATCCACCGCATACAGTACTGGCCTGTGGTCAGAGGTAATGAAGTCAAGGGCGGTGCAACTAGTGATACGGTGGGGTTGTTTTGTCAGTAGTAAGTCAATCGTCGAGGTAGCTTTTGGGTTACCTCTATGTCGAAAAGTGAAAGTCTGGGGGTGAACGACCGTAAACGGCGTTCTCAACAGGAGTCTCCCAGCCTTGTTTGTTACGGTGTTATACCACATGGTATGTTTTGCGTTGAGATCTCCCACCACCCAGTGGTTAGATCTCTGCGCACATGCGTGTAGCAAGGCTGAGTACTGCTGCAGAGACGCGTACGGTCTTCTGTATAGGGCGGTAAGGTAAATGGGTCTCCCCAAATTTACCCTAACTGTCAAGTGGTGAAGCTTGGGATCAGTTGTAGTCAGTCGTGAGGCCACTTTCTTCCAATTGATACCAAGGCGTATAGCAATTAAAACGCCTCCGTAACCGTTAACCCTTTCAATGGCAGTTGAATAACCTTTAATGTGGAACGATTGTGTAGATACCCTAGTGTCTGTCAAAACTACAATATCTGGTCGGTAGAGCGCTAGCAGCACTTCTACCTCATCTATTTTGGTCAGGAGACTATCAACGTTTAAATTTAAAACTTGGTAATCTACCATTGTTGATGTTTACCAGATATTATAGCCAAGAGCACTTGGCTACATAAGTCCACTAGGGCAGTTACCCATTTCGGTCCGCGTTCAAGGTCTTGACGCTGGTCGTTTGTAAGAAACTTTAGCCTAGGATCTAGGTACTCACAATTGTTATTTTCCGGAGTGTCCTGCGAAGTTCTGGGGGCAGTTTTCGACTGGAGGGGGCAGCTCTCGACGTGGAGGGGGCTGCTCTCGACTTCGAAGGATGAGCCGTTTCTTCATCTCTGGCTTGGAAGAGCTTGAAGAGCGGGTTCTGCCAGGCTGGTATAAATGGCGGTGGAGCAGGTCTCGTGAGTGGCACGTCTTTGCGGCTCCTCTTCTGCTGGGGCTGCACTCTGTCGGGGGCCGGTCTCACTCTGGCTAGAAGCTTCTTCCTTTCCTCACAGCCTCTGTACGAGGCGGGATGTGCCTCGCCGCAGTTCGAAGACTTTAGCGGGACCGTCTCATTCCTGGGGCACAGTGCCACCTCGTGAGGTCCTGCACATCTAACACATTTAGTTTTCTTGCCGCAGTGGTTCTTTGTGTGGCCAAACTCTTGACATCTAAAGCATTGAGGGGCGCCTCTCTGTTCCTTGAACGTCACTACACGAACTATGACGTGGTTGATGGCACGTACCTTTTTCATGGCGTTCAGGGTGACGCTCGCATTAGCTGCTACTAGGACTGGCGAAATATCTTCTTTTCGTCCTGTAGGGTCACTTTTTCGGAGTCTTCTCACATCAATGACTCCTGGTAAGGCATCCACTATCGTAGATATAATTTCTTCGATGTCCTCCTGGACATCCAAGCCAAGAATAAGATATTTCTTATTCTTGGTGCCGCCTCTCGGGGCGAAAGTGTGGAATTCCTTTCCACCTGTCTGGAGCAGTTTTAAAATTTTCGCTCTTTCCTCCTCGAGCTCGGGGTAAATAGTTACGCCCTCCTTCGTCTTCCTGAGGGCGAATTTGTTTATGTTTGCTCCTTTGAGCATCTGAGTCAAATTTGTTGTTGTTTCACCGGAAACGACATCAGGCGGCGGCTTCTTTGGTGCCTGAGTCACAGGATTAGGGCTTTCCAGTGACTCAGTGGCCAAAGCCTGAAATTTATTTCCGACCTTTGTCGGGTTTTTCGCCTTTGTAGGCCTTTGTACCTTTACAGTGATTTTCGGAAAAGTAAAATCCTCTTCACTATCCGATTCCTGTGTCGGTGAAGCCGACTGCTTCCGCGAACTGTCCGTCTCCATTTCCATACTTCCGAAAATATTACGAGTTAGAAAACAGCAAAATATTTTACTGGAGTGCCGTCCCCATGCACGAAAACACTGACAAAACAACACTATGACAAAAATAATAACTATAATAGCTATAAAAACCTTTATAGCTAATAATTTTTAAAAACAAATCACAATCTGGGAGGTGAAAAGCTTTATTACCAGACTATCCTCTACAGCCTCGTTCAAATAAAAAGAAATATGCAATTTAAATGATATCCGTTGGTGGATTTGTCATTGTGCGCACGTATCAGCGAGGGCAGTGGGAATCGAATTGAACTGGTTCCATGAAAGGCGCAGCGCCCTCTGCTGATTGGTACGGCTGCCAGTCTCACTCGAGCCCAATAAGACATCTCCAACAGGGGCTTTCACCCGTCTTAGTCACAGATACGCTCATTCATCTACCATGATACCTGTGTGACTCAATCTTGAGAAGCTCGTGTTCGAGCCACTTAATAATTCATTTAAATATTTTATTATTTTAACTGGAGGTAACTATTTCGTGAGAAGGTTGCAGATTGTTTGCAACAATTTAGCCCTGAACTCGGCTAGAGTTAGGCCCTTTGACTCAGGTCTGTTCCGACCTTTATTAATGAACATGAAAATTGAATTCTTAATTTTGAAACAAATTACAATCTGCCTTAATGGGCAAGAAGTAATTGTGATAAATGTTCTCATTCATACCATTTTTTCATACAATTTTCATTCACTTGCTCATTCGTAGAGTATTTACAAACAGCCCAGAGACCTGCCAAATACAAATGGTTGTCACCTCCCTCGTATACGAAAGAGGAAGCGGGAGTCCCCCACGCTTCTTCGTCAGCCACGATAGCGGATACGAGTCAGTGGAGGCTGACCAAGAGCTAGATAGCGACCTTTATCAATCCGTTGCACACTTTCAGTCCTGGTTTAGGTTTTTATTGCGATATTCGACAGTGGTTTTACAGATATAAGAAGTTTCTAACACTCCTTTAATAACCCTTAATTCCTAAAAAATCCTTTCAACCCAATGGTCACCACAGGTAGGAAGTTAAGACACAATACTGAGGTAAGTGAGTACCTTTTAGAATGTCCAACTGTTTTATTGTTGCATCGTTTTTATATTGAAAATTAACTTCTCAACCAGCACATATGAGCAAACACGATATTTTACGCAGAGGCCCCGTTTGCTATTGGCCAGAGAAGAAACCTAATAGCCGTTTCTAAATATTTTTACTCTTTAACATTTAGTATTTTTAAACATCTAAATTAATAATGATGTCAAGATGATTAAGACATAAATAAAATAGAATACAGACTTGTCCTATTATCATTTAGTATTAACATTTACTAGTTTAAACGATAAATATTCTTTGAAAAACAATGATAGTTAATTTTATAGTTAATTTTCATATGTATAAAAAAATATAAAAATGTTTAACTATAGATTCATCTTGCATCCTGCGGCCAGCTCTGCTGTACGGTGCCTCGTTATATACTCACTTGACTGACAATACAGATAAAAGTCTCCAGCAGTTCCAGAATGGGATCATGAGAAAATAGGTCCGACATACCTCTGTCGAGAGGTTAATAAAGAACGCCGACCTGCACCCGTTGCTTGGTGTGCCATCGGTGGGTGAGTTCCTCCACACATCATGAGACACATCAAGTTTTTTAACCCATTGCAGCATCTCACAAACCCAGTGTTTAACACTATGACCCCACCACCCCTCCCGCATCGAGGGCAGCAGACTGTCGGGGAAAATCAGGTTAAGATTTAGTTTACGTTTTTATTGTTAGATGTTAGTTTTGAGTCTATGAAAAACAAGGTGAGCCCCACCACTTTTAATAAATTCAGTCCATTAATCATTATACTTTTTTTTTTTTTTTTTTGTTTTTTTTCCTTAGCTCTCAAACTTATAAAAAATAGGATGTGGGAAAAATAAAGGAAAATTATTTAGGGCTGATGAGTGCCTTTCACTAAGGGGACTCCCCCATTTGAAGGATGCATGAGAAGGATATAGGGTGTGGAATGCCTAAAAAGGCGGATGGAATCAGGAAGGTAGTGAGAGTCTACCAGTTATACTTTTGAACAAGGCAGATTACTATTAACATAAAACAGAATTTGTATAAAATGTAGCCAACCTACAGGAAATATAATGAAGCAATTGTAAACAGATTCGTTTGTAGAATATATATTTTGTAACATATATCAATTTTGTAACAAGGGGATATGAAAAAAAAAAAAACCGTCTTGCAACTGCCATGATCCATAATTTGAATCCATTATTGTTACATGGAAAAATGAGTTTTTCGTAATATTTTATATTATATTTTATATGCCTTAAAAAGGATGTATAATGCAATAAAGTTATCATTTTTATGACAGCAATTAAGTGTTTATAATTTTGAGTGGGGTATCAAATTAAAGAACCTAATGACGTTATGAAATTCGTTTTGTTTTCTTAACCTAATATCAAAAAACAAACAATGATTACAACAGTTAGAGACATTATGTTCCTAACTGTATTTAATCAATCATTTTTGTGCTAAGAGAAACGAAATGTTGCATGGGAGTTCTATTTGATTCCCAGTCATACATTAATATAATTTAGTTATTAAAGAAACAAAATTTTCTTATTATACTGAGAATAGTATTAATTTGAAGATGTTGATATCGTAATTGTATCGTGTGTTCTGAATAATAGACCTATAGCTACAAACAGTCATCAAAATAATTTTCTCCAAAATAAAGAGTCCACGTAATGTATCACTCTTGGCTTGAGCTTTTTCTTGATAATGATTTATGATTGATAGTGATTTCTTGATCTATTTGTTGGATGATCTTCCAGGTATCTTATTAACTTCTTTTTCCGCTGCGTTCTCTATAGGGTGGCGTTATTTCACATTCTTTATATTATGCTAGCTTTCTTCAGGGTTTTTTCTGTTTTATTATGATTCAGTTATGTTTCCATTTGTATCCATGTCATTGTATAACTCTTTATTGTTTATCTAAAAGCATTATTTCCACCTTTGAGATGCAAGCAACATGTGGCGTATTTTTTTTTCATTGTTTCATCGTTGTTGGCACATTGTTGTAAACATGTATATCTAAACCTGGAGATGATCCACAATTATTTTTGGTGTTCCTTAAACATATGTTTAATAATAAGGAATTATTGCTTAAGGTTCTTGTACTACAGTAGAACATCCTCAGGAAGGTAAACGGAAGGCTCTTGTGAGCTGAAATTGTAGGATGGACTGTCCGGAAGAAGACTACCATTGGCTGGATTTTTTTTTTAGCAAGACCATTAGGATTTTCCTTTCTTACGTCGAGTTTAATATCACCAGCTGCCGCCCGGGAGGAAAGAGGTCCTTAATCCTTAATCCTGCCTCGTTAGACCGGGGTTCATTACCACCCCGTCTCAGGGCCTAGCTAGCTTGGCAAGTATTCATCACTGCTTAAAATTATGCATAACACACGCTTAGGTGAATACGGTGAAACGAAGTTGAGAAGAAGAAATCATCTCAAGTCTGATGCGTCACACAATTAAGGCTGTGAAAAAAATTTGGATTGCTATTTGTAGTTTAAGTCCATTAAATTCCTGACTAATATTACATATAAGTAATCGTGAGGCAACGATCTTAAAAATTGTGCCATACTCAGTGTATGCACTCTGGTTTTCAATACGAAATTGGTACGATAAAAAAGAAGGAAAAGTAATTCACATACCTTGTGTTACGGTAGATTGACCTCCTGCATATGGAAATAATTAAATAGAAGAGTATTTAGGAAGCAAATATGTAAAGATCGTATTTCTGAATAACCACGCTTTGTTTGATTGGCCAATCAGCAAGTTCTGGAACATACTCTCTACCATCATAAAATGGTGTCCCTAAAAAGCTTGTAGCTTAAACAGAATTCACAGATGGCCTAATTAGGCATGCTTACTGAAAGCCTCACATAACATAACGGTTTCTGGTTCAGAAAAAACATTCTAGAATATAACCATTAGTTCAGATTTATGTAATTTTTGAATATATTCACTAATATTTTAGCTATAAATTTTAGCTCGTACAGGATACTTTAATGTTAGTACTTTGTTTTCAAATCAAGAGAAAAAAATTTTTCTCGTATATCTGTATGATTATAAAAAGACTGAGTTAGAAGCAATTGTTTATAAGTGAAAAGATCCAATTATAAAACTTTCCTCCGGCCCTCCTATTTTCAAAGTGATCCTAACTCAACACACTGAACGACCATTTGATTTTAACTTCATTATACTGAATTTCCCATTTTGGTGTGAAGGCAAGAGCACTGAATTAATAAATATCATAAATCGTTTATACTAATAAATATGTCCTGTTGAAGAATAGAAAGTTAAATTACTAAAATTAAAAGGACGATAAGTGAAACTGTTGGCTAAAACTTTTGAATGAATTCTTATTTTTTAAACAAGAGTTATTGAACTCGATGATACTAAAGGTTGACTAATAATATAAATTATGAGAAAAAAGAATTGTTGATTTTTTTGTTTTCCCCCTTTCATAGCCCCTTTAAATTTACAGATAATTATATAAATTATATAGGGGCTATGAAAGAAAAAAAAATTGTTAATATTCCTAAAACGAAAAAATACCATTGAAATCTCATAAAAAAAATTCACGATTCAATTATCTTTCCCTTTCCTCTCAATTTTCAGCAAGAAATTTATCTTTTTCTGGGGTTCACAGGAAGTCCCAAGGACTGGAGGGATTGTTATTTGGGATTGGTTTTTGGTAGCTGCACATTTCTAAGAGTTTATTAATAAAACATAGGTTCCGACATGTCCAAGAGTTGACTGTACAACGGAACTATGGCGATATTTTTTTTCAGAAGAGCAATCTGTTCAGGCCAGTGTCATATTTTGCACTGAAAGTTCTATGATTAAGCTAAATTGATTTATTTGATGTACGCTCAGGGCGTGACCATTTTGTTAAAATCTTCTGTATTAGAGTGTTTATTGCCTGTGCATGGTACGGGTCACCCGCGGACCATTGGGGGGGGGGGCACCTGAAAATGGTCTATTCTTACTTTAATATTCACTTTCTGCTTCCTAAACATCCTCTTAGCCGATAATTACAACAGGCAGGGGATTAAACTAGAGGGTCACACAAGGTAAGTTGATTAATTTTACACTGTTTACATTGTTTTAATGTAGCATCGTTTTTAATTTTATATTAAAAAATGACTTCCCAAACTAGCATTCGTACAACATTGATGAGAAGCTCATTAGAAGCCAATCATAATAACTAGTTCATGTTTTATGGTGCCTACCGATAAGGGTAATAGATAAATAGTCTCTAATTAGCCTAACAGTACCTAACTAGACCCTATATAATATCAAGCTCGGAGTTTGGTTATCAGATGGCATCGCCCTAATGATGCAGCTTCTGTTTGTAGGAAAAAACTTTCATACTCAAATCTCTTTTTTTTAAATAAATATTTCATGTAAGCATGAGCTAACAATGTAAATATAATGGTTTGGTTTTAGACTAATAAGTCTTTATCGTGTTATTTTTTGATGTTTTTACATTGACAGTCTAAGCTCATCAATTAAGAGTTGCTTGTAGATATAAGAGATTCAACCAATAATAAAATAAAATAGTTTGTGGCGGAATGTAAATATTAATAGGTGTTAAAGAAGTTATATATTTTTTTTCTAATAAAAAATATTCATGTCCCCTAAAAATGAGATTCCTGACTATGACCGCGTTCGGGGTCATTTGAATTCTAAGCCCACAGCCTGCGGTAGTTACGTATTCAATTCGACGTCAACCTGAGACAAAAATTAACATTTCCCATCAAGTCTAGTGCAATAATTTTTAAGGCCAAGGACACAGATTAAAACTAATATGTTACTTAAATAAGAATTATATGCTACAAGAGTAATATGATTTATGTTTATCTCACGGAGTATAAGCTGTGTTATGGGGGGTTAAATGTGAGATAGGATGGTGAGAAATAGGAGCTGAAGAAAGTGAGACCTGTTTATGGGCCGAATCCAAGTTCATCCGAACGGCTACAGGAGAGGTGTAAAGACTTATGATTAACAGTGGGGTTCTTCAAGTTAATTTGTAGCTGATTATATTATTTTTTTTTTTACATTAAATTATATTTATGATTTCATAAATATATTCTTCATACAGGTATTCTCTAGTTGATCCATAGCATTTATTTTCCCAATAAAAATTTTATTACAACAGATGAATATATTGTAATGAAATAAATTACTGAGAAAGTGGAGAAATACTACCCGAAACATACTGGAACTACTCAAGGTATTATCTGATAAAATTAGTTCATTTTGGTAATAAAAAACACCCTTTCAAGTAAAATTATAAATAACAGAAATACTAACAAAATAAACATGTTAAAACCAATATGGAAAGTAATATATACCTGATTTCGATTGTTGGCTCTCAAAACTTAATTTTGATAACGTTTTGTGTTACCGTCTTTAATGTGTCTGAAACTACAGGACGAAATTTTCATTTTAAATTATAAATAGTTTACACATTACACAGAAACACATTTCATGATGTCTAGTGGAATTATTATCAAAATTTAAGATAGAATATGACTACAATTTTAGAACTGGAATGAATGGCACACAAATGCCCCGAACCTAGTTGAATTGAAAGACCTGTAGAGGTTTGAGATCGTTAATGCATAACTTTATGCAAGCTCACAGCTTGATATGTAGAAGTGCCATAAAATATGTCGACATGTCATATAATCATATTGCGATACTAAGCTTCATAGGCTCACGACACGAACAGTTTGCAGCCCGTAAGTAATGTCCGTAGGAACACACAGTAGTTTTATGCCTACCTCTAATTTCTCTCCGACCCCCCACTCAAGTTGATTGTGTTATTTCACATCAAATAATTTATTTGAAAATAATATAATTTTATTTATTTGAGCTTCCTTCCTTTTTTGTGACTCATAAATTTTTATAACTTTCAATTTAATTTATATATAACATCACAACTGGTCGTGAACTGCGTGGTTGTCTCAATATTAAAATGGTATTAATAGCTAATTGTCGGGAGATGAAATCCATAAAACCACCTTATAAGTTAAAAAAAACACAAAAAACTAAATGATTGCTAGCTGTGGCACATATATTGACTGAGAAAACACTAAAGATTGAGGAAAAATGAAAGTGCACACACATAAAAACCCATTGAAAATTTTCCAAGCATGAAGAAGCGTTGCGTCAATATATGACTAAAAGGCAGTATAGTAAATATGTATAACAAACGCCAAATCGGTGAATGGAATTCACAAGCATCTCCCCTTCAACCATAAAGGAAAATATAAGTCCTTTACAATAAAGGGTCTTAAGTAATAAAGTGTCCGTGACTATGACACAATGGGTCCCAGAAAACAATATTGGCACACGCGGACAGTGAGCGATGAAGAATTGGTGATCGGACTACAGAAGGTGGGACGAGATTGGCAGGGATTTCCTGTTTACGACTCAGTCTTCCAATCAGATGGCAGCAGGTCAAAGGAAATGGGCCAATCGGAGCCAAGGCTCACCTAATTGGCTGAGCGGTCTCTAATCCCAGCCTCCAGCACCTTCATTATTTTATCCATTACTTCACATCTCTTCCAGAACATCGTATCTCATCCACCCTATCATGTTTTATTGCATTATGAACTCCCCTTCCAATTTGTACAGGGGCTGGATCGATAGGCTAATAATGGTTGAGTTTTATCTGGCAGGTATCATGAATTAATCTGAATGAGTGATGATTGTGCCGTGGATTATTTAATTTTGAATTATAACAGGTGTAAATTTATGGTAAAAAAAGATATTTTAATGTTTTTATTCCTTAAGTCGTACAATGTATTGATGTAGGTATGACAACTAGTACTTTTACAACCATTGTATAGAAGTGATCAAAAACAGCTTAGTAGGTTTTATTTTTAAATTACAACTAACAAGATAACTTAACTCGTCTTAAGGTGGTTCGTCATAGAAGCCGTTAGGTTAAATCCTAAACCATAAGGTGCATTTAATATATCATTAACTGGTAAAATATTTAAATCTATACCCTCCCCCATGCACTCATTATACAAAAAAGAACAATGGGTACCAATACATGCTATAAATATTATAATTAGTAAAATGTAAAGGAAAACAAAAGGACATTTAAAATGAATTGAATTACATTGAAAACTCTTTATTACAAAGAAAGATGCTAATACTATACTATTCGACAAAAGTATATCCCAACGTACTATATGTATAACCACTAGAAGGAATACGTATTAGTAGAATTAATAAGTAATTAATAATTTATATTTACAATGGCCAGACAAGTGCTTGGCCATATGTTCCGTTCAACCCTAATATGTCATTACCCTAATAATAAGAACTATTTAGATCTATAAATATTGTATACAATCAATAGTGTGGATCGGAACGAATCATATATAATATATTATATACTAACAAATGCTTAAACAAACATTACATACCCAATTAATACACAACCAGTAAATTATATTGTGTATCTACCTTCCTTTTATAAGCTATATACGCTTGTAACTACTGTATGTACTAAACTTAACAAAATATAAATTAATTTACAACCTGATATATACAATAATTAAAGTTGAACTCCATAATTAACAACCAATTCACACCTCTAGCTTCCCAAAACACTCTGCCATGAGACTGTTTTTTAGTCGAAGTCATTCGTTGCCTCTTCTCCCACGGATAAATAGCCCCAGGTGTCCTGTCTGTAAAATATCAGACAACTGATGGAAGAGGTGCATATGACTTATGTTCTACCTCTTTGGTACAGCATTGGACCTCCAATACTCTTTGGGCCTTTTTTCTCCATTTTAGCACTGAAAATATTAGCAAAATCTGTTGAAACTCTGATTTATTATAATTTCAATATCGGAAGACATACATTCAGTTTTATCACTACTAACTTTTATTCACCCCTATTTCTTCAGGTCTGTTCTGGTTATTTCTGTATTGACTCAGAACAGAATGGAAATCAAGATAAGTTTCAAGGGTTTCTTTTCTTAAAACAAAGAATCGTTTCATTAATGATTTGTCGATCAGGAAAAATAAAAGTGAAATTCAGTGGAACAAATGAAGCTCGGAACTTCAAATGTTGAGGAGAAAGTTAGCAAGATTTTCTCCACAACTGTTGGCCCAGTAGAAATTAAGTTGAGGGGCTACCGGTTCCTATGATCCCGCGGGACGTCTATTCACTAACTCCTCTCCCAGTAGGCAGCTATAACTCCATTCTATAACTTTTTAAAATTTTCTTCCTTCTTCCACTCCAGGTTAAGGTTTTCAAAGTATAGCAATGCTTGTGGAAACGTAGCATCAGTTAATTATAATTACAATTTAGTAGGCTTTATCCAATGAAAACATAATTCCCTCCATGGCTTATATCAAACCCCGAATCTATAGAGAGATGGAACCAAAACTAGGTTGACATAAAGGGGAGGTTCGACATTTGAAATTTTATCTTTGCATTTTATGGAGTAATGGTTATGTGTCCCAGTTAGAGTAAAGGGGTGAAGTAGAGGGGATATTCAGTATTTTTTTCTCATTCCAATAAAGAATACAACATTGCTCTATCAAACAGAAAATTATTGTACTTACTAATAAACGTAATAGAACTGTATTTTAAATAAATAAATTAAATTTGCATAAATATATTTTTAGCTGCAGAATTATTACAATACAAAACCAGAACCTGAGACTTAACTTTATTTTTCATTACTAACTTATGAAAATCCTTGGATTTTTCATTTTTTGTTACATTTTTTCCGATAAACACAAAGGTTTCAGGCTGATTAAGTCCTACTAAAAATAGTTGAGACGCTGTTCAGAAACAGGTCCATTCAAGAGACGCGGACTTCTTGTAAAAGGTATGGGATTGATTTCAAAATCGGTAGCTTTCAATTATTTGTCCAGAGTAGCCTGGATGGAAATATGAAGTATTCTGGAAAATTCTACTATCCTATATTTATAAGGCGACACTTTATTTCTTCAGAAAAATGAATATGGTATTTTTTTTCCAAGTCAGTCATAAGTTTCTTGAGACCACATCAAGTTAATTTTTTTTTTATATTCAAAATTTTATTGAGATTACAATCTTACAATCTGCTTTTTATTGGGAAATATATAATTGTAATAAATGTTCTTAATTATACGATATTTATAATTTTCATTCACTCGCTCATTCCCTTATTTATAGCCCAGAGATCTCCCAAGTACAAAATTATTTTAAGGATGCATTATTTAAAGGCACGATACCAGTCGAAACGACTCTTGTGGTTGACAGACCAAAACAAAAAATGGTTGGAAATTTTTCCGTAATATAAAAAGTTGATGAGAAAAGAAAATTGAATTTTTGAGAACGCTTATATGTAATAAATTCATTGGAAAACCTTCGCTTCCCGGATCTGTCACAAGCTTTCTATGTTATCATCTATAATAAGAGGTGTATTAAAGGTAAGAAGGATGATACGAGCTAGTTCTAAATGATGTTTGACTACCATTTTTTAAATTATATTGTCATATTTCTAGTAATAACTTAATATCATTACAGCATATGATTGGATGTTCGCTAAATATTATTAACATGTGGTCAAATTAATTGCAACTAAATCAAATTAAAGTACTATCAAAAACATTAAAATGAGTCTGCACTGAACCCCACTGTTGCCAGCACGAATGCTTTAAATCCATCATACAAGGTAGCTATTTTAATCATGATTATTGCTTTTAGGACGTTATTTATTGCTTTGCTGATTTGCTCCATTTCCATTAGTTTTATTGTAAATTAAATTTTATTATTTTGCTTTAGTCACTCTATTGATTTGAAGAGAGCAAATTTCAATAACGCTGTACACAGAAACTTTTAAATCTCAAAAGCAAAAACGTATGTATGCAAAGCCTTAGGTTATTTTACATTTATATTTTTCTAATGGGGTTAAATTGTAAGTTTTCTAGTTGTCACTATTTTTTTGTGAAGTGAACATTGATCAGTCATCAATAATTAAACTCCTTCAGTCATACTTGAATGGAATTATGCACCAATAATAAAGGAGTAGGCAAGATTTATTTTGAGTTTACAGCGGAAATTCACACAGTTTGTACAAAATATATAAATAAATTAATCTAAAAAATGAAAATGAATCATAAACCAAAAAAAATCGTTTTAGATGGTATTTTAACTTTTATTTGTAATTGTGGAGAGCCTAATATGGTAGTAATGAAAATTACTCAATTATTATGTGGACCGACGCTTCACAGTTTTCTGTGCACCATATTTGATTTATGTTTATACCTTCTTTGTCATTTGGAGTATTTTATAAAGTAAACTTTTTCATGGAATTTCAAAATGTACAGTTTTTAATTAATATTGATTTTAAAGATAAATGTATACAAATACAGCTTGTGTTATACACAAGAAAGTTTTACAAAACTGGTTGTCACACAAAAATATGCTGCTTAACGCGTGGCTTTTAACGAAGTAGATTACCTACACATGCTAATTAACAAGGCCTCTAACTGACTAGAATTTGAATTTTAAAAGGACATTAAACCAGTAAACAGGAGGTTACGTTGGGTACAGTACCTTTGGGAGCCCCAACTCTGAAATTCAGGATTATAAACTTCATAGTTAATCTGGTCATACCAGGTAGGAAATTTATCTAATAGGAAGAAAGTGATTTTGAATAGAATAATTTGGATTACATAGGCAATGACAACTAAAAAAAATAATTAGATGAAATATATATACCGGTGTTAGGACAATTACCAGTTTACTATGATTCGTACCACTCATGCATAACGTTTACGTTATAACTGTCAACAGTTTGTATTAGTCAGGAATGTACTTATTAGGCACTCGCAAATAACACATAACCTTCTTTATTCTATATTTAGTCGTGTTTTCAAGGGGGATGACGGCGTGGTAGAGGTTTGGATATTTAATAAATATGTAAAGGGTAATTAAAATGTCTCAGCTCATTGTAAGCCAATTTCCAACTGATGTCAAAACACACTTTACAAAAATGAAAAAATTATTCATATAAACACTGCGGTCTGAAAACCAATTATTTTTAACCAAACTCTAATACATTGTTGTTTTTATCACATGTGATTCGAATTTATTATTTTTTTTATAATCATCGTTTGTCCTATCTTTCTTTTCTGTAATTTGAAAATTGATTATAGTTCTGAAATATTCAGGTTTTTTTTATAACATAGTGAGAAATTTAAGGATCGACAACTGCTATGATAATTCAGTGCCGAGTGGATCCTGTTCCACCCTGTGTATCTGATACTGTTCACTCTCTCTCATTGACCGCTGTCCTGTCCCCCCACCCAGACCCCGATGTAGCATCCCTAAACCTTCAAAAACACAAAAGATCGAGTTTTTTTGCAACCAATGGCGGATCAAAGTTAAAGAAGAAAAATGTTCCCACATTACTCTGGCCCTCTGCCGCAAGTACTGTCCACTAGTTTTGTTTAAATCCATTCCCCATCCAAGACAGTACGGTATTAAGGCTTCCATCTCAACAAAAGGCTGAAATGGAACCCACACAATAGGCTAAAAAGACGAGAACAGACTTTTAGACAACTCTACAGACTACTTCGAAGGACATCCCTTGTCTCCAAAGAAAATAAGTTTCTATTCTATAAAGTTATACTTAAGCCAATACTGGACATACGGAATAGAGCTATGGGGGCAGAAAAAAGTCGAACATCAAGCGTATCTAATCCTTTCAATCAAAAGGCGTGAGAACAATACTAAATGCCCCTTATTAAGTCAGAAACAAAACCCTTCATAGCGATCTGAATATACCTTACATTCTTACATCCCTTCCAAGTTTATTAAATTCCATAGTAACCTATCCAACCACCCGTGTCCAGTGAACATCCTTTTCTCTACTCGTACATGCAGATTTAACAGAAATGGTATTTGATGTACTACATAATATATTAGGTCATAGAGTTATATGTATGCGAGTTTCTAGCAGATATATTTGTCTACGGCATAATTGTTGATCAGTACATGGAAAAACACATCGGCATATATCGCTGATATTTCAAACCTTTCAATGTGTTACCCAGTCGGCTCATCTATTCCTATTTATTGTCCAGTTCACTCTATATTTAGTATACATTTTTTGTGTGTTGGGGTATAAATATTTCTCCTTGTATACTCCACCATCTAACATGAAATAGAGCCAGGTTCCGATGAAAATTTACTACCTTAATACTATTAGGTATTTCAAAAAAAAATATGTGAATCGAACCACTCAATCTCCCAGTTATTTTTTGTTTGTTGCTAGAGTTTAGCTGTTTTTGGAAATAAATGTCTTCATTGATAGAATATCATTAGGAGGATAGATTACTTGATAATGATGAAGTTTTACAGTAAAGAGCTACAATTAAAATTCCTAGGGGGAACTGAATAGCACCTAAAATAAATGATTATTATTGTCACTGTCAATAATTATGTATTTTCACACAAACACTAGATTGCACACAGCACATGGGCTAGACACTGTCTTAGTAATGTTCTGACTGAGACATTGTAGACATGCTGAATCCTACTAACGGCGAGCACCGCACGCGTGGGTAACCTCTACCCCCAGATAGCATGAATGATGACCGATTGACCAATATCAATGTCCCTTTACTATCGATTACTCTTTAAACAAGAGTTACACTTTACGGCAGGACTCATTCCTCCACAAATTGATTAGAATCAATATCCTTCCCTGGAAAAAAACAAATAAACAAAGTTTTCCGTGATCCATTATTAATTATTATAAAGATCCTTATGGATCTTTGCACACGTAAAAAATAAAGATTGAATTTTGATTCTCCAGCTGCAGCACGATGTATAATCCAATATGAAGGATATTTCCAATATATTATTAGAAGATGATACATTGACAAAAAATATTCATTCAATGGAAAAGCAGTTACTTAGGCCCTAAAAACTATTTTGTTGTCACTTGTAGCCCTTTTGAATGCATTTAGTTTAAATCGACCCCAACAGGTCAAATGATAAAACTCAAGAAATATTTGAGGTCAGGTAAGGCGATCATGGAAGTTTTGAGAAGATGTTGGAAATATCTGCACTAAATTTTCCATTTGTGGTCTTATAGAGGACTGTAACTGAGTAAACTATCTAAAGTCTACGTAAACTTCATTATTTGTCACAAAAAACTCATTTTGTGTCACTTTTATACTTAGTGCAATGCATTATGGTATTGTGTGTCTGGATGTCTGCCGTGGAGATGGCGAGTCTTCTGTTTGATTTATAAACATGAAATTTCATATTAAGGTTTCATTTGATCGCCCAACATGAAAAATGTTTGATTAAGGGTCACTAATGAATATATTTTTCTTTGCTATTGACGTGCTTCTAACGAAAAGAAGGGCAATGGCAGAGAAGAGAAGCAGTGAGATATTGAACGAGGAAGGATGACTGACGCTATGTGAGCAATTGCTAACTTCAAGAAAGAGTAGAATAGTCTGAGTCTCCCTTATGAATACATCTACAATCAGGGGCCCTTCAATTGTAATAATAGCATGAGAGCCTTTAAATTCTACTAATCAATTAAGCACATTGTTCTTTTTAACAGCTGGATTCCCTCACTCATGTTAACTATGCATTCTCAATGTATGTTCATTTCAGTTATCTTGTGTTTATGGCAACTTTGGATCAACCACATTTCTCTCTTTCACAATTATACAGTCCACTGAAACGTTCATCATGTTTCACTCTTCGCTCCATTTAATCAGTAAGGGCGGACAACAAAAAGTAATGTAAACTCTTACTATCATAGTGTTGTGCCATAAATGGAACTACCGTGTAAACGTAGGGTACATCGGAAGTGATGTTGTTTTCAATTGGAGTGGAGGGTGTTGATGTTTGTCGTGTTAAGTTGTTATGGACAAGGCTGTGAGTAGCGAATAGAGACAAAATAGGCCTTCAAAAAATTCAAAGTACGACAGCAGCACAACTATCAACAAAAGCTTTCACTTCTGATGTCGATGTTCCCCAAAACGAAGACCTCATTATTGGAGAAATGGAAGTTGCACCACTGTTCGCTCAAGGAGATGTGTGCCCCTTAAGAACTGAAACAGATTACTGGACACCAGGACTGTCGCTACAGGGACATAACTACTCTCCATCGGAAGAATAGCCAAGTAGATTCAATTGTTAAAAGCCATATGGTCATACATTCCTTTCTTTCAGTTTTGTTTGAGTATGATGCTGATGCCCTTAAGAGCATACGTACCTTTATGACAGTAGAGCGATGAATTTGCATATTGCAGTTGTTTCAACAACGTCAACGCTCAGTTTTTTTTAAGAGGCATGAGCTTTTTGAATGGAAGTTTTTTTTTTTATGCCCCTAAGATGCTAAAAATAAAAGCAACCCCATGGAAAATAATAAAGAGTCATTAATTAATAGATGGCTTGTAATTCAAAATACAATTTTTCCATCATATTCATTATGGTATCAAATCAAAGATCTCAGCACCATGAGTAATTATATGCTATAAGCATTGAGGTTTTTTTTTCAGAGCATGTAAACCAACAAGGATCATTGATGTCCGATACTTGAGACTTTAGTGGACTATGATTACAAAGTCATTAAAATTGTTTCACATCCAATCATTAATTAAACCTCAACTGTGTGACGTTACGAAGGTAAACAATTTTTTTTCAGATATTGTTATAAAAAATGGCAGCGAAAAGTTTGTCGGCTACTATGACACGGGTAGTGAACTCGCAAATAAGTCAAGCATTCATTTGTGCCTCAAACGCCACAACAATGCAGGTATGTTGGGAATGTAGTACAGTTTAGTGATAATTTTTAGATACGAAAATTACTGTTATGTGGTATTTATTATGTATTTTTAAAATTAATTTTAACGTTTCATATTGCTTGCGTTTGACTATTTACTATCCACAGTCCATAGTAATTCACATATGTACATTTAATGCTGATTCTGAAATTGGAATGGGTCCCTCTGCTGGGCCCTTAGCGCGGAGATAATCTAAAACGAAGGATATAAATAAAGATAAGGATGTTCTTTAACATAAAACATGAAGTGCGATTTATTAGTTCGTTTAATTATTTTCAACAGTGTCGCTACGGATTGAGCATAAAAGTGGCTTCATATAGTACTGCCACACAGTATAATTTCAAAATTTTAGATCTCAACATTTGTTGAAAAATAGTTATGAACATAATTATTGTTAATTGTTGTAATTATATATATATATATACTATTAAGAACAGTTAATTATTTCTTAGGAATTTATTAGGTATTAATTACCAGTCACATTTTATAAAGTGGAAAATATTGTTATTGACGTTGGGCTATCAATTGTTGCAATCACGTCTTGATGTTAAATTTCATATTTGTAATATATACTATATTGAAGGATGTAAAAGTAGGTTACAAGTGCAATATACCCTTCTGTGTATATTTTTTTTATATGCAACGTTTGGGACTTCATTAGTCTGTAGTCAAGCAACATATATTGTTCCGTTCCAAATTAAAACAATATTGAGCCCCGAAATATCAGTGACGATGTTAATTTATTTATCTTTTTTAATATTTATTTATATTGTTTTAATTTGAAATGACATACGATACCTGATAATGGACTTAACGTCACAAAAAAAAATGATAAATGAATACAAAACCATACATATTTAAAAAAAAATTATTAATTATATTTGTAGATTAAATCCACCTTCTCCAAGGCAGACAAACAAACATAACACTTAAACATAATTGTTTTTGTTTTTGAATAAAAACAACGCAATATATAAAAAAACAATTCTATACAAGTGCATTGCTTTAGATTAAACAATTAACAGACAGCCGTCGAAATCAGGCAAACCCATAACTTTTTCCGCATACTCTAAGGCTCCTTTGATTATTAATCAAGTTGAAATTTACGTTATTTTGAATACTTTCATTCTTAATTACTTATATTTCATTTTATGAATATCCTTTTTTAGTACTAAAAGTACAATGAAACTAATTTAACGTCTGCTACAAATGTATAAATTTAGCATGCAATCCCTTTTGAATGCCCCACTACATGGATGGAAAACTGAACTATCCTATCCGTTTATAGTAACACTATGAACATATATTACCATGTAGTACTATGCTCATCAATTTATACAACATATTACAAAGAGAATTGTTTACATTACATACTACAAATTATTTTATTCTAGGTAATTTAAACTGACTTTTTTTTGTTTGTTTTAGAAAGCAGGCATTCACAGATTGCCAAAACGCCCCAAAACAGCGAACCCTAAGGGATGGAGCGCAAAAACATCAAAATACACATATAAAGTTCCTTCTTCAGGAATGAAAAACGAAGTAATGAAACAACTGTCGACATTAAACAATATCTCAAAACACAGCTCAGGTAACAAGTCTTCAGAGGCAGTGTCTTTTGCTTCGGCGTACCACAGACCTGAAAGATGTTTGTCCCTCGACAGGAAAAACTACGAAAGTCACTCAAGACATTACGCTTTAAATACCATTAGCGGCAGAGAAGATGATTTTGGCGATGACAACGATCGTGTTCTTGCTAAAATCGATGCGAAAACAGTTAGTAAGGTCCCTCTAGCAGATCAATCGGTGGTGGATGCTGTCTACGAAAATATCAAGGAAGTAACAAAGGATCGAGATAAGCTGACAGAAAATAAAATAAACGTTAAAGACGACATTAAAAGTTTTGAAGCATTATTTAGCAAAAATGTTCAATCGAATGACTGTGCTATAAGCAAGACCTTCACCAGTGCGTTAAATGGCAACGATCCAGCAAACAAACCGGGAGTGAACGATGATACCTGCGGCGCAAACGTTCAGCGAAGCTTCGATATTAATTTGAATGATGATGGTTTATCTAAACCTGATCCAAAGAAAAACTTATCTCTGGATATTAATGTTCTAGTTAACGTAAAATCACTGGATAATATAATGAAAAATGAAATAGGTTTTCAAGATATACCAAGACAGAATGAGGTAGTGTCTGAAGAAGGTGAGCAAAGTCAGCAAAGCTCACATATATCAAATTTATTAACAGAAAACACGGATGTCATGTCCCGGGAAGATCTCACACAAGAAATTGGTGAGGTGTACGATTTCCTAAAAAATAATGGAAAAATTCAAATCACAAATAGTAAACAAACAGGCTTTGACACACGTCAAAACTACAATAAGATAAAAAACTTATATTTGAATGCACTTGGTTGTGTTAAAGCATTTAAGGAATTAAGAATGGGTTCAGCCGATTGCAGATTAGCAAAGAAAATTAACTCACCGGTAGATAATTCTGATTTGAAAACTTCGAAACCCTGTAAAGGTTGGGGTCACGACAAGAGACGGCTTCTGGGCAGTGGAGTACCTGTACGCATGATGAAGGTTAGGACGTACGCCTCCGACAGCGGGACGGCAAAGTCTGACTGCGACAAGGCCAAGCGGCTTCCCTGTTTGCAGTCCTCCGAGCTGTCTGGGAGTGCTCCTAAAGTCGCTACCAAGTCGGTCTGCGAAAAGCTGTGCATGCCTTGTTGCAAACCTGCCAGAGATCCACCCACCTGCTTCTACCCCTACCACAAACCGCCCTGCAAGAAGGAGAAGCCGCCCAGACCAGCCTATTCCGAGTGTAAGCAGCTGTTCGAGATGAAACCGATGGTACCCTGCGAGTGCATCCGACCAAGGGCCACCAGCTGCAAGCCGTCGGCAGACTCCGAGACATGTACAAAGAAATAGAGCAGGCCAATGGTAAGTGAGCAGCGGATGTAGGCAGTTTTTAACACTTTTCTTGTTATGTATTTATAAACAGATCAAAGACAGAATATCCTATTTTTGTAGGCGATGAGTTTGTAGAAATAAAATCGGGCTAGGTATATATCCATTGAAGCACTCCGTCAGTGGTATAGAAAAAAAATCGGGCTAGGTATATATCCATTGAAGCACTAAGTGAGTGGTATAGAAAGAAAATCGGGCTAGGTATATATCCATTGAAGCACTAAGTGAGTGGTATAGAAAGAAAATCGGGCTAGGTATATATCCATTGAAGCACTAAGTGAGTGGTATAGAAAGAAAATCGGGCTAGGTATATATCCATTGAAGCACTCCGTCAGTGGTATAGAAAAAAAATCGGGCTAGGTATATATCCATTGAAGCACTCCGTCAGTGGTATAGAAAAAAAATCGGGCTAGGTATATATCCATTGAAGCACTAAGTGAGTGGTATAGAAAGAAAATCGGGCTAGGTATATATCCATTGAAGCACTAAGTGAGTGTTATAGAAACAAAATACAGGTGAACGACCATCTCTTACATTAACTCATTTTCATTTATTTATAATGAAAAATTCAAGTCAAGTGAGGTGAAAAATGTTGGTGTTTATGATGCCTGAGAAAAAAAATTTTAATTGCCTTTTTATGGTGGTGTCAGTATGTTTATTTCTTCGTGTAAAGTCAAGGGTGTGAAAAATGTATACCTATTATTATGTTTTTACATAAAAGCTTGTAATAATTTCATTCTTAGCAAAATTTATTTGCTTTGAACCGATTTAGTAGAGTTTGCTTTCACGAACTAACCATAATTCAAAACCGACAATAAAACCTATCTTAAATTGAAATACAGTTATCTTAGAAAAATCGCAGAGTAGCATATTATCCAAGGCCAAACACTAGTGTAAATTACCCTCTTTACGGATCTAAAAAAAAAGAAAACTGCCTAATTGTAGCTTTAGCGTACAATGATACATAGCCTTTTTCACCCCTTCAAAACCATGTGAGGTCATCAATTGTTAGCTGCTGCTATTAAACCACCTGGGCCTTGTGTACGTTATTTAAACCGTCATCCTATTTTCGTTAGTTTGTAACAATAGCCTGAAATGCATATTAACAATGCAGTACAAGGACCTTAATTTATAATTCTGTTTATGTTTATTTTTTTAATAAATAAATAAATAGGGGTAAAAATAAAAAAAATTAACTTATTAAAAATCGAACACTGCTCTCTTTCGGTCTTTTCGGTTACCCTCAGATATTGAGTGTGAATTTGTAGTCATTCCAAGACCACCTATAGCTATACCTCTTCTCCTGAGCATCACGCACGGTACCCAGCTTCTAAGATCTTATAAAGTAAGATCAAAACATCAAATAAGCCAGCTGGCCGCCGACCAGACCGCCAGCAATGGTCAAATGCCCACAGAATCTTTCTTTCCCCACTTCCAGGGTTGTCAGTAAGACCCTCTTTGGTGAGATGTCGACAACACATATGTACTCAATTCAACCTGTAGCTATTAATGTGTAGTATGTTTAATTTTTTTTCGAGAAAATTATGGATTAAACGACTTTTCATTTTTCAGGAAAAGCATTACAGAAGATAAGGTTTGGTGCGTGGCATTAGTGATTTAAATACAGTTTGCAGAACTCAAACCAATCTTTTTATTTTTAAATAACATAATCATTCAGGCTTATACTCACGAGCTCATTTTCATCTCTCGTACCTTTCAAAGACACAGCATATTGAATATATTGTAATAATGAATAAATTAAAAATTATTATTAATCTTAGAAATTACGAGCTATGAGCTGATAACAGACCGACCATCCGTAACGGCATTGCAGATTCAACTCGAAATCATATCAGCTCCCTCATGCAAGAAAACCACCTCCTTTATGTTTTCAGAGTGTAATTTTAATTAATGAATGGTAGCCACAGTCTGCTAATTAACTTGGAATAGAAGTTCTCATTTTATTTAGCCATTCGTATATTGTTGGTCGGTAGGCACCAATTGTGTAAACTTAGTTTGTAGTGTATCCGATGTTTTTTTTTTTCTTATCAGCAGATATCCATTTTTTTAGTAATGTCATTTTGTTCCAAACTGCTCCTTGGAGGGACATATAATTTTACAGTGAAGCTGCCTGTCACAGCAAGAAGATTTAAATAAAAGCTAAATTACTCATATCTCAGGAATGAATAGGGGGGGGGATGGAATGAATAAGTCATGTCATTCTCAAGTAGCTTCGTTAGCAACTAGGACTATTACTGAACAAACTAACTTGCTTAAATAATCGTTAAATCACAGATTCCAGTTTTCCTGAGTTCAATTCAATCAAGAACTCAGGTTTGTCCATGCAACTAATTGATAAAAAATAGCAACTTAAACGTTATTATTTTGAGAATATTAATTTGGTGATCAAAAAGTCAGATCCCTACCAAAAAACCATTAAAAACAGTTTCTGAACTTTCCATCTGAAAAGTGGAGAAATCCCATTCAATTCAATGAAGAAAAAAATATTTGCTATATGGTTTTGGATACTAATAATTCATGTGAATTAACTTGTATCAATAAATACCAAAACGGGTTCCGATTTTAAAATAGGAAAGAATTTTTAAAACTAGGAAAAATAGGTTTTGATTCGAATGCACATGAAATCACAATAAATATTTATGATTTATTTTCGTTGTCTATGGCTGGTACTATATAAATAAATTGCAAAATCAAAAGAAACCATCAATATTTAGAGAACCAACTCGAAGCCATTCTTATCACCTGTAAGAGAGGAGAGGATGTTGGACTGCCTGTCCTGTTTCCGGAAGGAAGGGGATCGTTAGATGGAGCATGGGCCCCGAGAAAAGGCTGCAGGCAGAATACAAAGTTGCCCTCGTTAGCAAGGAGCAGATGAACTCATTAACTCTTACCTGTGGAGCAGCACCGCCCTAACAACTGAACGGCTCTGAATCTTGTAAAACAAACTGAACATTTCTCAGCGGATTAAGGAAGTTTAAAGGGATTCCTGGCTGGCCAAATCTTCAATTTATAAAATAATGGTAAGTTTATTATTTTAATCATCTTTATTCATCAATTCGTTTCACGAGATAGGTTTTTGTATTAATAAGAAATAATTTAGCTATTATTACACGTAATGTTTTTTTCTTGGTATCACTAGACATGTTTTTCTAATTGAAAATCGTTTGGCCTTATAGACAGTTTTATAATGCTATGAACAAGCGGAAGAGTCTTCAGCAGAACGCTTCCTTCAAATGGGACTCCCCTTAGTGAAAGGCACCAACCAATCCAAAATAATTTTCCTTTTATTTTTCCCACATCCCATTTTTATAAGTTTGAAAACTATGTAAAATAAAAAAAAAAATTAGTGGATACAGATTTACCTGAGGATCTATAGTTATATATAATTATCTGTGAATTTAAAGGGGCTATGGAGAAAAAAAAAAAGTTAGTGGATTAGGTTTGAATATGTGATGAACGGAAGATATAAGTCGCGAGGCCACAGCCGCTTTAGTCTCCGAGGAGGATTATATGAATAAGTGGCGTATAGTCTAATGACTGTGCTAGGTGATTAGAGTGGTTGGGTAGGTTTCAATGGAATTTTATGAACATGGAAGGGATGAGTTCAAGAATAGAGAGAAACAAAAAAAAGACAGTTCTGATATTCTAAAATCCTTATATTAACTTATTGATCAAGAAACCTCCCGCTGCAATTTTTTTTTTTTTTTTTTTTTTCTTAGCTCTCAAACTTATAAAATATAGGATATGGGGAAAATAAAAGGAAAACCACTGCAATAAATGCGATGTTTGTTTTAATTGTCTTAGCAATTCTATGATTTTTACTATTTACGGGTAGAAAAGTTTGACTACTTATTTAACTTCATTCTGACATTATATATTCCACTCGCTGAGTTTGTTTCACCTAAGATTTGACTATACTGTGGCATTTATACAAACTATCAACTACAAAGGTTTTTTGCAAATGATTAGTAAAAAAAGACGGACAAGGTGAAAGCGAAAATTACTTAATTCTTTTTTTGAAGTAAATTTCCTTCGCAATTCCTACGAATCATTTTCACTTACAGTGCTTCTTGTAATTGCCAGGGATAAACAGCGCCTCTTATAGTTTTTTTTTAGGGGCGCTCAGTGATTTCTTTGCAAGGGTAAGAACATTCTAGCCCTTCAAAGGACAAACTCTTGTCAAAAGTACTATTTAAGCTCAGTCCTTTACATATTAGCAAGCCTTGGTCCCTTGATATTGTAAGATTGTTTTTACAAGGCACTAGTTTTCCATTAGGATTCTTAAATATTAATATGATTAAGGCCAATCAAATTATTTTTAGCCGTTAATGACCTTACTACGTTTTTCAATAGCATAATTAACTATGAAAATCTAGAATATTGTCATCCTACCTATCGAAAACTTCTATATTTTTTTTACTTTCTAAAGAAAATAACTCAAAATGATGAATGCATTCAATGTAAATGGCTATTATGTAGTGTCCTACATAATAGCCGTCTGTATATATATATATATGCATGGACTGTTACGTTTTTAAATGATAATCTAAGTATATCTTAAGAATTGTAATGCAAAGGCAGAAGGGTTTCAATGAGCAATACCTTGAGACTAAAGTTGATTTTTTGAGTACGGTTATTTCCCTTGGCTCATTCGTGGGACCTGGCACCCGTACCCTTTTTGTTTATTTAGTACATTATAGTGTTAGTTAGATTAGTATAATATATTTCAAGAAGAACCTTGTGGTTTGTGATTCAGTATAAGGGTTTCGGTATGACCACTAAGCTGTTAATTAAGTAGGCGCTTTTAGTTTAGTTCCTTCCCTCGATCCCATCATGTTAGTTTCGTATTAGTCGATCAAATGTGTTAGTTTGCTTACTTTTATGCAATAGCATTGTAAAATTAGTCAATCTTTTGTCATGCGTTCAATTATACGATAAAAATTATCTACGTTTAAACGAGTTAAACGTTAAACACCAAAAGACAGTCGCTGATGAAACGAAGGCTGATAGCAGTTAAGAGCTATAAAGCAGGAGCTAAAGCCACAGGACAGGTTTACCGCTTCCTCAAATTGCATATCATTCTTTGTTCCCAGCCTCCGTCTCTTCAACAAACCTTATCTCGCTTAGCTTTGTTTGCCTTCGCAAGGCTGCCTAATGGTTCCTTGCTCTATTAGACGTTTACCTCAACTCCATGCGTTCCCAATTAACCAATACTCAAATACTCAAACTATAACATGAATAACCAAAAATCAAAATAATAACAGGGAATACTCAAATTATAACAGGTTGAGTGTAAACACGTTTTGGGAGGTGGGGGGAGGCGAGTGAAGGAGTGAAAATGGGTCAAAGGACCTTAAGCAAGCGGTCTACTATGTACCCGCAGTTTACCAAATTTATTAATGGGCGACATTATGGTATACTATGTACGTGTGCACAAGATCCAGTAAACAAGATAATAAAGGGAGATTTTAACAATGGTTTAACTATTGATATTGACAAGAACACAAAGAAAATAAAAAATAAATTAAGTGCATTGGCCAGAAGGACATCACCCATGTACATGTAATTCTTCAGTACATTCCGAAAATCATTGTATTCGAATAATAAATAAACTATTATCATTATGCACACTGACAACTAATAAACCATACCTCATATATATCCTTTTTAAACAAGCTTTCAAATGGTATACTCAAAATTTTTATTCAGAATTAAATAGGAAAAATGTAAGGTGGGATGCTAAAACAACGTAAACCTTTGAAATAACTGAACTGTGATTAAACAAAGTAATGATTTGACCCACAGGTAATAAGGATAATGTCCCATTTGCGACAAGAGCTTTTTTCTTATTTTTTTGAATTATTCAAAACTCTTGAGTTGAATCATAAAACTATATGTTTCATGGTCGAGAATCTTAAATGTTTCTTAATTTTTTTCATTATAAATAAATCTCCCATCATTAATCACTTTCTGATATTTATTGTTCTGTTATTTCTACAAATGTAATTGACCTTATGTTTGGAAACGCCAGGCCGAAACGAGGCCAGGAAGCCATTAGGGAATCCTTGAGGGTAGCTGAGGCGGCTATGACAAATGGAAAAATATGATTTTTTTATTTTTCTTAACGGCACTCTGTCGATACGGCCTCGGAGATATATTATTTGGAGGCAGAAGTCAGCTTTGAGGCCATCAGAAAAATTGGGGAAGAATTTTATGATTTATATGTTTGTATTATTCATTTTCATGAGTTTTCGTCAAGGTGATTCATCATCATAACAAAATAGGCCGTGGTAGACAAGGAATACTGTTACTGTTCACTTATAGATTTTTTGCAGTCTTTTTGCTGTGTTTACATCTTTCAAGAAGTGAGCGGTTAATGAATACATTTTTAAGTATTTTTTGTTCCTCGTCCTTCCCCAAGGCCTCGGAAATTTCACTATTAAATTTCATAACTGTGAATTCCGGACATTTAGGAACCAGTACTATTCATAAAAACCTTTTAAATACTTAAAAATAAATTAGACACCTGTGATTCATCGCGTTGTTATGTGTTCTTACAAATCGTTTAACTTACAATAATAACTCCACATTATCATAATTGAGACTTCAAGAAGTACTGAAAAGAAAACATATGTAGTACACAAAAAAGCATTATTTGAAAATACAATTTCCTTTAAATTTCAAGTAAATCAATATAATGTAATAAGTCCGATGCAGTGTCTCCAGGTAATGAGGGGAATTGTAATTACCTGATCAGTCAGGTAAACATTAACCGATATAGCTCTGATAAACAAACATAAAATGGGGCTTAAAATTAAAAGGGTTCCAAACTCCGAAAAATAAAAGTGGAATAATTTTAAAAAAAGTACTCTTATGAGTTGGACTTGGTCAGTTATTAGGCAAGCCAAGCTCTACTAAACTTTGGGGATCCAATGAAATCAAAAAAGTGAACGAACGAATGTGAAGAGCAATGCTTTTAAGATAAAAGACCTAGAGCTATAAGTTTATCTGGGGAAAGGGCTGATACTAGTTTTGATGAAATTCAACAAAGCTAAAAGACAGCAACTGAGGCCCGAGAGACTGGTAACTTCATTTTCTTAGCCAAATCCGAGTTTCCCATTTGTTCGTTCTTCAGCCCCGTTACAAATCAGAACATCGCTGTGAAAAAGGGGGGGGGAACTGATACAATTATTCAAGGGGCCTGCCCTGTAAGAGCATTCACAGGCTCTTGAATATTCACGGCGAGGCGTTGGCTTCGGTATTGCGACATTTTCGTAAACAATATGCGGCTGAGACCTGGGTTATAATGAATGGTTTCCTACCGACTTAAATCTGCTTTTTAACCGGTTCGGGTGATTAGATCTGTTTTTGAAAGACTGTGTTGCTTTCAAAATATAGACAGATTGAATGTCTTTTCAATTAAAAACGTATAGTCACCATCAACGATGCCAGATAGTTCATGAAGACAATATTCAAGCAGTATCTTAATTTTTGCCATATCACTGTGTTGCGTAAGGGATTATTGTAAAGTGAATAGTTGTTATCCGGAACCCGGTTATTAATAGTGCTAGTTCAAACCTGGGATCATCTCACTGGTGTCCCGATCTGGCTTAGTTCGTCTGACTAATTGTGTGTGTCAGAAGCACCCACCGGGGAAGTTCCCGTCGAACCCATCCACTGCCCGGAGGGCGTCCGAAAGAGATAAAGAATCCTGCGGTCTTTGACTTTGCTGGTGGCCTAGATGGTGGGCAACTTAATTCGTATTAGTTTTTTGATCTGACTCCAAAAGATCTTAGAAGGCGTGCCCCGAAAGTGCACTATGTGCAGGAGAAGAGGTGTAGGTTTGGTATTATAGGTAGTTTATGCGGTCTTGGAATGACTACCAGTTCCCGCTCGTTATCTGAGAGTCAACAAAAACCGTTGGGATCCCAAAGACGGGTGCGTACTAGAAATAGGCAGACTGAACCGCTGGAAGAGGCGCTGCCTAGATACATTTTGTAGGGTCCCAGAGATCGTCGTCTGCATGGAAAGGGTCCTTTCCAAGGATATACTAGCTTAATGGGGATCCATCGAGAAAGTCAAAAGGAAAGAGAGCCGTTTATTTCGGCCAATTATATGATCGTTTATTTTGGCCAATCAGGGGTTACTAGGCCCCCACTCCTAACAGTTCTTGAGGTTTCGGGATCGTAACCTAGTCCCCCTCTCTCTATACTGACGCCGAAGACTTAATGATAATTATGGTATGGTAGGCTGATGTTTTTTGGTCCGTGAAGAGGGTATCTTCTATTCGTCCGTGCTAAAGAATGTGCAAGTCTGTTTGTCCTTATTTTGAGTACTTATTACTTTACATAATCAGAATCAAATAAGCAAGGCACAAAACTACTTCCAATATGTACAAAATATACTTTAGAGAATACGAACCCTAGATGAAATTGTGTTTAATATCAATAGTACTAATCAAAACTAACAAATTTTTGATTTTATATTCTGATAAAAATATTAAGTTGTAGCAACTTTGTGCAGAGCCACATAATGCATTTTATTCTATCGGGACGTCTATGATTGGCCCCGTAGTAAGAATTACAGACAAAAGAATTTGCATGAAATTGCTTCTCAGAGATTTTGACAGTACTAGCTGGGAGCTTGACGTCCCAAATTAAAATGGGATGACGTATTTTGAAATTTTATTTATTACCTTTCTCAATATAATTGTTAAATATTTATTTTCAAGACATTAGCTTAAACAGACGGCAAATTGACGAGCACTTGGATAGTAATATAAGGGTTCCTGGTTTTGAAAAACAATGAAACTCTAAAAAAAAAAAGGACGAAGGACGAACAATTATTATTTTCTTCTTATTTTACAAATCTAAACCTTTTCTCGCGTAAATACATAAAAGCGAACAAATGTATTTATAATAATTTACCGATTAAACTTTTTGAAAATGTTATTGTGTAGTACAAAAGAGATAAGAAACCTGAGCAGTGACAAACCAAGACAGAAGCTTGAGAGAAGAGATAGGGAGCTGACAATAGAAAAGCCGATAATATCACCTCTATATTTCCTCACCTGAGACCTCCTCCGGCGTCTTTTCCGATTGTTCCCTTTCCATTTCCACATCCTTCCTCGACTGGCAAAGAGGCTTGGCAACTAACTTCATATCGCTGTCGTCTTGTGCACCATCGCTCCTTGCTTGTGCACCAAGAGCCAGTTTTATTGCTACGTTTGAGTAAACTCCGAACTACTCCAGAATGTTGGGATCTTTGCTACAATGTTCTCGAGTGGTGTTTGGATTTGATTTGGTTTTCCATATATTTTGGCCACATAGTAAAGACATAAGGCAGGAAAGGCGCCTGTATAATATAATGCACAAATTGAAGAGGCAGTGAGTCTACCAGTGTATAATTGGCTACAAGCTTCCCTGTATATTTGGTTTTTACGGACCCGTTCTCGTAAGTGAGGATCGAAGCTTCGGTCATAATCAATAAAATGATGAGGTTTCGATTGAAAATAACGAATAGTTTTTTTTTTCAATCGTTTCAAAGGAATCTTTATAATTCAATTAGAAATTACTATCGATGTTGTTTGTTAATATTTACTTCCTTAATTTTGTTTATTTAAATTTTACAAAAAGCAACAACAATTAATAAATTAATTAATAGTTTATTATATTAAGAAAAACAGTAAGGCTAGGATTATATAGTATTAAAAATAACGAATAGAGAGAGAGAAAAACAATATATACTTTCAATGTTACTAATATATTTTGAATCCATCAAGGTTTTTTTTTTTGGTTTTTTTTCTAAGCTCTCAAACTTATAAAAATAGGAATGTGGGAAAAATAAGGAAAATTATTTTTGGCTGGAAAGTGCCTTTCACTAAGGGGAGACCCCTATTTGAAGGATGTATGAGAAGGATATGGGGTGTGGAATGCCTAGAAAGGCGGATGGAGTCAGGAAGGTAGTGAGAGTCTACCAATCCATCAAGGATATAAAATGTGTTATCTTAATGGAAAAATAAATAAGCATTTATACGGGAAAAGAGGCATAGAATACGTTATAATTTAAATTTTATTAGGAGTGGACATCACGTCAATAAAAATATATATGATAATACAGATTATAATTGTAATATAATCTTGTAATACATCAATATAATTATATATTGATTCTTTGTCAGAGTTTTTCTTGACAATCGTTATTATCCGACGAATCAAATAAATTTTAACGAACGAAACCTACTCAATGAATGCCCACTGACAACTGAAACCTAATGAAGCACCATTAAACATGCGTCAATTTTTTTTGCACTTTTTTCTACATCCCAATAGTAAAATATATTTTACGTTAGCAATAATTAAATTTTGTTCTTTTAATTTCATTCACTTTTGTATTGTTACTTTAAAGTAACTTATTTTTTATTAATGCTAGTGAACATTTTCGGAACCCTACATTACTTGCTAAAATATCAACAAACGGAACAAGAAAAAACATGAAATTTCCGGAAACTATCCAAGCAGTTTTACCGAATATGAGATAGTGTTAAATAATTATTAATATTATCATACTATACTTTCTAAGTTATTTATTATGGCTATGTCTGATAATTTACTATTGATAGTACTCTCACGATGATCACTTTTGTTAACAACATAATGATGTAATTGACTTCTGATTAAAGCTAGTCCATGGTCAATTTCCCGAGGTAGTTGTAATTTATCTCTCTCTAATGTGGTCGAATACCAAACGGAAATTTCAGTATGGGTTAACAGCACTATTCCATTTGGCATCATCTCTTATTCACAACTACGTACCGGTCTCTTTTTACAACTCTGCCAACCTGAAAAAACATTAAAAACGGTTCAATGTTCTTCGAAAATGATTTCTATAATCTTTCTATCTCGTTTATCCTGTTTAATTACCTTTACATTTACATATCTATACTGTTTATAATACTTACTAATGTAGTGATGCTACAGGAAATACAAAAATAATTTGTAAATAGATTCACCTGAGGATCTATAATTATATATAATTATCTGTAAATTTAAAGGGGCTATGAAAGAAAGAAAATAATACTTTTTTTTTTTTTTTCCAGTAGTCCGATTTTCCTCGTAAAAGCACTGATGGGGTGCTGTGGAGCCACTCTCTCAAATATTAATGAGCTATTTTAAAGCGATAATCTTACCACGCAAACAAATTCTACCCCTTAAATTTATAGTTTTTGCATAAATTTTATTTGATTATTGTTAATATTAAATCTAACAAACATCGATAATAAACCAAATTATCTTCCAACTTATACTGTAGGTGTAATTTCCGTACTAATTTAACAAACATCAACTTTGAACTTTAATAGGGCTTATTTTAGTCCCGGCGTTGTTGCCAGAACTAATTAATCCACACCTAAATATCGGAAAACAGAGGTTCATATATTATATATCGATTCGTTGGTAAATGAGTATCAACTTTTGACCGCATTTTCGTAATCAGTGTACAATTTTATGCGTTACTAGTATACATTTATCTCTGAAAATAACCATCTATGACGCGCAGTAGTGGCTCGAACGGCAATAATATTAAAATTTTAAATTATTAAAAACCTTTAACGATAACAACCAATCTTAAAAAAAAATTGGAAACTGTCAAGGTAGCAGAAATATTCTTTTTCCATAAGACTTCTAATAGTTGTACCCGAAATTGCGATTTCGATTAATTTGAAGTAAAAATGCAAAAAAAAAGTTAGGTGTCTATAAAACCATTAGACAATAGTACCCAATAAAAAGGCAACAAGAAATAAAAATTGGATTTTCAAAGTCTTTAACCTCCTACAAAATTGTCTCCATTTCGTAATATTTTTAGTGACTGTTATAGGATTAGTAAACGCTGACTCAATGGAGAAAAGCAATGATACAGCTTCCTGCCTTCGACACTACGTATATACACCCAGACATAGAATTAAGGATGCCTAATGTTCAATATTCATCGGGAGTCTTGGCAATGGCCAATCTCCTATCATGTCCTGAGGGTATGTGGCTCTCGTGCTCTAGGTCAGCCTCCGCTGGCTCGTATCCGGTGACGCGGCTGACAGAGGAGCGTGGGGACTTCCCAAGACTTCACTTCCTCTTTCGCATGCCAAGGAGGTGGCGACCATGTGCCTACCTTGGCTTGTATGTAAAAGACACCGGTCTCATAATACATTTAACGCTCTATAGGACAATATTTTCAACAGTTAGAAAAGATTAGTTCAAGTGGAAAACATCGGATTAGTTTCTTATAGAAAAAGTAGTTATCTAAAAAAAAACGAAAAAATCTTAACTAGGATTGAAATAAATAAAAAACAGATTTTTTTAAATATAACAGATAAGACGGGCCAATTACTCTGTACCCGTTTGCTTTTACAATTAAAGGTTTTAATAATGTTTATGTAGATTCTATATTTCAAGAGATTCAGAGGAGGTTATGGACTACAGACTTACTTGATAAATTTTGTCTTATGGAATATTTAAGTTGTGCTGATAAAGACTTGATTGTGATGAAATTCGGCATATGATTAGAATCAGGATTTTCAAAGTTAGTAAACTCTCTAAGGATGTGTGGACTTAGCTAATGTTCCCCATGTTAAGCTCCTGGTTTTACCCTCCAATATTGGCCTGGGTTTTGTCTTAGTTTTTATTATTATTAAGTTCGTTACAGAAATGTTAAGCTAACAATTATAATTATTATTGTACATAGCTCGATAATAATCTTGCCATAGTATCAATCAATTTACTTATCAATTAACTTATGAACGTTGTTGATTTTTAAATTATGATCTCATCTCGATTTTCGTTCGATTAGGATTTATTAGAATGTTTTGCATACATTTATTATTGCGGTGGACTCTTTTTCAATGTTTTCCACGTTGTAGAAAAACTGTTATTTAGTAAGTATATCAATTTCTATTAGAGCTCCATAAATATCGTCTGAACTAAAGGTTGCAGGTTGTAAAGTAACTCAACCTCGCTCATGCGCTGATAAAACCTCTGGTTTGGAACAGTAAAAAATAAAAATTGTAGATAACCGCCTGTTCCAAACAAAGATTAATAGAATCAGACAGGCCGATAGAAGGAAAGGGAAGGAGGGCAGTTACAAAGAGACTTGGGCTGGATCTTTATTACTGCTAAGTACAGGCACTGATCCACAAAGGCCCTTCGGAATAAGTTAGACATGGTTAAATAAAGAGCCACATTGGCGATATATACAAAGTATGTATATCGCAGGCAATTTCTCTTCTTCAGCATTAAGCTTGCTTCATCAGTTTATCATAAAGTCTTTGTAGTTTATCATAAAGTCACTGTAGTTTATCATAAAGTCACTGTAGTTTACCATAAAGTCACTGTAGTTTACCATAATAATTAGTTATTCATAAAGTTGAGCCCAAAGGAAGATGCTCTACTTTATACTTTGATTTAGATTCATTCCGAGCAATGTGTTTTATCTACCTGACTATACGTATGATCTACAGCTAAATGTCTAACCACTCAACCGTAACAATGACTTGCTTTGTTTCAAGAAAAGAATAATCGCTATGCAATAAAGTTTCCCGTTGGAAGCTTCTATAAAGTTTGACTTAACCGACCCGACCATTTGTCCAGGTATGGTTCCGATACCTAGCGGGACCTTAATACTTCTTTCCCAGCTATGAGGTCCGAAAAGAAAAGAGAGGGAAAAAGCAAATGATAACCTACCCATACCCTATATCCTTGTAGTTAAGTTCCAGTAGTCCATTTATAAACCCCAGAACACTGATCTAAAGGCCATGTTCTCAACGCATTTTCTATGGTCATCCGAGACCTGACTCTGCCCATTTTACCCACTCAACCATTATTCATAATGTATTTACTGTAAACTATGCTATTATTGTGCGTTGTTTTTATTTATAATAGGGGGTTTAAGTCTATACAGCTAGTGACATCGTGAGTATGATCAAATAGATCAAGAATTTTAATATGCTGTAACCCGTAAAAATATATTGACCATTTGTATATCGGTTTTTCGGAACCTAGTTAATTTATTATTATTATTGTCGGGTCGTTACGAGGAGGTTGCCTAGTTATCCTAGCCCTGGTGACGAAGTTAGGGTTATTAAGCTATGACCTGGACAATTGCTTCATGACGGGTCTTACTAGCTGACTCCATATTTGATAGGTATGTGCCCCGACAATGTGTTATGTTCAGGAGAAGAGGTATAGGGTAGGTAGTGTAGGTAGTTTGTGTGGTCTTGGAATGACCATGAATTCACACTCGGCATCTGAGGGTAGGCGAAAACCGTCCGGATCACACAGGCGAGTGTGAACCGGAGAGAGGTAGACTGGATTGCCGTGGGAGACACTACTAGGTAAAGTTTGTAGGGCCACGGCAACCGTTGTCCTCGAGGGAGAGGTCTATCCCAAGGAGCTGCTAGTTTTAGCGAGGCGAAGGCAGAGAATCCCACTAGGAGAGTGTGGGGTCTGACAAAGCCAGACTAAAACATAGCGAGGCTAGGAAGAGAGGTCCAGAGCTTTTTATAAATGAGAAGGCCAAGTGTTGAAACATCAGTGCAGCCGCAAGGTCACCAGTTAGAGAGCCGTCGTGAGAATGATTTGGAGGCAAAAACCCGGGTCTATTTATACTTGGCGTGCCTCGTTAGTGGCCAACCATATCCCACTATAACCATAACCACACACTATAACCATAACCATAACCATAAAAACACACTATTGTGGCCAATAATATCCCAGTTTGCGGTGGCGCTTTGTTTTCGTAGTGTTTCAGGCCTTGGTCTGGGTCGCTTGCTACCTGCTCTGGGTAGAGGGTAAGGGTTTCCAGCCTCTAACTACTTTTTTTGCAGCTGCGTCTTTTATTGTTACAACATTGTTGTTTGCTAATGTTATTTACACTTGTTTAAATTAATTTACAACATATTATAACTATTTTACAATATATACACAATATAGTATAGGGTGATTTATCTTATGTAGTTAGCGGTCGCTACAATTTTACAAAGAACGCTTATAAATATGTGTATGTTCTGTGGCATCATGCTGGTATAGTGAAAAAATAAATGTTTGAAGAACCTACGATAATCTGGCATCGTGGTGATTAGGTAATGATATAAACTACAAGTGCTGGGCAGGATTACGCAATTAAGTAATTATTACGTAATGCTTTTCCTGATCAGGAGTTTATATTGTTTATTGATTTTGGAATAATTACGTAACTATATACAACAATGTTTTGTTGTTCTGTTTTGGGGTGCGCAGTAAAACTTTAGAACGAACCGCTTTTAAAACAACTTCGTAGATAAATTAGAAAAAAAAAGGGTCTATGATCCTTTTTCCAAATAAGCCTCTACTGGATTATGGCAAGAAAAAGTAGGGCAAAGGAGAGTTTAATTTAACATAACTTTTCTGTTAGTTCCATAATTAAAAACCACTATCTTGATAATTCTGGAGTATCCATAATACACTCCGGACAAGGACACAACCGAAACAGCTAAGATGTAATTCACTGTTAATCCACAAAGAGCTTTATAAATAAGTTAGGGCAAGAATGGTTTCCTTGAAGCCAAGCCCTTGGGCAACATTTTTATCTCTTAGCCCTTCGTAGCCAGCCCCTTCCTGAATCATGTATTAGGGATCACTGCCTTTTCTCCAACACACTCACAAACACGCGGTAACTGGCCGAATTTCCAGCTGTGGACATCCCTGGAAGGAATTGAGCGTTCATAGTTGACCTCTTTTAGATACTTGAGGCCATAGTTGTATGGCTTTGAGCGGCTTATGGGCTCAAACAAAAATGTATTTAGTTCTTTAAATTATTTAACTTTACTTTATTTGGTAATCGCTGTATATAACAATGGATGTCTGTGCGCTCGCCTGTATCTCCCAGCACAACTCTGGAAAGCCTGAAGCAATTTAAAATAATTTTGATGCCAACCGCAGATATTATCTGACAAAAAATACTGTGGGAGTAGGCTACCCCTAGTACCCTAGCTCATCGTTTTCGGAGCTTTAAGCCTACATCCCCATGGGGAGTGAGAAGGGGTGAACCAAAATGTTCAAATTGACCGACATTAGTGTTGAATCTATAATGGTGGAATTGATGACAATTAAGACCAAGTTTGGTGAAACTTAACGAATTCGGCTTGTTAAGAATTTCCAGAAAATAATAGAACTCTGTAGAGCTGTCTATAACATAGTGGAAATGGATATAAATCGTTTCATTTTATTTCTTCATTCATTTCCCAGCTGATCCATCGTTGTCACCAAAAGACAACCGGGCATATATGAGCTTTTCAAGCTTTCCAGAGACCACGTTCCTCTCAGAGGAATCCCTTAGAGGCAAATTTATGTCTCTCTGTGGTCAGTAGATCCCTAGAGCCCACGAATTTAGCAACCCTTTCCTAATTATTGGATTAATATTTTATTTAAATTGACAAGAGAAACACTGAGCATGAATGTTTGATTGAAAGCACTTAGCGAAATAAAACTATGTATAGAAAGAAAGAAGTTTTATTTTATTTAAAACTACACAAACTAGCACTCAAATTAAAACATCAAATATTAAAGTTAGCGTCATTTGAATTATTGAAATGGGCTACACATCAGGTAACATGCCAAATATTAGCCAATTTATCGTTGGGCTTTATGAAGGCTTTTAGATTAACACATTACCTGATTCTATGAGATGACCGCTTTGTTCAACAAATTTTCCTTATATAATTTTCTGGAACAAAGCAAGCATGTAATAACTTGAACTTTAGGGAATTTATAATGATTTACGTTCTTAATCTTACAAGTTAGTAATAATTACTGCTGGAGTAACACAGAACACTTTGCCAGTTTTTGGTACGAGGTAGAGAAAAGGTAAATTTTTCCGTAAGCAGGGGCACGTTTTAAGTACTCCTGCACCACCATTATTTACAAAACAAAACTGCAATAATAGTAAATATCTAATAATTATATTTGACAAACAGCCAAAATCCAGTGAATATACTTTTTTTTATGCAAAGAAGTTTGGTAGAAATGTTTTTTTTATTCTTTTATAGTTACAGATACATGGAGGAAATATTCATCGAACCAGATGGAATAAATACTACAGTTAGTAATTGTTAAGGCTACAGCTATTTATGTATTATTTGCATATATTTTTAATTTTACCTGCGGAAGCTGTCAGTGTAGTCTGTCTACATGATGGAATATACGCTTATGCGCTATGTTAGCTTCTCACCTTGGCGAGCCTAGCGTCTTTTTCAAAAGTATTCCCACCAAAACAATTATTAAAGCAACAATCTCAGTGCAAGTAAAACTATTATTGTGATAATTAATGTTTTTCAGATAAAAGAAGTTTCTACTCCCCTTTTAATAGTTGCGCTCTTTCTCTGCACTGGCACTTGCTCTTTTACTGGAACCATGGGCTTATTATTACCTCTGCACATCTCTATGCGCAACCCGCTAGGTTTAGTCTTGGGGCTGTCCGCAACCTTGACAGTGGAGTTTCCTGGCTTCTGACCACCATTACCTTGGAAGAGACCCTTTCCGTGCTCAAGACGGCTTCTGGCCGTCAAATAGTCTAGGGGCCCTACAAAATTTACCTTGTAGCGTCTTCGCCATCTATCCAGTCTGCTTTCACACTCGCCTTTGGGATCCAAACGCATACCCTCAGTATACCGAGTGTGAACTCTTTGACATTCCATGATCAAATAAACTACCTACAATACCCAACGTGAACCACGTCTTGTAAACATAGTGCACTGTAGGAGGAAGCCTTAAAATATCTTATGGAGTTAGATCAATAAACAATCACGAATTAACCTACCCACCAACTAAGCCACAGGTTTATCTTGAAGACCCTACGGCAGTGGCTAGGCCGACAAGATCTTAACTACATTTAGGCCGAAACTACATTTAATGTGGTAAGCTATTTAACTATTCTTGTTAACTTTAAATATGCAGCATTTTCTTTGCAAGACTGCCGATTTTTCAGGGCTAATACGTGATAAAAATTTTAGAATAGTCTTGAATAATGGGTTTCAAGGATGGTAGCATCTAAAAACAACTGATAGTGGATTTTCATTGACTAATGTACACTTACTTGTTCAATTTCCTGATAGTGGTCTTAAGAGAGTTGAAGTCTGGTCTGTCAGCTGGGTCCTCTGCCCAGCACCTCTTCATCAGAGCTGACACTTCTTCATCGCAGCACAACTCCGTCGTCGAAGGCCGGAGGCATTTTCCACCACTCCGTACACCCTCGACTATCTCTGCAAAAAATAAAATATGTACAATTAAAGAAAATAATGAGCTACTACAAATGCATTAAATATTTACTAAAAATTTTACAAACCCCGGAATTAACACTTGGTCTGAATGTATATTTTCGGTCTGACAGTATGTTATTGTGTGCTATTTGACTTCGGCCAAACAAGTTACAAAAATGACAGTAATTATTATTTGTAATTATAGCTTAAAAATGCAACAATAGTAAACATTATTTACCAGGGAATCTAAATCTTTAATTCACACTATCCGCGATATGATAAACAAATATTTATTTCAATAATAACAATATCAAGTAAATCAACTTAGAAATATTTACGAAGATGGAAATATGTTTGGCATAATATAAAATAAACGGGATCTACATGTAAAAAATGCACGCCTATAATGAAGTTGAAAAGTGTACTCACAAAGACAACTTCAGACAATGACAAGGTGCCAATATCGGGTTTATTGCTTTGTTAAAGAACTAATGAAGTTCTAAATAAAACGCCAAAACATCTGGTATAAGAATCAGAAGTTGTAATTCTTTATTTACGTGTGCGAGAGACAATGTTGAAAGATGTAACCAAGAGTGAAATCCCCACTCAATCAATTGGATAGCACTAAAACTCTATCTCAAGAGTCTCAGGTTTACATTAGTTTTTTAACAATCCTTGATGTAATGCGTTCACTTTAATAGTAAGTTTTTTGAATTTCTTATTTTTTTTTTAATACGAGTTTTAGTCCAAGAACAAATTACTTAAAGCATCCGAAGACTTAATTATATCGTTCCCTCACATCGTAATTCTTTGGTTTCCTATAGATTGAAAGGGAAATAGTGTAAAAAATATAGGGCATAAAATTATCAACCATGTATGAGGCATAAGGCTTAAAATATTCACCAATCGATACAATCTTGGAATAAATAAAATACACTGCCCCCCAAAAAATTTTCAAACTTTAAATATTTGCTTCTTAATAGAATCATTTTGGATTTTTATTCTTTTTCAAATATTATTAAATGTTTTCAGGGATAAGGGAATATAAATATAAAGGAACAACCAATAATTATTTAAGAACGACCATACAAAAAGTTCTCTTTTGATTTCTTGTATAACTGATCTGTAAATATTTAGCAAAAGGTTTCTTAAAGTTTAAGTAATAACTTATTTTATTTCACCATTTTTTGTCCTTTAATTTTTATAGAGTTATCTCTAAATCTCAAAATAAAGGTAAATTTGAATTTAGTGAAGCAGTTATGAATTAGATATTCCAGTCCAGTGATATGGTTATCAGTCAGGTGGCGTTGATTTCAAAAGGATTAAGTCAGCTTCATCAGCTTCATCTGATAGAGATCAAGTGATCCGTATAACATCTTAAAGAAGTTTACTTAACCACCAGGAAATATTAAATTTTCTGTCATGATTAGAATATTCACTCTCAATCTCAATATCATGTATCGATATATATATACATATATGAGAGTTTAAATTTAACTTTAAATTAATTAATTCCACCGACGGCACTAATAAAACATGTTTTTTTTATACAGCCCCGATGTAGCGTAGGATATTTTCTGTTAACTGCTGGAGAGGGTAAATTAATGGCGGACCTCAATGACGATTAAACGGCCATTCTTTCTAATCTAAGCCTTCTGGTCTCTAAGTGTTCACTAATGCTGCTTTTACTACCCCCGGCTTAGCACTTCATAAACGTTTAATCCCAACATATAAAACCATTTAAAATCGCTGCAACTGATTTCAAAAATGGTTGTTATTTTTTTTTTGGAAAAACTGTTAACTCTAATTGACGGAGTTTAGTCGGAACTTGAATCCGTTTAACTTGTAATTCTGGCAAGTTATTTTTTTTTTATCACGCATCAGTATAATAATCGTGATATTATATAACTGCTGTATTTTTTTTTTTACTTTAGTACAAATAAGGTAATCCCCAACACTTTTAAAGATGTTCAATAAATTATTGATGTAATATACATCAGTATACTTTTGTACAAGCGCAGATCAATATATATATATATATATATATATATATATATACATATATATATATATATATATATATATATACATATATATAAAATTTATATTTAATATAAACTGAAATAATCCCGTAAAAAGTGGGGGTGATGAGAGAAGCAACAGATTGACAGAAATGAACTGGCTTTATTGTTATTACAGCGGGTGTATATACAGTTTCGTAATCTAACTTACCAGCTACTTAGGTCTTGTTATTGTTTACATCTTTCGTAGTTTTACGTACAGTTAACTCCCTCCCTCCAGTTCCTTTGGAGGAAGGAACTCTCATCATAATAACAGTAATCAACTGTGTTACAGAAAAACATACATTCAACATAAAAACATGTTCAAAATTTAAGAAGACATAAAATAAAGTAAAATAACCTATACCTAGAAAAAGAAGAAAACATGTAAGCAACTTATTACAGAGATAAATAAAGAGAAAAGAAAGCACTTGTACCGCAATATAATAAATAAATAAAACATAGAGTCATACAATTAACAAGGTCGGCACGCAGAGCCACACGCTCCTGTGCCCGTAATTAATACATACAAACATGAAATGAGAAGGTTCTTCTTTATTATACACTTGGTTACAATGTGAATCGTAGTGTGATATAGTGACATATACCAAAGACAGTATACAGATTACACGCCGGCTGAGCGCCGCTGTCCGGCTAGCGACGAGGCCAGAATGACGGTACACGGAGTTCTTTCAGATGGACCGTACGCGACCGGAAGGGGTGGTTGACGTCCCGGATGGTGAACAGATTATGTCCCCTAATAGCTATGATTCTATACGGCCTCTCGTAGCACGATGCTGTTTTCGTCCTGGCCGTCCTCAAGTGGCGACAGTAGTCCCCAACGTTAACGTTCCCGTCTTATACAGTCCGGGTCGACTGTTCGCTCTATTCATCCGAGTTTGTTTATGGCTGACTAGCCTTTCACGGACCTTCGCCCACGTCACCCGTCGCTCCCCTCTTGAAGTGGACAACTGGGCCCGCAGCTCATGGTTGTCCGCGGTGAACAAATCCCCACCGTCACCGTTGACCAAAAACTATTTCGACCGGGGATAGTCCCGTCGCTGAGTGAATGGTATGATTATGAGCAACCACCGCGCGAGCAACATCATCGTAAGGCTCTAGGTGACGGCCGAGTTTAAATAACCGGAGACGTTCCCCGAAAGTATTGTGGGGACACTCCACCGCGCCTCTGCCCTTAATGTGATGTGGGGTGTTCAGCCGCCAGAAATGCCAAGTTTCTTACTCTGGTCCCAGATGAGAGCGTTATCAAACTCCCTGCCACGGTCCGAAGATAATATCATCGGGGACCCCATAACTTGCACACCACTGTGTGTACCATTCCTTCCCACACGGCCCCAGGGGTTTTTGCTTCCACCGGATAGGCCATCGCGAGTTTACTAAAAGTATCTACTGCTGTTAGCCAATACTGTCCCTTGTTAGAATAGATATCTATTTGAACAGACCATAGGGGTTCCTCTGCAGTATCCGTGACCACCTGTTTTGCCATGGGGGGTTGGGGGGTCGTACTTCGCTTAATGGCACGGCTTGCACTGCGCTACGCACTCGCGTACAAGGGCACGAAGGGTCTCCTCTATACCACGGTGAATGGTTTTGCCCGAGAGGTGATCGGTAACAAGCCGGCATTGCACGGTGATCTCGGTAACTTTTTCGACCTGTCTGAGACATCTGATAAGGGTATACTCTACTCCTATTCTCTCCTGTCTCCCCAGTCACTTGACTTTCTCCGCTAGAAACCGATTACCAATATATACGTAGCAATTGTGACCCGGGGTGGCGAATTCTTCGAAGATCCGCTCTATTTCGTTGTCGTCGATCGTCGTCTGTGCCCGTACCACGAGCTTGTATATGCTTGCCGTCGTCTCCGTCCCGGGATCTTCTTTGGATTTGAGGATTATCTGACCCTTTTTATCGTTGATAATCTCATCTATTTCTGATAACTCCGAAGGTCTCTCGAGTTGGGTCACGGTCTCCTCCGGGTCCCTCTGGACTAGGATGATTTCCGGTCCACTTTCTACCCATTCGCGCAGATATCCTAACGCGAAGAGCACGGCTTGAGGTGGATCGTTTTCTATCGCGTTCACAACTAGTTCTCGCAAGAGCCATTCTGCAACCGCGTTCTCTACCCCTTTTTTGCTAATCAGTGAGTGAGTGCTCCCCGTGTCTACCCAAAAACTTATCCCCAATGCCCTTCACTTTGGCACGGGCAACCTAGACCGCTTCCCGTTCCTTACACTATTATTAACAATTATGTCGTGCGCCTGGTTGCCCCGCCCATTATCGTACCCTCAATCAGTAAGGGGTCGTAGCGCCACTATCTTGGCCTCAGAGGGCCCTCCCTTCCAAGGATTCTCACCACTCACCTCGTGTCTCCCCGCTGGTGGACCACTGCGCTCACAGTGGCCGCTCTCCTCCTCCGACGACTCCTTGCTGGTATAGCGCCCGTTGTTCCGCGACTATAGCGATTATTGATAGTTTGTCATGGTGGGCTTCGTCGTCTCCTCCTCGCATGTCGCACTTGTCATCATTTGTTCATAGGCCGGGACTAAGAGCGATTTAGGGAGACATAGCGTCACCCAAGAAGAAAGGGGCAGGGTCGGCCTAGAAGTACAGCAGAAAGAGAAGATAGGTACATCCAGCACTTGGATTTGCGAAACCGGAACATCAATGGAAATGAAATAAAAAGTCGCATAAAGCAAGTCCAAAATGTTGCTATTTCCAGCAGGACTATAAGAAGAAGGCTTATTAAAAATAACTTTAGGCCTCGACATCTTAGCCTTGGACCTCTCCTTACAACACCTCCTAAAATGGCCAGGCTTTAGTTTGCACATGGACATGTACATTGGACTGGAAGCGTTCTCTTTACAGCTGTAAGAGTTGGTCTTCAGTCTTCAGTCTTCAGATGGCCGTAATTTAGCAGTTTATGAGATAAGTACGCGCCATGATGTATGGTTCCCCAGACATTTTGTGGTGGCTCACGGATGTTCATGGATGGCATTTCCTCCGACGCTTGTACTGAATTAGTGGTTTTGTAGGGAAAACCCCTAACGTCCAGAGGTACTTAGGAGACTTATCGAAGAACATGTAGTGGTGCTTCCTCCCTTCAAGAACAAGCGATTCTTATTCTCAAGCGATTATTAGATTAGCATTCTCGATGATAATGCCAGACCCCACTGAAATCCAGATAAGCTGTGGGAAGAAAAAAATTTCACAGAAGCTCAAACCACCTTGCTGAAAACCATGCATGATGTTAACTCATGTGGATCAAACACCACATCTTCACTGCCTCAGTTTCTGAGCTGTTTCTGAGCTAGAACTGTGTTATTATAGAAAAAAACAAAAAAAAATGTAGTCCAATGTTCCACTAAATAAAAAAAACATATAGAATGCTGAAATTAAAAAATAATCCAATATCTCAGAAAAACGTTGACTGTTACTTTTCTCGGGTTTTTAGCTGTTTAAGCTGAAGCTGAAGAAAAAGTGTTCAGAACAAGGTTATAAAATGATGCTGTGCTTACACCATTCAATAAATTTTTATTTCTTGAAAATATAATAGCAGATATAATTGTTTTAAGTATGGTACACATTTTGAAAAGTATATTATGTTGAGTGTTAAAGCATCCAGTTCTAATGAAGTGTCCTAACTACAGAAGTTGGGCAGGTGTTAAGACCAGCATTGTGTTTATTCAACCAAAGCAAATTAACAAGCCTTGATCAATGTTGTCACTTCAGCACTGTCACTGGGATTTCAGAAAAGTTTCTTTTCTTATTTGGTCTGACACAATGCTACATTAAATAACTGAAAATGCAATCTATACAGCGTACGTATATATGTAGCATATATAGGTTTATTGTTAACTGACTGCAATAGTTTTACATCGATTGACAATTCAATTGTATGTTTTTAAATATATTTGAATTGAAATCGAGAATTAGTAAATATACAGTATTGAGCTACTTACGAGGCCTTGGAGTAACTAAAATATATAATATAATTGTAAATAAGCAATTCAGGATTCATATAAAAAAAAAAAAAATTCTCCAAATATTGCCATTAGAAGAAATGTTGAACATTAATTTAAAATTACTAATTAAAACTGGCTTAGAGGTGATGAGTTCAGGATTTCTATTTCTCCCTCTCAAAACTTTTTTTTTAAATGCCTTTAAAATTCATTTCTTTTCTATCTTTTGTTCATTCCTAACCAATATTAAGTATGTTAGTTTATTAAGTGGAGTGTGTGTTCGAAAAATTTAGCGAACAGATTGATTTTTAGCCAATAACTTATAGGTAAGGTCAAAGTGAATCTAAGTTTAAAATTCCAAATCTATTGAGTCTTTTTTTATACTAACGATATTATAGACATACAATCACTCCTTACATACTTTTCCTTAATTAAAGCTAGGCAATTGTTATGCAGGAATATTATAAATTTGTTGATAGGCGTTAAGGATTCATGAATAAAGCTTAGATTCTGATCTCCGTGTGAAGAATATATTTTCTCATTGAGGCTCCATTTAAAGACAAGGGATCATTGTGTACCTAAACTCGACGTGTATAGTTTATATATATAACTTGAGATTAAAATGGGTACAAACCTTGAGCCAGCTTGTTAAAACCGCTATAGGATTGAAAGAATTGACCTGGTTAACATTTGCTGGAAAAAGAAACCCTTAGAGAAATAGGGGCTCCCTCCGTTAGACAGTGTGAAATGAAAAACCCTAAACAGAAGGGCTCTTAAGCTGATTGGCCCTGTACAGCCATCGCCTACCTGAGGTTACTTCCAGTCACTGAATCACTGAAGATCACTAGCACTCGGCGTTGTTCGCCCAATCAAAGGGAAATTACTACTTTCCTGAATTCACTATAAACCCTAACCATGCAAAACAGCAACGGCATTTTTTGAGTAAGTATTCTCCTATTCGAAATGTTATAGTATCAAGGTGAGCTGCTAGTACTCAATCTCAGGCTTTCTTTCGTCATAACTTCATGGAAACGGGTAGTTGTTTGTCTTTATGAACTAGCAAGGGGAAGGCCATTGCATTAGATTTTCTTACACAGAACTTTCTCTAGACTAATCTCTACATTATTTTTGAAAGGGTTGGTTGACGTTTAGCAAAATTTCAGTATCAAGCAGAACTATTGTGCAAACAAACACGGAATGGGTTAAAGTTGCAATCACGATTTTATTGATAGTATCAATAACATTTTAGATTTCCACTATAAAATAATAAAACAGAAATAACACATTATCAATAATTTGTGTATTTTGTAAGCAAATAAATGCAAGGAAGCAGATACCAAAGTCAAATAAATCTTAGAAAGACTCATCAATAAAAATATATCCCAAATAATTAATTTATTTACACGCACTACAGCCGATGGTCCGACTGAGGTAATAATTTGTGGGCACATGTTGTTACTGATAGTACAAGCTTAACCACAAACAGCATAAGCAGGGATCAATTGAACTACCAGTTTTACAATTGGTATACTTGTGGAATTTACAATTTCAATATGATTATTATATATTCATGAAAATTGACCTAGTTTATTTTAAATTAATAGGGTGAAATTGTCTTCATGTCTATGTTTATGTGTACGATGTTCATATCTTACATTTAAGTTATATTCTTATCAGAAAACTAATTTTATTATTCGGTTCTTATAGCTTGGTTTAGATAATCTATTATTTTTCGATTTAAAAAATGCTGGGCATTATTCCTAGTCCATTACACTAGGATGAGGTGGACAATTAAAAGGAGAAAGATGGGCAAAAGTCACTGGAACACCATGCTAATAACGTGTTTACGATGGCAAAGAATAGAATGGAAAAAAAAAATTTCGAAACCAAGTCCCCCATAAATAACAGATACAGGTGGATACCATAGCTGCATAAACTTGTTTTGGAGGTAGCAATGGCAGATAACTAAGAAAAAAAAACAAGGAGATGATTGCTGATACATTAGCACAGGATTTTACTCGTGACCAGGAATACGGGGAAATTTGTTGTTTTCAAGTAACTTGGTGGTTTGGTTACCGAACAGGATGGACAAAGACGTCGCAGACATAGAGAAAATGCACATCCACGGTCAGTCCACCTATCACAATACATTCGTCTAATTGTATTCATGAGGAATAGGCTGGCATAAGCACAGAGATTATATTTAACGTAATAATGTAAATTTGGTGCTTCTTGACTCGATAACTTACATACCCACAAAAGACACAGGCCTTCATAAATTGGCGCTTAAAGTAAATAATTTGGAATAAATTGTCGGGCACCATTTGAAAAGACTAGCTTTGAGCTCAAACTAGACAGAAAATCATCGTGTAGAACTATAGAAAAAAAGGGATAGGTCAAACTATATAAAATACGACACTTGACTAGAGATACTCAAGGATTGCAAAGTAAAAGAGGCAGACCTCTCATGCGGGATAAGATTCATAAAAAGGGTGGCTGAAACGGCGGACAGGAACTTTAGACAGAACAACTAATAACCTATGGAGCTTATAATAATTAAATTTTAGAGTAAATACTGAAAAGAAAGTAGATAACCCCGTTAGAACTTACAAAGCCTCTCCCTTTCACCTAGGAAAATACGATTTCGTGTGAGCCACTTAACTGCGATGAAGTTAATTTTTCAGAATGACAGCACTTGATGATTTATTTTACACACCGCAGAAATCTGCTGCATGGGAGCCTTGTCCAGAGATCAATAGCTATTCATCCCCAAACGGCCGATATTGCTCTCTGCCGAAATATGTGAATGTGTTGACTAACGGGGATTGGAGTGGATCCTCCTAATTGATTGCTGCCAATCCACGAGCACCGCTGCTACAGTTAGCTGTAAACGAGAAAAAAAACGACATCGTTACTGTGAAAACAACCCGATTCTTACATACCGATCAACCTTTTACGTGATATTACTTTTAGATCATATTACTTTTTCACTTTTCGGTTCTCTTTCTCTTGGGAAATTTTCTCAATATCTCTTTCCAGTACATTTTTTTTCTGTTCATATCGGCCACCGATACACCTGTACAAATTAGTCTCATCGAAACTCGAATAAACCGAAACGTCTCAATCACAATCCTTCGTTGAATTATCTGATGGAGAAAAGTGTCCAGAAATATATTGTTAAACGTCAGATACTATATAGAAAGACTGAAACGTGATTGATAAAAGCTAATAAAACAAAAAAACACTGATAAAACAAAAGTTTTATAATCCAAACTCGTCCAAACAGCCAAACCATTGCCTATTTCATTGGACGTTGAGATTCATCTTCATTCATTAGGAGATGTCAAAAGAAAGCTCCGTTCTGGTCCGAAAATATTACAATTCTTGAATACGACATCGAGAGTTGCTGATGTGCTACGAAATGAACATATATTTGTCAAAAGTGCTCCTTATCTCATTTAAAGAAATATAAGATGAAACAAGTGCAAAAAAAAATGTCAGTGGTTCTGCTCGCTCAGTGCGGTTTCCAAGATGGATTTTATGTTTTTGCATATTTTTCAGAAGTATTAGTAAATCATTAACTTTCTGAAGTTAGAAATAAATAAAAAATGATGATGAGTAAGCTAACACAAATGAAAACTTTGCAAAGTATGTTTTCAATTAAGAAAATAATTATTATTTTCTAAACTGCTCAGGTATATCTGTTGACACCACAACATAACTTCGCAATATTACTACTAATATCCCAGACGATTTATATCGTGTTTATCAGGTTTTTACAACCTCTATCGTTGTAAATTTGGGTGTTAATGTTTATCCTATAATAGCATGATTTATAAATATGTGTTTTCTTAGACGAGCCGAGTTTGATTGCATAATTCATAACGAAGAAAAATTGTTTATTTGACTTACACTCATCCTACCATACAGAGATCATCCAGGCAGTATACTTGAATATACAGGGAGGCTCTGTAAATTTCATTGGTCAATAGTGGAAGATGCCGGGGGCACGTAATTATGTGGCAAGGGTCGTCGGGGGATATGTCGGATTCAGGTGGCCTTTTTCGAATCCTTCTTAGGGGTGAAAAAAGAACCTTCCGCTTGAACAAAGATCTACTAAACTGCACAAATAAGAACTAAAAATAGTTCCATAGATTATTAAGAACATTTATTATGATGTCAATCAGCCTATGGATGTGGAAGTGGTGGCACCTGATCATGGTCTGTGATGTGCGTAACTCTGGAATGAGGAACACACCGGTTTCTAACTGAAACCAGGAACTTTCTTGTTGATTAGAATTATCCTTGGTCCAAAAAAGTATATCTTTATTCCAATTTTCAAGTACTGAAATCGGCTCTTTGTATTTTTTTGAAATCATTCATAGCAATCAAATTTCAATCTAGCCTATTGGGCAATAATTGAACCAGTCGTAGAACTGTAGTTATAAGAGGGCGTCTTGGTTTATTTCGTCGTCGATTGTTTTTTTTATTAAGTCTATAAAATATACGCTGTAAAAGGTGTATACTAGTATTAATCTATATCACGTAAAAAATAGGCAAATTTTTTTATGAATATGTGGATAAATGGGAAACCAAACTTGACCGAGTGTATTTTATCACTATTCATCTAAATAGTAGTAAAATTGTTCACCCATTTTTATAACAGAATGTTTGTTACTGCGTCAAAAATTGCAATAATATTATCTTGACAACGCTCTATAATAGAGTAAATTTTCAGTAAGGCAGATCTTCAATTAAACGCTGTACCACGGAGGATAAATTATGGTAATTCACCTCCATCACCTAGTGGGCAAATGAGAGAACAGCCTTTGTGTTGGAAATTAGCTTTTAGATATCAGTACCGTGAACAATAATTGTTTTTTTTTCAGATAAGCATTGTAAAGATATAGTTTATTAAGTTAAGTACATAGTGCAAACAGTTTATAAAATGGAAGTAGATACACTATAGCTTAAGTCATTCATCTCTAATCGCTCCCTGGTAGTACAAATATACCCTGATCCACCTCCATCCGAGTCCCTTCCATTGTCTTCCGGCGTAGCTCAGGTTTAATCTATTTTGCTATTACTTTTTACTTTTTATCAACGACCTCCGTACACTCATCACCACTATTATACTTCCACCCCTCACATACCCCCCCAAAATCCCTTCATAATCTTGAATACGTATAAATCCAATGCAAACATCTTTGGTTCACCTCCCCTTCTAACAACATTAAATAATATTCCCACCTTCACCACCGATGTATGACCTATCCAATTCTTTACTTCTATAAACAATCTAGGTCTGGTAATTAACCTAACTCTATCCTGGAAAGACAACATTTCCCAAATCACCCGCTAATCTATTTTTACCCTGAAACAGCTCAATAAATCCCTCCTTACATATTGCATACTCCTGGTTTTCTCTCTTGTCTTTCCCTATTTTAACTTGGGCTGCGTGGTGTATGGTGACCTCCCTGGGGAACGCAAGGCTCGGTTAAAGTGGCTGAAGAATTGTTTTCTTAGATTTATACTCGGGATCCCTAGAGACTGTCGCATTTCTCAGCACTACTCCGAGTTGGAATGGCTGTTGGTGGAATGGCGTAGTGAATACTTCCTTGGATCCATCCTCTGCAATACTACCATCTTTCCACATATAAAAATCCAGAAAAAAAAAAACACAAAATTATTTGAATCCCGTCATCATCCACTAATTCAGGAGATTGACAACTACAGCAAAAATGTTCTCAAAAGATTCACTTAAGAATGAATAATCTGCTGCTAAACTAAAAATAACTACCTTTATTATGATTACCTAATATATCAATCTAATTTAAATTTTTAATAATTCTATTATATTGTAAATAGTCTAGTTAAATAGGTTTTAATTATATTTTTACTACAATTAAAATCAAATATTTGTATATATATATATATATCATGTTTTAGCCAGTACAGTGTAAATAAAGTTTTCTGATTTTTATTCTTGTTTTATAGAATTATTCATACGTACAACGGTATTTATAAGCTTATCAAATCTGAGCAATGTTATGATTTCTTTCTTTTGTTTTACCCACTTGACATTCCTATTTCGTCCCTTCTTGTTATTCTTAGGGAAAAATCTCAAGTCACTTCATGGTTTACTGATTTTTGTATTCAACAGATGTGTAGTGTTTTCATTCTAATCGTTTGTTAACATTTAGGTTAAAAAATAGTTCTTTTGTTACTACTTATTAGGTAATTCAGTTTATGATATGATTCTAAATCGTATTCTGTATTAGTATAACAACATACTAGGTGAATCAGAACATATCCCGAAAAACTTGCCCAAGTGTTTTAAAAAAGTATTTAGTATCTCTTACTCTCAGTTGACAGAATTTTGTACGTTTGGTTTTGTTAATGATTTTACTGGTATAGCATTTTGGGTCAAATTTTAATGAATATTATTCCCTTTTATACCAATAGTGTATTGAGATATTTATAATAAACAGTACACCATTAGTATCTTTCATTTCTATTATTACAACTCTCTTTTAAATAATATGTGCTGTATGGAATTTAATTAATTTTAAATGTTTACGTGCATTTCCTTTAATTGAATTAATAATAATATATTTATATGTTAGAAACCCAGTTTCGGTTACCATTATTCTGTGTTGTATCATTCATTCCACTGTTTCATGAGATGAGTGTATCTTATGTTTTGAGATTAAACATATGGGTTTCGTTGTCCAACACCCTTGTATTAAGTTGATTTGTTAAGTTCTTTCCTTTGATACCATTAATGAGATCTGTTGTCCTTGCTTATTCTGGTTTATATTCCCTCATATATTATATTGTCCTCACCATGTTCTAGTCTAACCTTTTTTTGGTTTGTATATCCTGGTGCAACGCATCCCATACATACATATAAAAAGTACCTTATGTGGTAACAGAAACCCCATTACTCTTCCTGGTTAATGAACTTGGGGTTAATGCCAACAATTTATAGTGGTTACAATAAGAGAGTAAATCCTTTCTGTTTGGCTTTGAATAAAAAAAATGGGTAATAAATCTACTGCAGGACTGTAGGAACCATATTTCAAAATCCTATACAGAAGAGAAGATGGAAAGGAAGGGCGGATAAAAAGGGCGTTTGACGTAAGTGAGGGATGACGCACGCTGTGAAATATCTACCCCTAAGAGAAATCTGTTAGACCCACTACCACCCTTGCACTTCTATGTAACGGCTACCATCAATGATAATCGATTTTTTACGCTGAAATATATCATCTAATCTGCGCTAACATAATGGGTTCACTGAATTCTGTTTAAATTGGATAATTGTTATTTGCGTATGATCTGAATTTAAATAAATAAAAAATATATAAACATATAAAGTGTGTAAAGGATTAATATCTATCGGTTGTCATTGCCTGATAAGATTTATATTGTTATTTTTTAAACTGATTTATTTATGAATTCGTTACGAACTTATGGGTAAGGAATGTAAAAAAAAAATCAATGTTTTAGACGTACATTTTAGAACTCCCGCCCCTATTTTGCACTAGGGTAGTCAGCCTACGTTTCTTGCACTATACTAGTCCTGCCCAACCAAGTAGGGGCGTGGGGGACTCCCCAAGACTCCGCTTCCTCCTTCGCATGCGAGGGAGGTGACAACCTTGTGGACTTGGGGGGCCTCTGGGCTGTTTGTAAATATTGTATGAATGAGCGAGTGAATGATGAATTGTAAATATGGTATGAATGATGACACTTATCTCAATTACTCATTGCCTAATAAAAGGCAGATTGTAATTTTATCTTAATAAATTGTTGTTCTCTCTCTCTCATTTAATACTAAATGATTAATGCTTGTTGGAGATTAATACGTATAATTCATTCATTAATACGTATAAAAGACCCTGAGATAACTGATGAAATTTTACAACGCCCAAATGTTTTATTGGTTCATCGAATTATTTTATATTTCAAAATTAACTCTTTAACTTGCACACACATAATATGCTACTACATAAGTTCACCAGATTGAGGTTAGTGCCCTGTATTATCTGAGAGTTATGTGTCAAATTTCTGCGATGTTTTCACAATTACATGAATCTAAAATTTAAATTTTTTTACTCACAACACAAAAAACTTTTAATGGCAGTTTCACTAGACTCTTGAAGGTTCCTTGTAGAGGGGCACGGTAACGTACATTGTAACGGCTCACAATGAATGAATACTGATTATCATAACATCATTTAATTTCAAGACTTATAGTTCTGATGTTAAGGACTCATCCAGGAAAATTCCAGAGAATTCCCGAAATAGTTGAATCACTTTGGGCGTTGAAAATAGAAAGAGGTTAGTTCTTTTCCCGAAAAAAATGTCTCTTGTGCAAGAAATTCAAGAAAAGGACTTTCATCAAGTCATACGTTTTTTACAACTGATATATTCCATGGATCGATATGCAATTATTATACTTATTTAGGTTGCGGCTATTGCTCATCAAAAATGAGGGTTATAGACTTTGTCAAATGGAACCAACCCACTATACCCTCTTGCCCTGAAAAGGTAAATAAAGCCGCTTAAAACAATTCTGCCCTGTTCTGCGCCCTATCTACCCCTGACAGCCCTTCTGGATTCTTCCTAAACTGACCCTTTTTGGTCGCATTGCTGCGAATACTCCTGCTGGCCAAAGGCTCTAATTAAAATATACTTAAAAATGGTTATTGTGAAAACAAATGTTTCTTAGCCAGTACATAAAAAGCTCTAATTATTCTGTTTATAAATATAAAAAACAATGGCTATCATGGATTTTGATATGGTATTATACTATTGCGTCTATCTATTAATAGCTGATTTCCTAATCACCTGCATCACTATTTAATTTCATTTAACTTTTTTCTTTATTATAATGTTGTGATTGGTTACTGTCAAGTCACATATTCACTAGATTCAGTACAACTAGTAAAAATCCAAACAAAAATGCTTTTGGTTGGCTTAAAAAATTAATTAACTTAAAAACTTATGCATCGGTTTAAAATTCAATCATGGTCCAAACTTCCAGTTAAATGATGTTCCTTAAATAGCAATATTGATCAAACCTTAAAATTTGTAGCAATATATATTTTAAGCAATGTATGTCCTATTTTTTAAAATTGTAAATAAAAAAAACATTAAGTGATTATTTCCCATGATTGGTATGATTAGCATGGAAATATAAATTAGTTTAATGGTTAATCTTCATTGGCTATTTCTGGTTTAGCTATTTTACGAGTATATATTTTTATTAAAACGATCCTGGACAAGGCCTGGGGGCTAGATAAGCATATTATCTACCTTATGCAATGTTTACTTTAGTCTAGGTCTAAACTTCAATCTGGCGTGATCCAACTACGAAATTAATTACACCACCGACATCACATATGTAAACACTGCTTCAATTTAACAATTCACCAGACAGGGAAAGCTGGAGGGCTAGGCCCTGGGAAAGCTTTTACTTTTTTTGACAAGTTCATTAGTATCCAAGTAATGATAAATAATCATTAAATTCACTCAATAATAATTGAAGAACTTGCTGCACTTATGGTAGAAGAAATGACTCTTGAAAAAGTATATAACACACATATTATGTCAACTAATATTTGTGGGAACTCAAATAGTCATACTGTAACTGGATGGGCTACTAAAAGAAAGGGAAAAAGGAAATTTGAAAAAAAATTATCTCCTTATTGGGAAATTTAGCCAAATACCCACAATGGAAAGTTATAATTAAGAATAGGATAATACTTCTTGAGTAGTAATTAGGGAGATTGATAAAGTAATAGTTTTTGACCGCAAAGGAGCAGAATACTGTAACCTATAAAAAACATTAAATGTTTCGTGAATGGGATATTCGGGAGTAGAATCTTGATGTGCACAATAACAAGATACAGGGGCTCAAAAAATGAGAAAGCCAAATGAAATGTCCTAATTAAATGAGAGAAGAGTTTTTAGAAACAGTTTGGAATAAAACAAAGCGTCACGATGAAGATTTTTGATTATGAATTGAAGTGTTTTATTTTAAAAAATAAACATTACATTTATAAATATGACCATGCATGCGTGGACATTAAAGACACTCTCAGTTGTTTGGAGTAGTTTGATAAATTAATTATAACCAAAAATGTGTGCTTAGTGAAAATATATTATATTAGTAATACAAGGGGTTTTATTGAAGTACTAAAAGAATTACAAGTCCGCTATAATATAATTGTCTATTTTACAGATTTTAATCGTGATGTGTATATCCTATGACTGATCATTACAAATATAAAATCTCTGATATAAAACACATGTTGGGAATGTTTAAAATAACAAGACATAAATTCCAGAAGTTTATAAAATTCATGCCAAAATATTTTCTGAAATGCATTCTGAAGTAAATATTACCCCAGAAGTAGTTTATACAAAAATATTTAATATTCATACATAATATACAGACGATGTTGTAAAAATGGTAAGGGGCTTGGCCGCTCACAGCTATCGGACAAGGCCTTAAGAACGCATCTACTAATACTAGTGATGAAAATGAAAGATATTGAACATAAAATTGTAGTATGCATTTTAAACTCAAACAAATAAATAGTTATAATGTATTTCTCTCTTTTAGTGTTGTGCTTTTTGTCAAGATATTTTACGATTGTCGAAATAAAATAGTTAGGATTTACGTGTCTACTCGATGGGGTAACGTACATTCACCAAATATAATGGACTTCATTAAGGGTTAGGATATAAACGTAAAAATTGGAAAACGCAATTAAATAATGTTTACATCGCCTTGTGTTCATAATTAGTGTTGAGATTTTTACTTAACGTACTATGACTAGGACTGAGGGAAACTTATGGATAACCTCGTTTATTTGTATTACAAGTGAACTGTCGGACGACTCCGGCCTATTAAAACCATCACCTAAAAAATAATAAGAGTTAGAATTGTGTTGTCACAACTTTTTCAATATTTAATGTCAGTGAATGTTAAGAGATGTCTTTTGTCTGGTGGGGGATGGCTTTTGTCCTGAAGTGGTCGGCACCACCACTCAACGGATATTGAGTGAGTTCGGTCCCTAGTCCCAAGTTGTACCTGTTCTTACAACTTTGAGTGTTCAAAGCTCCGGATAAAGCGGAAGCACTATTTGTGTTCGAGAGTGTTGCGAGGTTCTGCTTCACAATCTCTTTCTCCTTGACAGCGAGACACTCTTGATGTCTCAGAATTTGTTTAGGTTCCCTATGACAATAAAGAAGATTAACTGATACTGATCAGAATGTACAAATTTAAGACCCTAAAGTTTCTTAAAAAACAAAAATAATTGTATTACACATTAAAATTACTAATGCTGAATTCCCTTTTTTTCTCCGTCGTAAAGTCTTTGCACGGTAGTATTTTGCCCATGTGCATGTGAATACCGATATTTCGAACGGATTAAGTTAAGTTTTTACGATCCCGTTAATATATAGAGGTGGTTTAGTTTAATAGAATAAATTCACTTTTATTTTTATTTATCTTAATGGATTTGTATTTATCTTAATGAAATAGCCATCTATTCCATATTTTGTCTAAACCTTTTACAACTCAATCAAATGAAATTATTACTAAGGTGAGTAAAAATTCTATGCTTTCTAAGCCAAGCACTTGACCACTTTACCGTTCGGGAGTTTTAAGGAAAGTTGTAGATAAAGATCTGCCAATAAGCACTTGAGAATGATCTACTGAATTTCTCAGAATGCCATAAACCGACATACACTATTACATTAAGCCATAAGATTGATAATTAGATAGAAATAATCGGGTCGAAAATGTACACCTTTTACCAGCCTATTAACTATACGATAAAAATTATTGTACCTATTCTCTAATGCCATTGTGCGTGGCCAAGTTAGAGTGGCAACTTAATATTAGCAGCGAGACCAAGTAAAGGTAGGCAAGCTGAGGCCAGACATCCTATCGTGCCCTTTTGTTCTCGCTATTGTCCCTCCGGCTCCAATGTTCAGAAATCTATTTAGGCCTGGCTTCCTATTGTTCAATATGACCCAAGTATTCCACTGAATCTGATTCAGTTGCCGAGGTCAAGCATTTCCTTCTGATCAGCAACGGATTATATGAAGCATTATAGGATCAGTAAACAGAAAAAAACCGTCCAACGATTTTAAACAAACAGCTTTGATATTTTAGAGAAACTGTTGATTGAATAACCTTAGTGAAAATGATTAACCTTGGAACTTATATGCGGTATTATAGGTGTTAATTTTGGCATTGTGAAATGCCTTCAGTGTCTGCTATGCATTAATCTTATATCTGTGGTAATTATAAGATAGAAAGGATATATTAGGAAGCAAGAAGGTGAGCATGAAGAAGGATTAGAACCTTTGGATTTCTGTAAACCACACTATAATATATCAATAACAATTTAAAGTACACTGAAAGTACTACCATTCTATCGATAGTTACCTCAAGGATATCTATCTACGAGTATATATCCATCTATCTATCTATCTATCTGTCTATCCATCTATCTATTTCTCTCTCCCTCTCCCTCTCTCTCTCTCTCTCTCTCTCTCTCTCTCTCCCCCTCTCCCTCTCTCTCTCTCTCTCTCTCTCTCTCTCTCTCTCTCTCTCTCTCTCTCTCTCTCCCTCTCTCTCTCTCTCTCTCTCTCTCTCTCTCTCTCTCTCTCTATATATATATATTAATTGACATTGTAAGACAATTATTGAAGGTGAGGTGAATAAACTGAAATCAGTTTCTCTGTAAACAAAGAAACGACAATTACAGTTTATAACTATTACTTCTCTATTCACAACTTGTGTTACATAATATAACCTTCTCTATATCATCTAAACTTTTAGAATATTGCTGATGCCTCCATCTAGTGGAGCCCAGTAGAAGCAGCGCGGCAAACTCAAATATTCAAATAAAAGAGAGTATACTTTTTTTTACATATATATATATATGTTTATACATACATGTATATATATTGTGTCACTAGGAGGTTATTCTGCAACAGTTCTAAGTACTGGCAATAAAGTCACTATAAAAAAACATCAACCAAATTACATTATAATGAACGTGTAGCCTTCACCACTAAGTTCCACTGAGTGTTGTGCATCATTCAGTAAAAAAACTATATCACTAAACACTAATCACTAAACTATACCGACTAACAAACAGTTGTCTAAAAGCGAAATACTTCCTAAATATAGAGATGAAAAAACAGAATTAACTGAAGGAGAATAGTCTGTCGGAAACGTTACCAAGCGCGGAAGAAGGCCGAGGGACTACCTCCACATTCTTGTTATTATTTTACCCCCCCCCCATGTGGGTATTGTTTGCTTTCTTGTTGGCCAGTGTGGACTTTATTTATTCATACAGTACTGTTACTCATAGCGGACATGGCCCCAAAATAAAGGCTTTTTTTTCTATTGTATTACAAATCTGTACTTGATGTGTCTTTAAACATATATAAAAACAAAGCATTTAATTTAAAATAGATACGTATTAATGTATTAAAAAGTGAAATAATAGATAAAAACCCTATTGAAAACTTCTTTATCGTGATAAAATTACAATCTGTCTTATTGAAAAATTAGTAATTGTGATAAATGTTCTAATTTATACCATGTTTGCTATTTTCATTCACTCGCTGATTCATACAGTATTTACAAACAGCCCAGAGGCCTCCTATATCCACATGGTTGTCACCTCTGTCACATGCGAAAGATGGAGCAGAGTCTTGGGAATTCACCCTCTCTTCCGTTTTTGTTTTTTTTCCCTTTCATAGCCCCTTTACATTTACAGATAAATATATATAATTATAGATTCTCAGGTGAATCTATCCTCTCTTCCGTCAACCACGTCACTGGATACGAGCCAGTGGAGCCTGACCAAGAGTGCGAGAGAATAGATAAAAATAAACCTAGCTTTCGTTTCTCATTGCCCTTGATTCAGGTTATTAACAAACCTAGCTTCTATAAATAATTTAATTAAACTTCATTTCATTTTGATACTTGATATTTTCTGTAAAAAGAAAAAAGCATGTTGTGGGAAGCAACGATGAAGTGTGATAAATACAAACACCGTATGTTAATATGGGTTAGGCCTCGTCGTTGGAGTCAATTAAGAAATTGGTTGTTTAATAAAGAGGGGTTGAGAAGGGCGTAATTTCCCTCGTCCTTCGATCAGTTTACTAACAGAATTTGTAAGGTTGCTCTCACAAACTCTACAAAGAAACGAAATGGAATAGCCTAAAGTAATTTCGTGTATTTACATTATTATAACAAATAAATGGTTGGGAACGAATATAATCGTATATACATCTGTATATATATATATATATATATATATATATATATATATATATATATTACTTGAAACCTTTATTTAAATTATTACATGCAATCAATAAACAAAATATTTATTATAAGTAGTACATATGACTTCAGTCTAAAGACTTCTTTCTATAATTATAAAAATCCTTTATTGTGCTAAAACTACAATCTGTCTTACTAGGCAATAAGTAATTCAAATAAATGCTCTCATTCATACCATATTTACAATTTATCATTCACTTGCTCATTCGTACAATTTTCATAGACAGCCCCGAGGCCTCCCAAGTCCACATGCGAAGAGAAAGCGGATTCTTGGGAAGTCCCCCACGCTCCTCCGTCAGCCGCATCACCGGATACTTGCCAGTGGAGACTGACCAAGAGCGCGAGAGCCACAGACGCTCAGGACATGATTGGAGAAACTTGCCAGGACTCCCACTGTCACGCGATTATAGCAGGTCACGAGGCCAGCTTTCTTTTTCTTTCTGATGGGCGGAAAAGGATCTTAAGCCGAAACTACTTAATTTGACACTGTATTAAATAGAGCTTAGAGAAAAAAAATTCTAGTAGGTTTGGAAGTGGTCACGAGGTAACCCCCACCTAACACATCACTTAGGTTGCCGGGCATGAGATAGGATTATAGAGCATTAGCATACGGATTAGGATTAGTAGAGAGGCGGGAACGTTCTGGTAGTGGGAGTTGGCTTGGTATTGAATGAATGGGATGTTAAGACCTGCGTTAAGAGTACGGTTGACTCATAAGGGATATCTTGCGAACGATTATGGATTGAAGGGATTGGGTGTGAATAATAGTTGAGGGTTTGGCACTTCCCCAGGTATATATGTTGTAACTACGATCATTTAATGAATAAAGTGAGGATAAAGAGAAAATTGAAACCAAGCGTTATTTAAGCTTAGTAAAGGAATTCATTATGGATGCAAAAACCTGTTTGCACCCTTTTATTGAGACCCTTAATTATAATAATCTTAAGTATGCTGGTACACTGTGTACACATTCATCTTACTTTTTAAGAGGGTTATAAGTTCCCAGAATAAACTGAAACAGCCTGGTAAGTTTCCAGTTGTTGCCTTGTTCTAAAAATGGTTGAAAAAAAAAATAATAAATATCAGATTTATGCGAAACACAATTTAAAATAAACCTAGCAGTTGCGCAACTAATTATAACGACAAGATCTTAAATTTGACTACCTACTTATTGATAGTATCACATAAAAAATGTTGACAGTGGAATATTCTATTCTGTAGTCTAACTCATATGAAAGGTCCTGTTTTCAATAACAAAGTAATAAATATATGACACTATCTGTAACATTAGTCATGAGATGTTATTTCAACATCACCTGGACATGAATCAAAAGTTACAGAAAGTAAAAATGTAATTTAGGTTAGTGATCTTCTCTTAAAATACGACTGAATAGATAATAAGTCCGAGCTTCTAGGAAATTATTATTTATTTTTATATTCCCGACCACTCATATAAAATGTATCAATTTTTCTAAAAACCTACTGATGAGGTAAATTATTGCCACAGTTAAAACTAGGCACAGAAACCTTGTAATTTTAACATCCAGAGAGTACCCGAGCACCATTTACGCAAATGGACTGCTAAATAATTTTCTTTAAAAAAAAAACTTCTAGAAAGAAATCACTAGCAGAAATGGCTCCTAAAATTACTTTATCAATCATATTACGAATATAATGTGAAGAAATTAGGAAGAAACTAGGTTCTTCACAAATGAAAATAAATTACTCCCATTAATAACTGAAATTGTGGCTTTCATTAGTCAGAAGCAAGCGATTTCCCACGTCTGGAACAGTCTCCTAACTAACGCCCCCTTGAATGTGAAACATTTTTTTTCTTAAAAAGAAAATCTACGTTTGTGAGTCATTTATTTTGAAAATGGCATAAGTCTATTTTCTGAAAACGAAAATCGACCCGAATGTTATAATGTTTACATTTTACGTCAGCTTTAAATTTTTTAACAACTTGTTTCTAATATCATTTCGGTAACGAGGTCTAATATAATATATTTGCAGGAATCTTTCAAAATAAACGTTCTCGGCGTGGCCTCGTGGCCTGCTATAAACGCGTGACAGTGGGAGTCCTGGCAATGGCCAGTCTCTCCAATCATGTCCTGAGCGTCTGTGGCTCTCGTGCTCTTGGTCAGCCTCCACTGGCTAGTATCCGGTGACGCGGCTGACGGAGGAGCGTAGGGGACTTCCCAAGACTCCGCTTTCTCTTCGCGGTGGATTTGGGGGGTCTCTGGGCTGTCTGTAAATATTGTATGAATGAGCGAGTGAATGATGAACTGTAAATATTGTATGAATGAGAGCATATATCTTAATTACTTATTGCCTTATAAAAGGCAGATTGTAATTATTGCACAATAAAGGAATAAAGTAGGAAAAAAAAAAAAAAAAAAAAAAAAAAAAAAAAAAAAAAAAAAAAAAAATCCCTTACAGCACCTTCAAGCAGGTACTCCTAGTACAAGGATCCGCTCAACCCAAATATCCCTTTATTTTTCCCTCATCCTTAATCTTATAATTAGAGAGGTAAGAAAAAAAATAGAAATGAAATAAACCTTAATGATATGCAATTAACGGATATCAATCTGAAAAACTATCTGGCAAAATTGTCGCCTCATAAATAACTTTGAATGATCTGGCTGATATTGTCAGTTTGTTTTGTTCTGTTCATTGCCTAAAAGACAATTCCAGTTAATATTTCTATTAAATAACATTCATAGATAAAAAACTTCGTCCGTTTTAGTAAGTTTTTCTAATGCTTTTTTTTTTTTTGTGAGAACATGATTGTACATAATCTTGCCCGTGGTCGTAAAAAAGTTAGGATGCTTTAGACTACTAACCGAACCGTAAAATAGTTATATGTGGGTCGTTATATTATTTTTCTTTTCACTAGTATAAGTGAATCGTCACCATATATTAAAACCCAGTCCACATATTTGCTTTTAATGGTGCGTTGCTTAATGACGGATTCACGTTCATAGGATATCAAGGAGTAGCGTACAAATAGCTCCAGCGAAGTTCCGGTGCCACACGCCCTTCTTGCAGTCGTTTTTAATAAAAATTTTCAATAAATGGATGTACCCAGTATTGTCTAGTTTGTTTTAAAATATATTTTTTGTACGCTAGATAAGCAAACACAACACGTTTTCTTTGAAAGACTTATCCATCGTTGACATCCGAATCCGTACTATCGTCAATTCACGGTCATTGAATTCCTTATTCCCCCCTGTAGCATCGTAAATTTAAAAACTGCATCCAAACCTATAATAGATTGGATGTCCAACGTAAGTTTAAATTGAGTTGATATTAGGAATTTTCCGATTTCCTCCACGTTTAAAAACATTGTGAAACACGAGGAAAACTACACATTTATTTCTTGCCTGTATTTATATTTTTTTTCCTAAACCTATTTAGCTATTTATTGTCATAATGCAGAAAATATCCAATTATTCAGTATTAGGGTTTATTCAATTAAACATCCATGTTAATATTGTACCTGTATGTTCATCAATGGTGTATAGTTTATTTATTCAATTGACGTCTTTTTCGGATATTTCTCCCACAATTTAGGGTGGCTATCAAGCCATTTATAATTCAAGATACGGGTTAAAAATAAATGAACTGCTCCACATCACGGTTTGGAATAATTTGCCATATCTATTCCCAAGAATTTAACTATATCTTACTTATTGAGTGTTAAATATCCTATTGTAAAATAGAGTAAAATAGTTGATAATAATTAAAGAAGGAGGCATAGGTATACGATAAAGAAAAAATTATCTTGATCTATATTTATTATAACATGCTTTTTTTTGGTGTCACTTTGGCGTGTGCTGGCGACGTATATATATTTTGTGTCTATTTAAGCAAAATCTAACTTTGTAGAACTCTACTGGGGTAAACAAAGCTCATATTCTCTGGTAAAAAAAAGTCTGCTTTTTTAGTTCCTAGAAAAATGTGAGCTCCTGTAATTATCAATTAAAACGACACAAAAATGAAATTATCCCAATTTAAAAAAGTATTGACAAAAATAAAAATCATAACGAATTTAACCAATAAATCCATTTTTCAAAAAAGTTCCAACGCATAATACACGTTAAAAATAAGTGTCAAATTAGTAAATGAACAATAAGAAACATCAGGGATGAGAAAATATATTTTAATCAATAAAATTTACGAACAAAATGGGGCAATCTATGATTGGCTAAATCAAAGAAACCATTGGTTTGTATTTTATTTTATTGCTTTCAGTAGTACACTTTATAGCTTAGAATGTTTAAATACCCTTAATCTATTTTTAAATAATAAATAAATCATGACTACTAAGATGTCTTTACAATTTGATCTATAATCTTTTATTTATGATTTTATATATGGTACCTCCTCTATAACCTATACACCGCTGATGTCCCCTCTACTCCCAATACCTTCTTGGCCACATTTGCAGATGACACTGCAGTCTTGTCATCCCACCCAGACCCCGACATAGCATCCCATAACCTTCAAAAACACCTTGACGAGATCGAGTATTGGTGCAATCAATGGCGGATCAAAGTTAATGAAGCAAAATGCTCCCACATTACCTTCACCCTTTGTCGCAAGTCTTGTGCACTAGTTTATTTTAATTCTATTCCTCTCCCTGTATCCGAGACAGTACGGTACTTAGGCTTCTATCTTGACAAACGACTGACCTGGAACCCACATACGAGACTAAAAAGACAAGAACTAAACAGACGCTTTGGACAACTGTACAGACTACTTCAAAGGACATCCCATCTCTCAATAGAAAATAAACTACTAATCTACAAAGTTATACTTAAACCAATCTGGACATACGGAATAGAGCTATGGGGGACAGCAAAAAAGTCGAACATCAAGCGTATCCAATCCTTTCAATCAAAAGTCCTGAGAACAATAGTAAATGCCCCTTATTATGTCAGCAACAAAACCCTTCATAACGACCTTAACATACCCTACATTCTAGAACCCATCCCTTCCAAGTTTATGAAATTCCACAGTAGCCTTTCCAACCACCCTAATCCTGTAGCACAGTCATTGCACTGCGCCACTCATCCCTATAATCCTCCTCGGAGACTGAAACGGTAGTGGCCTCGTGACCTGCTATAAACGCGTGACAGTGGGAGTCCTTGCAATGGCCAGTTTCTCCAATCATGTCCTGAGCGTCTTGCTAGTTTCCGGTGACGTGGCTGACGGAGGAGCGTGGGAGACTTCCCAAGACTCCGCTTTCTCTTCGCGGTGGATTTGGGGGGTCTCTGGGCTGTCTGTAAATATTGTATGAATGAGCGAGTGAATGATGAACTGTAAATATGGTATGAATGAGAGCATTTATCTTAATTACTTATTGCCTTATAAAAGGCAGATTGTAATTTTAGCACAATAAAGGAATTTAAATATAAATTTAAATATATGGTACCGGTGTAAATATATATTTATATGTTAAGAAAGACCTGTGTATCGTAAGTGAAGCAGGATTTTATCGTACTGTAGCATGATCATGTAAAATGAAACTGCCTAAGCACAATATCTCAAATTTTTTTATGAGATATATCTAAACTCTCCAAAACAGAAAAATCTACAAAAAATTGTTAGGAATATACCGTTGTATATATCTTGATATCTTGAATGACGTCCTATTTGTGTAATCTCACAATTTATTTATCTATTACTTACAAGCTCTTTCGGCATTCTTTACTATATATCTCTGTTGAAACAAGTGCTCAGAATGATGTTAATTATTGGGGCGTCTCACTAGATTATGACTATACCTAATAACTGAATGTTAGTAACATTCTACATTTGTCTTTCCTCAAGTTATTAATTTCAGCTGTATACTGCTACAATCACTCGAGAATAAAAAATAAACAACTTGTAGAAAAAACAAAAAAAGGACGTTATTTAGTTAATCTAACGATTAAACCATAATCTTACATTTCTGGTCCACTTTGCCGGTTTCACAAAGCTGATTACCTTACGAAAAGAAGTGAGAGAAAACGGTTTCAAAAGTAAATTTTCTACTGCGTAGCTCAGCAAAGATGAAATATCAAAAAATAAAAAATTTAGTTAATTCGTTTGTATGTATTGTAGTCATATTCATATCACGCAACGTAGGGGATCAGCTGTGAAAACGATCTTTTTGGAATGTTGAATTACTTTTTGTAATAATAATAACAACTAATACGTCAAGGTGTTCTATGATCTATCCAGCTTGAACAAACGCTCACTAAAACCAGCTCAAGTTGACAAAGCGACAAACAATCTTATTCGCAGGAGAAAATGTAAGCGTTTCTCATTTTGAAAATATCAAGGAAACTCTGAAGTGGATTAATGTTGGCATCAAACAATATAAAAACGTTTCACTTGGTCACCACGTGGATATCATGTTCCGGTGGGAAATTGAAACCTTGTTTATTTTGTCATCAGTGATCTTAAACACTTATTTTTGAACGGCAGATTAAAAGGATTTGGTTCCGCTGAATTCAATCTCGAGAGTTAATTTTTTTTTATATTTCCAATTTCAGGAAAATGCCGAAATACAAAATTAAAATTCACTGATACCATCCACAATAAATGAGTTATGTCCTTAACTATGGCACCTAGTAATTCACTAGCCGCTAAGCCTTCAGTTCAGAATTCTTTGAAAAACTACTAGTGTATATCGGTATAAAGCGCGAATTTTCATAGACTTTGTAACTTCACGGGCAAGATCGATGCATAATTAAATATAACGATCCGCTAGAGTTTCACTTTTCTTCATTAGCCCTAGCAATATATAAAGATGAAAAATGATCCCTAATAAAGAAAAAGTCATTGTTTAAGGAAAATTTGTTCCTTCTATTGGAGAAACTAATGGACCTTTAGGCAGTCTGAGGATCGCCAATAGGGCTCCTTTCTTTCTTAAGCAAGTAATCGAAACGAAACTAAGGAACAGCCCAAGAACCTGTTTCAGACAATAGACCGTGGGAAGAAAGCCAAGATCCAATATCTGCAAGCTTCACAATGTTGGCAAGAACTGGTTACGGTGAAAGTAATTTATACTAATGTTTTTCAATGATATAATAGTGTTGGAACGGCATGTACAAGATAAGAATATATTGCCCCATATTGCCTGAATACGCAAAGTCATTATATGGTGTACTTCGGACCTTTGTGATTTTAATTATTATTTTGATTCCCTTATTTTTAATAAATCTGCAGAACCCATTCATTTCATGGAAAAAAACAACTTATTTTTCTTAGTTGCTAAAACCTCACAGATGCATTCACGTGATTGCAAGTTGTTCCTTTCTCAAGTGGTTTTATCAAGGTTTGAATTGTTTTCTAATAAATAACACCATTAAACAGTGATAACATTAAGGTCCCTTTTGGAAGACATGACCTTAACTGATAAAACAACTTCATTATGATAAAAATACAATCTGCCTTATTGGACAATAAGTAATTGTGATAAATGTTCTCGTTCATACTATATTTACAATCATTCATACAGTATTTACAAGCAGCCCAGAGGCCTCCCAAATCCACATGGTCGCCACCTCCCTCACATGCGATTGAGGAAGCGGAGTCTTGGGAAGTCCCCCACGTTCCTCCGTCAGCCGCGTCACCTGGACTCCGCTCGAGCTTGATGTTCGAATTTTTGCTGTCCCCCATAGCTCTATTCCGTATGTCCGGATTGGGTTAGGGATAACTTTGTAAATTAGTATTTGTTTTCTATTAAGAGATGGGATGTCCTTTGAAGTAGTCTGTATAGTGGTCCAAAGCGTCTGTATAGTTCTTGACTTTTTAGCCTCGTATGTCGAGATTGAAGCCTAATTACCTTACTAACTCGGATAAAGGGATAGGAATGGAATTAAAAAAAAAATTGTGAACAAAAGTTGCGGCAGAGGGTGATGGTAATATGGGAACATTTGGCTTCATTAACTTTAGTCCACCATTGGTTACACCAATCTCATCAAGGTGTTTTTGAAGGTTATGGGATGCTATATCGTGGTCTGAGTGGGATGACGAAAATGCAGTGTCATCTGCAAATGTGCCCAAGAAGGTTTTGGGGTAGAGCGGACATCGGCGATGAATAGGTTATAAAGGATGGGACCCAGGACAATGCCCTGTGGAAAACTCCTGCTTTTATGGGAGAGTAGTTAGAATATTCTAAGCCACAGTGGATTTGGAAAAAACAGTTTGAAAGGTAGGTCTGTAGGATTAGGAATAGGGTCTGTGGTAATTATCTTTTGAGCTTGTAAAGCAAACCTGCATGCCAGACCCTGTCAAAAGTTTGAAGTATGTCCAGAAAGGCAGCAGTGCAATACTGTTTGGTTTCAAGGGCTGAGGATACGTGATCAACAACGCAAAGGCCTTGTTGAGCAGTGGAATGTTGTAGACGGAAACCAAACTGGTGTGTAGGAAAAGGGTTTTTGGATTCAACAAGTAGTAGACTTTTTAATAGGAGTTTTGTTACTATTTTCAAATATTTTTGAGAAGATAGGGAGTAGGCTAATTGGATGATAAGATGAGGCATCATTAGGTGGTTTACCAGGTTTGGCGAATAGGACCATAATGAAGTGTTTCCAGAGGAGAGTAAAGTGCGTAGTTCGGATAATGCAATTGTAAATGTAGGATAGGAAGCTTATGGGTTTAGGCGGAAGTTGTTGGAGAATCGGAGGAGTAAGGAGATCATATCCTGGAGATTTCCGGTAAGGTAAGTTTTTCAGAAGGTATTTTAACTTCAGAGGGGTTGACGGCTTTTGGTTGAAGTGAGAGAGGGATAGGTGAAGTGAGGAAATCTTCAACAGCTGAGCCATCAGTATCGTTTTTATGGGAAAGGGAAGACATTAAAAAATAATTTATTGCTTATTATACTAAGTCTGTAGTTTATATTTTTTCAATACAAAAATTTGCTTACTTACTAAAACAGAATAGAATATAAAATAAAAGTACCATAGATTTTTCTACTTTTGCAATAGCGTAAACGTTTGCACCATCAACTTAATAAAATTTTACAGAAACAAACTACCTGACAGAACTAAATTATAAGAACAACGAGATAAACATAAACGAATGTACACACATCAGGATTCAAAACACAAAAACATATGTTCATAGCAATATTACGTCCTGTTTCAAATATTGGTGCACAGAGCAACCTCACAGTATTAGTAGTCCTATTGCTAACAGAAAAGGTTCCTAAGGTTGACTATGAGCATAGAGTTTTATTTAGTAATTGTTCTGAAATTAAAATAATTTTGCAAGAGCTTAGATTGCAATAAACAACAGGCAGAAAGAATAAAAGTCGCCACTTGTTGCATGTATTGGTGAAAATTATGTTATGAGAAAAGAAATTAGGCATTATACTAACAACCATGGATAAAAGTGATGAAACGACTGAATGAGAATACAACATAAAGTTAAAAGAGAAAAAAACAGCTAACGGTATAAAACAAAATTTACTAACTCGATTGGTTGCACGCAACTGACAAGTAAATTAACGTTCCTACAGACAGGGGTCTCAGTGGTCCAATGACCGAGGGAACGTATCAGAGATTTACCACCAGTTTAGAATAGCTACCTCACCCCACGCAACCTACCCTAATTACAATTAAAGAAAAATCTAATTTTCTTTCATGGGTATATACAACGTTAATATTTAAACATGATCATTTGTTACTTGATATTTTTTAATCTTTTGGCTGGATATAAGTATTGATCGTTAAGAAACGTAAAACGTATGTTCTGCATTTAAAAAAAAAGATTACTGATTTTGAAAAAAAATGATTACTGAAAATTTATCGTAATTTATTTCAGCTTTCAAAACAAAAATGTTCAAAACTTTTTGAATTTTGGCCAAGTTTTTTTTTTTCAAAGAAAATAATATTATTATTATTATTATATTATAATTTGTTATAATATCAAAGCAATTACGAATCAGCAGTGATACGCCTGTTTCATTTAGAACGTTTAGAAGAAAGAATTATTTGAGAATTTTTTGTTTATACAACCAATGCATTACCATTATTCATGCTGTATATTTATCAGCTGGCTTCTTGCCCACGGCTTCACCCGTGTGGAAATCCTAACACAATAAGCTTATTTTTATTGAACCTTCAACTTTTTGTTCACTACAGAACCCCTAACAAAATTAGAGTTAATTACCTAGCTAGGTTATCCTTTAGCTGTCATTTAACAGATTTTAAATGACAGTTAAAGGAACATTTAGAAATGCGTTAAACAGCCCCTGAGCACATAAATACAACACTTCTTACCCAGCGTTGCTGGAGCATTTTTTATATTTGCCAATCTTCCAACTTTGGGCAACAATCTTCTATTATAGAGAACAAGTAGCGGTTTCTATATACAGTGTTAAATCGAAGTAATTTTATTTATAGATTATTATTATTATTATTTGTTCCGGCATTTGTGCACCGCGGCCTCACTGAGACCTATTGTGCGCCGTCCATGTCCCTGTCCTATATATGTGACAGGCCCACGGCCTTTGCAAATCTGAGGATACTGAATGGATCGATCAGTTCACATAGTTTGGGGTCTACAATGCGATCACTACCAAAGTGAAGGTATCGCCTTCTAGCTAAGTTATCACAGTCACATATTATATGACGTGCCGTTTCTCCCTCTTTCTTGCAGAATCTGCAGATTGGTGATCCCACTATCCCCAAATTAAAGAGGTGTTTATTTAACCGACAGTGACCTGTATAGAGTCCTGTCGCACTTTTGAGTGTCCACCTGTACATTGATAGAAGTGCTGAGCTTCTTCTCTTACAGGGTCCATTAAGAAACAGTCTCGAGTGTTCCTGTTTCTTAGTTTCTCTCCAAGAAAGTCTTGCCTTGTCCTCTAAAGCTAATTTTATACGCCTTTTAGCGTAGCTGAGGCTGATACCACATATGGGTTCAGGTGCAAGAGGTGTCTGTTCTGAGCCCACCCTTGCAAGGCCATCTGCCTTCTCATTGCCTGTGATGCCTGTGTGTCCTGGCACCCAGTCGATTCTAACCTTATTGACTAGCGAGAGTGTGTTTAAGTTGTCTTTACACTATTTATAGATACTAAGAGTTTTAGAACAGTTGCATTGTACTGTATTTTATGAATTCACTGTAATGTTAATTAAACTTAATGATCATAAATATCATTTTTAGTTTTCCATCCAGGATCCAGAATAAATAAATTCTTGGGTAAACCCTTGAACGTGTATTTGTCCCTAGGGGATACATTTCGATCTCAAATCCACTCTGCAATACATAAAACTGTCCCCTGTGACTAGTTGATCGTTATCGAGAAAGTAAGACTTGCTGTAAATTGCAATTTCTTATAATTAAAATGTGGATCCGTTGAGATGAGTGGGATCCGTGAAATAAATACTAATCAAATATATTATACAACATATTCTTTACAGAAAGCCTTGTTTCGTAGGAAGGTTGTGACGGGTTCCTAAGTAAAGTAATTGGAGACCCCATTCAGTATATGACAATGTGGGGGAAAACTAAAACATTTAAAGATGGGTCTACGAAGTTCTTCTCATTTCTATAAACTTTGAGAAGGTTGACTTCGAGTTCAATTCGTTTACACAAACTTCTTGAAAGTTTTACAAACAAGTCTTCTTTTCTAAAAAGTTCGAAATGGTTCAGAGTTTCGTGTGAATTGTTCCTGGCATTCTAGAGTTACTTAGGAATAAACACATATACGCCCATTTATACATTGGAACAAGCCATATAACTTACATCAAAATTAAAATGTAAAACTTATGTCAGACTTAAATGGTCGGCCACCAAAAAAACGACACCGCAATTATCCTTTACAACAGGTGGTATATACAAACTGTTGGATCTACGGAGATCCGTTACTCAGAACTGAGTTTCAAAGCAATAAACGATTAACAATTGGGCAGAAACGCGATTGAACATAGTACCACACCAAGGGAGCCGGTAGTCTCCCATACCTCTAGGGGGTAGGGTAGGAGAAACGTGAAACCATAAAATAAACAGAGGAGACTCAGAGGTCCCCAAGCAGGAATGAAGATAACTTTGGGCATCCGAAGGGTTTAACGAAACCATTCAGATTGAATCTAGATGGTCTGTTAGTCTGTCTTTTCTACTTACCTTCAGACTTCTTCATGGTGTCTCTCGTGGCGCTGGCCATGCCAGAGACAGCTTTACAAGTGAAAGCTAGCCCGGCCTAACTCCTACTGATGTGTGACCAGCAGATCAAAATCTAGCCTACCGAAGAAATGACCAGTACGACATTTAGGTAAATAAGAGGTTTTAGTTCATTGGAATGAATGATCGAACTGTAGTAAGGTTATATAATGTTCTATTCATAATTCATAACTAATGAATTGAGTCAAACTCAATTGGAACTCATGGCCTATTGTCCTTATTAAAAACCAAGTATTCGTCTTCGGCATAACAGTTGCAATAAAATAAAATTACTTATCATTAAATTAATTGATGATTGAAACCAGGTCAAATTCAACTTCCCAAGAAAGGACACAGTTACAATATATTGTGAAAGAAAAGTTAAAATATTTTCGTTACATATATTTTTAAGTATATTTACCAAGAAATGTACATCTAAGCACCTGGTTAGATTACTTACCTAAGTAATACCATTGGATTTAACGGAAAATAAAGACCTCACTGTAGTGTTACTACAAAAATGAACGGAATAAAGAAAGGCAAAACCAACCTTTCTGATTTAATCATAATATCTACTTTGAATAATATGGTCCCGTTTAAATAAAATTTTCCACAAATTTAAAAAATTAGCATTTTTGAGTTAAATAATGTTGCCTATTTAAAAAACCTTTCAGTAATAGCCCCCCCTCCTCTCTCATTACTTTTTAATTATTATAAAAGATTCCAGTTTATGTTCATATAATATTCATTTGATTTAATTAATTATTTAATTAGCCTCGTTAAATTGGTTATGATGTCTAAATCTTGCCTAACCACTCCTTTCCTAACACAACACTGTTCTCATTGGAAACTTGGCATGAAGTACATGACTGGTCAGAGCTCAGTACATTGTGGCTTAATAAATACATATATGCTAAATATATGTCGGTTTCTGGCATGAAGCTGTCTATATACCCATGTATTAGGATGTAATAAAGTATCAGGGAGTTACTTCATTCATATTCGCGGATTTCATCCATAATTACTAATCAATTGTTTATTATGTAATGAACTATCTGAAACTTCAAGTTTACTCCTTCTACTGGGTTCTTTATTTGTCCAATGATAGGATATTGACCAGTAGATCCTGATCTCCACAACCTCTCGGATCAACAGAAAATGCCAGAGAAATCCAAAAAGGTTTTTCTCCGGCCTTGGTTAGAGCCGCCTGGGGCTGCCTTCCTTTCTCCCTCGGTAATTTCTGTCAAATATTCCGCTTCTAGCTCTGGTTCGCATGTTTTCTTTCCCTTCCTAATGGTGTTTATCTTGTTCGAATTCGTTTTTATTCGTCGAATTTTTGGGCAAAGAAACGGTTTAATGCTTCGTTACACTAATCAGGAAAGAGCATAAAAAATTTAAAGGAAAAAGAGAATACGGAGTGTTTTATCTTTCAGTGTCTACACTCCAGTTGAAGGTGGCCAGTGAAAGAACAAAATAAATATAACAATAGAACAAAATTGGGGGAGAGGGTATTTTTATAGAGCTTCCCGAGACCACCCACCAGATTTTCGAGAAACGTGCCTGGTAACAATAAACAAATAGTTGAGCCCAAAAGCTGGCTCGAAAGGCAATGGAACTGTTTTAAAAGGGTGATACCTACATCCTCTGTTCAGCTCGTTTCTTCATTTTCATCCTGGTATGCTCACTCTCCAATCACTGAGGGTGCAGAGGAAATATACCCTTTACGATCACGAACGGCGGCAGGACATATACGAACGTTTTAGGAAGTAAAATCTGGCCAGAAATCATCAATTCTCGGGAATTCGACTCCAGCTAAGAATCAAATTTTGGTTTTGTACCATATTTAACTTCACTATTATTTAGTTTTCAATTTTTTTGTAAATATTTGTATCAAACCAATGATTATCATTGAATGAATTTAAATATTAAATAACACAATTTATAACCTAAACTTCAGTCTTTGTCATAATTATACAGTCCATTTGGTGACCAGTTCCTTAAAACATTTGATTTTACGTGTTTTAACCCCTTGCTAGGACACAGCTGCAACCGTACAATTCCTACATTTTAGAATTCTCTACCCAAATATCAATATAAGCTAAAAACGAATATGTACATTACTGTTATCAAACGATGTTTTTCTTTACAATTTTAATAATGTTCATCACAAGGAAATATTTTTTTGTTCAAATCCATAAAAAGATTGTCCATCGAATGTCTAGGTATTGAAGTGACAAGCACACTGAGCTTGGCTACTGGGCACGAGGCCTTACATAACTGATATTTTTAAGCAATTTTGTGTGCAAAGAAGTTGAGTATAGCTGAGGGGCAGATACATTTAGGAGGGTTGGTATGAGAAGGTACCCAAAACCAGCCTAATCTAAACCGTCGTACAAGTACTGAAGCTTCCAAAGGGTGTTACAATACCGGCTGACATATCCTTACTACTACAATTATAGCACATTCAACCCTTAATAAATATTGGTATTACTTTAGAATTAAAAAGGAAAATTAAAACAAAAAAGGAAATATGTGTGATTGGGATCAATAATTTGACCCACCTTTCGTTCACTAGAGGTATGTCGTGTCAGATAGAGTGAAAAATACTTATTTGATGGTCTTAAAAAATAACGAAAAACTTTAATCTCACGTTTTATTATTTCTAGCTACTGGGATAATAATTCATTAATAAGGATAACTGTGCTTAAAAAATAAAACATACAAGATGTGAAGGAACCATGGCAATAATATTTTATTAAATAAAAGATAAATATTATAGATTGAGTAATGAAAAAAAAATAACGATTAAGAAAATGTGCTGTAAATTTGATCCTTATTATATTTTAACATATAATATAACAAAGACCTTGTTTTCATTTCATAAAATAAGTTTAACGATCATTGTCTTCTAATATAGAATATGAAAAAATAAACATATTCTTATTATATCAAACCAAGTCTATGATTAGTTCATGAAGAACATTAAAGACATTTATATTTTGTCAGAGACAAATATCACAATATTAGAGCGCACTGACTGTTAATCTGTGGGTCAAGTTTGCTTATGTTTATATGTTATGTGCATATTTTACGATGTCAAGCACGGTATACTCAGTAATAGTTAACGAGGAAAACGGCGACCAAATAAAATTTTCGGTTCTGAAAATAAACAACTCATTTCACTCATTACACTTATATATATATGTTGTGGCCACCTCCTAATTACGAATAATTACAAGTTCCCCTCTTCTCGATCAGATCATATCTATCACTGTTTCCATATGTTTAATAAAGCTTATACGTCAGTCGGAGTGGGGGAGAAGATAGTGGGGCATGGCTCCCCACCATTATTATATGGCTCGCCACCAATTATTTTATTATTTTTGTACATAGTATTATTTTGTTATAAGGTTTTAAAATAAAAAAAAAAAAAAAAAAAAAAACAGAGCAAGAAAGAAACAAACCGGCACCTTGAACACTTCTCTCTCTCTGTCTCTCTCTCTCTCTCTCTCTCTCTCTTTCTCTCTCTCTCTCTCTCTCTCTCTCTCTCTCTCTCTCTCTCTCTCTCTCTCTCTCTCTCTCTCTGTCTCTCTGCCCTGGTGCTTGCTGCTCTACTCAAAACCATGGTCTTCTCATTCAACTACCTCTGCATCTCTCTCTCCTAACCTCGCTGTGTTTCAATCCGGCGTTGTCATACCCCACATTTTCTTAGTGGGAATCTCTGGCTTCATCTCGCTGAATCTAGCACCTCCTTGGGAGAGACCTCTCCCTCGCGGACGACGGTTGCCGTGGCCCTACAAACTTACCAGTAGCCTCTCCCACGGCAATCCAGACTGCTTCTCTCCGGTTCACACTCGCCTTTGGGATCCGGACGGTTTTCGCTTACCTTTAGACACCAAGTGTAAATTCGTGGTCATTCCAAGACAAAATAAACTACTTATAAACCTACCCTGTACCTCTTCTTCTGTACATAGTGCTTTGTCGGGGCACACACCTACTAAAGATCTTATGGAGTCAGATTAAAACGAATTCGGCTGCCCGCCAACTATGCCGGCAGCCAGGGTAAAAGACCACAGGTCTGCCCACCTATTATCTTTCTTGGCGCTCGCCAGACGGCAGCTAAGAGGTTGTTTTGACCCTAGCCCGTGGCGGGCGTCTCCTCCCCACTTTGGGGATACTCAGTTATCTGAGGCCGACAACTGGTGACCCTTACGTGATCTGAAGAGAGTGTAACAAACCCTATATCAGGACACAAAAATAAATTAAAATCAACGTCATGGTTTAAGTATAGAAGCTGGCCTAGTGCAGTGAAGAGTAGCACTTTTCCCTGAGAGTTACTGATCAAGTAAATAGCCAACAAGTATTTTCGAAAATCCGAGTAAACATAATCTCAACCACTTCTTGAAGCAAGACAACCCCGGTGACTCATCTAGAACAATTCGCCAACGGAGGAAGAATCGATACATCCACTTGGACTTCATGGGACCGTTGCCACCGCCTAAGAAGATGCGATACGAACTCACTAAGATCGACCGAACTTTAGATGGCCAGAGCCGTCGAACCTCGCCGGCATAGAAGCTACAACCGTAGCTATCGCATTCTAAAAATGGCTGGTTAACTACCCTAAAATGACTATCATCTCTTCGGAGTGCCTCGAGTTTATCCACTAGCTTGGACCTGCCCCGGACGCCTGCTAATCGACTACGACAGGACACATGGAACCCCGGGGGAACTACTCACTGCATAGAGACGACCCGTGACACCCGGGAGATGCGAGAAACGACTCAAGATACCAACCTAGTGACCTGCGAACGAGTACATCCGGATTGGCGCTATAAACTGAGGGAACCAGAAACCTGCCTGCCACAGCCACATCGGTACCTCGGGCCTACACTCCAGCTACCATTTATTTTTGTTTCAGATCACCGAGAAGAGTGTAACTTGGGAGAGTTATGTTGTGGCACCTCTTAAGAGAAATAATAACAAGTTCCCCTCTTCTCGATCAGATCATATCTATCTAGGCGTATCCTTCCCACTTTGGGGATACTCAGTTATCTGAGCCCGACAATATATATATTATTTCATAAACCCCTCTTGCCTGCCCTTATTTTTTTTCTAAAATTTAATTTGAAGATTTTAATTAACTTTTGTTAATTATTTTACTCATTGTCTTGGTTGTCCGCTTTGTCAAGAAATATGTCCTTGTAGTGAAGAACAACTCTTCACTTCAATGTCCTTTTAATTAGGGCTCATTATTAAGAGCTGCATTATTTATTACTATTTATTGTATACTTTTCAATTTGAATCTGGTTTTAAATTAATTGCAAAATAAAAGACTAAACAGGTACTTTAAAAATAAATGACGCTTAATGAAATTTACCAATATAACTATTTTGAAATCACAAATCGATTAATCTCCATATATTTCCTTTGAATTAATGTTTTTTTGTTAAATAATCTCAAGAATAATTTTGTGCAAAAGTCTTGATCATTGGAGGTTGTATCTCTTGAAACGACGTCTATTAGGGATTTTTCGGAGAGTACAAAAATGTCAGGTGTTGATTCCACTCCTACTGATGGCGGCAGACAACCCTTTCCTCGTTTTCTCTTACCGTCTTCATTTTATTCATGAATTTAATTGTTGGTCCCTCCTCCCTTCGTACGGTGTAGTTGAAAAATAATTAAGTTGCCAACGTCGCCATCTGATGTGAGAATTGGACACAATATTACGTGGCCTGGTCGATCCTGTATACTGACTTTATTCTTCCGGTACCTGTTTCTCGGTCACTGTCATAAACACATCATAAACGTAACTTTTAAGAGTCTTAACGCACTGATTCTGACATGAAATAAATCTCAATTCCCGATGATTTTACTTTTAAAATAATTCGAATCGCACAATTTTACATTTAAGGAATGCACTGAATATTTAATATAATTATTATTATTGTTTTAATTGTTGTATGTGGAGATGGTTTTAGTGGTCCTTGACTATTTAATATTTGCAATTAGATTTTCAAAAATACCATACCACAAATATATACATATATGTGTGTGAGTGTGTGTATATATGTGCATTATTATAGCACGGTATTATTATAGTATAGTATTTATATGGCTCCAATAACTGTTGATTACAAACTCATGTGACATAACTAAATTTATTTCTAAGAATAGTGATTATAAACCTTTCCTCTAAATAAAAAGTAAAGAACTTATTTTAGCTTAATTTTTAATCCAAAAGGAGCCAATAAGCTTAGATCGTAACAACCACCTTTAAATTAGTGAACAAATTGCTGTGAGCACTAAATGATGGCTGTCATAGCATAAGCAATCCTCCATTCATTTTTAAAGCTGCAAGTAAATGAAAATGGTTCGCACAATGATCACGTTCGTGAAACGTTAGTAGCAGTTTCCAATGAGGCAAATACCAAAAGAGGGCAAACACACTCAAATACTAATTATACGCCATTGTAATAATGTATATTTTAATTACAACTTTTTATCCTTAATTAGACATTTAAATTATAAATTATGTTCCATAATTGATTGTTGAGAGATCGTTCACACCTATGATACATTTTTTTAAATAAAGTTAAATGAAAAACTGCTTTATTATCATATTTTATGAAAGAAAAGAACCAGGTTGAGGTCAATTAGTTCTTTCACCCTTTGAAGAGCCACAGCTCTTTAGAAACGAAGGGCTTGGAAACTGAATACACTGGGACTTGGAAAAAGCCTAGAGGACTTTGGGGGCTTAGGGGGCAGATTATGTAAATAACTTTTTCAACAATGGAAGGATTAGTGATGGTCTTGGGAGATTCATTGTACAATTTAATGCCTTTTATGTCAAAATAAATTGAGATTTTTCTTTATTTTAATTTATTCAACAGTCTCGAGGTACTGGGGTACTATTTCTATGAAGGACCTAATCGGTTTATCGCAATTTATATACTGCACAAAGAAATAAGCCAGGAAGGCTTACTTTGGTAGCATTATTAAAATTAATAGCTTTACTCGTGAAAACGCTAAAGACGTCGTATAATAAACAGATTAAAAGTAAAGTATTCATAGATTACAAGAAAATAAATTAAATGCTATTGAAATGATAGCAAAATATATCACTTTAGTAACACAAAACCTAACTAAAAAAAAAACGATTCTAATTCAATAATATTCATTACGAATAAAATTTGCCATTTGCGATTTCCTTGTTCGTATTAATGCACATATTCTGCATGAAATCTTACAATATAGGCAAATTATGAAGCATCTCAGAAGTGTTCGGTTTAAAATAATATAAATACTCAATGATTGCTGCTGGTTGTGAAAGGATATAATTTAATAAAAAATCTATAAATAATTTGGTATTTATTCGCCAACAACGTTTTTCACAGCTCCTAGCTGCCATCTTCAGTTGCCATGACTGTTATTTTGAGGTGGCAAACTTACTTTAAAGTTTGAATTGATATAAATTATTTTAAATCTTTTTCACAAAATAAATTGGAAACCGAAGATAGCTTAGAGCTGTCGAAAAGGTTATTTGTGAATGAATACGATATTTTTGAAAGACATAAGATTTATTATTTAAATATAATAACTCTATATAATATATTTGTTTTTATTGCTGACATTTGGAATCTCGTCATAGATTATCGTGTGAGAATGTATTTTTCAAAACATATTGAAAAATTTGGTGTTTATCTACGTAACTAGGTCAAATACGACCAAAAAATATCTGATAAATGATTCAAAAATAGTGAAAATAAATTTATGAAAATTAGGAAATAAGCAGTATTAAATTAATTAGAATCTTAAAGTGAAAAATAGATAGACAAATAATGTTCCGGCTGTTAATATTTATTGAGTTGATGTTGCAGGATAATAGTTTTTTTATGGCAATGTCTGTTCGTGAAAATTAGAATGTTTTAGTCTACATTTTTTTCTGTACGGTATCACATTTAAATTTCATTGCATTATATCTCATCACCGCCTGTAACATCCTCGTTCAGTAACAACTCTTTATGGATTCTATTTTATTAACCGGTTAAATGATTTACAAAAACTAAAGTTGTATCATTCCTGCCGAGAACATATTCGGAGAACGTATCATAAACGTATCACTATACTTGAATTAAGTAGATGCGAAGCTCCAGACCTCAGTATACGACAGTTTGGTGGCCTAAACCCCTTCTCGGCTTTATTGATTCAGCTCTTAAGTCCTATCTAGACAGTTTATCGTCCAATCAGGTTCAGCATCTAAGCCGGTACTTCTGCCGGACTACCAACAACCGCTTAACTTCCTTCAAAAACATGTCCATAAAAACAGGCCACTTCCGTCCCGTCTCATATTGGATTTCTTTTCTAAGAAGTTTTTAATTTAAGAGCAATGGATTGGTATTGAAAACATAAATAGAAGGAGGAATAACATAGTTAACTGATAAGTTTAACAGGTCACATGCTGCTAAGATTACAAAAAAACATGCACGTTAAACATGCAGTAGTTGCCGTAAACTCTTGGTGAATTAGCAGCCAATATCTTTCAGGTTTATCCATTCAGGCCGATTTTATTGCATTGATTCATCATTATATTAGATTATAATTCACACGAATTCTTGTACCTTTCCGTTGAATTTTTAAATTATTAATAAAGTATTTTTTCTTCAATAGAAAGTATTAACTTTTCAGCGAAACAACATCAAGCTTTCGTTACTATAATTTTCCTTTAATGTCGCCTTAAATTCAGTAAGCAGTTTTTGTTTTAACCAGAATAAGGTGTTGCCAAGAATATGCTATGGAATGAAACTTACTGATGACACACAGATCAGAACAGCAAAGCACAATTTAACTGTGTGATGATTTCCGTGAACTCAACACTAAGCAATTGGTTTGTCCATGGATTGTCTAATTAACCTTATTAAAGACGTGGTGAAGTGAAGACTTCACCTCTCCTTAAGGGTTGGTTTCAAGGTGGCTAGAAAGGAATATTGCATATATAAATATTGGTTTTTATTTTTTATTCTCATTGGACGTGAAGTGATAGTCACTTTCAGTCTTAGATTCATAGTGAGGATTATTATTTTTGTATTACAGATTCATTTATTTACTTTGGTCCGATAAAGTTGAAAAATGAATATTTAAGAACTACATGGTATGGTGCTAAACAACTTTAAGTCTCGATTGTAACAAAACATCGTTCCAAATGTCATTTATATTATATTAACTTTCCCCAGCACCTTTTTGACTGAGTGAGTCTCGCTTACGTTTAACGATGCTAACGAAAACTGCAACTTAATAGAATCTAAAAAAAAACAAAGCGGATCTGATCAAAAATCGTTTAAATCCAAATTATAGGCGTCAATTAAGTAAATAAATTTATTTAAAATAATGGATAGTATAAATGGATAGAAATCAGTAGAATTAACAAACGTTGGTTACTGAAGAAAAATAAAAAAATGAACATTATAATAAACAAATATAAATATTTTCCATCCCATTTTATGACTGTAATCTCAGCAATGGAATTTTCCTGTATGTTCCCTATGCACAGATCTATGCATAAATACTCTATCAAACTATCTGACTGATAATATATCAAAAAAATTCTTTATTTTTTTTTGCTGGAAAGTGCCTTTCACTAAGGGGAGACCCCTATTTGAAGGATGTATGAGAAGGATATGGGGTGTGGAATGCCTAGAAAGGCGGATGGAGTCAGGAAGGTAGTGAGAGTCTACCAAGGATTAAGCCTAGGGGTGCCTAGGCGATGGTTGTTGTAGGCCAGGCGAAGCCTGGCCGGCCGCCCCGCCAGGGGCCTGAGTGAGTCGGCCTAATCGGCCGGAAGATCAACCCTGCTTACACAGGTAGATGGGGTAATGTGGCGTCGGTTGAGTCGGGCGGGAGATCGGCCTCGATCTCTCGGCTGGGTGTAGGTCCGTCAGTCCTCTGGTTCTATGATGTCTTTCATTCGCCAAGCTTCGGCGGTCCAGCAGTGCTTCCATCTGACGGGCATTGGTGGTGGCTGAAGGTCGGAGAATAGTGGGTTATGGCTATGTCTTAGGGAGTCAAAAAATTTGATGTGCCTTCTCTTGATAAAATCTTGGATAGTGAGCACTTCGAATTTTTTGTGGATTTCGTCGGCCTTCATTTGGTCGAAAGGGGTGTGTTTGAGGGAGGTGCGGAGAACTCTATTCTGAAATTGCTGGAGCTTTAGGAGAGTGTTGGGAGTCTTTATTGTCTAATACGCATATTTTATATTCCACGTTTAATGAATTACAGTATTGGTAATGGGAATGTGGCAGCCTTTGTTGAATTATTTTTGATCGCATTAACTTTCAAAGGTCCGCTTCAAAGGATTTTCCCATAAATGTTTAACGCTAGTAGTCTTCGGGAAGGTCATTAAAAGGGCATGCTTGCTTTGAAGAGTATTATGTACATAATCATAATAAAATTCTTAATTAGTTTGCTTCCTTTATTTATTCATTGTCTTTATAGTTGCCCTATAGCTTGCTATAAACGTTGATGGATATACCACAAACGTGGAGTAAACAAAAATATGAGACAGCCTATTGAAACATCTATACCCAAGCTTTTCAAGCTATTTACCTGGCTAAGGCACATGCAAAAGTAAAAAGTAAACATGCCTTAGCATATTGTGGTTTTTGGCTCTAAAAAGTGGTATCCTTTTTTAATTTTAAAGTTATATACTTGAAAAAATAATTAACAAGGGATGTAGACAGAGGGATTACTATTTAATATAATATATATTATATATTTAGGGCTATTGTGGATTGGGGTACTTTCTACCTTTTTGGTGACTTTATTTTTTGTGACCCAATGCTCACAGATTTGAAAACATTAAGGTATATGGTCTCAAAGGAAATGTTTATTTGCACGATCAACAATGGTGATCGCCAAAAAACGTAGGATTTCTCCATGATAATAGAAACAAGGGGCATACAAACGTAGAAATAAAAATCAAAGCTACGTAATCAAATTCACTCAACATTCAGGCGGATACTCAACGAACTACAAAATTGTAACAATCACCAGCGTTGACGTGATACAGTAAATCAGGTACCGCCCTGATAGAAAAAATCATTAGAGGAAAACATCTTGTGATTCCTAATTTCGTGATTTCTCCACTTCCTCTTTCGCAAACGTGGGAGGTGATAACCATGTAGATTTAGGAGGTTTCAGTTTGCAATTACTGTATGAATGAGCGAGAGAATGAAAATAGTAAATATGACATGGACGAGAACATTTATCACAATTACTTATTGCCCAATAGGGCAGATTGTAGTTTTATCATAATAAAACTATAACATAATGTAATGTATAAAATATAATGTTTCACTATTTTAATTCATACGTGATTTTATGTAATAATTTTGACATTATTGTGACTGTTAGAGTGTATGTGTTTAGAGGGATAGAGAGAGAGAGAGAGAGAGAGAGAGAGAGAGAGAGAGAGAGAGAGAGAGAGAGAGAGAGAGAGAGAGAGAGAGAGAGAGAGAGAGAGAGAGAGATAGAGAGAGAGAGCGAGAGAGAGAGAGAGAGGAATATCGGAAGGGTGTGATCATTCCTTATCTTTGTACCAGCTAAATAAGTTTATAACTTATCAGCGATAACATAATTATAATACTTTAAAGACTAACTATAAATTATGATCATTAGCATGATCTATGTTTTTTTGTTTGTTGTCATCGTGATTGATACCGGCTGCGTAAGCGGTTGAAGAGCGAATAATAAATTGCTGATTTGATGGGCTGACATTCTTTTTGACGAATACATATATTCCCTTTAACAATCTTTTATCTGAAATTTTCCTTTCTGCGTTTTCTGGTGTGAAATAGGGCTAGCTCTAAGTGCTTGTCCGATTCGACCCGAACAAAAATCCATACATCAAGCTAAAGCATTGTATTTGGTGAGGTACACGGCTAAGTGTAGACGATCAAGCCTGTGCCAAGGCTGGAGTTATGGCCCACTTAGAGAAGGTAATCGAGAAGGCCCTAGGGCCTATCGCTCTTGTCTCTGCTCTCACAGGTCAGTCAATTAGTGGATTCTGCGGCATCAGAGGCTGCCGTCTTATGGCTTATTACCGAGGACAAAAGACCAAACGGAGAAGAAAAAAAATGCCTCACACAAATAATTTTAGCCTTCCCTTAATAACATAGGTTTTTGCGAATCCAAAGTCACATACATCCCACAAGTGCTCACCAAACTTTCCCAACCTTTTTCCAGTGTTTTTCCTAGGTTCCAATTTTTTATTTAAATAAATAGCAACATTAAACAATAATAACTCATTATAAGACATTAAACGTCACAGTAAAACTTTATCTATAGCCTAATTATTATTCTCATGAAAGTGGGTGTCTTGGGCGATGGCCAGTATCTGCAATCATTTCCTGAGCGTCTGTAGCTCTCGCGCTCTTGTTCGGACTCCACTGGCTTGTTTCCAGTGTCGCGGTTGTGGGGGATTTGCCAAGACTCCGATTCCTCTTTCGCAGGTGAGGGAGGTGACAACGATGTTGTCTCTGTGCTCTTTGTAAATACTGTATGAATGAGTGGGCAAATATAGAACTAAAAGTAAGGTATGCATAAGAAAATTGATCTCAGTTACTTTTTGCCCAATGAAGGAGGATTGTAATTTTATTGCAATAAAGATTGTTGAATTTGATTTATTATTCCGCTACCGAAAAATTTGCTAAGAAAAACGACGTCAATATAGATGTATGTTAATACATCAGGCTTAACAGAAAAACAATTGTCTAATGTAATACTACGTCCCATACTGTTAGACAGCGCCGCCTCATAAGATCAACTGGGAATCAATCAATCTAATTGCTAACAGCAAAATGTCCTTCTGGTTGACCAGCAGCGTATATTTCTAATTCATAATCATTTTGAAGTAATTGTATAATAAATTAGATTGCAACTTACAAGATGTAATTGGAAAAGAAGAAGCCAATCTTTCGAATTTGCCTTATAAATGAAAATTACTTACGATTTGAGAGATGCAATAAAGAATTATACAAATAAATACCACGATAAAAGTGAAACACACGATAGAATCATAATAAAATATACTGTTCCTGGGGGTAAATATACAAATTTAATGGCGCAATCCGTCGCATGCACACCATATGTGAAATTACTCCCTTACGACCGCTCAACAACCACTCTGCGGGGCAATGAAATGACCAAGCTAAGCGGGAATCGCTACTTCATCCAGCACGCCCTAGAGTGGAGGAAAAAAACACGTTTAACTATACACCCTCAGAAATAGGCGACTAACGGAGTATTTCCTTACAATAACTACTTGGCACTGTTCCTCCATAGAACACGTATAATAAAAGTACAATAACGCCCAATGTGGAATGCAAAACTATCCTGAACAAACATATTAGCGAGCGCACTGCATATCTTAAAGTCACAATTAAATGATAAACAACATTATTTCATTATTAATAGTTTTTTTTTAGATAAATAATTATAATACATTTGCTTTAGTTAAAACTATTTGATTAATTCAAGGAATACTCTTATTGCAGGTTAGAAAAGGAATCGGTATGTTAGAAACCGCACCCTTTTGTATTTCAGACGGAGAACACAATGTCATCCAGCTCAAAAAACAATGAAACACTTACCCCTAAACAGGAATTAACAAAATTTAACACGCGGAATAATGTTTATCCGTGATAAAATCAATGAAAATAATAAATTAAACGAATATATGAACTATTTATACGGGCTACAACAAAGCAGTCTTTTGGTCTGAAACAAGCATTCAGACAGACCATTGAATGGGGTCATAGGAGTTTAACGACTTACAGAATTCATTTAGGAGAGTACTTACAGTGGTCGAATATAATTTTCACGAGGATTTTCATCATATAAATCATTCTTGTTTCACTATGCTTCTTATATTTTGGTTTAGAAATGTAAGCCTCCTAAACTTAAAATGATCTGAGAAAAGAGTTTGGGGAGTTTGTAACAAGAACGGTTGTTAATTTTCCTGCTGCCACACTTTTATCGCTTAAGTGACCACATATTTCCCCCTTGGATATCATCCGATGTTTCCCGAAGCGTGTAAACGTTATTCGATTGTTTTCATAACTAATTAAACTATATTTAAAACTGCTAGATACACACCATAACCAATGCTGCAACGCACTAATCAATATTTCAGAGCCAGATTAATCTATTGGTATTGAGAAAAAGAACTAAACACAAAATCAAACACACTGCCAGGAAAGCTAACTAATCCAATTGGGTGGTTGCGTCAGAACCGTTAAACAAAACCAAGTGGATCCTTCTGACTCCTTATCCATTCTCGTTTGGAATGCGAATGGTGTTCGCACCCACGCTAACAAACTGACAGCACTACTCCGACAAAAACATTGACGTAGCTCTCATTACTGAAACAAGACTTACGAGGAAACGCCCATTTACAGTTCGACAGTACCGGACTTAACGAACTGATCACCCTGATGAAAGAGCTTATGCAGGTACCGCTGTCATTGTCCATAACTCCATTTCCCATCACACAGTTCCTTTGATAGCATATGATTTCCTTCAGTTCACTGCCGTGTCAATCAGAACCTTTGCTTTTCTCCCTACTCTAGCATCAGTAATGACCTCCCAATAAACCCATTTCTGATTCCCAATTCGTCGCCTTTCTAGACTCCATCGGGCATCGTTTCCTTGAGGGTGGGAACTTCCTGATCTCTTTGACTTCTTTTTCAACAAAAGTTTAGAAACACTTAACTATTCACTAACACACCTTGACGACCTCTCCTACCATTATCATGATAGGATAGCCCTTTGATCCTTACCATTTCCCTAAGACCTATTCACAAAATGCCTCCTCCTTCATTTATCAGGGGCCCAGGTGATTGGGACCTGTTCCACCAGATTCTTACAGACTCTGTAGACCTCAAAGTACCTCTGAAAACATCCCATAGATGATGCAGTGCATTCTTTCACTACTCTGATCCGGCCTTGGCCAACTGGTAAGCATCGTCACCCCAACGTCATCCAAAATTCACAATCAAAATACTTTACCACAGTATCTAAAAGACCTAATCCAATCCAAACGCCACTGGAGAACAGTGTAGCAATGATCCTGACATCCTGATCGTCGCTCATACAATTAGGACTGCAGATTGGTAAAGCAGCAATTGGTATCCTTCCGTTCCGATTTCTTAAATTCCCATCTCTCCTCTCTGTCTACAAGGGATAACTCTTAGTGTAGTCTAACTAAGAGAATCCTAAAATATTATCCTGTTTTACACCCACTCCGTCGTGATGATGGGTCCTGGGCTTCTTCGGATGGCGAAAGGTCGGAAAAATTCGCACTGCATCTTCTCTGTACTTTCACTCTCAAGTTACTACTGAAAACAATACTCATCGCACAACTGTTAAAGATTTCCTCACTTCTCCTATCCCTCTCTCACTTCCACCAAAAGCCGTTATCCCCTCTGAGGTCAAATATCTTCTGAAAAGGTTACCTTACCGAAAATCTCCAGGATATCATCTCTTTACTCCTTGAATTCCCGAACAACTTCCTCTTAAAGCCATAATCTTTTTAACCTACATTTATAATTGCATTATCCGAACGACGCACCTCTCCTCTGGAAACAATCAATTACAGTCCTATTCGCCGAACCCGGTAAACCACCCAATGACGCCTCATCTTACCGTCCAATTAGTCTCCTCCCTATCCGCTCAAAAATATTTGAAAAACTCCTATTATAAAGTCTACTTCTAATTTTTGAATCCAAAAACTTTTAACCTACTCACCAGTTTGGTTTTCGTCAACGACATTCCACTCCTCAACAAGGCCTTCGCATTGTTGATCACCTGACCTCAGCCCTTCAAACCAAACAATACTGCACTGCTGCCTTTTTGGACAGGTTTTCTTTACAAGCTCAAAAGATATTTATCACAGACCCTTTTTCTAATCCTACAGCCCTACCTTTCAAACCGCTTCTTCCAAGTCCACTGTGGTTTAGAATATTCTAACTACTATTCTATAAAAGCAGGAGCTCCACAGGGCAGCATCGCCCCTCTACCAGCAATACCTTCTTGGCAACATTTGCAGATGACATTGCAGTCCTGTCATCCCTATTTAGACCCCGATATAGCATTCCAAAACCTTCAAAAACACCGCAATGAGACTGAGTTTTGGTGCAACCAATGGCGAATCAAAGTTAATAAAGCAAAATATTTCTTCATAACCTTAACTCTCTGCCACAAGTTCTGTCCACTAGTATTTTTAAATTCGATTCCTCTCCCTGTGTCCGAGACAGTACGGTATTTAGGCTCCCATCTCGACATAAGACTAACCCACACACGAGTCTAAAATGACAAGACGTCACAGTGGGAGTCCTGACAATGGCCAGTTACTTCGACCATGCCCTGAGCGTCTGTGGCTCTCGCGCTCTTGGTCAGCCTCCGCTGGCTCTTATCCAGTGACGCGGTTGACGTAGGAGCGTAGGGGACTTCCCAATACTCCGCTTCCTCCTTCGCACGCGAGGGAGGTGACAACCATGTGAACTTGGGAGGTCTCTGGGCTGTCTGTATATACAGTACGAATATGAGAGTGAATGAAAATTGTAAATTGGTATGAATGAAATCATTTATCACAATTACTTATAGCCCATTGAGGCAGATTGTAATTTTATCATAATAAAGTTTTGTTAATTAAAATAAAAATTCAAAAATATTGAAAAAACCACTATACACCCATTCCCTTATATAAATAATTTACAGTTCAACCACATACAAAGTTACGTTTCCCTGGATTCTTATTTCCCGCCTTTAGAACTTTATTGGAGACACAATTATTGATCCATATTGTATTCCATATTTTGTGACCATTTAATTCAATAAAATGTAATTGAATTCTTAAAAGTGGTATCGATCTTCACAATTTTTGTGGTAACGTTTCACAAATAGTTGGGCCTGCTTGTATTTGGGTAGCGTTGACTTCTCATATTGCAAATGTCATTTCTTGCTGTTGGCATTCACATCATTATATTCGTCATTATAATTATATAAGTAGTTCTCATAACTATTGACAAGGAAATGAGTTTGTAAAGAGAATATATCAGAATTCAACGGCCTGCTGAATTTAGCGCTCCGCTCCCATCGCAATCCTACAGGATTTTATCAAAGCGGTGATTGGTGAAAGGCGCGGCTGTGATGAGAGACGCTCAGGGCATTACCAAGCCTGTTTCCGTTTGGAGGCAAACAGAATTAAAGTCTGATCTACAGGATTGCTTTTGAGAGCTTAGAGTGCCGTCATAACAAAGGCATCACCAGGCAGGTTGGGTGCCCTTTCAAATAAGATTCCTTGACGAATATTGGTTTGAAGGGGACCATCAACTTATACATAAAGCAACAAAATGCCGGCTCCATTAAATAATACAATCTTTGTCAATGCGAAAGCCACTGATTTCATGTTACCATGTATATAACTGAAGTATCTATTTTTATTTTTTGTGTAACGTATTAGCAAAAGGTCTTTTTCAAGTTTTTTTTTGTTAAATTCATTTTAAAAATCGGTTTTGTCGGTCGACCAAATAGCCCGTGTTGTTGGTTTTAGTGGAAGACGGTCGAAGCCAAAGAGATGCAGCTAGTGCATTAGGTTTACCTGAAATTACTGTTTGGAGAGCAATTACGAGTCACCGTGAGACTGGTTTGTGCGATTTCCGACCCGGATCAGGTTGACTGTTAATGGCAGAGCCAAAAAATGACCGATTTATTGTACTACACACGCTTCTTAACAGGTGTTCAACTGCTACTGACACAGCTCATTTCTTCGTAAAGTTCAGGAAGTAGCAATATGTGCAGAAACTGTTAGAAAAAGACTTAATGAAGTGAATTTAAACCCTTGGAGACCCAACATTAGGCCCATTATTGACCAGAGGACATCGGATGTTGTCTAAGGGCTTGGTCTGATGTTAAATCTAAGGGTTTAAATGTGAAGGTGTTTTATTCCTCCATCGCACTGAGAAAAGTATATTCTTTCATACGCTGTCAGTCAATGATAATTATTATTAATTGTGGGAGCCGGAACAAACATTTTACCAAAAAATATTGGTATTTCATAAAAATCCACCGAAATTCTTTTGTATTTTTAATTTTACGGCATCGGTAAAGTTTTCCGTAAAATAACCGTAACGGCAAATTACCTTACCGAAAATCTCCAGGATATGATCTTCTTACTCCTCGAATCCTCCAACAAATTCATCCTAAAGCCATAATCTTCCTAACCTACATATATAATTGCATTATCCGAACGACGCACTTTCCTCTCCTCAGGAAACATTCCATTATCGTCTTATTCGCCAAACCCGGTAAACCACCCAATGACGCCTCATCTTACCGTCCAATTAGCCTACTCCCTATCCTCTCAAAAATATTTGAAAAACTCCTAATAAAACGCCTACTTCCAATTGTTGAATCCAAAAACCTTTACCCTACTCATCAGTTTGGTTTCCGCCAACGACATTCCACAGCTCAACAAGGCCTTCACGTTGTTGATCACATATCCTCAGCCCTTGAAACCAAACAGTATTGCACTGCTGCCTTTCTGGACATAGCTCAAGCTTTTGACAGGGTCTGGCACGCAGGCTTGCTTTACAAGCTCAAAGGATATTTACCGCGAACCCTATTCCTAATCCTACAATCCTACCTTTCAAACCGTTTCTTCCAAGTCCACTGTGGTTTAGAATATTCTAACTACTATCCCATTAAAGCAGGAGTTCCACAGGGCAGTGTCCTGGGTCCCACCCTCTATAATCTATACACCGCTGATGTCCCCTCTACCACCAATACCTTCTTGGCAACATTCGCAGACGACTGCAGTCCTGTCAACCCATCCAGACCCTGATATAGCATCCCAAAACCTTCAAAAACACCTCGACGAGATCGAGTATTGGTGCAATCAATGGCGGATCAAAGTTAATGAAGCAAAATGCTCCCACATTACCTTCACCCTTTGTCGCAAGTCTTGTCCACTAGTTTATTTTAATTCTATTCCTCTCCCTGTATCCGAGACAGTACGGTATTTAGGCTTCCATCTCGACAAAAGACTGACATGGAACCCACACACGAGGCTAAAAAGACAAGAACTAAACAGACGCTTTGGACAACTGTACAGACTACTTCGAAGGACATCCCACCTCTCAATAGAAAACAAACTACTTATTTACAAGGTTATACTTGAGCCAATCTGGACATACGGAATAGAGCTATGGGGGACAGCAAAAAAGTCGAACATCAAGCACATCCAATCCTTTCAATCAAAAGTCCTAAGAACAATAGTAAATGCCCCTTATTACGTCAGCAACAAAACCCTTCACAATGATCTGAATATGCCCTGTATTCTTGAACTCATCCCTTCCAAGTTCATAAAATTCCCTAGTAACCTATCCAACCACCCTAATTCCCTAGCACAGTCATTGCACTGCACCACTCACCCCTATAATCCTCTTCGGAGATTAAAACGGCAGTGGCCTCGTGACCTGCTATAACTAAGTGATAGTGGGAGTTCTGGCAATGGCCAGTTCCTCTAATCATGTCCTGAGCGTCTGTGGCTCTCGCGCTCTTGGTCAGCCTCCGCTGGCTTATCCAGTGACGCGGCTGACGTAGGAGCGTGGGGGACTCCCCAAGACTCCACTTCCTCCTTCGCATGCGAGGGACGTGACCCTTGTGGACTTGGGGGGCCTCTGGGCTGTTTGTAAATATTGTATGAATGAGCGAGTGAATGATGAATTGTAAATATAGTATGAATGATGACAATTATCTCAATTACTCATTGCCTAATAAAAGGTGGATTGTAATTTTATCTAAAAAAAATTTTACGGCAAATACTAAAATTGTGAAATTTATTTTTATTCTGAATTATCTTTCTTTGAACAAATCAATTACCGGACCTACTTAGCAACTCAAAGTCGTTTCTTGGATAGATGCTATAATTAATAGTTCTCTAATGAGATCATCAACCTCCATCGATTCGAAACGTTAGAAAATTAATCGGGCTAATTAAATGCCTTTGCCACAGAGAGATCAATGCCTCAACCTAAGTAATTGCCTCGGGCTCCAGGTCTTGACTAGAGTTGGAATGGCGACCACCAAAGGCCATAGGCATTAGCTTTCAACACAATCCCAGTGGGTGGCACTGTAACCCAAGCTAGCGACTTCGTAACATTACGGTCTGTTCTACTTTAGGCGTCGGCAATTTTTGTATTTAGAGAGGGCCTATTCATATTTATGTCTATTTAGTTATATTTAGAGTGTGCGAATGACAACGAGAAGCTAATGATAGTAACAAAAATCCTATAGTTTTTAACCAAGAAAATAAGGCTGCTGCAGGATTGAGAAAAGAAAAGTGGTTAAACCGAATCGGATAGAAAGAAGCTATGAAAAAAGAAATGGAAAAACTACAACGAAAAATTCTGCCACTACAAATACTCTATATTTTTTCTCATTCTCATCGCAAAATTATAGTTATTCATTTAAAAGCAGAATATATGCCCTAAGAAACAGATTAGGCCACAGCCTTTGACTTTTCTGAAAGCAACACATGGTGGACTCTCAGTGCGAGTTAGATTTATTGAGAGCTTAGAATATTATTTGCAGATGCCATAAGCTTCTAATCCTCCAACAATACTCACCACCTTGCTTCCTTAAACATCATTTCTACCCAGATAGAATATTAAGATAAATCACGACACTGATGATACGTAAAATCATTAGCTACAGATACTATCATATTCGATTCTAGGTAGCAATAATTTTTAATTATCATCATTTAGCATCCCTATGGCCTAAAAAAAGATAAAGTAACTTACCTCATTGATAATGGCATAATTAATCGTTAATTATTGATCTTGACTTACCTGAAACAAAAAAAATATATTTAAGCAATACATCTAGTTATTGGAATGTAATTATTAGTTTTTCATTGTTAAAAATCATCATTAAAAAAAATAATATGTCAAGAGTAAATAAGAGGGTATTTATTTTTTTGCTACCATTTAGTTTGGTTTCACAAATAAAAAAAACATGTATATCCTTTTAAATATGTTATTACTGAAAGGCTGTATTGTAATTACATTATTTTGGGTTAATTTTATTTCTATAATGAGGGTCTCATTTTGATAATCCATTGAACATACTAAAATTAGTACACCTTTCCTATTTTAAGTATATGTTTATGTAAACCATAAAATTAAGGAATAATGTGATTACCGAAGAAATCTTCTGATAATCTTAGCTCAGAAGCTGTTTTAGATAAGAGGCTACAATTCATTTTTGCAATTTACAACAGTTAATAAGGGTCAGCAGGAAAAAAAATCAATCAAACGTTTAGTAGGTTTTCCACGTGATATGGGTGGCGGGAGCTCTTCTGATGGGTAGCTTAAATTATTATTGGCCAGTCTTTTGTTTATATGTTGGTAGTGCCAATCTCACTGATTAGGTATGGGAAATTTTATGTGGGGGAGAGCTATTTTGTAGGTGACATCGTGATGGGATAAGATAAACTAATTGGCTTAATCTCAACACGATTGCTATTGTTTTGTACACCATACAAAGTTATAACGTTTTCTATTTTCTAAACTAATCACAAGCTCACTAGAGCATATATCAATCAAGGCACTGCAGTTGATCTTCAGAGGTCAAATCGTTGCATGAACAATGAAGATTATTAAACTTTTTAATTATACCCCGTTAATACGAGCTTTTCCCAAGTCTGGATCCGTGCCAAAGTAAAAGGAAGAAGCGAGTCCCAGTGAATTATCTCTACTTTATATCCGATCAGGCGATTAGAGGCAATAAAATATTGGAGAACTTGAATATTTAGAGAAGGTAAGCCACTAGGTATATCATGACGAATCCGATGTGGCAACTGGAGCGAAGCTAATAGTCTTATCGATCTTCGCTTTTCCAAATGGGCATCATTCAGAGATCCTACATATACATGATCTTCGCTGTTGCTACTAACGATATCAGATATTCATAGGATTATATTTAATCATAGGATGGTATCTAGTCATTGGATGGTAACAGGACGAGATGAGACTATAAATACCTGTCAGAGATTGAAATAAATTATAAAATACAAACGAGACAAATCATCAAAGTAAATAAAACATTTTATTTAAAAAAAATACGCAAAAAAATTTTATTTGTTTTCTATTTCACCATAAATACCTAAAAACAAAATTATTTTTGTAATATTGACACAAATAAATCGTTTTAAATAAAACAAAACAACAAACAGCAACCTGCTTTAAAAAAAAGCAAATATATTGTAACATTCATGATATTTGAGAATTAAGATCATGAACCCTCACATATTGTAAGGGTCATTTTCCCTTATACTCCTAGGAGTGGGGATGAGATAAACCAGGCAGTCTTAGCGCAGCCGTCGAGAAGAACGCAGTTAGCAAGCTCCCGAATCGGTGGTTACCATACTATTGAAGAACCAATAGTAGAAAGTAACGTTGGTTGGATTACAGGAAGAGAAGAGAAGAAAAGCAGTTGAACGTTATTGAATACCATGGTGTGTTGAGACAGATGGGCGGATAAGTTGTAGGTTGGTGTTATGAATATTGTTTATTATTATGGATCCATTCAAAAAATTGAGCTCAAATTCATGTTTTGTAATTAGTAGTAGCTATCCTAATTTAAAAGGATTTGATTAATTTTTTATACATTTTGTCAATACTCTATGTTAATTATAATTATTTGTCATAACCATTTTATTTGAATATATTTCACAATTCCTAGTTTCTCAATTTATTAATTACCACAACATTAGCCTTGAGATCGGGCGATTCAGTTGGAATAAATTCCTATGTCAAAGACATAAAACAATTTGAAGTAAAGATCTCATGACGGACCTGCCAAGTTAGTTAAGTTAAATTGATCAAGTAAAGTAAAAAGAGATATGGTAAAAAATGAGGTAGGTTTCAATATACTGGATCAGGTAAGTGGATACACTGACGTGCTCTACGGAAACCGAAAATGAAATGAAACTATTATCTAACTATCTAAATAGTATAAAAAATGTAACACATTAATAGAAAATAATAAGAATATTAACTTTTGGCATAAGGAGTGTAAATAAACACGTGTTTAAAATTTTCACAAAAACGTTTATAAAGGACTCGGCTATAAACAGTACGTCCATCAACAACCATCACCAAAAAATCCACTCGTTGATACATAGACTGCATAAGATACCATTAGATCCCATAAACTACAAAAGTGAGCTGAATTGCATAAAACTGTCAACGGTTAACACACAGACATAGTAAAGCATACGTCCTCATAGAACGGAATGAGGTAAATGTCAGAAAATTATGTTGGCAGAAATTACTAAAAAACTATACAAAAGATGTAAGAAACATCTTAGGCTAAAGACCAGTTTTGCCAACATAACGAGACAAAAAGACGCGGAAATGAGTATACAAAGTATTACATACAAGCCAACAAAAAATAGCACTACAGAAAAAGTAAGTGTAAGCTATTACAGCCCAGCTAGTTAAACCCACCTGTCTACTCGTGGAGAAGGCCAATAGATCACTGAAGTTTGTAGAACCATCAACCCTTAATTCATTTTTGCATTTATTTTTTAATAACCCCTTCATTGCATTTAAATTGAGTATTAAAGGTAAGTCAATTATATTGATTAAAATTTCAATTTCAGTTCTAAACCAAATATATACAATTTTAATTCATACAAGTTGATTCCTTTTACGATGTTTGTTTCACCCCTCATCAGTTTCATTATGAACGTGGTTCTCAAAAAGTATTTTATTTTTTTAATATTTGACATTTTAAACTTATTTGAATATTACCTTGATTAAAAAGAGGTGTGGGAATCGCTGAATGCAGGGAATGATTTGGATGTCAAAATAATAATAACAAATAAACTGTATCTACTAAAATCACAATAAAAAGTTTGACGCGCTGAAAACGACCTTTACTCTATCATTTCCAATAGACTAATAAATTGACATGTGTGGTTTCATCATGAAGAAAATATTTTGATAATTTTTTTTATATTCAATAATTATTTTTTTCTTACCATGTCCTTTATTTTATCGTTTTTAAGACGAATTTGGTTTCAAAATACGAAACAAATTTTAAAATCTTATTCTTTAGTACAAAGATTCCATTGTATAAATAGCATTTGTACCTGAGCTTTCGTATTTGTTAATTATATAATATATTTTATACACATTTAAAAAATGTTCATATCATAACATATCATTTCATATCAGGAGATATGAAGGATTAGGCGATAAGAGCCCATTATTGATGGCATGCATCTTCTTCACTACTCTTAATGTTTGACATATAACTAAATTACTGTAATTATTAGACAACAGTTATCTGTGAAAATCCGGTTATGGGAGTACTACCGTTGAAGAGGTTAGAGTAGTGGAAGGGAGGGAAATGGTGCTGAAAGGAGACTGGAGGATAAAGAGGGTTGCGGTGGAAGGCACATCGATATCCTCCTTGGTTATATGTGGTAGGGGAAGGGGTGGGGGCTTTCTACTTGCCGTGTAGCATGTCTTAGAATCTTAGCATGGAAATGAGAGTTTTTTCAAATACAAATATAAAATAATGTAGGTATAAGGCTCTCTAGATTGACGTTAATCAGTAGATGGATGCTTCATAATCATTAGCCTTCAATTTTTTCTTTTATTTATTTTTACTTCGCAGATAAGTTATATTTGTTAATTTATTTTTCTGCTGGCAATTCTTAAATGAAATTTTGAATTTAACTTTTTTTCTTTAATGAAAATAGACATGAATACTAAAAGTTATGTAGAGAAAGTACACGGGATGGTTAGGGTTAAGGTCTTTTAATCAGCGATTTATTTTATAATCAAAGGTTTGTTGTGGGTTATTTAGAATAATAAATATACACTACTTGTGGTTTACAAAAAAAGTTTATCATAATAAAATTATAATCAGCCTTTTTGGGCAATAAGTAATCCTAATAAGTAATAATAATCTCTTTCATACCATATTTTAGATTTTCATTCAACTCTTTTATACAGTATTTACAAACAGCACAGAGACCTTTAAATCCACATGATTGTTACCTTCCTCGCATGCAAATAGGAAGTAGAGTATTGGAAGTCCCCCATTCTCCTTCGTTTTTGTTTCCCCTTAACCCCTTTAAATTATACAATGTGAAAAATATGAACAAAAGAATTGTTAAATTTTCGCCTCTTTCTGCTTTGCGCAGATGCATTTGAAGGAGGTCGGGTTACATAAAATCAGATTGAAGTTAATAGGAAAATAACCTGAATACAATTCTAGGTGATGGGGCTCACCTTCAGTTCAATACTTCTCCTTGGTCAGCCATGTCACTGGATACGAGCAAGTAGAGGCTCACCAAGAGTGCGAGAGCCACATACGCTTAGGACATGATTGAGCTTGTGGTCTACCCATAATTTATTTTACATTGATAAGAGTGACTACTCCACCTTTCGGAAGTATCGTCAAAAGAAGAATAGGATATAAGTTTAAAATAGTTAGATGATCGTCTCCTACTCATGATCATAGCTGCCCGTATCAGCGTAAAGTGAATTGTAAAAGAGAGAGAGAGTGTGTTTTTTAACAATTACGGCTTATTTCTTTAGCTATCCTATGTTTTCAAAAAAGATATCGGAAATTTAAGAAAAAAATTGAATTTATAAATAAATTTGATTTGTTTCAAGGGCACTTCGACCACCAAGGTCTTTGATGCCCAAATCACAATTAAATGATAACATATATATAATAAATATTTTAATATTGACAACAAGTTTATTCATTGACGTAAAGTCCTTTGGAAATTGAAATAGTCTCTTCGAGAGAGTGGGAACTTCACTGAGGATGAGGGCTGTGGTGAACTTTAGAGTAAATATTATTATTATTTTTAAAATTAATGTCTATATTATATGAAATTAACAATTTCTTCAAAAGAAAATAATTTATTTAACATGAAAGAAACCGAATTATATCGAAACTTGAATTGGAATTAAAGTTTAAACTAGACATTTAAAAATCAAATAAATTAGCGAATGTGATCCAACTATATTTATATTTATTACTTAAGGTATAATATTATATTAACAAAAAGATAATCAACGCATTTTGAGTAGTGTAATAAATACAAGGAACTTCAAATACATATAAAATATAAATTTATAGCCCTAAAGGATACGCAGGAGGATTAAAAGTGGCCATTATTAAGTTTTATCAGTTGCAAATAGCGTGGACTCTAACTCGTTCACTCCTCCATTTATGAGAAATTCAAATTAAAGTGATAATAAATATGGAGATAAAACAAACGATCTTTTGTACTTACAAAGCTTACTAGATACAGTTTTGTATTTGGGTCAAGTACAATTCATACGAAGGACAGGACGCACAATAATAAAAAGTTATAATTATTCATAAATTCGCGAACCCTTGACTCCCTACCAGGCTTTAGTAATGAATGATGAAGGGACAGAGGAATGGAAAAAGAAGGAGAAGAATGGATCCTATTAAGCTTTTTACATTCTATTTATCTCTCCATAGCCTCCCGTAAAAACTTTCGGTGCCAACTAAAAATTTTATCACAGGTTTTTACTTTTTTTTTTAATTGGATATGAAAAGTTTACTGAATAAAGCCTATAGCTATATTACTCAATTACTCAAGCGTGATAATACAAAACGGAAATAATAAAATGATTTTATTTATCAACGATTTATACCGATTTTTGCCAGGTGGGTAAAAATCTTGGCCTACCTGGCCTACATTTCATAACTGATTTAGGTGCCGTCTTCATCCTTCTATTAGATTATGGTTAAACGATATTGCAGCGAGATGATATATTAAAATATAAGCGATTTCTACATTAAATTGAATGTAAATATTTATTTCAATCATGTCTTTCCCAACGCTAAGGGTATTTGTCTTACACCTTCTCCACCATTTGATCAAGTTATATATTTATTCTCGTTGCAATATATCATATAATAGTACATTATGTAACGAACCTAACAGAATAAAGTATTAATCAATGTAAACAAAAGAAACAAATGGATTGAATATTTAATTTTAAATTTACGTTTTTAATCAGAACAAACTTTCTTAATAAACTGTGTCCCCATCCCCCCCCCACAAGGGGAGAGTACTGGATGGCATCCATGTACGAAGTCACTGTAAATTTTAAATATGAATATGTATATTATATATGCATTTTAAATTTACAGCGACTACAATTAAACTATTTTTGTTTCTATTATATATTTGAACTTGTTTCAGCGTTGCCGTCTTTTATGCATTCTTCTTACTTGAAGCATTGACATAAATTATTATTTTTAATAACATAAATAACCCTAAATGACAACCATTATAAACAACGAGGTTATTGTGTATATCTACCTAGGAAGTCGTGCACCTAAAATGCATTCTCAGAAGCTAAAAAAGTCAAAGAAATAATGTTAGGCTAAATGTCCTTTTTCATGACCCAGGTAACAGGGTGAAACGTTTGACCCCTACGGCTGAGAAAAAGTGATTGAATTTAGATCTGATTTTATGAGCTCGAAAGAAGTTTTAAGTATTATATAACGCAGTGGATTATATTACACTTTGTAAAGAATGGCCAATTTGTTTTCCATTTCTTACTTATATAACAACATATCTCATTGTGGTGTTGATACTGTGTATAGGTATTGATACCATTTTTCCGTTATCCATAATAATCTCGTAGATCAGATCCCACATAAACCTATAATGACGTAAACATTTTTTCCTATCGTCTGACGAAGTGGCAAAGGAAATGTAATTTGATCACGTTAAATATCCCAACGAGCTTGCTCTGCCAAATCTCGTTTTCCCCGAGATGCTAAAATTATGAGCAGCCGAATAATAGTAATAAAACGTAATCTATTTTGTAATAAAAATATAAAAATTTTCCATCTTGTTGTGTAAATTGAAGATATTGGTGTCCTGATTAATAACATGCATCATTTGCTGGGAGTCATAATTTAAATGAAATTTATGACCAACTTTTTCTTTTAAAGAATTTTTAAATTAAATCGCTTCGGCTATGAATGTGTTGAATCAGTAGAGAATCATAGATAGAAGGTTGTTTAGAAACTGTAAGATAATTATTTTGAAAACACAATTGTACTAATATTTATGTGTGCATGTACACATTGTCATCGACGAATCTAATGTTTGGGGTTCCTTAAATGAAACACAAACATCTCCTACGCTCCCTAGTAAATCTGATTCTTCCTTCCTTATGACATGGAAACGCCTGTTACCACATAAGCTAATATAATAAAGACGGCAGTACACTCTGTTCTGATGCTTCACAGGACCTTGCCTCAGACTGTACTATACCCTCGGGGCCAAAACCAAATTAAATTCCCGACCCCACTCCATTCTGAAATCTAAAGTTATTTAATTTTTCCTCGATCCAGCTTACCCAGTTTTTCTGATGGGTATGCAATTTTCTGGAGGGTGGAGTTTTAACAGACATTTTTTATCTTACATGAGTAATTTTCATCCTAGGAGGAGAGCTTAATAAAGTTATCGTAACCGCATTTAATCATAATTACTCCAGTCTTGGCTGGATACTAACTAGTAGGTTTATGAAATTGTCATTAATTTTATGATGAAAAAACCCAATTCTACTCTTCTGGAACGAATTAAACTCGTGTACTTCAGCACGCGTAGCAGCTGGAATGAAACCATGACATAAAAATATGATTTAATATCATTTTAACAAGGAAGGATGACGAATTGTGATTCATGTCGCAGGGTAGATTTGCTCCACTTGTTTCATTCAATATGCAGATTATGTATCAGGGATTGGATTTTATGTGATGGGATTTGGATATGATGCATTTGAAAATCCAAAAACTTTTTTTTTTTTAGCTCTATAATTTTAATATTAAGGATGAGGGGAAAATAAAGGGATATTTGGGTTGAGCGGATCCTTGTACTAGGAGTCCCTGCTTGAAGGTGGTGTAAGGGAATTAAGGAGTGTGGGAAGCCTCAGTAGAGGTTGATAGTTGCGGTACAGTGGTGAGAGTCCACTGGTGGCTGGGCCTAGAGTCCCTCTAGGCATGTAGTAGAGTCTTATTTAGTCAGATAGCAGTGTTGGGTGCCCGTTAGAGGCTTGTTTCAGGTTTTAGATTTCAGTCCGAGCTGAGTCCTTTACTAAAGCCGGTCTGTTGAGGTGGTATAATGTCTTGAACGTCACAGTGTCTGGTGAGATGGCCGTAGAGAATCCTCTCATATATTTTTGATAACTGGGTCAGCAGACTGATGTGAGCTGGCTCATATCCATTCTTGACCGATTTCAATTGTGGGACGACGACGGCGTGCTTCCACGTCTGGGGAAAGCAGTGTAGTCTCAGTGAAGAGTTGAGGATGTTCACTATGTGAGATATTCCTTTCCATGGTAGCTGCTTCAGAAGGATGTTTTGGATGTTATCATTCCCTGGTGCTCTGTTGCCTCTGGTGTGAAGAATGATTGCTGCAAACTGGTAGGGCTCGGCACTGGAGGTGTTAGGAGGTATATTTAGTAGTGAAGGTAGAGGTCCACCGGTCGGGCGCTGTGATTGGATCACTTTCTCTATCGCCTATCAAGTGGTCGGCTAGTATGTCTGCCTGTTCTGCAACAGAGTTGAACTGCCCGTTGTTTACCAGTCTTACAGTGTTTTTCTTGGTTACAGATGTTTTAACCAGCCGCCAAAATGCTTTGTAGTCACTGTGTAAACTGCGGAGACGGTCACCCCACATAGAGCTCTTCCACTGGATCATTAGAGATTTTATTTGGGTAGTTAGAGCATTTAGCACAGGCCTCAGGTCTTTGTTTTTCGTCTGGAACCACCTGTTTTTAATATTATTACGTTGCCGTATCAGTTGCATGATGTGTTCTGGTGGCTTCCTCAGGGAAGCCGGTACCGGGGCGAACTTCGGTATGGAGACATCAGCAGCTCGGACAATGGTGGCCTGCAACTGATAGATGGCGCTGTCGATATCTCAAGTATTTCTAAGTGGCGCAATTGGGGGCAACTCTGCACTAATGAGATGATTATATTGGGCCCATTTGGCCTCTCGGTAGTCATATCTTGTAGCAGGTGGCTCTGGAATGTTGCCTTCAAGCTCATAGAGAATAGGTCTACGGTCTGAAGATTCAAAATCGAGCGCCGAGCAGCCGGTGACCCGATGAGGTCGTTGGGTGAGAAATAAGTCTGGTGTGGAAGTCCTATCTGGGTTACCATATTGCCGAAATGTCGGTACGCCTGGATGGATCACTGTGAACGGCGTCTTGATTATCTGTCTGTTGAGGGCATTGGCTGTAGTTCCACTCCACTAGGTGTGATTGGCATTGAGATCTCCAATGATTACGTGCCTTTTATTTTTGCTGATCTGGGCTATTAGGAGCCTGGCTGTCGTCAGATTTGTTCTAGGCCTTCTATAAATTCCAGTAACAACAATATTGTTAGTCAAACGAAGTAGGAGGGTGACTGCATAGTAGTTTCCTTCAGGTGGCACCACTGGGTCTAGTCGTTTACATGGCACTCCCTGTCTGGCTAAAATAGCCACGCCCCCTGATATTGTTTCCATGTCCTGCCGGTAGGTAGAGTAGTCTGGGAAACGACAGTAGCAGTCCTTCTTCAGGATTAATCACTAATCAAAACTGGACATTTAAATTAAATATAATATTCAACCATTCAATCTTCTTCACGAGAAGAGGAACAACACTGTAGAAAGAGTAGCGGTATGCCCACGGCTTGTAAATGTTTCAATCTCAGCAACTAAATGTACTGCCTAAGAAAACAATGATAAATTTCTCCCTAATCACAACAAAATTATTGGTACCATCAGAGGTTCAAATAAATGCATTAAGATTTTCTCATTTTCACTTATATTTCTTCTAATTTTAACCAGACCACAATGATGGGTTTGTTACTTTTCCAGTTTTGAGAACGTTATAACAGAATCTTTTTCAGAAATTTCCACTATCGTAGTGTTTGTGCTTCGGTTCCTAGACGGTCATTTTCCGAAATAAAAGTAAACTATTATTACAGAAAATGTCACACCTATTGTGGAAATGTGGTGAGGTAGTTAAACTGATATAACGATGACATAAGTTAAGTGAAGAATATTATAACGTGTTTTTTTTTCGATAAAAAAACATTCAAATCATGACAACGGATTGATAGGTTTGCAGTACTCAATTGTATTTTGATGTGGTATTAGATAATGATTTTTCACTTAACGACCCAACCAATTCAACACGATGCTATCGATGCTGTGACACTATAATGATAGCATTATAAAAGGAACGTTTTTAATAAAAATTTCATAATATTAGTTTATTGTTATTCGCTAAATGATTTTTAGTAGTAGTAGAGTGTCCTGTGCGTCTGTGGCTCTCGCAATCTTGATCAGTCTCCACTGGCTCCTGTGACACGACTGACGTAGTAGCGTGGGGGATATCCCAAGACTCCGCTTCCTCTTTCGCATCCGAGGGAGGTGACAACCATATGGATTTGGGAGGTCTCTAGGGTGTTTGTATATACTGTATGAATGAGCGAGTGGTTGAAAATTGTAAGTATGGTATGAATGAGAACATTTATCACAATTACTTATTGCCCAATAAGGCAAATTGTAATTTTATCACAATAATAAAGAAGTAGTAGAAGTAGTTTACATTATTAATATTATTTTAACATTAGTTACGATGTTAATCTTCGTTCTCTGACATGCCCTTCCTGTCTAATAATGTAAAACAATTTCGCGATATTTTGGTAATTTTTCTTGCCTTTATTCATGTGCTATGACTATTATTATTATCATATATCTTAATTTAATTAATAATATTTTTCAAACGTGTTTTTAGATCATTTGTAAGTTAACATTGAAATCTACCGTTATTAAATATGAAATGAAAAGTTATGTTATTCGTTTAAATAAATGTTAATTTTTTACAATAAATTTTCAACTTGAAATGTTTCAGTCGTAACTGTCAATGTCAGCCGTAAATTTATGTAAGTATTAATGTTCACGATAAATAGAGGATTCGAACTCAATGTTTGTATTTCTGTACTTGAGTTTTTTTTTTGGCGAGCCTCCGCTATGAATGCCGATTCACACTGACCCAGAGAGGGTGCACTAGCTACCAACAGAAATAAATCCAGTGGCCCACCCCACCACACACATGGAACGGAGAGTAGGGCTTTACTGCCAGAGGGGTGAAATGGAGCCTGATTTACATTCTATGTTCCTCTGGAACTAGGTACCAACAGGCTCCATATGAAACGAAAGAGAAAAAAAATATACTTTCTCATTTTATATCGAAACATAAATTTGAAAATGTTGCTATTCACAACAACTACTATTTTATAAAACAGCTTTATTGTCTTTCCACAACTGATAATAAATACTTTATTGGAAAATCACTTTAGACTGCTCTACGGTGTCACATGGACAAACTAGTTACTATTAATATACTTAACAATGGTCACAGTCATTAGGTAAAATATATTTTCTACTAACTTATTTTGAAATTGGCCTTATATTCTTCTACAATTAAAAGTACTTAAAATTCAGATATACAACACCCATGTAGTAAATAATTAAAATTCAAAAACAAAATTAAATACCATAAAATAACTGTTAAAACCGTTAAATATTATTTTTAAAAACTATATTTTTAGCTATTTAACAAGGGATGCTACATCCACACTCCTCACTTTACGGCTGGATTTGGCCAGGAGGTATAGAGGAAGCAGGCTTCTTAGGATAAACGTGTTTGCTATTTCTTTCCTTTTATTAATATTTGAGCGTATGTGGCTCTCGCGCTCTTCGTCAGCCTCCACTGGCTCGTATCCGGTGGCTGGTGTGGGAGCGTGGGGGACTTCCCAAGACTCCGCTTCCTCTTTCACTTGCGAAGGAGGCAACAACCGTGTGGACTTGGGGGGACCCTGGGCTCTTTGTAAATGTTTGTAAATATTATATGAATGTGCGAGCGAATGATGAATTGTAAATATGATATGAATGAAAACACTTACCTCAATTATTTATTGCCTATTAAGTAAAGGCAGATTGTAATTTAATTATAACAAAGTTGTTAACTTTATTAATATTACCCGTAATTAAGGAGTCTAATTTTATTTCAATATTTTTTAGGCTATTAATTAATATTTTATCGTTTGTATGGTGTAGCAATGACACTTTATGTGGTGCTTCATGGTGTGCTTCTTCCTGTCGGTGGTTGTAGAATTGGTTTGATTTTTGTTACAGATGTTCTTTGCATTGATAATTTTATATTTTTTGTGTCAGCATACAATGTGGTAATTTATTGCAGTCACCACGCTCTATTCCATAGACGCCCGATCTATCTTCTAATTGAATGGGGTCTTCAGTGTGGGAAATTAAGTTGCGTAAAGTTACTTACTTTTGTAGGCTACACCTAACAGGAAAATTCTCCTTTTTTCAAAATATTCCTCATTTTGTAGGATATATTTCTAAGATATGAGATGGTCCACACATTTTTTTTTTTCAGCCACTATTATCTTTTTGGAGTGCACAGCTTTTATATATCACGTGAATATAAGTCATTTCTATATTTATAAATTTTCCACGTACACACTATTCAAAAAAAAGTTCCAGAAAGACCGGAGTGGTTCCATAAAGAACTTTTCAAAGCAGCTATTGAAATCTGAATTACTGCTAGAAGCGGACACAAACCGTGCTCTGTATTCATAAGCAGTTGCCATGTTCTATTTATATATTACTCTACTTGTCGAGTGCAAGTGCTGAAATATAACATATTTATGTCTTACTCCTGAGGTAAATTATTTATTTTAAAATGAGGGGCACATTTTTTTTTTTTAAGAGAATATAAATTAGTACACATAACTTTTTTTTTATTTGTGCAATCAGTCATGCATTAATTACCTACCTCATCTTTTACCTATACGGTATATATCATGAGGGGTTAACTTTTAAGCTGCTTAAACTTTTTGTCCAGTGCAGAAGCTCAACGAGTAATCTGCCAAATTCAAACTCATTTATACGTATTACATCAAAACCATATCATTTAAACTCACATTACAATCTCATACTCGTTTTTATATCTTTACATACACTATACTGAATATTGATTAGAAATGGTTAAAAATGAGTAATGCGAAATGATTCATATAGTAATCGGGAAAACATGACAAGTTAGGTGCTTAGTATACAACGGTTTGTGTAAGTTATTATGAATAATATTTATTTCAGAACTAATAAGTATCATTAGAGGTTGAAGAAAAAGGAAGATAACTCAGGGTGTCTCATGATTTTTTTGGCCTGTTAACATGTATTTGTTTTGGACGCCTCACCAAATAATTTAATTTTTTTTAGTTTTTATTTATTTGTGAACAAACACCGTTCACAGAGGCCTTATAATAATTTTTATAAACAACAACCGTAATTAACTGTTAATTTGAGCCGTGTATTCTTTTATTTTTATTTAAATTTAATCAAATTTGTCTGTTGGAAAAAAAATTGTTTGTAATACTTAATGGAGTAGTGATGGGTAGAAAACTTAACTGAAATTACCATCACAGTCAAAAGGATTGAATAGACACAAAAACAAAACCAGTTGAAAGTTCTTACAAGTTTGTCGCTTTGTCTCTTCTGAAAGCTTTCGATTTTATATCAACTCCAGAACCAGCAAGTTTATGTACTAATCAAAACTTCTTTGTTACGATTTGCAAAAACGTGTACACTTATTTGTATTCAGGATGTTTTCTTTACGGTAACATATCCACTCATGATACACATTGATAAAGGCTTAAAAAATTTCAGCATATTTGCAAGAACATAACAAAAAATAAATGGTAAGGTTTAGTAATCGCTTCAAATGAAAAGTCCAGAAGAGGTTTGAGCGACTAGTGTCATTAAAACTCAATTAAATATAATGTTTTTACTTATGTTTTAAACATAAGTGTTATTTATAATAGAAATGTTAGGCTTTGAGAGAACAATTAAAACTAATTCACCCAATCGTTTTGAAAACAAGTTTGTGAGCGCTTACATTTTACTATACAAATAATGAAATACATTTTATTTTTAAAACTATGAACAACTTTTACATCAGATTTTAATGCATTTGAAATCAATGCCTGGGATAACTTTTAAAATTGAATTAGCACATAAAGTTGACCTACTTTTTATTTACATAAATCACTTGTGACAAACAAGAACCGGTTTTTACAATTTTTATAATACAAAATATTTAAACAGATAGATAGAACCGGGTTAATCTGACAAACATTAATTTTCGTAAAACATAACTATTCGATGCTTAACATGAGGAAATTAGAATGTAACACTTGCGCAAGTAAAAAAACACAACAATGTACATGTTCCAAAAGCACTTGAGGGCGTTCCGAAATCCGGCATGTGACAAGAACTGCTTGCAAAACACTCATACACAGCTAATAATGTTTGCTGGTAGGCAGTTATCTCTCTCTTAGGCACTAACTGTAGTGGAATCTTCTAGACTCAGTCGTTTCTTTGGTGGCGTTGTGGAGCTCACTGCTGTGCTGCTACACATTATTTCTGTTCCACATGATTTTTTTTTTTTTCAAATCAGTTTTCCAATCAAATCAAAAAACTAACTATAGTAATCAAGCATTCTTATATTTATCTTTGAACTAATATCGATTGATATTCTACGATCTGCATAGTTGCATAACTTTTGGAATCTGCTACCAAAAACTGACTCTCTTATCAGAAAGCCGGTAGGCTAAAAAACACCTTAGGGCAACTATGGCGCAGAAGATGGCCCGAACAGAAACTATCTGACAAGGATTAATCTCGGCTCAGGCGGCTTAAAACTTTTTCTTCATTCAAGACAATTAGCCTCATTGTCCTCGAGCAAGTTGGCATATAATTATTAATTAAGGCAAGTTTTAATTGATGTTGCCCTGCTCCTCTCTCTGACAATTCAGCGTTTTTGGCTCTAGGCTCTTCAGCTTGTAGGGCGGAAATGGAGGAAGCAATCTTTCCCTTAAACTCAATTATGTAATACTATCCTTTTGTCTTAATGTCATAATCAACTTCGTAATCGCTCCACTTCATAATGAAAATATTATGTTATGATCAGTCACCCTGAATTAAGGTCACCCTGAATTATTGCGAGCTGTTTTTCTTTTAACTTTTTCGAATGCAATTAAGTTCTGATCAATGAAAAATCTAGAACTCTAACATCGTTGTAAATGTTGTCTTGTTACATTTTTTTTAAGGTCACATTACAATTAAAAACATTTAGAAAGACATACAACAAGAATTAAGTTTTTGACCAGTGTATCTTAATGCTAAATCTTAATTTGATATTGTTTACATGAAATTGGCAATCCTGGTGCTATCATCATTAGCAGTTCACTTTCTGATCACTCATGTAAGATGGCGAAAATCAACTAGGGTCTATCCATACACCTACCTAGCGGAGATCTTGATTTCCGGTGAATACTACAGACCAACCTATGTTTATGAGAAAAAATTGATTATTTACAGAAGCTTCTGCTCTGCACAATAATCGTACTTACATAATCTGCACTGCTCGACCATGGTGAGTAGAGACCGATGCTTTAGCTATGTACCGCAATTTGTGTAGTACAAGGCACCACAGTAGTTTTTTTTTTTTTTCATAGCTCTCAAATTTTTAAGATTATATATAAGAGAAAAATAAAGGAATTTATTTGGGGTGAGCGGATCCTACCATGCTAGTAGACTACTACCCTCTTATCAAACATCTCAGTGTGAGCTAGTTTGTGAGCGAATGCTAACTGTGGGTAGAAACAACACAAACAAAGCACCAACAGCGCGTACTTGATAATTTCTACACTTATATAAAAAAAACTCCATCCACTCTCTTTCCTCACTCACTTAAGTATTGGAATACTGATCCCTATCATAATACTGACATCTTTGATTTCTGATTAGGAAGAAATGGTTAATCCGTTATCCATTCCTCATTAAAAAAAAAAAACCTTTAGTGGTGTCCTTCAGTTCAATGCATATAGCATTAGCCCTTAAATGAGGATCCTGGCCACACTAACATGATTCATTTGAATGATTTGCTACTCACCTCCAATAGCGTTCTATGCCTCCAACTTGACAAAATATAAAATCAACCTAATCTTGTAAAAGGTTTCTGTTGACGAGAATTAGATATTTTCGAACTCTTTAGGCTTTATTATTCAATAAAGGGTGTTTAACGAAAATTCCGGTCTTACCTTTAACGATCACGAATCACACATATAAAATCAGTTACCAAACCCATTTGAACATACGAGCCAGAGCTGGGGGGTTCAACTAAATCTTCAAACATCGGAACAAGCCAAAGAGTCCTCAAGCTCGCTGGTGGAATTGCTTTACAGTAATGGATTTCATAGGCATACAGTAAATCATGTATTATATGAATACAATGTTCACATGTGAACGGTTATTTTCAATTAAATTTAATAATGGAAAAAACATAAAATAAGACTGTTAGGTGTGGTTGGATTATTTCATCAAAATGAGGAATAATGTATAAGTAATTAGTAATTTTTAAATAAAGTCTGGAGTACCACTACAAATGTTGCAGGAAGTCCACTTTATTTACTAATTCAGCAGTCGAAAAATCTCGACAACCGATCCTTTGTCTTGTCCAGCTAATAAACGAAAAATTGTTCGCTTACCTGATCTTGGACGACTTCCCTTCCAACGAATCATCTTCTTGTGGGATTTTACGGTGGAGGAATAGAAAAAAAAAGAAAAGGCAACCTGAATTCTTTGAAAAGTATGGCAGAAATTCCAAAATCGGCAGCAAATTGCTCCTGTCTTGGATACAATTTGCAAATTGTAAATTGTTAAAAATGTTAAATTAAAGGTGTTTAGAGAAAAAAAAAAAAAAAGCCTCCTACCGGGAAATCTGGCTTATTATCTAGCGGGACGTCTTATTTTCCTGCTATACCGCAGCGTCTCATGGAGCGGTTCTCGTCAAATATTTATAAGCTATCTTAAAGCGACAATCTTACCGCTCATACAAGAGCATTTTAATATAATATCGAATCGCAAGTTTTAATAACAAAAAAGTTATAAATATTATAATTAAGTACTTGAATAACAGTACCAAGTAGTTTTTCACATCTTTGAATGTAAAGAGTAAATATTTCAGATATTGCATAATTTAGTACCTTTCGATTTTGTCATATTGCTTACTATGTCTTGTTTTATGTATTTCCATCAATTTAATTTAGTTGAAAATTAAATTAAAAAGAAAAACGAGAGAATTCCAATACGTGAATCAAATTTTAAAATAATGCCTATCTAAGGATAAAATTTAAGAAAAAGTGCACGTTAGCAAATATGTGTCCGTGATAATTACAATAAGGTTGATATTCAAGAGCAGTCTCAAATTCATTCGTAATATTTTCCGGAAATTAAAACACTCTAGCCGAAATCGGGGGGAACCAATTTACGAGTCCAGTCCTCCCTCCAGGGAAATCTGCACGGATTGCTACCCATTTAAGAAACAGCTACTTAGATTTTTATGTCATGCTTTTTATTTAAAGCGCTAAATCTCCAGAAGTGGGGCACAGCTTTCACGAGGACGAAATGGTGGTATGATAGCTTCATCATTTACATGATTCAATTTTTGACGTCCAAACGTTTTTGTTCCATATGATTAGCATTCATTTTCCATTGAAAAAGATAGAAACTAACACATTGCATCCTAACCGGGCCCCGGGCTTTAGAAATAAAATAATCTGATAAGTTTAGGCAAATACCTTCTGTGCCCTCTGAATGTAGGTGGGCTACCGATTAAATACAAAATAATTATAATTATTGTGTATCAAATCTCAATTAAAAATTTAAAACAATTTTGAAACTAAACAAAAAAATTCAGATAAAAAAAGTACTGCTCAAGAAAGCAAATCTTAATAACATTATCTTTCGAGGGGTATTATAGCCTTCGCAGAGACCAAATTAATTGTTCTCATGTCCAAAATTCAATCCATGGAATCAATATACGATTGTAAATAGACATCAAATGGTCAATTATGTGACATCAAATAACGCATTGTGAAGATTAGGGAATCAAAAATAATGATTTAGAAATATTAGAACTTTTTTCAATGCCCTAAATCTTGATTTTAGTCAATAAATTACAAATTTATAAATTAAAACTATAAAATACCATCGTTATTACTTTTTTTTTCTTTATATATATAGGAATTAGAAAAGATAGACTGGTGAGGAGTGAAAAAACAAATCAATTTCAGGAATAATGCTCCTGGATCAGTTACAAGATAAAATAACACAAGCTTTATGATTACCATTAAATCATAACTCACGAATGCAAACCAATGTCCACTATTAAAAACATGTAACCCAAGCCATGCGGTCAAAACCGTATAGTGAGATAGGAGTCTAAGACCGGTTTTGACCATGGATCAAGGAGTTCTCCTGGTTTTATGGTGACGTATTAAACTATATGACTCAAAATCCTGAGATTCTAACTGTTAAAATGATTATTACGTATCAATGATGGGTTTTTTGATGTTAGATGTTTTTTTAACCCGTTCTGAACCTAATCGCTTGACAAAAACATGACCTTTAATGATAAATGAAAATGCCCTACTTTTATTCTATCGTTTACCAACCAGAAATTGTTAGTGTAGTATTGTGGTGTATATTATTTGTATATAAGATTGAAATGTGTTAAATGATCCAGAGTGTCGTAAAGCCCTGTTATATAAAAGCACGGATACAGGAAAGTGCTGTGAATGCACCGCATACTTCACGGTACCAGGCCTCAATAACTAATTCGCAAAACACCTCAGGTTTTACCTTTAACACATAAGGGGAGAGGGGAGCATAGTATATAAACAGGGTTGTTTATCTACCCAGATAGGTTATGGCATGAAATATTCAATAAATTGTGTGAATAAACTTTATATTCCAGTATTAACATTGGAATCAATGCAAATAACATAGCTATTAGTTATTAGACACACCCTTGGTTTGAAACAAGAAGGCTATTATATGTTTTAAATATTTCTGTTTAGCTCGATAATGGCAAAAGTTAGTGTGCACTAATCATGGAATAGCTAAAAGAATTATATATAACACAAGTAGCACAAAGTAATATTTTTGATTGCTGTAATTACCAAGAAAATAACTTAACTAGTTTAGGAATGCTTTGGTCTCATAGTGTGACGAAACATAGTATTTATTCCACTCATGCCGAAACTTTAAACACCTAAAAACTAATTGAGAAGCAGTCAATAAGTAGATTACTACTTAAAATAAATAGATTCAAATGAAAAAGAGTTCAGGGAAAAATAAGTTGGTAAGAAAAAGTTAAGGTGATTTTAAAAATTAAGATGAGATGGTAAAAGAACTCTGTCATTAAAAAAAAAAAAATCAAACCTACAACTGTGACTGAAATTTTAAAATATCGGCATAACTTAATAGTTTTCAAGATACAAAAATTCAACTTCGTGATAGAAACTTATAAAGAAATCCCGAAATTTTATCCCGAAAAATATTTTATGTACAAATTTATTAACAAAATATACCAGTATTATGAAATTCTTAAGAGAAAACAATTGATGCTGTTAAACTATTTCCCTTTGGTTACATTTACAAAAGATTGAATTGGTGGTTGCTCAGTATTAAGGCTTGTTTAATATTTCGATTAATGTCACAATTGAAGTTAAAACAGTTGTATTTATTTATTTATATATTCCACAATTAAACATGGTCGGAAATTTACTAACTACGGTAAAGCAGAAATACTCAAAAATGCTTAGAGACTACCCTATCTATACTATAATGTGCTTAAAGGCCTACAATTCTTCTATCTACAACAACACATACTTTCAAAACAAATACTTTTTTCGATAGCGAACACACATCAGAAAATTGGCAACTATAACAAAATCCCTTTCAAGGGCTTCTTGCAGAAGAACAAATCATATCATAATTAATTTAATTATTCATTGTTTGTATCTTTTTTGTAACAATTTTTACTAAAAATCTAATCTAGTTACAATTGCTAAACTTGCAATATAGACAGATCAATGAACCGTCTATAGTTTATTTACTCTGATTTCTTTTTATCTTTAGCTCTCTTCCATGAATATTTTTGCGTGGTTTCCTGGAAAAGTTTATTTGAAAATGTTCATAGGCACTTCAAATATTCACCTTTGGACAAATGTTGATTAATTTGTGGCAAACTCATATGAGTCAACACAAAGTATCACCTGATTTAATAATATGCCGATTTAATTTTTAGAAATACACTGTTTTAACACATAACATAATTTCAAGTCTGGTTGGAAAAATTTTTTATAACAGGACTTTTGTTTAAATGAAAAAAAAATACAATGCCGTCACCACGGGGTTACAAAGAGGGAGTAATCACATAACAACAGTCCAACCTCGTGCCATCATAAATTAAATACCCTGGTTATTAACAAACCATGGCCGAGTTACTTTACTGACAAACAAGCAAAGCAACGAGAACGAAGTTCATTGTATACTGGCTAACACAATATAACAAAAGCCGGTAGGAGTTACCAAGCAACCACCGAGTTTCTAGATTTTACAGCTGTGACAACTTAATTGCTGAGTACACTTATTTAAAAGTTAATAATTGCATTAAAATTTGTCGAATTCCAAACATTTTCTACCATTAACCACTAAATCTGAAGAAGACTTCTTTAACAATCGATTTATTCACACTATGATCGTCAATTATCAAAATCTCATTAAAAAGATAAATGGAAAAGTTAAAAAGGGATTTTAAAACTCACTTAAAAAAAGTTTCGAGGTCAACTTTTGAATGAAACACCGCTATTTTCTTTCGATATCATTACTAAATTTTCTATTAATTTTTTTTTTATTAAGAGTTCCGTACTTTATGTGTTCTTACTAGGCAAGCTAATTCGGATTTGAGTAAATAAAACTATTTATACAGGAATATTTGAACGTCGTCCGGAATATGAATAGATTGCAAAATATTAATTTTTAACTATTTAATTTTCGTACTGCAGATAAAATCTTTATTGTAAGGGTACCTTACCTATGCTTATCAAATATACTCTTCAGCAAATTAGGCCAAATGTGACATATTGGTTGGCACTCAGTTGTACTAAGTATATCTGTGTGTGGTTATATAATGATAGCGTGATTTCTTAAAGTCACAATATATCACAGCTTCAGTGTGCGTGTCCGACAGTCACGGAATACTCAGAAACCCAAAGAGACACATTTTTTTCATTCATTTGAAAATAAATATTTAATAATAAAACTTTCTAAAAAATTAATAAAAAAGTGATAAATTTAAATTATTCACAAGAAATATCCATTTTTTGGATTGGAAATTCGATTAAACGTTTTACTTTCTCTTTCAATTTGTTCGATAAATCTTGCTTGGTAAATGTTATGACTTTTAGTATTAAGAAGCTCTCTTGCAGTCTGGGATGTTTAGAATAACATAGTTACAGCCCCAAAGGCCATTTTTATAATAGGGTTCATGTGTAAGACCAAGTTACGTTAAAAATAAAGATACATAATGAGGTGACTAAAGCCTCTTTAACTAATGGCCACAGGCCAAAGCCTTGATAAGAACTGCAAGATATCTATAGATATAGGGAATTTCATAGCGGACGAGAGAATTCCCAATTAATTACAAGAAACTTAAGGAAATCCAATTGAGCGCTAAGGAATTTTTCCTTCCCTCCAGGCTGTCTTCACCTAGCAAGAACCAAAGCAGATCTCACTGAGCAATAATGACTCTAAAATGGTCTCCTACTATATATGATCTATGATCACTACCCATAGACAGATTGTCACACCTACTAGATTGTAGGAATAGGAATATGCACAACAATAGTGCATCAAGAAGAAGGTCTTAACAAGGCGGAACAAACAAACACAGAAGTCTACTTTCTGCAATTTCCCGACCAGCTAACGTTAGCTGTATCACGATGAATCGACTAGAGACAATTTTACTAGGGGTAATTTCCACTATGATAATATATATATCTCAAGTCAGGAATAAAATAAAATTCAAATAATATTTCAATCATAAATCATAATAAGCAAAGTTCCTTTTTTATGGACTTTGAAGTGCTATAAAAAAGATAATATGTCTGAGACTTCCGAGGCATCTGCCAAATGTATTTTCTTTTAGAAGATAATAAAATCTAGGTACCACTCCATCTCAAAGCCACACGTTCCAAAAGGCTCAAAATGTTACATGCTAGAATAAATAGAAAATTGTTTGGATAGAAAAGATGCCGGGCAGTGGTGAATAAATAAAAATATACTTCAGTGAATACAAATACTCACGTATTGGAAAATTCATATTCTATCCTTCCATGGACTTTTTCAGAGGATGTAATAATATTGAGACTACATTCAAAATAGGTATATTTTTAGTAGCATATTTTTCTTTTTCACATATTGTTTAGGGGTATTCAATGTTTTGTTTAGAATGACGCTGTTCTTCCATAATATTGATATAAAGCGTTATTTCTGGGTTTTCATTCAATTACTTCATTGAGTTCGAGTATCTCACAAGGAGACGTCTTTGTAAAATAGTAAATAATTAATAACAACAAAAGAATAAATTTGAATTATTAACAGGCATTGTTGTAGAACTTATATTTCTCAAAGGAATTTTTCGTAATAATTTATCATGTCTGAAATGTACATGTACAACTATGGAACATTCCTTGAAATAAGCACTGCAAGGAAACGACAAGCCAAGGCTTCTGGGCCGTATAAAGGAACTGACAGCACTCCAGATTTATGGTTGTTATATATTAATGGTCGTTTGGTGGGGAGGGGCTTAGTACAAAACGCTTTAATTTTGGCAACCTACAGATCCAGCATCCGTTTCTATACTCGGAGCATCTGGAGCATTCATGAATAAGTAGGCCAAAATTCAAGATTAAATATAATGGCATGTAAGCCGTTGTATTATCAACCATATACCGAGTCATGGTACACCGAAGATCTCGATTCAGACTAATTCTTTAGATTACCTGTAAGTGGATCTGTCTCTACAGCTTCCCATAAATTTTATAGTTCCAGAAATATGCTAAATTCTTATAAATTCATTGAACCACGTTAGCAAGTTCAACTGTCAACTGTCACAAGAGTTACAACATGTATTACAATATTTTCCTTGATCCTGGCATATAACGAATTTATTTTCAAAACGTAACACTCTTTAAAAAAAAAAAAAGTAGGCACATTAATAAAGGCATCATGTCACCGAAAAGGTAAACCAATCTGATAAATCTAAAGTATTTGCTACACTCACCAAATACTATTTTTTTAATCATATTTTAGATGCGATTTTGTTTAGCTTGGTTTATTGATTAAAAAATGTGACTAGCGTCACAACCAGCTACTGTTCTGTGAGTATGATAAAATGGCATGTCTGACATGACGCTAGAGAACATCTTAGTTACTGAACAGTTCTTTATTGAAAAAAAAATTACAATTTGCCTTTTCCAGCATTAATAATTGTGCTGAGAGATCATTCATACCTTATATACAATTCCATTCATACCTATATACAGTCCATTCATACCTATATACATACAGATTCAGCCCAGGAGCCCCCCCGCCCCCGAAGCCAATCCCCCAGCAAGCTGGCGGAAAGGCCGGAAGCAGCGAAGCTCCCCCCGCCCCCTCTCCGGCCGTGGCACCATCCGGCGCAGGCCACAGAGAGGGCAAGAGAGCCACACACGCTCAGGACATGAGTGGGGATGATGGCCAGTGCCAGGACCCCATGACATAGAATGTCTATTTATAATAGGTCGCGAGGCCACCGCCGTTTTAGGCGTCGAGGAGGATTGTAAGGATGAATGTTACTGGATATGGAGTCGACCAAAGGATTCGGATGTGCGGAAAGGTTTTGGTGAAATTTGGAAAATCTTGAGGGTATAAGGTCGAGGACAGTTGGTACATGGAGATCTCTGTGAAGGGATGAGTTTTTAATATAAAAGGGTGCGTTGACTATGGTTCTGAGGACTTTGGATTGGAATGTTTGGATACGTTTGATGTTCGATGGTTTGGCTGTCCCCCATAACTCTATTCCGTAAGTCCAAATTGGTTTTAATAACTGTTTGTATACGTGGAGTTTGTTTTCTAGTGTGAGGTTAGAGTTTCTGTTCAGTAGTCTGTATAACTGTCCAAACCGTCTGTTCGATTCTTGTCTTTTAAGTCTTGTGTGAGGGTTCCAAGTCAGTCTTTTGTCTAGATGAAAACCTAGATATCTAACTGTATTGGACATGGGAAGCGGAATTGAATTGAAGGTTACGGACGGGCAGGATCCTCGACGGAGAGTAAATGTGGTGTGAACGCATTTGCCTTCATTGACCTTGATGCGCCAGATGTTGCACCACTTCTCTATCTTAGTGAGGTGATTTTGGAGGTTGTAGGATGCCGTTGACGGATTGGGATGTGACGAGAGAATTGCTGTGTCGTCAGCAAAAGTTGCAAGGAAGGTGCTAGGACTTAACGGAATGTCAGCAGTGAAAAGGGTATACAGGATAGGGCCAAGGACGCTGCCTTGAGGAACTCCTGCTTCTATGGGGTAATAATCGGAGTATTCTGAACCACAACGGACCCGAAAGAACCTGTTAGACAGATAGGATTGAAGGATTAGATAAAGGGTCTGCGGTAAGGAGATTTTTAGTTTGTAAAGCAAACCTGGGTGCCATACCCGGTCAAAAGCCTGAGCTACGTCCAAGAAAGCACCCGTGCAGTAGTGTTTGCTTTCAAGTGCGGAGGATATATGGTCAACAACGCGAAGGCCTTGTTGAGCAGTGGAGTGTCTGAAGCGAAAGCCAAATTGATGGTTAGGAAGAAGGTTTTTGGATTCAACTATAGGCAAAAGGCGTTTGAGTAGGATTCTTTCAAAAACTTTTGAAAGGATTGGAAGTAGACTGATTGGGCGGTAAGATGAGGGATCATTTGGGGACTTTCCAGGTTTCTGAAAGAGGACGATAATGGAATATTTCCAGAGAAGTGGGTAGTGGGTGGTTCTAAGGATACAATTAAATATATAGGTGAGGAAAATTATTGCTTTGGGTGGGAGTTGTCGAAGGATCTGAGCAGTGAGAAGATCGTATCCAGGAGATTTACGGAGTGGTAGGTTTTTTAAGTGGTATTGGACCTCGGAGGGATTGACTGCCTTTGGAGGAAGTGAAAGAGGAATCGGAGAAATAAGGAAATCTTCGACCTTCGTATCGTGGGATGGATTATGCTGGTTGGGATGAGGTGTGAAAGTATGTGAGAGGTGCTGTGCGAATGCTTCAGATCTCTCTCCATCTGACGCAGCCCAGGACCCATCGCCACGACGAAGTGGATGTGATACATAATGGTATTTTAGGATATTTTGGGTAGCTCTCCAAAGAGAGTTGTCCTGAGTGGATAAAGAGGATAGGTAAGAATTAAATGTTTGGGATCGGAAGGTTACCAACTCTCGCTTTAACAATTTACAGTTTTGATTGTAACAGCGGCGATCGGCAGGGTGTCGGGTTCTTTGCCATAAGGCTTTGGAGCGGCGTTTGATGTGGATAAGGTCGAGTAGGTTTTGAGGTAAAGAAGTTTTGTTCTGGGCATACGGGGAAGGTCGAGGCTTTGAAGCATTCCATGCACATTGTTGGATTAAGGTAGTAAGGGAATGTACGGCATGGTCTAGATCATGAGGTGTTTTTAGGGTAACTTTGAGGTCAATGGAATTAGTTAGAAGTTCACGGAAGTGGTCCCAGTCGACTGGACCTCTGATGAATGAGGGAGGAGGTAGTTTGGGGATGGGGTGTAACGAAAGAGTGAGGAGTAGAGGGCTATGGTCGGACGACAGGTCATCGAGCCGTGTAGTGGACGAATTTATCGATCCTATTCCATGGTGGATGAAGAAATCAAGGATGTCAGGATTTCGATAGGGATCTGCAGGCCAATAGGTAGGAGTCTGAGGAGGGAGAGGGGTGGAGTTTGTGGATAAGAGTGCAGATAACAAAGCTCGCCCTCGGGAGTTGGTGGTTCTAGAGCCCCACTGTTGGTGCTTTGCGTTGAAATCTCCACCCACAAGGTAGTGATGTCCAATTGAGTTAAGAAAGGAGGTAAATTGTGAGTTGGAAATAGACTTGTTAGGTGGACAATACGCTGCAGCTATGGTGAGGGGGAAGGAAAGTGTGCGGATTGACACAGCTGTGGCTTGTAGGAAATCATGGGCAATCAATGGGACGATGTGGTGGGAAAGGGAATGGTGGATAAGGACAGCAGTACCAGCATGTGATGTTCCATCAGGGTGGTCTGTTCTGTAAATCTGGTACTGTGGGATTTTGAGGGATCTGTTAGCAGTCAGTCGCGTTTCAGTAATGAGTGCAACGTCAATGTTTTTTTCATTTAGTAATGTTGTCAGTTCGTTTGTGTGATTTCGAACACCATTGGCATTCCAAAGAAGGATAGTTAAGGGTTTTTTATTCATTTGGGAGAGCTTGGAATGAGGTGGGAAACAAGGTTGGTGAGCAGTGAAATAAGAGGAGTGATAAGAGTTCTGAAGTCGGTGAGAAAGGATGTAAGAAGGCTAGTGAGATCTGTGGAGTTGGGAGGGGGAGGAATTTGGTGTATGTGAGGCTGAGGTAAATGCTGTGGTTGAGGGAGGGGAGGAGGCGGTGCCTCGGATAATGTCTTGCGTCCACCTGACACTATGTTGGCGAATGAAGTGGAGTCATTCACTTCTCTGGCTGGAACGCTTCGCGGTTTCACTGCTTGTTCTACCACGAGTGGGCGGCGTTGTTGTTGGAGGCGGTTCTTCAGCACTTTATATGCCTCGCAGCCTTTGTAGTTGGCAGGGTGGTCTTGCTGACACAAGGCACATACAGCGGGGGATTGGCGAGGCTTCTTGCAAAGCTCGCTCTTGTGCTTGTCTCCGCACTTCACACACCTAGGTATGTGGTGACAGTACGAACGACTGTGGCCATATTCCTGGCAGTTGTGGCACTGAACTATGTCACGCCTGGGATGTGATTTTTCCACCTTTACTCTAGTGTAGTAAAGGTAGTTCACATTGTAAATTTGTTCAACTCCTAGCGTTTTTTCGAGGTCAACGAAAAATAGTGGGAGTGGCGTTTTCACCGGAGTGTCCATGTCCTTGTCCTCCCTGAAGACATTGACTACCTGTCTTGCATTGAACCCTTGGGCACTCAGTTCTTCTATAATTATATCAACTGGGGTCGTCGGGTGAAGGTTCCTAATAACAACCCTCAAGGATCTATCTTCCTTTAGCTGATATGTGTGAAACTCAGCTTTTGTATTTTCCAGATACTTAACAATCGCTCTATTTGTATCTGAATTGTCTGGCGTGATCCTAGTATCTCTGCTTCTATTGAGGCAGGTAAACTTACCAACCCCAACAATTTTTTTTAATTGATCGCATAGTATTTTAAAAGACCTAATATTTTTTATGAATATTGGAGGTGGCTTAGGGGTTTTAGGGGTGGTAGTTGTCTCCATGTCATTATTTGTTGCATCTTGCAACAGTGGCTCGAACGGATTCGGGGTGAAGAACGGAGATTCTGCTGGTGACGGAGCAGTAGACGGTCCTGGTTGAGGTGAAGGCAACTCTTCCATGGATCTATTGGTGGGTGTGACAGATGGTGGTGGCGGCGGCAGGTCTCTCTTACTCGGTCTTCCTCTACGAGCCTTTTGTTTTGGTGATGTTGTTGGTGTGGTGGTATCAACGGACCGAGATCTTTTTTTAGTATTATTCATCGCCATATGATGAAAACGCATAATGTCATATTCTGCCTAGCAGAAATAATTTAATTATTTAAAAAAAAAAAAACAAAAAAAACCGATGACTACTCCCAGTATCGAACGCACGTCGTACGGTACGAGAGCCACCGACGGTAGCTCTGAGCTATGAACGAGCTATGAGCTATCACTCGGCCGGTGAGCCAAGTGGGGATTTGTCCCAATATGGCCGCCGTAACTATCCAATTGTCTATGCACTAGCACTTATGAGTATTACAATGATATTCATTCACTACTCACGTTCAACCTTCTCCCTCGAGATGAGTTCCCGTAAATAGTCTGTTGGGACTGTTTTTCGCACCGTTACACTTCCTACGAAAGCTAGAGAACATCTAGTGACATCTCCTCTATATTGTTGAAGCTAAATTTGGAGATATCTTATTGTTATTAATTTATAATATCTCCATTCCGACATCTCCTCAGCTGTCATTGAATGTTACCAGGTTAGTCAGGATTAGACAATCCTTGAATCAGTGAATTTGGATATCCTTGAAGTTAGTCGTGAAACTTTCTGTCTAACTTAATAATGATGGACGTAAAGAATTTTCTGGTTAGCCTGAAGGGCGTAATTTCGTTCGAAAAGTGGTACGCTTGTGAAAAAGTTTTGAGTTTTTTCAAATTTATGTAATTTTAATGTTATTCTTCTTAACGCATCCGTAAATTTGAGCTCCGTATGATCAAATTGGTTTCAATTGAAGTTTGTATTTGAATAGTATCTGAGACAAGGAAAGTTTTGAACGTTGGTCGAGTAAATGTTTAAATAGTTTTGGCTTAGGCTTTGTCGTTTCATTTTAGTGGTTGGTAAGTCTCTTATCAAGTCTAAGAATTTAATTGTGTCACTTAGTGTCAAAGGCTGGTTGTTAAAATTTATATAATAGATGCAGTTTAGTTTTATTCATGAAAATTCCTGAAATCATAGGCATTTTTAGACTGAAAAAGTATACTATAATACCATTAATCCATATAAGCTCTACCAGGTCCAGATGAAGATGAAAATGCTTCAAACTTCTCTAAATATCTCGTCTAAACCTAAAGTATGAATTTTGGTTTCAACGAAATACAGAAAAAATTAGTATTAAGTAGTTGATAGCCAGTGAAAAAAGATACCACTAGGGAATTCCTAATCTTCGGACTGATTATATTTCTCAGAGGATATTGGGAGTTCCGGTTGAGCCGTAGCCATATCATTATTAGTATTCCTTGGTATTAATCTAATTATTAAAAATAGTTGGACTAAGAACACTTATTGATTTTTTCTGCCTCCTTCAAAACACAATTACTAAGTGGCTTGCATCACACGAGCAAAACATCCAACCAGACAATTGCCAAAAATGTAATCCCCTAGAAGAATATAAAGCTTACAGACAATTAATTGTTGTTCGCTAGGATGTAGTATGTATTGATGTTTTTCATTAAACATTTATTTAATGAAATCTGCAAAACTATTTTAAATTACCCAGGAATTTGTGGAAAAACTAATGAAGTTAGAATTCTTAAGAGGTTTCTTTCATTGCATTTTAGATATGAGTCGGTAAAAGGACTCGGGTCCACTCTCGGTAGCTAGTTTTTAAATGTCCTGATTCTCTAATGTAATATATATGAATGAAATAATATTCATAATTTAATTGAGATATCCCTGGTAGAAATTATCAACTCTTAATATATAAATCAAATTAACTGCCGCGTTTTGTAAGTTAATTTCCTTGGTAAAATATTGTATTAAAAGGAAATTAACTCAGATAATAGTAGAAGTTGTTTAATCAAAACAATGTAGAGGTTGCCTCATAAAGAGTAGTTATCGAAACCTGTTCAATACCGAGCATTAGAAGTTTTCCTTTAGTCATAAAGTAGTAGTTCGAAGTTATCCCTATCAAGAATTATGGTCTAGTAATCAAAGGAAAACTTTACGTTGTACCAACACTAGCCCAACTTACGCTTTCATGTATTCAACTCGTGTTATTCACCATTGTAATCGAATAAGTTTATTTGCATATAAACTTCTACATCTAATTAGTGCAGGAATATTACCCACCAAACTGGATATACCGTATACATCAAAATTACCTTATTTTTTTTTTATTAACAGGGCTGTTTTTAGGAAAAATTAAGCTTACTTTAATTACAATTTTTTCATGTGTATTTTTTCTTTTGGGAAAAAAGGCATGTTTTAATATTATAAATGGAAGGAATTGGGTTGGTTGAAATATTTTTTTCCCCTAAACCACAGTTATTTATTTATATAAAAGTAGATGATGGTTGAAATGGCCTTTTTGGGTCATCATCAAATAATCCAATGATCTGAAACTTTAAGTTTTAGAAATCAACGATTTTTTTACGTCTGTAGTACTATCAGTTTCAGATTTTTCCTATTTTTAGTTTTTGAGTTATAAATATTAAAAAAAAAAAAAAATTGTATGCTTGAAACATTCAAAAGCTTATTTGCCATAGAAATTTGAAGATAGTTTTATTCTTTTCAGAATTTTAAGGGGGTTAGTTTGATATATTATTTGAGTTTACCAAACCAATCTTAAAATTTACAAAAAGTTTTTTTTTTGTTTTAAGTGTTTTTAGTGATGTAAAATGTAAACTTTTTTTTTAAAAATGAGCTTTATATATTCACTCGTGTGTTCTGTTTGATATATGGATAATCATGGATTATTCCATATTCCATTTCACATCTGAGTGGCATGACAGTAATACTGTATAGTCGACTAATGTGATTTCACGAGTCATCCCATGATGACTTTTTTTTTTTTTTAATTTACTGATGGCTGATTTTGTGTGGAATGAATCCTTTCCATTTGCATCAGAGCTGCAATTTCAAGAGGCCTTTCAAGCTAACGAAAATCAGATTAAGTTCAAATAATTATACACAGTTAATGGAAAAGGTTATATGAATCATCTCGGATTACAAATATATATACAAAAAATACCTTACTAAAATACAGATAGTGCCTACTTCAACCAACCACTGCTATCGATGAGGGAAGGGTGGTGGAAATATCGTTTTAAACACGGAATTTTTCAGGAAGATCAGAAATTATACAGTCACACATATTATTATTTAACATTGGGTACCCCAGTGTTGAGGACTTCATGATTCAGATATTAGGTAGCTAAAGATGGAATTTTTAAATCGCTTCTAATCACACCTAGCATGAGTTTTGAAAAGGTAACTATCCAACAATACAACCGTAAATTAAAATGACCGTAATAAAATGACCGCACGGTGGTATCGGTAACCACTACTTCTATTTACAGAAATAAAATTACATTCCTCGATACATAGTGAGAAAATTCGTGTCGTGTAAAGTAGTGCTAGAGACTTTTCATGTCAGAGTGCCTAGTTAATTTTGTTATCATATTTTGCCTAATCCAACGTAATTGCACAAGAACTCACTTGACAAACTTTGAAATGGAATTTTCACAAAAACACGATGGTATGCGATAAATTCTGGTGAGGCCTAAATGTTGTAAGATGGACTGACCCGGCCGCCCTATTTACTCCGAGACAGAGGGCCGCCAGATAAGGGTGAACCACCCCTCCCTTATCTCATTGCAGCCCATCCATCCCTTACCAGTCAATAAATAAACAATTGCGAGATGCATAAATATTTATTAAATATGTAGGCCATTGCTTGGGCATAATTTTATCGAAGGGTGGAGAAGCATTATATTATAGGCGTTGTTTGGAATTTCACGTAAAAATGAATTATTTTCGAAGCCGGGTAATTATTGTTACAGATGCTGGTATCTATACGGAGAAAGTGTGCGCTGGTACAAGTAATATGTTTTAGAACCGAGTTAATTTGAATGCAAAGAAGTGAATGTGCTTATTTTGTATTTTTGTTAAAGAGTTCTGTTTGTGTAACGGAATGGTTGCTTTTAGTAATTGGGACTGTATCCATTGTTGCAGTGTCTAAGTAGTTACGAAGTATCTGTACCTTGGGTGCATAATATTCCATTAGAGATTCAGCATTCGGAGCGTAAATAGTTTTGCTTTTGTTTTTGAGCTGTGCAGTTTCTATTTGACCATTTGGAGGCCCGCCGAGCTGGTACAAGTCTTTGCAGCTTGGCTATAGACAATAAAGGCGTTAGGAGCTTTTCATTTCAAACTGAAAACACTGAAGTGTATTGGGGTTTGAAAAGCTCCTAGTGAAACCCCTGCAATTATATTCTTAACAGATATTTATTTTGACAAGTACTGTTCTTTGTCTTAGAAAATAAATTATAGCAGAAAAGCATGGAAAAATATTTCTTGTTACCAAACTGTGTCAAATGCTTTTATGGCCTCCAAAAATACAGCTACGCTTTTCTTTCTGTTTTCAGATCTATTAAGAGTTAGTAAACCAATATATGTCTTTGATATCCAGACGAACACCGAAAATTTTACGGTTGAAAATTTCATAACATGGAGGATTTATATAGCATGCACTAATTTCTGCAATACATTTTGAAACTATTCTTCTTACTGATTTTTTTTGCTATAGTAAAATATGCTAAAGGTTATTAATGAATTATGAAGAAAATAATAGGAAATGTTTATTGCAGCGCATAAGATTTTTTTTAGAATAGAGCCTAAAGTTGTATTAGTATTCTAGGGTGTGTGCTATCGTGCTGGCGGTTATAAGGCAGCCTATTTGATATGCTAGAGTGGAACACCTCCACTTTTGTTTTGTTTTCACAACCTAGATTCAATGTTTGGATCAGCCTCGCACAGTTAAGCCCGTAAATTTTCTTTAAAAAGTATATATTTGAATCTAGGATGTACATGTAACGCCAAAAATATTAAAGAATTTACAATTAAACTATTAGTAATTAGATTTTAATTTTTTTAGCTTAACCTCTCGAAACAACAAAAGTACATATGATTCGTCTCAAAAGGTCAATTAGGTTTTATAAAATAATGAGCTTCCCTTTATAACGTAATGAATTTTATTAATTAACTTTTATCATGGCATTCTACCGAGGAAGAAACACAACATAACAAGTTAATTTGTTTAAAGATAGGACTTTTCTTAGTGTTTAGTTAAACCAATCGAGATTGCTACAAGCAAGACATATATGATCCGGTTTAAATCTCGGAAATAATTTGGGAAATTATAAGTCATTCCTTGAATAAATTAGTTACCAGGAAATATAATCTCCTAAATAAATGATGTTAGGCTGAAACTGCATTAAACATATCAATTTCTACTATTGCTTTTCAAAACATAAATATTACAAAAACCTCTTCAATGCGATAAGTTCTTGACCATTTGAGAGAAAACATAGGAGTTTTCGAATTTTTCAAATTTATTTATGTGTACTGTTGTGAGACAGCTGTTCCGTTCTGTGTGTTAACGGTAACAAAGTTTTTTTTTTTATCATCTATTCAAGGTGACAATGTACTATTTTCCAAACAGTAATAAGGTAAGTATTTTATATTAGATATTACCTATTTATTTATTCTTATATTTTGATTGAGACCAGATGCTTGTCGGATCATTTTATTAAAAATTTTAATGTTCAATTTAGAGATTAAGGTTTCAAACTGTTTTAGCCATCCTGACTTTAGCAATGAATTTTAGCGTTGACCGTAGAAATATTTTATTCCGTTGTTATATTTTTATAGTTATTGGAATTTACAGTTGGTGTTATTTTTGTGACTGGCTTGTTTATTTTAGGTGTATATTTATTTTTATTGATATATGATCATGAAATATTAGGTTTTATTTGTTATAACAAAATGTCATCGAACCTGTATCTCGATGTGCCGGTGCCCCAATCAGATAACCCGGCCTCCGCTCTTGTCCTCGTACTCTCACAGACTTGCATCGGTGTTCTCCCCAAATTGTTTTAAATGTAAAATGATGTCCTAAGGGATTTGTGCCAAAATAAACCCTAAAAACAAACAAGTCTACCACTGAATGGTTGCAATTTTGGTCTCCCATAATTTGTTAGTACTTTATTAATTTCTGTTCATACACGGGTTAGAGTGGCTGACTGGACATCGAGAGTTTCACTGACTGATGGCAAAGTTTGACAAAGTTGTTTGATCCAAGCAAACTCACTAACAAGTGCCAATAAAGCTCAGACGCCTGTGTGTTGGTGTGCAAGGAGGGAGAGTCCCGCCTCATTAACGTGCTCCCAGTCTAATTAGCAAGGGTGGCCATTGATACTGTCCTCCAGGGAGCTAAACCTTGCACCTCAGATTGCGTCTAGAAGTTCCGGTAGATTAGTTGTGGATTGGATCGTTGAGCAGAATTTTTCATCTGATGTCCAATAAGGACCAAAAATATAATTTCAATGAACTACACATATATATATAAAATTTCTGGAGTATGTATTAACAGATCAAAAATATTATAGTCCACAAGATAGAAAATAAAAATGGCTATAAAACTGTAAAAATTACAAAAAAAGGCCCATATATGCGGTCTTTAAACGTAAGGTGCGGCTGAGAGGCCGTAGCAATTCAATACACACATGACCGTGAATTGACGCTAGTACGCGTTCGGATGCCAACGATAAATGTCTAGCAAAAACAAAATGCATTGTATTTTCTTACCTTGTATGAAGAATATATCTGAAAACAAAACAGACGATACTGGACACATCCATTTATTGAAACTTATTAGATATACCGGCCGCTAGATGGACGTAAGGCACCACAACTTTGCCGGAGCTATGTGTTCACAAGTGATTTATATCATATGTACATCAACCTGTAATTATGGCATCGCACGTAAAATAGCCAAATGTGCGTACCGAGTCTAATAGTGACAGTCTAACAGTTATGATAAAGTATGTATGAGAAGCATCTCTAAAATGTCAAAAATGTAATCAAGCTCGATCACATATTCTACCATTAGCACAATTTCAGAACTGTTTTAAAAAGCCTAAAAATTCTATTATGGCTGCAATTAAAATAAAAAAACGATGAACCGGCCAAAATTAGACAAATAGGTAAGCTAAAATGTAAAATATAAAGGAACAGTAAAAAAAGAGTCTCAAGATGGTTTATAAAACGTGAATGATTGCTAGGAGAATAGAAAAAATAAACTAATTCAATTGATAAATAAATAAAGACGCTAAAATCATAATGAAATGAGTAGAGAGAATATCAAGAACACTCTAATAGAAATATAACAACAGAATTAATAAATCCAATATGACATAAATTTATGAGCTATATAAAACAGATTTATTGTCTGACCACAACTCATAACTTTTTCTTTAATGTAATAGCACTTTTGACAGCTTGGAGCTACATTAAATTATTATGTTTTATAATTGTACTGTAGCGAACGCTAACTACATAAGGTAAATCACCCTATAATCTATTGTATATATATATTGTAAATTGGTTATAATATGTTGTAAATTAATTTAAACGAATGTAAATAACATTACCAAACCATAAGTCATACCAGTGTAAATATTAAAATATGCAGCCATTAAAAATTGGCCAAGGTCTGGGTCACTACCGAGAACAAAGCATCACCGCACCCTGCGATATGGTTGGCCAGAATAACGACGCAGATCATTGGCTACTAACAAGCCACCACTGACTATAAGTAGGGCCTCGTTTTGGCCTGTAAATCATTCTAACAACGGCTCTCTGACTGGTATCCTGCAGCTGCACTGATGTTTCAAGACTTGGCCTTCTCATTTATGAAAACTTCTGGATCTCTCTTCCCAACCTCGCTGTGTTTTAGTCCAGCCTCGTCAGACCCTTCACTTTCCTAGTAGAATTCTCTGCCTTCGTCTCGCTAAAACCAGCACCTCCAGCAGTCTCCGGTTCACACTTGCCTTTGGGATCCGGACGGTTTTCGTCTACCCTTAGATACCGATTGTGAATTTGTGGTCATTCCAAGACCACATAAACTACCTACCCTATACCTCTTCTCCTGAACATAGTGCATTGTCAGGGCACATACCTATCAAATATGGAGTCAGATAGTAAGACCCGTCATGAAGCAATTGTCCAGGTCATAGGCTATTCAACCCTCACTTCGTCACCAGGGCTAGGGTAACTAAGCACCCCCCTCGTGTCGACCCAACAGTACCATTTCACAATCCAGCAGTAATGTTTTATTATGAGCTTTAGTTGCCTTACAAAATGAATTAAAAGATTATCTGCTCTGAACTCTCACTTGAGTGAGGCCTGTTTGTTCGTTTAATTTGACATTGTTGATTTAAATAGTTTTGACCTTGTTGATGACCACAGTGCTTCCATCATACTAATGTAACCTTCAAAGTAATCACGTACACTTATTTTAATCAATCAGGGGTGCCTCAAAAAAACTCCCTTAGCCCCTTCGTCTGCACGTTATACACTTATGACATCCCAAAAAAACCGCAAACTGTATTAGCTACATTTACAGACGACACAGTCATACTATCATCACAGCCTCAACTGTTACAGGCTCATTAAAACGATATTACTGGGAATAAAAAGTAGAATTTAGCACACAAAAAAGATTGAGCCCAGTTTCACATTTCGAAACATTACTTATTTACCAGTTATATTATGCACGGAGCCACTAAAACCTCTGACACAGTACGCTATCTTGTACTGTATCTAGGCAGTCTGTTTTCAAGGGAAACACACATTCAGCAGACACGAACACAAATGATACAACGATTCGTACAACTAATATTTAACTACGGTCGAACTGCGGATATCATACACAAAATCCATTATACTCAGACACATAAGTAATTCATTCGTACGTAACTCACAGAACATCGCACAGAGGCTTGAACTTATCCCCCATACAAGGAGTTGTTCGTAGACGACAAGGCACATTTTAGGAAATTCTACAATGGCATACAAACGTATACATTAACACCTTATCCTCAAAAACACTTCCTATAGTAAACATTTTCTTAAGCAGCTTTAGTGTCAATTTTTTTTTCCATTGTAAATATTACATGTTGTTAAAATAAATATTTATGAATGATGATTATTGTTTATAAAGATAGTGACCTAGCTTTTTCATTTAGTGGAAACGCCAATAACTAATTCCCAGAGATTCAGTATTACCCAGAGAATGTTTTACTTTATAGCCTTTTCACTTCAAAATGAAATTGTACGGTTAATTAATTAAAGTTCTTATCCAATATATATTTACAATACATAGTCGATATGTAGGCCAACGGACCACCATATCGACGGGAGACGGTAGATGACGAAAATAGACCAGAGTACAAGCCGCCACCAAGCAACCATTATTTCCATTTTCTAGACCCTATTCAATAATTGTCTTCTATTACGAGGCTAAAAGAACAAATAGAGTAACCCCATCGACAAAAAACTAGCTTAGGTATAGCCGGGAATCGAACCATTTAAATAGTTGGGATGTTACCTTTTTTCAGGAGAAAATAATAAAAAAATATGTGTTCAGTACGACTTTTTTTTAGATATTGTACTTGTGTTGATAGGTTTGTGTTCATAATTGAGACAGTTTATATGTTATAAATGAAAAAATATAATCTAAAAATTATTATTCCATTATCGGAGACTATTTTATATATCAATAAAAAAAAAATATGAAATGCAGATTGGATTGGTAGTTCGAAATCCCCACCATTTTAATCAATACCTGAATCTGTTTCTGATAGGTTGATACCCCTTGATTGAATAAAATTTAATGGTTATGGGTTCGGCGTTCACGAGGGTGTCGCGTTAGTTTTATTTTAGTTTCTCGTTTTAGATAAAAGATAACATTTTCAGCTTCACTGAATCCAAACATCTACGGTTCGTTTTACGTTCAAAAACAAATAAGGCAATTTTTTTCGCTAGGATCCTCTCAAATCTGAGCCATATTTGATGTTCCGAAAAGTAAAAACACTTGTTATATCTCCTGCAGTCGGCTCATCATGCTTAAATAGCCATATGTGACAGCGATAATAAATGTTATGTAAGTTGCCAAAAGAGGTTTTGAAAAACTATGTTGGGGGGAAACGTTAACTTGTTGATTTATTAATTTGGCTTTCTTTATATCAACACCCTACAGTTGGAATCATAAGATGAAGCAATATTTAGCTCAAGTATCACATCATATACAATCATTGGCGTGACCTCATGAAGAAGTAGAACCGAACGTGAGTTGGCGTCGTAGTAGATATCGTAGTAGTGCCGTTGAGGTTCTAGTCTATTGTGATTAGTATTAGGTGTTACATTATAATCTTAAATTAGGTACTCGGTAAGTAAGGTGAACGGATGAACTATTTGTTATCGAAACGATGAATCGAACGAATGAGCAGCCACTCATTTATCCTCGAGAGGCCGAGTTGACTCTAATCAGACCAATCCTCCAAAAAAGATGCCCTTAGGCAAGCCAAGTATTTGTAACGGTTTAACTGCCAGAAAAAAATGTTTTTTGTTGCCTAAAGTCCTCGTTTTATTGCGATTTCACTCGTTAGCCCGTGACTTGAGCGATTACAGTGGTAGACTAGGTAGTTGGGTCACTTTATAAGTGATCCGGCCAAAATAGCAGCAAACAATAGTAAATATAAATTTTTAGAAGTCAACGTAGCCTGCATGAAGAGGGGATAGGAAGTGTTTGAATCAACATATTTTGAGGATTCCGTTTTAGCTGTTATTGCTTATTACAACTCATTCTGCCCCACTGCTCGACAAAGATGTATATTATAAACCATCCCACCACAAGATTGGCTTTTCATTTAATTATATTCTATACAGGAAAAATGACATTTTCCTGTTGACAACAGAAGAGAGAACAGCTTGTTGCTCGCTTTACGAGACCACCAGGTAATTTATGCTTTGATGTAAAGTGAAAGTTTCAAAATGGGATAGGCTAGATGTATTCGCATTAGCAACTTAATGGTCTTTACTGAATCTCTGTTTGTTTATATATATATATATATATATGCATACCTTGTGAGTATACAGTACACATGCCATATATTTATATATATATATATACATAGAGAGAGAGAGAGAGATAGAGAGCATAAAAAACGTCAAGACATAGGAATCAAAAATTTATATATAAGGTATATATATCTAATCCAGATTCCTGGATATTATCAAGAGGTTTGATGTTTTTTTTTTCACTGTAATCCTGGTGATTTCTACCCCTTGTTCGTTATCTAAATTAAAAATGTTATTGTTCAAAAAAACTTAGATAGATGAGACGGCCGTAGAGTCGAGAATGGTTATGGGCGTATTCCTATAGTAAAATTTTTTATTTACTAATTAATCAGAATAATCTTCCTAACCTACATTTATAATAGCATTATCTTAACTACGCACTTTCCTCTCCTCGTGACGCAGCTGACGTAGAAGCGTGGGGACTTCCCAAGACTCCGCTTCCTCCTTCGCACGCGAGGGAGGTGACAACCATGTGGACTGGGGGGGGGTTCTGGGCTGTTTGTATATTTAGTATGAATGAGCGAGTGAATGAATTGTAAATTGGTATGAAATAGATCCTTTATTACAATTACTTATAGCCCAATCAGGCCGATTGTAATTTTATCATGATAAAGTTTTTGTTGTATAAAAAAAAATTAATCAGAACCCGACGGAGAATATATGCAATGATTAGGTTATAATATTAAGCAGAAAATAACGAATAAAAAAAATTGTTAATTCCATAACAGGGTTCTTAAATACGTTAATTTACTTGATATTCAGTTTTCTAATCCACAAAGATTTGATGTAAGTCAGAACTTTAGGTACCTTGGCTGTTAGCGAGTTCTGCAATAAGTGTTTAAACTTCGAAACACAAGAACATTATAACCACTCTAACCAAATTGACGTAGATGGCAACAGATAGGCCAAAGACTGGTGGAGGAGCAGCTGCTATTGGCTGCTTCATGTTAGATTAGTTGCATTAGCTTAAAGCGCAAAGGGGCACAGTGGAGTTATTTTAAGTTTAGTTTAAGGGCATTAGGCAAAGTGAACTATAGTCAGGATGAAGCTATAATTAAATCAGAAACTGTTTTGAATAATAATGATATAATAAACTAGGACCAATTCGAGAATTTTATACCGTTCGTCAAAAGCCTATTTTGGCACTGACTGAAAAAAAAAGTTTGCTAAATGGCAAAGTCTGGGCCACACTACCCATTTATATTTGTAATACAGAAATATAACGAATTTCAGTTTTTCGTTGGAATTTTTTCATAACCTGAACATTTACGTAGTTTGATATGTCTGTCAGTCCTTTCTGTTGGTCGCGAGCCACCCTCGGCCCCCGATAGCTATTAATCTAGTAATAAATGAGGAGTATGATTCATTAAGACGTCAATCATTCTATAGCGGTAAACAAATAAAGCCATGTAGAAAAAGGACTCCCACTAATATTTTTGTATTAAATATTGTTGTAGTGAACTTTTTTTACGAGTTCTAGTCTATCGTTTTGTTTCTAAAAAATGACATCACATTTTACATTTAGCAAGTTTCAAACCCTTCACTTATTTTTATAGTGACGATTGTATTTAAATTTTATACTAACGCCAAAAAAGGAATGTGAAAAATATGACCATATTTTATTTGCATAATTAAAATAGATGGAAAAAGGTTATGGAAAGATTATAACCTCTAGAACACGTAGTTAGTGCAGTATTGGACAAAACATTTAATACCAAAAAGTTACAAATTTTTTAATTTTATATCTAGGTAACCAAGTGGATCATGAGAAAAACTGCGAAAAATATGTATTTTTTAAAAATTAGGCCTATAAATGTTTTAATATTGGAAAAATTGCAAATGATACCTAAGCATTTTTATAACATCAAAAAAATTTTAAGTTTTTAACTAAACGCAACAAAGTCTCGGTAGGGTATATGATACAAGTTTTGCCCCTACATTAGTTTATTCATACTTCTTTCTCTATAGTGTAAATATTATTAGACAACTTCCTTTCATCTTCCTAGGAAAGCTAAGGGGGTTGAGCTCGTGTTTTGCTTTTTTATTACGAATACCTTTCTCACTCCAGGAGATTGAGATGTATGGAATTCGGATTCTGCTACTAGCCCTGGAAATATTTTAATGACTGTATTTAGTGCCTAATTTAATCGATATTTATCAAAAGCAGCTCTTTTAGTCTTTCTCTTGTAATTTCGGACCACAATCTGTAAATATAAAAGCAACAGGGGAGAGTTAACATTGTATTTTATACTTGCTCCATTGTAGTTTTCACACTTTCCCTAGATAATTATATCTATGGGAAAAGAGAGAAAACATGTGTAAATGAAAAGAGGTTTTATAATTGATTAAATAAATGTGATCTGAGAGCTGAAAACGTAACTTAGCAGAATTTTCACCAACATACAAAACACAAACCATTTTATCAGTTTAGTGGCTGTAATACAAATACTATTCGGTAAGACTTAAATCACGTGGCAAAACCACGAAACTGTTTAATGCGTATACAGTGAAGTATAACTGGTTGGACTGCCAATTACATAAATACATCCTTACTGCCATCTGACAAAAGAATCGATTCCCCCGGTCCAGCTTACATTAAATTTAAAAATGTAAATACCACCTTCAATGAAAATAAAATGATTGTCGTCTATTAAAGAAGTACCAACGTCACCTGTAATGCCAATATGTAATAATGATATTTCTCATGATTGAAATATAAATTTGTTTGATGTAGTACTATTTTGACAAAAAAATATCTACATTTGCGCAGAACTACACTGCTCTAGCGATCATAAAGGAAATTGCTCTGTGTGGGAATCCTGTCAAGCACAGGTCAAAGATATCAGTTGTGGTCCTTGTTTGTCTTTGTAGGATTCACTGATAGGTTTGTGTGTTATACAGATCTAGTGTTATAATTTTACTCTATGTGACAAATAAATGCGAATTAATTAAATTAATAAACTAAATTTCAAATAAAATAATATGACAATAATATAAAATGATTCATTAACAACATACGATTAAACATTACTGTCAAACGTCAATGCTAAAATTCGATATGTACGCTCCACAACTAATTGCTGTATGCCAATTATGTTTAAATGTTCTGAACTAAGCAAAAAACTAAAGAAGCTAACTCAAACAGAATTACAGAAGAAAAAAATCATTTCAAGAGGGAAAACGTTCACGCCGATTTAAATACTTTACTTTAAAGTTTATATTCTAAATACTACAACTTTTTCTTGGTTTTTACAAATATTGATTTTGGTGGTCAAGATGGTTCAGTAAATGAAGTATTACTTATGAAACATTTCTTATGAAAATTTTATTTATTTTTAAAAAAGTAATTCAGCCACATTCGCCTTCTACTAGATTTCCATCTTTTCAATTATTATCTCTTTAATGTAGTTAGAGATTGTTGTATAAAAAAACATAAGCGGGTAATAAATATAAAACGCCATTTTTGTTCATCGTACTTTTATTCATATACAAAATTAGTATATTTTACAGTATGGTTGATTAATTATTTGGAATTATATTTGAATAAAAGCTTCTTTCTACTTTTCTACTTTACTTTTGAAAAAAACTTCTATAGTGCCTGAAATAAAACAAACCGTTTCATGAAAATAATAATTTTATGTAACATTTAATAACATTTGAACATATTTATGTTATTGAGATATTATCACGACAGTGGGATCTGTTAACATAGGTGGCAAAAAACGCTAAATTAGTTTGAGTCCCCAAAAACATTAATTGTCTCCTAAAAAATTTTGAACGAAGCTTGGTTGAGAATATCCCTCCAGGTAGTACGCAGCAGAGACTGTAGAGTAAATAGCATTAGAAGCGGCTTCCAGATTAATGTCGACGAATGCTGGTTGGTCCTAGGCTGGCCAATCAGAGTCGAGTATGAAGGCCACCTCATCTTGCACTCGCGGTTTATGAACCGATTATATAAACCCGAATATGTTCGGTTACTCGTCAGAATAAATCAAAGCCGGCCTATTTTTTGGCTTAAGACGGTCGGTCACATTAATTGTTATAAAAAAAAAAAATGCTTTTTTTCCACAAAAAACAATAAAACAATTAATTATAAGATACTTTGAGCAAGAGAACGTATTACAGCATATTCTGAGACTTATAGTAGAGTTTTTTTCAATGAAAGGACTGGAGATCAGGCAGGAAAGTATACCATCATCGCACAACCGAACGACATTGCTGGTTTGGTATCCTAAAACAACTTCCCATCCACCTTCCTGAAAGCCTTTTTAGAATCTACTCATAATAAATTTCCTTACAAGATAAAAACGCCATTTTTGTTCAGCGTACTTTTACTCATATAAAAAATTAGTATATTTTACAGTACGAAGGATTAATTTTTTGCAACTCTATTTGTTCAAGTGAGGATTTAGGATTTATTGCAATTCTATTGTATCAAATCTTCTTTCTACTTTTCTTTGATTATTTAATCCTTCACACTACACTAATATATACAATCTTAAATGTAGCAAGTTACTGAAAAACATAAAAAAAATTTTGACAGTATAATAATATACTAATAATGTTCAAATTTGACATGTCATAAATATCTTCAACTTTTAAATCTTATCTTATCTTACAATAATTAGGTACAAGTGGAACAAAATATTAAATATTATCATATAATAAATAAATATATTAAATATAATAAAAAAATATAAAGTTATAATTAAAATAAACAACTTATGTATGCGGTATACGGAGGGTTATATATGTTAATGAAAGGGAGACTTGCACTTTTAACATATTGAGGAATTATTTCTTAAGTTCATGTAAACAGATTTTTGTTTTATTTTTTTTTTGTCATGCTTATGATTTATTGGGCCTTGTATGTTTGTATTTTTCTTTCGTGATGTCTAGCAAGTTCGAATTAGTCAATATATCTCCCCCCCATGATTAGTCTTATATTCAATGAAGAGATGGAAGTTACTCACTATGATGGTTGTATATGGACTCCAGAAGTGAAGCACATGCGGTACACTGGAGAGTGCAGTGCGGACGGCGCGGGGACAGCGCCAGCCCTGCTGCCTCCATCGCCGACGGCAGACTGCCGCCCCCAATCAATTCCCTCCTCGTCCACACTCCCCCTCCCCCGGTGTAGCGATAACGCGAAGGCAGCTGTCGGGGTTACGGATCCCGTAAGGTTCATCGGCCAATGGAAACATAGGTCCGTAGAAGACAAAGATGTCTAACTATCCCTAGTACGACGATAGCGACGAATAAAAAAAAGTACTTAAATAACTGAAAATCTCCGGGCCTACATGGTATTAAAATTAAAAATGTATATGGTGATTCTAATTCAAAATTTATGCAAAATGATCAACAAATACTATAGAATAGTACATTTCCCTCATCAACCACTCATTTGGTCAAAATTACAGAGGAAATTATAGGAAAATTAAAGGTGAGCACTGTGGATTGATTTTAATTAACATTAAGAAAGCATTTGATACTACCTGGCACTAAATTATACCATATACCTTTGTTATTTTTATTCAAACTTCAAAAAAACCCTATTTTCCGACGACACTACCTTCCATAAAAATACATTTAGGATTGTTACAATAATAAAAAAAACTATATCTAAAATGTTCTTCCTATATTAATGTACGAGTTTCTAGCTTACTGGAGTTTTACTACTGAAAAAAAACAACTTACAAGTAAATCGATTTCTCCAGAATAAATATTTATAATTATAAATAATTACCCTTACTAAACCAGAATTAAAAAGATGTACGACGAATTAAATATTCCTTTTATTGAACTATTCTTCTACTACTAAACCAAAATATTTTTTGACTTTATAACTCCACTAATTAAAGAAATAGGAAATAAAGCTAAGTTTACATTCAATCGCTACATACATAAGAGAACTGAATATATTTTATTACAATAATGTGAAGTTGTCAAGTTAAATTATCGATAATCCTACTTATTTTAATATATAATAATTTCGCATATGGTTAACCTTATACTTATTTTTTTTTATATTTAGTTATCCTGACATTAGAGATACAATAGTGTACGTGGTATTACAAAAAGCAAAAGCAATTAAGATTTGTTATTTTTAAAGTGATGCATCAATAGTGATGCATCAGATGATTAAGTATGAGGTTCTGCAAAGTAAAATTCAGTGACGGTGTATAAGACCATATAATTTTACGTATGGTCAAATAAATTGTCAACCCGTGTCCCTTATTTATAAATCTTTAAAATATGGCTAAATATGATAAAAATATTTATCTATATTTTACTAATGAATTTATTAATGAAAATTAATTATTTTTATAGACCTAGTTTATCAAGTTATTTTACATTTTGTAGCGATGGCTCATCAAATGAAGTTACCCCGTAAAAAAAACCTCTGCATAATACAATTAGTGAGTTAAATTACCCGGCACGATGTTAATGACAGTTTCAATGACTTTAAAATTACAGTATGAAAACAAAGTAAATCATTACATACAGTTAATTAAAACATTGTTGAATAATGAATGACACTTGACTATGCTTTATGGAGATGATCATTCATATTTTCTACGTATTTCTAAGAGCCAAATGGTGTAAATTAACACCGTTAAAAAACAGAGGACCTACGAAAAAAACAAACAGGATATTGAAAAAAAAAAATAGAGGTTTCTTTCTGAGAGGCAACTCAATAAAAATTAGGAAGTAAAATAAAATGAAACTAAAATATAAATTTTCTAGTAGGCTAAAAAATGAAGGGAAAGTTGATAAAATTAATAAGGATTATTTTTATGAGTAAAGAAGATAGTAATGGGGCTGAGATGCAGATTTTCTAACGAATTTAAAAATAAAGGAAAATGGATAGGCTGCATAAAAACTGCTATTATTACCCCCCCCCCTGGGGAAACTCGCCGGATCTCAAAAAAAAAAAAAAGATGTTTCTCTTCATCACGCTAGGAAAGAACTGACTTTTCCACGTTTTGGCCAACTTCGCGGAAAACGATAGAAGAAGAAGGCTATTACTCAGAACTAATAAAGAGTAAGCTTTAGCAATATAAATCATTATTATACCGGTTCTTTCAATTCGAATTTCTTAAATTTCCAATAAATAAAGATAGTAAGCTATGTATTGTACGAATTGTAAAGCAGTGAACAATCAGCATGAAAGCCTTGACTTTGATTTAACATAATTCTAACAGCGAACCAACTGTGGTCGCGTTTTCAGAAGGTCTTGTCTGTCGGAATAGAGAAGTCACCACAGGTATGGCCACATATTCAATGACAAAGTTTAATAAATTATTCCATAAGTATTGGCGCTAACTAGACTATATAAAATATTGTGCCCTTTAGGTTGTGCAAACAACCTGTCTTTCTCTGTCACGTAAGGAATAATGATGACCAACAGAGTTAACTAACTCAAAACCAATATACAAAGGAGGAGAAAATAGGAGGTAGCGATTCCGTACAATAGCTCATCAATCAATTGGTAGACTCTAGCCACACGTGTTATTTAACTATTGTAATTACCATTGATGGGTCATTAAGTGACTGGGCTGTAAATCTCATTTCCGTTGACTGTGATAGATTTATTTGTTATTGTTTATTAACCTTTATAATTAACTAAACCTTAACATAACTTTCTTTGGAACATGTCCTCAGAAAAAAAAAACTATACATAGCAAAAAATTTACATCACCTACCCAAAAGAGAGAGGCTCTACTTTAAACAATCTGTAACTTTAAAACTACATAACTTAAAAATATTGGAAGAATGCTGTTAAGTTTTTGGTGACAACACAACAGCAGAGAAATAAATAACGATTGAACGTCAAAGAAGGCTCACCCGTTTCATACTTAAATACAAAAAACTATCAAAGATTGAAGTTATAATTTTTTCCACAAGATTAGGTACGTATTATAAACAGTAACAGAAATTTAATTATTAAGATATTCCAAAAATTACTGTCTTAAGTGCTAGCCGATTTTAATATAGCCCAATTATTTGTGGCTATAATGATCGAACATAAGAACCAATGCATTTTTATGAAGTGATCCTAATAGTAATCAAGATTTAAGTACAATTAGAAAGTAGTAAGTAATTGTACTTATAAATATTAAACGGTTATTCTGATGTACAAAAATATAAGTAACAGCATTTTAGATATAAGATGAAGCAACCAGACTTTAAAATCAAGTACAAACAGTTTAGTTTTAGTAAAATTTTTAAACGTAAATTGGTTTTTATTGCCTATTTTTATGGATTTGTGTTCTTAAGATTATTATTTATTTAATTTTTTTATATTTTGGCATCTTGGAGGTGGATCATTTAACCTGGGGCTGGCTGCATACAGGACGTCACTATTTTCAAGCATACATAGCACGGAGAGATTCATTGCTAATTTAAATCAACTACCAGCATGGGGTTTCAGCCAGAACCATTAGCGTGGGATAAAGTGACCAGACTAGTCTACTACTCTGTGTCAGCAAATTAGAAGTTATTGAGATTAACCACGTAAATATTATTTATAACAATCGTGAAAAGGCATAAAGTACCACTGCTGACTGACGGTTTTCCGAATGACATAGAAAACCAGTTTTCCAGAGTTAAATGCACCCTATTTTCTCATTTTGCTTTTAATCTCAATAACAATCACATATTAAAGTTAATTTTTAATAGCTAATATTTTTTATATTTTATTTGAGATAGTGAAATAGAATTTTTTGGAGATATAGCACACATTCGATTGACCTAAGAATGAAGAGATATTAAGTTATTTAATATGACAACATGAATTTCATTGTTAGGTAAGAGGGCCAGTTGTATTATATAAGTTTTAAGAGGGTTAAAAAAAGCGGAAAATCAGTTATTGATCATTAAATTAATTAACTGATTCATCGCAAAGTGCCATTATTCTTTTGTATGGTACCCCATGCTGTATTACGTCCTACTGATGTTTGTATTTATAGTGTGAAATGTTTTATTTATGTTATACGCTCATATTATCTTTGAAATTCTCAACTGAACCACAACCCTTCAAAAAAACTCGCGACATCTGCTTAGTGCCAAGTCGTTACAATGATATCCCTATAATGCTTACGGAAAACGATTGCCGGTACACCAATTCTCAGTGCTCGTTAAAGATAGCTCTAGGGACAGCACCCTTTATCGAGCAAACTGAGGTACTAGAGTTTCCAAGTTATTCGGGAACGTTAATCCACTCTCTGACCTACTTCGGCGAATAGCATGGCTACAAAATGGCGAGTAATGAAGGTTGTTCGCCCCAACGAACAACTAGCGGTGCACGTGGTATTTGTTCTGGTTTGAATAAAATGAAAAAAATCTAAGGGAGATAGATGTGAGGTAGTTTGGCAAAATAGATATTGATAAGAACGAAGAGTATAACAAAGAAATAACACTGTCCCACAAAAAAAATGTACGCACTTATTTGCTTCCAAATAGAATTATTTCGCCTTCATATTATTTTTAATGAATAATTGTCGTGTTCAGTTATAAGGAGCTATACAGACATAAGAACGGTGATAAACCTTTGAAAAATTATTTTATAAAACTTGTTAAGAAATTTTTATTTTGACTTCTTGTGTAACGGATCTCCAAAAATTTCAAAAAAGGTTTTTATTTTTTTTAAATTAAAAAAATGGATTTGATGGTCAACCAAGTATCCTGTGTTGTTGGTCTTGTGGAAGACGGTTGAAGTTTAAGACCCGAATTTTTCAGAAAGCAATCGCATCTTACCGTGAGGCAGGTTTGTGCTATGGCAGATCAGGAAGACTTCAAGAGACATAAACTAGAGATGACCGGTTTATTGTACAACACATGCTTCAGAATCGGTTTTAAACTGCTACTGAGGCTGCCTAACTTTTTCATACAACTCGGGGTGTCAGCTAATATGTGCAGAAACTGTTAGAAGAAGACGTTCTGAAGTGAATTTAACTCCTCAGAGACCGACATCAAGCTCACTGTGAACATAGTAAAGATCTCTGTTTGCTGCCGTAAAAAATTCACCCTATACCAAACACTGAAAGTGAAATTACAATCAGGGTAGCACACACCAGGCCTTAGGCCAAAGGTAAGCTCTTATACGTCTATCTGATGTGCCCAGTCCATCATCATATCATTTCGTCAAGAAAAAAGTGTTAATGATATGGAAATAGCACGTTACTCCGTTCAATTTCAGCCCATATAAGGTGACCCCGAGCAAATTCCAACGATGTTCTCAAGTTAAACATAGGCCAGATGCTAGTCTCTCAGGGTTTACATGGATTTCAGTATGTATTATTCTAACAGAATTCTACACATACTGCTTCTCCTAGAGTTATACAAAAAAGATGAGCAGCCTCAGTAGCAGTTTAGACCCGTTCATGAAGCGTGTGTGCGACAATAAACCGGTCATCACTTGACTCTGTCACTCACGGTCCTCTTGATCTGGATCTCCGGTCGCACAAACCTCATGGTAACCAGTAATGGCTTTTCAAAGAGTAGTTTCAGATACATCCAATAAATGAACTGCATATCTTTGGTTTCACCCATCTTCCGCTAAAGCAAAAAAAATTATATTGTTTACTCTAGGTATATATTAATGAAATCGATGACGCAAAAATTGAAGGTACGTTGTAGAGTGTCACACAATATAAGGACTGAATCTCAGTGTTAGATCCGTAATAGGGTAGTCGATAATGTCAAAAAACTAAGCAGTATTTTCAATTACATTTTCATTTTGTGCACTACCTAGGAGTAACTACCATGTCAATAGATCTAAGGTTACCCACGATCCTGTTTGTACACACCCAGACGAAGAATTCCTTTTTTTAACTTCCATACTCAAAACAGGTGACTGTAGTAAGCATACCCCCAAAGACCCATCCACAAACACACATATTGTCAGAATAACATTAGCCTAATTAATTTTCCATTAACTAGCTCAATTTTATTTATATCTTAATACTTATCTTTTTTTGTTAATTATTATTATTATATTTGTTTTTTCTACTGTTGAATCTACCTTCAATTAAATTAGCACGTTAAAAAAGGTGGTTTATTCATATACGTTCTCTGTTACCTAAGCGTATGCTATTTACTGGTCCTTCTAATTGAAATTGTAAATTATGTACATAATAACCTTAAAAACCATATTATTACCTTTATGTTAATTTATTTTGTTATGTTCTTTTGTGATGTTAATTATTTTACCTTTTTACAAATATAATATTATATTCTTTTATTGTTTAAATATCAATTTATATTTTCGTTACCGCCTTTAATGTTGTTTTCAATTGTTTTAATGTTATACAATTGTTTTGAATAAAGAAAAAGTGACATTACGATTAGGATTAGATCATTAGATAAATTATAAATCTTCTATCAATATAATTGGTGTGGGGAATAAGGAAGCTAACGAAATAGACGAAAGGCCTCAGGTCACATATTGATAGAGACCATGAAAAAACACTCCTGTTTTAATACTAACTTTAACTAGAGGAAAATAAAGTTTAATAATAGCGTGAAATAGAAGGAAAAACGTACAGTCGCGTTAAGTCACATCACGACAGAAGGCTTAACTTTTTTGCAATCTCTCGCACGGTTATATGACGATTCGATCCATTCATGGCTTTTATTTTGTCATCATCCACTTCCGAAAGTCGATTTTTTTCAACTCAATTCTGACAAGTAAGTTCTGTTAAACAATCAACACCATAAACTTCACATATCTCTTTGTGAGCCTCAGGTGCTTTTTATGAAAATAAAAAAGTAAAATGTGTCAAAAATGGTTATTTTTGCACTCCATGACCGTTGTAAACAAAATTAAACGAAATTTCTTTCTATAGCAACCTAAAGGTATGTATCTACTACCAAATGTCAAAAGAAAAACATTCTAACGTTGACAAAAGAATAACGAAACAGACTTAACACTAACTACTCGTGCAAACTGAATTTATTTTCTTGCCAACCCAATAGTTTTAATTTGATAATAGCGTTACACATTTTTAATGAAGCGTTTTTTTAACTGAAAAGTTTTGTTTTTTTGATGATTTTTGTTAGTTGTTGAAGCAGTTGCGAATGGCAGCGTGGGATGTTGAAAGTGCTATTGGATGATACAGTACTAACATTGTTGTTCATGAATAGCTATAAATCTGTTTTTATGGAATATACGTCAGAAATAACAATTACTAAAACATCGATAACTGTAATCTTGAAATTTATAATGAGTTCCATTTATAAAATTAGTGCACCATTATTGTTTTCTTAGGTAGACAAACTACACTTTGGTTGTGAATTGCCCACAAAAAAACAAAAACATTGAAATTGACTCAAACTTATTACTTACCCAATTATTGTTGATTTTTGTTTCTAAAACATTAAAGAGGGGATATTTGAATCTTTCTTTTCAGTACCTACCGTTTTTTAATCGATTTAGGCAAACAGAAAAACCAATAATTTATTTTTAATGTGTTCTTATTACATTAGCTTCTTCGATCATAGTACGTCTCCCATCCCAGTCCAAAATATTAAACTGAAATCGCAGATTTTACACAGAATGGATGAGCCCCCATCCCCCTTTTAAGCCATTAATTAATTAACAAATCATTTTAAATAACCATTTAACGACTTAAATGTGAGATTTGCCTTATATGGACAATTTCTTATAAGGAACTACTAGCGGTACCAACCGGGCAAGCCCCATTTCCGTCATTTCCCAAAAATTAAATTAAGTTTTTTTTATCAACTATGGAAGTATAATTAGAACAATAAGTCTTAAATATCACTTTGGTAATATAAGAAGTTATAAAAGTGGGCCTAAGTTGTCTCGTGTTTTCTCCTTTTTTTTAGTGAACTCCGGGACAAAATGAGCGCATCACTTTGTATTTTATATTTTACTGTTTTCATTAACGGGCGAAGGGTTGTTCCATAGGCATGTGGCTGTGCGGCCAAACTCTTAAGAATAAACCTATCTCTCTCTCTCTCTCTCTCTCTCTCTCTCTCTCTCTCTCTCTCTCTCTCTCTCTCGCTCTCTCTCTGTCTCTCTTTCTCTTCGTAAAATGGTCCAAGGTAACAAAAGCAACAAATTAAAATAAATATACTAATAGTTAAAAAATAAAGGGTGTAAAATCTAACGAACGGTATTAAAGGAAAGCACTTAATTCAAAAAAAGTCAACTTAAATAACAGGGTGGTACTTTTAGCGAAACCCTTTATCATGTCATTCCTTCAACACCCTATCGAATCCCAAACCATAAGGTACACTTAAGTATATCATTAAATAGTGGAATATTCACATATGTATACTCCGATGTTACAAGTATTCCGGAATATTTCATAAATAAAATGCTAACATATGATTTATTAACACTAAATGCCCTTACTAGTAAATTATAATGGGTCCACTTTTCTTGTACCGTGTACTGTAGGTTAAATGAACTGATTAATATTTGAAATCTCATATATACAATATTTAAAACTGAACACAATTCTTTGCACCTACCAATATTCATCCTAAAATCCTATGTGCTCTCCAAACGAAAAACCAGTAGTTTTTTTCAACCCGCCATTATACTAATGTGAAATTTCTCCAGCTTGACCTCCTTGGTATAAATCACATATTCGTGTGAGTTTGTTTTATTTTTGTTGTAGCACATGAAAATTTGTGTTTCATGATTCGTTGAAAGCGCTACTGCGTATAGTAAAATAATGGTTTTGGGCAGACATTATAAACTTGGCCGGCGACCTGTGGATGCGCCCTAGGTTAGGCATCAAATGCCAAATCAATATTAAGAATCGTCAGTTTAAATCACTGGAGATCAAAGCTCCATAGTTTTCATTTGCTCCATTGGATTTATTTATTTAGAATTTATTTTTAATCATTCCTTTAACCCGTTCGTTGTTAAGGAAGGATTATCAAAAGTAGCTTTCGGCTGTTAATTACCTATAATTTGTTTTCTCTTGTTAAGTTTATGCGTAATATAGTTTTGAATATCTACAGGTATAGATGCTATAATAAAACCAGGCGGAACAATCTTTAAACCCATTAACTAGACGCTAATCTGTAAATAATTGCATCACCTAATGGCTTTATGTTGTTATTATAAGAGGCCGTGTGCTCTCTAGTTCAGTACATAATTATCTTCCCTCCTCACTTATACATTAATCATGAATTACTTGCAATCGGAGTGCTATCAATCGGGAACTGATTACTTAGTCATGCGACCTATTTGAATGTTACGTTTAGTGTTCAGATAAGTCTAGGATTATGCTCATCGGGGATGGAGTAGCACACGGTTGTCCACTAGGCCCCTACTGGACTAGGATTACTTTATAAAGTAATCCAATCCACTTGAGTTCAAGTGTAGCTCCCTTCTCTGAGCCCGTTTCGAATAAATCTCCAAATGTTTGTTGCGTTCTCAATCGTTTGTCAAACACCCGAGCATATGTTCATTAATTATGAGATTTATAGGGTTTTAAGTTTCGGTTGTTATTAACTATATGAACTTCCAACAAAAAAAACAGCAACAATTAGCAAAATAAAGAAGAAAAACAATAGAAAATAAAATGAGTTATAGCATTATGACTTTAGCAGGTTGAAATGATAGGAAATGATTTCAAGTAATAAGGATTACCTTCGTACTTTCTGGCGAAGCAGAGAAAGAAAATGGTCGAAATTCGCCTTTTCAACTAATTTGAGAAACAGAAAGAAAGGATATGGGTATGCGGCGTTTTAAATGCTATTATAAAATGATGGGGGAATCCAAGGTAAATGTTGCCATAACTTAACTTGGGTGTTGAAGTCCTCGAGAGGTCACGATTCTAATGATCGGTGATGCCGATAGGTCGGTACACGATGAATAAGTAAGTTGTCTTAAGATGTAGGGTAACAAAAACGATGTCGTGACCACTACACATAGGCATTCTCTCTCGCTCTCTCTCTGCAAGCGGTCAGCAGTTTTAAAACTAATTTGATACCTTGTCGTGGCTGAACAGAAGGTTTCTTACACAAACTGCATCTTTCAGACTCAACATGCCCTTCCGATGGCTAATCTGAACAGAAATACTCATGAGCTACGATAGGGAGGGATCGTATTTGAAAATACTTCAAGGGTTTGAAAAAATCCGGCCATCATGTTCTTGAATCAATAACATAAAACGAGTACCCTACTTAAAATAATTACTTCTTTTTAATAGATTTGCTATTTTTTTTCATTCGCTCCAATTCACTATGTAAATAGGAGCTTATTGAATTTACCTTTATGTGGTTGAACTTGTTTTATTCATTAGATTGGTATTATTTTATTTTACCCATTATTTGCTTTGGTTATATTACCATTTTTTTTATTTGTTGACATTTATATAAAAAATGGACTATACTTGTATAACGATACATTATAAGTGAAAATAATTTTATCTTGAAACGTACTCTGACAGATTGTATGATGCATACCAAAAAAAGAAGTAACTTGTGCCTATTAAAAGGATAGTGTGTGCACGCAACATAAAAGTGCAGTATCTTAAAAAATTTCCAAATTACTTAAAACAACTCAGTATTACCGATCAAGCTTATTTAATTTTATTACCTGAATGTAAGAAAAAGTATAATTTAAACAATTTACCTAATTTACAAACATTTTAGGTAAAGAATATTTTTTTTTGTAATATCCTTGAAATAAATTCAGCGTTACCGTGTTCAATGTACTCTCAACAAAAGTGATTAGGAAAGTCATGGGAAAGTCCCTCCTGCTATCTTGTCTTTTTCTTTTTAGTATATTGTTTGGTGGCTGTGATTACATTTTACAGTTCTAAATTAATCAATAAAAAAAAATATTAAGTTGAATAAGGTTCCATCATTATATGTTTTTAAGAAATTCCCAACATAATAAGGGTGTTATAAATATACCTATAATATTTCAGATTAACTAGATCGTTTTGTATCTACTTATTTTTTCAATTATTCCTATTTTTAGAACATTAATAAATAGACCTAAAAGAAAAAAAAGTTGGTACATGAGAAACAAATGTTACTAATACCCAAAAATAAATATTTATCCATTTTGGTGGAAAAAAAAATATTTAAAACTAATGTAAGAGATATTTTATTTTATCGAAGAGATTATAGGTCAACAGTTAAGCAACTTTGACTAGTGACGGTTCTGCACCACTGACCTCACCAAAACAGGGAGAACTACCAACACAAGTTGCTGAACTTCTAACTATATGTATATAAATAGATTACAAATGTAAAAAAAAATATAAATAGATACATTATAACACAAAAACATTTCTTTTTTAATCTAGAAATATGATATACATTTATAATTTGTAACATAACATTGTCACTCTTTTAATGATGACATTTAAAGGCAAAAATAAGAGTGAAAAACTAACCATATAATGAGCATAGTTAATCAAGGTTTATCCAAAAAAAAATATTATATAGACCATTTTAATGATTTATATTAATAAAAATACAATAAGCATTATATTAGCGATTGAGATGTTTAATTTGATCCCATATCCTCTTATCTTCTATACCATATAACTGTAACTTCTTCATTCGAGTTAAGAACGAAACCACATCACATATAGTCGGGACGCCTCTACCACGAGGTGTATTTACTCAACTAGTTACTCACTCAATGTAATATGAGACAACTCAACCTTTGCTTCTTAAAAAAAGGAAGACACGACCGACACCCTGGCTCGAAATTAACTGATTAATAAAGTTTATCATATTTACACCATCATGTGACAAAAATTGTAATGTCTTTTAAATGAAACGATGGTCGAAAAACAATTGCGAACTCCATTTTGATAATTATATGAGTATTAAACCAACTAATTAATTTATGAATGGCAGTAATGTTTTATGAAGACCAACATATTTCCAATATCAAATGTGCCAATGAGCGGTAACGTTGAAAATCGGGTAAAAACATAATGGTTTGTGTAGAAAAAAATCAGTGAAATCAAATAGGTTTTTTTATTCGTTAAAATATCTATGTTTTAAGTATGATACCTAGTAAACTCGCCACAATAGAAGTAAATAAATTTTATTAGATAGCAGAAAATTCATGTTTATTGCTGAGCCCAATTGAGGCAGTCGGTATATTAGGGTTAATATTGGAGTTCGGAAACAAGAGAAAATTTTCCGAATCGAATTCAAATTATTCATACTACATAAAGGAAACGAATGGGTACGGAATTTCAACTTATTTCTTTTCTTCCAATTTATTTTTCGTTATTCTGACACAATTTCCGGAGAAATTCTCACTTTTTTTTTCTAGGATAGACGAGTTAAAGGAACCGCTCATAACTTGGTGCTCCAAGGCATAAAACTGTTATTCCTTGATGAAGTGCTGAGACAGGAATAAAATAGAAATCAGCCCTGCCCCGTAGCCACTAAATTGTAATGCTTTTTCTCGATTTACATAAAAGCTTGAAAAAATATTTCTCATTTATACCTAAGCTTGAATAAAAAACTATCTGGAACAGGGTAAGATGAGATCATGCTAGATTTTCGATGCCCTCAAACACCATAGGAATTCCAAGTATAGACGTGTTATTTAGTCGTTGTACAATTTGGTAATAAAATTTAAATGAACTAAATATAAATAAACTTTGTTGACCAAAGTATAAACAGGTATAAAAAATACCAAAACAGTTAATAGAACTTTGCAAATCCTCAGTTGGGTTATATGACGAGAGAGCTGTGCACCACTCCTCCCGACGTGTAAAAATGGCAAATTTTTTTTGCGATTCAAATAAGGTTCAAGAACTTGAAATAAAGAGGTATTGTATGATGTAAAATCCAAAATATTTTCTTGAGTCTATTCTGACTATCCCAATTTGCATTTTTTTACTAACAAAAAAGCTAATGGAACGACTGGAAACCATGTAATTTACGATATAAAAAGATTTCATGATGAAATTATGAGACAGATATAAAATGAATACAGTGTTTGGGGATTAGTTAAAAGCTTATATTACATAATACTTAATAGTTAATACGGTTAAATAATATAAACGCATTACCGATTTTTTTTTACTTCCTATTATCGGCCAATTCCATCATGAATTTAGTTGATTTTAATTGTGCTCATATTTTTTTCACCATCAACCCAACCAATATTAATACGACTAATTAATATGCATTAGGCAGATTCCCGAGGCCATTCCCTTGTCGTATATAGTGAGTAAAGGCTGCCTATTAACGTGGACTTAACTAAACTTCGTTAAACCAAATCCAGAGCCAAGTTAATATATAAATCAATGTTTTCAGAACGTTACAAGATTTTTTTTCCCCTTAGCTCTTTAATTATAAGATTAAGGATGATGGAAAAATAAAGGGATATTTGGGTTGAGCGGATCCTTGTACTAGAAGTACCGGCTTGAAGGTGGTGTGAGGGAATTATAAAGTGTGGGAAGCCTCGGTAGAGGTTGATAGTGGCGGTACAGTGGTGAGAGTCCACTGGTGGCTGGGCCTAGAGTCCCTCTAGGCATGTAGTGCAGTCTTATTTAGTCGGATAGCAGTGTAGAGGCTTGTTGTTGGTGGGCTAAGCACCTTGATGTCAACCATTTTGTCTGCTTTACCAGATCTTGAGAGATGCCATCTTGCCGGTAGCAGTGGGGGTGTCATGTCCCGGAATAGAGGGTTTTGGCTATGTTTCATCGAGTCAAAGAACTTGATGTGTCTTCTTTGGACGGCTTCGGTGATGGTGGGGACTTCGAACTTTCGTGGTTGTTGGGAGCCTTCATATCACGAAAAGGGGTATGTCATAGTGCCGTGCGCAGGATTTTGTTCTGGAAGCTCTGGAGTCGAGTTATTGTGCTAGTGTGTAGGAATCGGAAGAGTGGTGTCCCAAACAGTAGAGCTGGCCTCAAGACGCTCTTACATATTAACAGTTTTAGCCGAAGGGATATAACCGGGCTTGTGATGAGATGCTGGAGAGAGTAGTAAGTTCTACGTACTCTTTTCAACTTCTTCTGCAGGTGTTTGTAGAACGTCATGTGTCTGCTTAGGTTGATGCCGAGGATGCTGTTGGAAAGTTTGCATTCAATCCCGTCTATAGTGAAGCTGGTTGGACGCTTCCGTTTTCCATGCTGGAAGGAGAAAACGATCCCTTGAGTTTTAGCCGGGTTCACCTGAATGTGGACAGCTGTAGGTGATTAACTGACTGGCGCCCTCTGCAGCCTTTAGAGCTTTCGCTGGTTTGAGGCTGGTGCAGTAGACCCCTATATCGTCCGCATATGCCTTACCTCACAATTGGAGTATGATGCTTCTACTATGTGCACGGTGTATATGTTGAAGAGTAGGGGTCCCAGCACCGACCCTTGGGGAACTCCGACGACGAAATCTCTTCTGGTGGTTGATATGGCTCCTATTTGCACAGAAAAGGTTCTGCCTGCTAGATAGGAAGTCATGATGTTCTGGAGTTGCACAGGAAATTCGTGCTCGTTCAGGCGTCGCAGGAGTGTACGATGATCTACAGAGTCGAATGCTATCGTACAGTCAAGGGAGATCATCGCAGTGACTGTTGTTTTGCATGTTCGTTGCAACGTGCCCCTGCAGTTTCACTAGATTGCAGTCCGAGCTGAGTCCTTTACTGAAGCCGGTCTGTTGAGGTGGTATAATGTCTTGAGCGTCACAGTGTCTGGTGAGATGGCCGTAGAGAATCCTCTCATATACTTTTGATAGTTGGGCCAGCAGACTGATGGGCCTGTAGTGAGCTTGCTCATATCTATTCTTGGCCGGTTTCAATAGTGGGACAACGACAGCGTGCTTCCACGTCTGGGGAAAGTAGGGTAGTTTCAGTGAAGAGTTGAGGATGTTCATATTCCCTTCCGTGGTAGCTGCTTCAGAAGGATGTTTTGGATGTTATCATCCCCTGGTGCTCTGTTGCTTCTGGTGCGATGAATGATTGCTGCAACCAGTTGGTAGGAGGTATATATAGTAGTGAGGGTAGGGGTCCGCCGGTCGGGATCATAAGACCCTGTCAGATACTTATATGAGATGGTAAGTAGTACTTAAATTCCCTAATTTATTTACAAGGATGTTTCGTTCAAAACAACAAATTTTCGTCAATGGGAACGGGAAATGACGAACAATGTATCTCTATCCTTCACAGGCAGTTTATAAAATCAATTGCCAGTAGTAATCGTTTTAATTATTAAGTTTGTTTAATTATTTAGTGTACTGGTATTAAAAACTACTATTCTTGCAAAATGCTCTTTGGATACCAACCTAAATAAGCTTTTGAATAACAGTACTGGTAGTGAATAGTTTTTTTCGCTCCTTTTGAGCTGAACTAATTTTATTGATTTCAAACTTTTTCAAAAAAAAAAAAATGTTACTTTAAAAATTTGGTTCGTTTTTTTTAAGTTTAAGTGTGACATTGCTTTCAATATGTATTGTAAGATCGGGTGCTTTAGACGAGAATTCTTATGACGCAAAAAACAACTAAAATATTTACATTGCAATATATTTGATTCATTTCTTAGATGCAACGCTTTCCTTGTCCCCTTGTATGGGTAAGATAGTTTCAACTGATTTTCTAATAACAACTTCTGCAGCAATGATACTTAATTCATTCTTCGCTCCTTTGATGATAAGTTTTTTATTTCTGTATTCATCTATCCATTTATTGAAATGTACACATTACCATGTTGTATTATGCCTCACTGTGAGGTCTGTTTTGAGAAAACGTATAGTCAAAATAGTTTACAGACTATATTAATTATATTATACTCTTATTAATAATAAAACTATTTATAAGCTACATTAAAAAATCTTAAGACGAAAGAGCAGATGAGAGTAAAATTTACAAAGATAATTAATAGAAATGAAATTTTCCTTTTTTAGGTGCAAAACTCAAAGCTGACTACAATGCCAGTCATAATGTGTTCATGTTATGTAGATTATTTGAGTAAGAATATCTTTTGTTAGACAGGAGAAACTTCTATCACAATTAAGTGATTAAAATACAATTAAATAATATTGGCTTGGTTATATTATAATATAATATTATAATATTATAAATAATATTTGATTATTTCAATACTGGGGCTATAAGAAAATATGATACTATATTTTGCTGAAATAAATTCTATTTTGAGATTACTATATACATACTTTATTAAAATACACTGAATGGTTGTTTGATTGTGAGTTATTTGTGGATAATCGAATCGCAACAAGTTTTAGGCAGAAGTAAGAGTTATTAAATACATATTTTGAGAGTTAGATGAAAATGCTGCAGTATCGACATCATTAGGTTTGTTATGTTACTGATCAAGAGTATTAATAAGTAAAAAAAAGTATACTGGATTTGAACAACATACTGTAATTAGTAAACATTACATAGAAGAAAATACTAAATCCTATATATATATATCGCATTATCATAAGAAACTGTTAACACACAGATAATTTAGGTCATGTTAAGTAGCTGAGTTATAAATTTTCAATAGTACTATTACAAAATTTACTTTAAAGGAACTGGGCTTAAATTATATGAGTTGTGGCAGTTTGGGACTTGTCCGCTAGATATCACCAGCGTCCAGCCTTTTAAAACCGATATTCAAAAAATGTTATTTTAGACAAGCCTTAACCATACTATAATATAATATATACGATAATATTTTTAAAATGAACGTTGTTATACATAATCATTTCTGAACATGAGATATATATATATTTTTTTTCAAAAAACTATAATTACAATATGACCATCTATTATTTAAAAAAAAAAGGATTATAACGATAGCATAGAAGTAAATAGAATTGATTATAACAATCGTCAGGCAAATCCTATTTGTGTCAATAAGATGTCGTATTACACTTATGAATATTTTTATACTGAAAATTTATCTGAATCATATTTTATCACTATATTTATCAAGGAAAACGGTCATATAAAAAAAGTATTTATTACAAGCAATTTACATTCAAAATTAATCCTAGGGAAGATGTGATGAGGCCAGTATGCGCGGCGCTAAGAGTATACAGTTCCGCAAGACAGATGAGTGGCAACTATGTACTGCAACTATGAGTGTGCGACACTGCTGAACAGTATTTACCACTACCTCTAAAGGTCAAAATTAAATTTCAAGAACTTTGATGCTTAATCGCTGATTAGCACTTCTTGTTAAAAATAATGAGAATTATGACGAAGGGGTATCTACAGCTGAGACACCCTGTATCTGTAATTTTTTCTTTCAAAACCTCTTTATTGATAATATATATATATACAATGACAAAAATAAATAAATAAATTTGAAATTACAGTTGTCTCCTCGTGCTGCATTCGCAGATGCATATTAAGGAGTGCATAAAATATAATACTTTCAGATTGTTGTTAATAAGCGTAACAGACAGCAGAAGACATTTATAAGTTGAAGCGACAGCCATCTAGCGGTTGAATCTAGAACAAGCTTCGGTGTATAGTTGAGTCAATCACTCACAGGTAGCAGCGCTGAGCACCGAATCTTGAATTTAAATTAAGAGAACGTTCTCAGTATGTTAACTAGTTAACTGGTAATCCCTTGAGTCATCCTTTTAACTATTTAGTCATTTATTGCAGTAATTGGCATATCAAACATTTAAATTAAAGGATAAATGAAAATATAATCCATGTTATTGAGAACAGCGTTTTAAATATGTTATAGGTCTTAAATAAGGTGTAGCGAACATATCTCACTGTTGTCATAAAAAATAATTAGTTATTTTTTTTCAAAACCCATCTATTATATTTTGATTTAAAATATTTCGAATCTGTAAGGAACTGAATCAACTAAACTTGTACCTAGTGTTTCTATATTTTCTGTAGCGATAAAGTATATGAATTTATGTTCCTAATGAATTTATCCAATGCATTTATAAAATCCAAGCATTTTATTAGAAATTAGAAGTGTTCACTCTTTTTAAAGGTTGTATACAAAAACTTATTTAAGATTCAAGAACGGTATAATGGTACCTATGTGGGAAAGCGGTTGTCATGGTTCACACCGGGTCAGTAAGGTGGTGCAACGAGTCAAAAAACTTGATGTGTAACCAATGGATGAACTAACCCACCGGCGCCACGCCAAGCGACGCGTGCTGGTCGGAATTCTATAGCCTCTCGGGAGAGTTATGACTGACCACTTTTCTCATCATAGCGCTCTGAAACTGCCGGAGACATTTAACAGTTAACAATGAGTGTAGCGCCTTATATCAGATCTGAATAAACAAAATTTTTTTTTCATATCCCCTTGTTATTAAAAAGTAATGAAATTATGGAATTCAATATAGATTCTAAATAAATGCATCTATTTACAATAAATTAATATTATATGTCCTCGCTACATTTTATAAAATTTTATACTGTGGTTTGAGATTGTTACAAAGGTATAACGTGAATTATACATTCATTGTTCCACACATGTTTAAAAGCGATAGGGCTCACCTTATAAATCATAAAACGTAAAACTACTATCAAACAAAACCTTATCCCCAACGGTCTGTTGCCATTGAAACTGGAAGGGTTGTGGAGTCAATGTGTTAAACACAACGTTACAATAAGTGTTAGGTGCTTCAAAGAGTGAAAAAACTGAAAAAACGGTGGATGAACTCACTCACCGGACAGCACAACAAGCAACGGGTGCCGGTCGGCAGTCTTTAGCCTCTGGAAAGAGATATGTCATACCACTTTTCTCATGATCCCATTATGAAATTGCTGGAGACTTTTAGATGTATTGTCAGTAAAGTGAGGATACAGCGGGACCCCGTACAGCAAAGCTTCCGGATGAATATTTATATATTACCAGGTTGAGACGCAGTGACGAGATGGGCGAAGTTAGCAAGTGGTGAAGCCGGCAAGACCTTCTTATTTTTATATTTTATTACTTAAATGGGTAGAGAAATAGAGATGTCTATCCATTTTTATACCCGGATATGCCGGCGAGTTCTCTTGCCCTCCTATAGTAAAAAATAAATAAATACCCTTATGTCCTTCCATTAAAGGGTGAAAAGCTGAAAAATAAAACACTGTCAAAAATGCTATAAGAGTTTTATTCTCAATAATAATCCAACTGGCACCCCAGCTACTATTTTGGTTTGATTACTACTAATAGGAGAATGGCTCCAACATGGGGAAGGTAGGAGATTTTATTAGGACTTGAAAATGCCAAAACTGGATAGAAAAACAAAAGCGTTGTCTCTCATTTTACCAATTGAAACACGAGACCCGAAATATTACCTACTTTTTAGTTTAGTTTTAGAACAAGCCAATCTCTTAACTAGAATGAGACAATTTTAACTCGACTCCAATATTTCCTTATTAACAAAGAACGATTTTCAAATTATACTAACTATTTCTAAATTATACGGAAAGTAGTGGTGTGATGTCTTTTTTTTTCATTTTAGTCCGAAGAGCTTCCGATTAGTGCAATGATTTATTACTGTCATGCCAATAAACCTTTATATATACATTTTATCGAGATATGTATTATTTATTTATGTTTATATACTGCATCATCCACTATATGCAAAATAGATCCATAACCTGAGTGGAGTCTAGAGCAGCTGCCACTTATGTCGATATCTTTCACTGATTGGATGGCACTACTCCACAGTAAAATATTTTACTTCCATCCTAAAATAGATTCAAACAATGTTCCCAAGATTACTTCCTGTCTCAACATTTACTTTGGTTTCTCACATTCGTGTTCTGTTCTCTAATCTGCTGATTATGATTGAAATGACTTATTGATTAACTTAAAATTTTCTGACCTCTAGAACCCATACTAGTAGAAATTGTCTTGACTTGACTTATCAAACACCCCACAAAATATTATGAGAAGCCGGAATGAAAATCTGCTAAGATAATTGGCAGATGCTAGTTACTATTGTTTGTGGTCACAGATGCCATCCAGGTTTGTACACTATGCCATTTCATCAGGAACTTCACAGAATCCATATGGTTCAGTTTCTATTTCACTGTCCAGAATTGATAATTATTCCGCAATAGGGTTAGTGTGAATGGTTTGTTCACTTGTAGCTATTAGTAAGGACTATAAAGTTAATAATCTAATGCTTCCATGATTAATATTACCAGTAAATAGAATTAAGTAATATGCCTAATATTACATTTTTTTCTATGGTGTGTAATATAGTCAAAAAATTATACAATCACTTCTCAAATATGTTTAACATTTTATTATGAAAACACACTGAATCTTGAAATTAAACTTCCCATATATATTAAATCACTAAAATAAGTGTTCCTTCTTATATAAGGCTTCGCCTGGCCTACAACAAACCATCGCCTAGGCACCCCTAGGCTTAATCCTTGGTAGACTCTCACTACCTTCCTGACTCCATCCGCCTTTCTAGGCATTCCACACCCCATATCCTTCTCATACATCCTTCAAATAGGGGTCTCCCCTTAGTGAAAGGCACTTTCCAGCCAAAAATAATTTTCCTTATTTTTCCCACATTCCTATTTTTTATAAGTTTGAGAGCTTGGGAAAAAAAAAAAAAAAAAAAAAAAAAAGCATATTTAAAAATTAATGTGATGAGATCAATAAAAAATCAGTTTTCCCCAATAATGTTTAAATAACCAGTCCTAATATATTTTTTTGATATAAATAAATAATAAAAAAAAAAATAAGATTTATTCACAAATCCAAGGTATTAAGAACTGGATCAAACAGTCAGTAACACCTACTGATTTGTTTTTGGGGTTTTCTGTTGCTAACGGACAAACTAGAATATAATAATAAGAGATTTGAATCGGAAGCTGTTTAAACTGTTCCTGTGATAGTCATTTTGTTTCTAGCCTAGAGGATGTATACGTAGTTAGTCATATATATATTACTAAAATAATAAAACATACAAAAACCGTAAAATAATAATAAAATATAGTAACTGACCTCTCGGCGTGAGGGATACCTCGCTCATGGTCCATGGCCCTTGGCGAGACAGTATCTCGTGGACGATGATTGCGAAGGAGTAAACGTCTCCCTTCTGAGTCCCTTCCACGGGAGGGCTCTGCATCCTCAGCAACTCTGGCGCCGTCCACAGCAGCCCTGTGGAAAACACCATTCCAATAAATATACACAATTAGACTAGTATCAATAATGATTTTTTTCGCTTGATTGTTTTGCTAATAAGGCATGACAGCCAGTAGGGTCAGCGATGCACTCATTTAAACGAACGTTTTTTGTTCTTTTTTTTACAGTTCTTGGAAACAGCTTTGTTGCTAAATCGATAAAAAAGTTTTATTGACTATTAAACAGTAATAAAAATATAAGTAATATAAATAAATAAAAATATTTATATGAAACTTCCTTATTGTGATAAAATTACAATCTGCCTGATTGGGCAATAAGTAATTGTGATTCATATGTTTCTCATTTTATTCCATTTATGATTCAAGTGTTCTCATTTATACTGTATTTGAAATTTTCATTATCTCGGTCATTTATACAGTATTTACAAAGAGCCCAGAAACCTCCCAAAAGCTGACAGCTGGCACCCAGTCCCTCCTGCTTGGTTGGTAGAATGTTACTTTAATGACGCGAGAACTGATCGAAGCATGCGGCTAAAAACCACATTGCCTATCAATTTTCATACATAATACCGCCCTTGGACCTAAACGTGCTCTAAAAGACTTCAAATGGCACCCAAATCCTCAATGATAATGGTTTTGTGGCTAATCGGAAACGATTGTGCTAAAATTATAATTTTGTAAATGAACGAAGTAATTAATTAATTATTTTCTGGAAATTCTGAGAATTACTTAGCATTAGAATCGTTCCATGCATCGACGATGCAAATCATTTATATAAAGTCAGTAACGGAGCTCGGCCATCAACGAAATTGGTTTTTCAAATAACCGACCTTGACGCTAACCAACATGAGCATTAATGACTGCTAATCATTGAGGTAATAATTTTTTTCCTCCTTTCCCTAAATGGGATGGTTATCCCGAACGGGGTTTCCCCATTGCTCGTGATGATATGGTTTATTGTCGCCTGTGGTGTGCTTATACCAATACACTTGGGAATCCTGCATTAGTCAAAGCACTTTGATTATCGGCAATCAAAGTTATATTTAACTAACACCATGCAAAACAACAATTTAAGACAACAATAATGTTAATTTATAACATGCAACTACTGAAACGGAACAAAAAAATTATTATTCTATATACAATTTCTTAAAGCTACTTAAATGTATAGTTATTATAGTTTAAAGAACTTTAAGCTTGATTAATTATGAATTATTTATCTCATATTTTCAGTTATAACTTATTAATATATTTATAATAACGCTATTCCACCTTATCGTTTTCAGCAATGAAACCAATTTTAAACAAATTTTCACTGCATCGTCGTCTTCCTATTTTTCTGTCCAGTAGGATGTCTTTGTTCTTCTGGATAGAACGGTATGTTCCACATAGCTTTTCCCATTCTTAAAAAAAAAAGGAAGTCATTTTAGGAAAGTTTTAATTGTCCCCATTTTCCATCAACGCTGCTACGTCTGATTCTCAAATGCTCCAGAGTTTAGTTTTACAAGAGAGTTTGGCACTGCTCTGTTCCAAGGGAGGAGCTGTGAGCAAAACATGTTCCGCAATGTCTTCGTCTCTACAATGAGGCTGTACGGACGACCTACTCTTCTAAACTTTCGGAATACCCCGAGGCCTATTAGTAACGGCGTACTCTAGTAATCTGGCCTTATCCACTTGCAATAACTTGCGCAAAAAAAATAATCTCAGCACACGATGATGAAATACAGTGACCGCCAATTACTTATACAAAGGGGAAAACATTTGTTTTGTCAACTAGTTTAGCCCAGCACCAGTGACATAGCAAATATTTTTCCAACAACCAATTATGGCAAAACATATATTTAATTGTACATATACAATTGAAAAATGACGTGAAAAGTTAAAAAGTAATAATTTAAAAAAATCCTAGTAATAGAAAATACATTGGTTCCCTTTCCATAAGTAGAAGTTCGTTGCTCGAGTAAGTAATTAAACTAAAGCAATAAATACTTTATTGTTTTTACGTCAAAGTTTAGTATTCTAGACCATGAAAAATTAGGTAACCCAATAGAACTTTAAATCTTAAATATATTTTAAATAGTACAGTCATGTAATGCTTGAAAGTCTTAGATATTTTCTTTCTACTTTATGTAATTGTTTTTATTGTTTGTGAAATTATTTTATTTTAGCAGGACACAATCAACGTATGAAGTGTGGAGTATAACTTAATATCGATTCCACGAACAACATCATACAAAAATACAAACAATGAGTACCTGGTATCTGTCCAAAAGTAGAACCCCACATCCTCTGTAATGGGGAATAGTCTTTTAAAAATAAAATAAGGTTTTAATCCAATAAAACAAAAAAAAAAAAAGATCAAACCCTATAAAAGCAAAGTAACTCAGTTTAAAGACTGGAGTTTACAAGCCGTGCCGTTAGGGCATCTCACCAAGGACTTAAGTGACACTTGATCTGTTTCTCTTCAATGCCAACTGCTTGGCAAATGTTTGCCAAGCTTTATCAAAATGATATAGCAAATAAACTTGAGTGACTTGAACTTGAATGAAGGCCATATCGAACTACAGTATCGCTTTAGGCGGAAAAAATACGCAAAATCGGATTAAAATATAAATATCGGTAAATCGATGAAGTTTAAATTTTGATAATATTATTATATGACTTTGGCATTATAGATCACATATTTTTATAGAAGTAATTTTACATAATTTGATCATCGAGTAAGGGCTATTATACATATAATTCTGCGATCAAATAGAATTCATAATCCACATTAAAATTAAAACTCTCACATTAACTTTAAGTTAAAGTTATAGAATCATCTTTCAAAAAATTATATATTAATTTTGGACAAAAGCTATTTCCACACAACTCTTTTAATAAATATAGAAATGCATATCATCGATAGAATAGAATTTCATTGTTGAAATGTAATGTTATTATCTACATACATTGAAAGCAAAATCTGAACTACCAGCTTCCATGAGCATATAAGTGAATCGTACAACAGTCCTAATGTAAATTTAGTCTAACGAACGAGATGTATCATGAAGCAAATTGTTGATGGGTTGTATATTTACCCTTTTTTTTTTAATGGCTATTATAACAGATGTATGCATGTTCATACTGACCAATATCCTGAAGTTACACAGGTGGTCTGAAAAGTTTCCGACCTCAACATGAAGATGATAATAAAATAAATAAAAGCTAAAATTAGTCAAATTAAGCTTATCCTTCATTGGTTTAAGTATCACTTAATCATTATCAATTTAGTGATCAATTTAATGATTATCAATCGTTAGGTATCACTTTTAAACATGTACTTTACTAAGCCTAATTAATAAGTCTAAGCTTTTGTTCAAATTTCTCATTTCAACCAAATGCTCCCACAGGTAATCAGTATCAGGCATCCTCAACTTTTTTATTTATAATACACATCCATACTTCCCAGAAATATTTTGTTTGTTTTTTGGGAATTTATTTCAGCGTAAAATGTTACATTCACCAACTTCCCCATTTTTAGACTATCGATGTGAGAAGCACGAGAGCAGACCCCTCCACGGAACCGGCCAGGGCCTAGGAGGCGCCCAAGCCCCACATGCTAGGTGGGGGTTATAAGACACGAGATACGATCAATGGATGTATATAAGATCCATGTAAACTACCTTAATTAAGATACCTTTGTACAATTTACCATTGTTTGCATTTCCATAAACATAGGTAAGTCCAAATCCTCTCAGGACCTTGAAATTAACATGCTCTAGAAATATCAGATTTAATATTTATAAGCATGATTCATTTTGTTATATTTATAACTTTTATATACAAGAGTGGCAGATAGAACCAGTTGGTGAGGAGGCAAAGAGTACGCCCAGCGTATCTTCTAGCGGAGTAGCCTGGAACTGTCTAACAGAAAGGCTGTTCCAAGTCATTCTGTTGCTGTGAATGGTATAATACAGTTCCAAGTATTGAGGAAGTCAGCTTCCTTGCTCACTTTCCCTGTTATATAATTCATAAAACAGTTACCTAAATATTGTATTCCCTATTATAGATACCGATTCGGCTATCTTCGCATCTCACAGACACACACACATATAAAATATCTGACACAAACAGTACACACACGCAAACATTAAATCCCATATAGAAATAACTTTGAAATCTATTCACTTACTCTTCCAGTACGAGTATGAGTCGATATCGTTCTCGAAGGAGGAGTACTGCCTGATGGACCGGAGTCCAAAGTCCGCTATCTTGAGAACGAACCTCGAGTCTACGACGCAGTTTGAAGACTTGAGGCTCCCGTGCGACCGGATATCCGAATGGTGCAGGAAGGCCATCCCCTGCAAACATTTGAACACCCTTAGCGACTATTTGACTAAGGGAAGGAGTTGGCATACATAAGACTAGTAATTTTAACTAGCACCAGTCTCTGGTATAATTACACTCTTTCCATGTCTGTTCTTCGTATGTGCATTCGTAACGAAATTTGCGAGCTATAATCTAAATTTAATATTTTTTTTATCGAAACTTAATTAATGTGGTCCTTTCTTTGGTATACCCATAATTTATTTTGTACTAATACCAACGCATTCGGTGGCTACAACGCCATTTTAATGTAGCTAATAACTAAATTAATAGCATATGAAATACAAGATAAAATATATATCAATTAAAGTGAAAAGTTTTAATTATGTGTCTCCTCTTCTACCGAAGTATGTTACACATTATTACGCATTATTTGAACTGTTCAATTTAATTATTATTAATTTAAACTTTTATTCCCTACTCTTTCAGTTTTTTTTTTCTTAGCTCTCTAATTATATACCTGCTTGAAGGTGGTGTGAGGGAATTAAGGAGTGTAGGAAGCCTCGGTAGAGGTTGATAGTTGCGGTACAGTGGTGAGAGTCCACTGGTGGCTGGGCCTTTTCAATTTATAAAATCCTAGTACTAGTTTATACACTATATTTATATTTATAAATACTAGTTTATAAAATCCTTGCGAATAGTGGCATAGATACCAAAAGCTCTTGTATTACAATAAAATAAATTGTAAGTGAATCAGAGAGAAGTGTATATTTATTAATATGAATAGCCCATAACTATCATCCAAACATATCATTGGCAACTATTTTCTTAATTATATTTTGTTAGTTGTTGCTTGTATCATAAAAGAGTATTTATTTCTACTTGCAAATCTAGTACTGACAAAAAAAATATATAAAGTAGTTTTAAACCTATAAATCGAAAAGTTTAATAAGATTTCAAGTAAGTATAAAATAGTAGCAATCCAGTAACGTTTGCGTTTATTTCAATGTGCATTAAGTCAAAAAGCTTATGATCAACCAATATGAAGTCAGTTTGGCTTTTTAGTTACGTCTTGCTTAAAGGAGTGCTATATGCCTTCTGACTGTCCAGGACAAGGTAGATATCAGTTCAATATTATTTTTGAAATCATCCAAAAGAGGATATGCATCGAGATAATGAAGGGTGGAGTATCACTTGAATGATGACGTTTATAACACAGGTCCAATAATTGGCCAATTTAAAGAAAGTAGCTATGCTTGAAAACAGTCAATAATGATGGAAAATCTGATTTTTTAATTAATTTTTATCATTGTAAATACAAAGTCAGAACAAAAAAGTAGCGCTTTGTTAAATACACTATTCAAAAAAGGAATATTCACATCAATAAACATAAATATAAATGTCAGAATTGTATATGTATCTAGTATTCAATTTAAAAATTCTTGCATTTGAGGAAGCAAGTAGAATAATATAGGCATTAAAATTTGACTTTCCTGCTCACCTTGACTATGTCGTGCATCAAACTGTATCTGAACATCCAGTCCAGTTTGATTTGCTCGTTCTCCAGTATGTCTTGGAGAGAACCTTTGGGGCAGTACTCGGTGAGAAGGCAGCAATGAGGGGGGTCTATGCAGGCCCCGTAGAACCTAACTAAGTGGTCGTGGTGCAGATCCTTCATCTGGAAACCCCATAAATATATTAAACATAAAAAATATATTAGGTAATGAGTGATGTTTCATAGTGAATAGTTCAGTAATAAACTGCACTATTCCCATAGTAAGCAGCAATAGAACAATGAAAAAAATCGTCAATATTAGGAAAAAGAAGCAAGCAGAAAGTATTTATACCCAACACAGACTATTTCAATGGACACGTCCCTGTGATACCTTACCATAGGTCTACTGTATCTTGTTACAAATAACTGACGTTTGAGGAACAATATTTGAAAGGAGAAAATGTAATACACTTAAAGTTTCAGAGACTCTTTTGTTTTTTTATCTCTTATATGCATTGAAAATTGAATGTTTTACGTACAATTACTATAAGATAATAATTACTAGCTATAATATAAAATCCTATTAGTTTGACTTACTTTGATTAGTAAAGTAATCTGAAAACTGAGATATCCTCAGGGACAAGAAGATTCCGGGTTCGAGCCATGGCCCGGTCAGAATCTTTTTCTTTACTCTAATGATTATACACCAGTGAAATAAGCACCATAACTAACATTACGTGATTAATGTTACCTGACATTAATATGTAAGTCCTTTAAAATTGTTTGAAGAGACATATATATGGTTTATGGAATATCTTCAAAGTATATATATATGCACAAAGAATTAATTTACATTATTTGGCATTACCTTTCAAGTAAATATAGAATATTTTTCGGAAATTAAAACGAACAGTTATTTATTTTAAAATAACACTATTAATTAATCTTAATAGAACATAAAAACAGGTGAAGCATTAAATAAATTTCAATCTTTTCATTCTAATTTTTATCGAAAATTCAGAGCCAAATTTGGTATTCTATATCACCCCATCAGCTGGAGATTAGTATAGCCGCCATGATCCGCCATCGGTTGCACCAATACTCAATCTCATCAAGGTGTTTTTTTAAACTTATTGTTTAGATGTAAGCACACTCAAAATATTATAATTACAATTGTCTTTTAAATATAAATTTAATATTGATTGTCACTTGCCTTACAAGACTCTTGGTCTATTATCAGCGATACTAATAAAATGCCAACAGCTTAAGGGATTTTCAATGAAAATATTTGTGTAGTTAGTCAAGTAACGTAATAGTAATCCCTGATGTAAGATACTCCTCAACAAGCATTGATCTCTTAAAATTTATTTCTAGCCCTGTTAGAAAAATCAGAAAAAGTAACCGTGTATAAAATAGACAAATCCTTTAGAGCCCAAAGTATCTAAGAGATATTGTATCCTAAATCTTCTCAATCCCACATGCCTAAATAGAGAAAAATATTTATTTTATATTAACAGAAAAAAGTTAAACAACTGTAAAATATACTTCAGAATTTATAGAAATATGTCGTATTGATAACATTAATTATAAGTATCTGAAATGATCCAAAAGTGGTCCAAACAGTGTTTCGTTTTCAACATATTTATTTTTTGAACGGAGTTAAATTTATTGTTAATGAACTGAAATGAAAGCTATCTTTCTGAAGTGATATTAATGCAGGTAATTTAAATAAAAGACTAACTTATATTACAGTCCCTGTTACTATGTTATATGTTTATGTACATACATACACTCTTTGGAACAGACAGGTTTGGAATAAACGGTGAGAGCTTCCCAGCTAGAAATATAATTTGTAATTTGAAATGGCAGCATGTCGTGCCTCAAGTGCTTGAAGTATGTATGCATATTGTGGATAGACAAAAGGGCTGTATTTTGTTTCACCGATTGAAACCCACATCCATACTAGATACACCCATATTCTAGATATACATCCATATAGACCCAATGAAGAAAATGCGGAGATCAACAAAGTACAAGCATATTGCTCCGAACGAAAAAAAAATTATAACTCATAGTTAAGTTTTTTTTACTTCAAAGTTTAGATAGGGTACATGCAAAGGCAAAGGGAAGAAAATAAGGTGGCAGTCACTTCCCTGCTCTTTGTGGTCAGAAATTAAACTTTAAAGTGGACTTAACGCTTCAACAGGAGCCACTTTTAATGAAAAGTTTATCCTAGCGTTAGCTGGAACAGACTCAAGCTAACAGGAATCATAAATTAAATTATTTATTTTTGGAGAGTGGAAAAAAATTCTAAACTTTTATTTTTTTGTCAGACTATTCTCCTGAACATAATTCCGTAAAAATGATCCGATAATTCATTTATTATCAATATACATATGATAAGGTGATATCTCAAAGATTATTTTTGAGTACTATATCAATTAATTATTAATATTAATTAATTGATTTTAGCAGGAGGGAAAAATACTAGATAACTATTCAGAAGTCTGTTTCACATTACATTTATATTATATTTAATTATAGATAACTTTTATGGTTTTGCTGTTTCTCCTAAAACCTTATACTTTAATGTTTTTACCGATGATGTATGTCAGTCAGTCTTTTCCGGGTTGCAACCTGTGCTAAATAATTGCATTTCACGCGGATTTTCAATAGGAGCTTTGAAATATTCACGATACACGAGTAAGTATAATCAATTTGTGTAAAAAAAAAAATTATACTCATTATATTGAGTAAGTTATTAAATTGATGATGTTGAGTAGCGTTAATAGTATATCACATAGCAATAGAATAGGAGACACAATTTAAATTTTGTTTTTAAAGTTGTATGTCCTTTTTTGGATCATTTTATTTAGAATTAATATAAGGATTTTTATTTTGATACAGCGCAAAATGAACTGTAAGTAGATCAGGGAGAGGTGTACGTACATTAATTATTCATTTTTGACTCTCGATTAATGATATGTATTAAGTGTCAGGGTTTTAGAAAAACATAAAATCACAACCGCAACACTTAAACGATTGATCTATCCCTCTTGATTTAATTTTTAACACATCAAGTATAAAATTGATCTGGGAATGGCCTACCATGAATCCATATTGCACATAAGTTATTTTACTAAAACAAAAATTTATTTATATTTAAGTCCGAGTAATAATCGTTCCATTTATACGCTAAAAAAATTCTACACTGTTGCTGGTTCCAATAAATCATTTTCTATACATGCGGTACAGTTGAGAGAATTTCCTCATTCCATATTCTCTTTAATAAAAGTACTATATCACACGACGCCACAAAAGGATATTAAAAACTACTATTCCATACTAGATTAACTAGGGAAAACGTCCAGTTGATTTGTATCTCCAATATTCCATCGGTGATAAATCAATGTTCCGATCGTATTTTTACTGGCCCGGCACCTGATGAAAAACGAGGGAACATACGACCTCATTAAGCACTTATCCGTGTTACATGATACTTTTAAGCATGCGTACATTATCAAACACTACAGCCCACAAACAATGAAATTGAAAATATCGTCAAAATACTCTATACACTCAGACAATACACAGTCTGCTCATTTATATTAGATTAATTAAAATTATTTCGAATGTGTTTTGCCGGTTTTAAAAAATCTCAAACCTAAATCCATTCAGGAAATCATTTTTAGGCCTCGTTCATACATATTTCTAGATTTATGCTGAAATCGTCTGGATAAGAGTTAACTGTCTCCGCAAGTATTTTTGGGTGTCCTCTTGAAGTCGTACATACACGGCATTTGCCCTCTCGAAAATAATAAGTTGTGATCTCAGTAAGTTAGATTTTAGTGTTTATTTCAGAGAAGTTGTATGACATCAGAAGTGGCAAAGTGTCCTTAAATGTTCATTTTCTTGGCCCCTAAACATTATTCTAGCCAATAATTACTGCATAGGAGATTAAACTATTGTTCCAAAGTAAGTGAATTAATTTTACATTATACTGCCCGAATTTCTTACTTTTGCGTCGTTTAATGCCACGTTACGAAATTACTCCTCAAACTAGCACGCGTACACAACATGAAAAATTATTATTAAATATTACAAACTAAAACAGCATCAGTATCAAACAGTAAATAACAAGAAGTAATTTTCATTCACTTACCCTTTTCAGCTCCAGGAGGAGAGCCCTGTGCAAATCAATTCTACTTTTGTTGATAGTCTTGATAGCGACTTTGTTCCCCTGTAAAATATATAATATTGAATAAGTATTACAGGATTATCACTGTTTTACAATTTTTTGCTTAAATTATGTTATTTTCTCATAAGTACGTTACTTAAACCTACGAAAGAATACAATAAGGAGGAGACTACTCATCCAGCTCCTTTTCAGTATTATTTCTGTTGTATCATTTGACATGATCACTAAATCATCTTGAGCATGTTTGCTAAGCTAGAAAATAAATTCCTCAATTAAGAAATAAAGCTTATTCTGAAATTAAACATTATCATGTAAAATGATTTCTTTAGTTGGATACTTTCTTTAATGTGATTTAACAGCATTCTTTTGTAGCTGCAAATATGTAATAATGAAAAATTCTTTTATGATCAAAGTGTAATGAAACATTTTCTTCTTTGGTGGTTTCCATATTATTTACATTTCATTTTTTTAAAACTCTCGTTTTTTTGTACAGGTATCTATCGTCCCTTTAATTTTTCATTTCTTCCGAGTGCGTATAAATTAGCATAGCTACTTGGTGCAACATAAAGCTACAGAAATATTTTAAGATGTTTGGCTAGTATACGAAAATATAACATCTATAAAGTTTTTAATAAAACTCTAATTTTCAATTATCATTATAATAATGATAATGATAATGATAATCGTTTATAATTAAAAGAAGCTGTGAAGAAGAGTTCAAAGACTTCCGAAATTCTTTACTTTGGTATTCTACAGCATTAGTTTTATTAAAAGTCTTAACGTGGCATTTCATTTCGTAGTGATACAATTTAGCAGTCACTACATGTTTCGATGTTTTACATTGATAATAAACATATTTTTAATACACTATTTATTACTTATCGTCCCCATTATGTTTAATTAACGAATGTGAATATCGCTACATTTCAGAAGAGAGTTTTACGTTTTTGTTTTAACTTCCCCATTGTGAATAATTTTTTTATCTCTGGGCATTTTTACTTCTCTGAGCCTTATATATGTGTTTGTACAATTTTATTTTGCAAAAATTATTCTGGTAAATAATTAAAATTAATTAAAAATATTCGATATTTGTAGGATTTTTCACATTCGCTACTTAAACGTGGGGCTACAGTCTACTGCAAACAACAAAAACTAAATCCAGTCATAATAGATATCAGAATATTATTTTTGAATATAATTTCGCATACATGCCGCTTTGCTGTTTGGGTGGTCAACCCTCTTTCAAGCTTGTTATCTAAGTTACCGAACTTGGAGCTGCTCCTTACCCCCCTACCCCTAACGATATCATCTGTATTCATGAGCAAAATTAATGGGCTGAGTAGGGAGCCATGCGAAACATAAAATCCTCAAAGAAGAACTTTTAGTGGCACGTGCATGTGAACCAATTGCCTCAGATTTTCTTATGTTTATGCATCTTACAAACCATCAAAATGATCCAAAAAACACGACTAAAAATTTATACATATGACATGAAAAATAATTTAATCAGTGTTGACCTAGCTAAACATTTTTTAAAAATTTTTTTCATCAATTTAAACATTAGATAGAGAAGTATTCTATTTTCTAAGTATTTTGTAATACTGGTTTATAAAAAACCACAAACTGTCTGGGGTGTATATATAAACTTTATTTATCAATTCACATTAATTAACCATAGTTAATGAGCTGAAAATATGATAATATTCGCATACTAATAACTGATAATATTCGTCTTCTGACCTGCCTGACATGAAGACAGAAGACATGCAGATATGCCTCACCTATATTGTTGATATTAAGATTGAAGATACCTAATTGTTATTAATAGAGAAGATCTCTGTTGCAACATCTCACCAGTCGTTAACGGACGTTCCCAGGTAAGTCCGAAGTAGATAGTCCTTCTAGTAGTTGGTTTGATGATCTGTGCACTTTGTTGCGAAAGTTACTGTATAATGTTCCAAAGCGGTGAGGAACGTAAGGAGTATTTAGGTCAGTGTGAGTTTGATATCGTGTGTAAAAACGTGCACCTGTGATAAGTTGTGTACGTGTACCTTTAAAAATCATTTTTCAAGCTTTTATCACAGTGTAAGACTAAGGTATGAATTTGTTGAAGAATGTAGGATTCAAACACCGTATCTTCCAATAGATTGCACTAATTTAAATACCGCAGCTATTTATTAGAGTATGTAGACAAAATAACATGTTTTGCATTGATTTTAAAGCAATCTCTCTCCTCTGAGGCAAGGAAACAAATATATTTAGCTACGGTTGTTTACCACAAGCGAAGAAGCTTACACAGCAATATTTCAAAGTTGTTTACGAACCAGTTGCCAGGTGATATTTTGAATAACCGATGGGCAACTATACGTCATCGGCTGTCAATTCTTGACTCTTTACAGGATACTGACATTTGTCACACGTATTCTTGAAAAATTGGTCCAATTACACGTAAGGTAGTCCTTTCAAGTATTTGGTTTGGGGTGGATATTAAGAGAATTATTTTATTTAAAAATAAACTATAAATAAATACTCGTAATGTTGTCATCTGATTTATTTGTTGAACCGCGTGATAGCGTTGATACCTTGTTTTAAGAAATTATAAAGGTTGCAGTTGATTAAATTCAATAACTTCCCTAATTATACGTCTTAATATGATATTTAATTCATTGGACCCTAAATACACGTGAGTGTTGTTTGTTGAAAGGAGTTCACCTTTTATTTCCTAACCGTACTGGAGGAAGTAAAATATCATTCCTATATGCTTTAAATTAGGAATATCTTTTGTGGAACAAATTTCATCGATGAATTTTTTCACTACGTAATGGCTTATGTGTTTTTACATTTTCTAATGAATAATTATAAATAAGCAAAGATTATCATTTGAAAGCATAAACAAAAAAAAAAATTCAGTATCGACTATGGTTGAGTATACAAAGAGCGACCTGACGAAATAGGAACTTGCGAGATGGGTGCTATTCTAAATGTAGGTAGTAAAGTAAAAATATGAGTATATTTGAGAAGTATTGAGAATTATAATTATACTAAAAAACATCACGCAATGAGCATATGAAGATAGGTATGATCATGGAAAATATGTCAAACGGTAATACTTATCAACTATCTAACAGTACTTGTGAACTATTTTACATGGTGTTTACCGTGGTGCTTTGAATAGAATAATTTTAACTGTGAACTATTAGAATGGCCCTTAGCAAAAGAAAGTTTTCCAAAAGCAAAATTTTGCTGCTCTCACCACTCAATCCAATTTCAGTCAGGAAAAAGAACCAAGTGTTTGAAATTTTAGCTCAATTGGATAACTGTTGAGGGGCCCTCAAACGCCTTGAATTTGGATCATTTTAGAAAGCAGCATACCCTTTTCTATCTCGATGGTTCTTTCTTCTAAACTTTATGTGTAATCATTTAGAAAGCTCCAAAAATTTATCAAAAACGTTCTGATTCAAATTTACCCCCAAAAAAATTTATGTTTATTTAATAAATTGCACGTCTCTAAGAGAAAATAATTTTTATGGAATAAAAACCATAATTTGAAGAACGTAGAAAATCATTTGAAAAACAACTGATAGACGTAGCTTATTTATAGAATAATATTCGTGTATTAATAACATAACCAACATCCTCCACCCACCGATGTACCACTTTAAGAAGCTTGCAACAGTTAACAGTTCACTTGGTCTTGAACATGACTTCGATATGACTTTGGATAGAACAGGATAGTGATCCATGTTTAACCAACCATAACAGCCGTATGTTGAATTTTACAATGAAACTGATTTTAATCAAATATAAAGCATAGATGGTTAGCGTAACAGCCTTATAATACGAAAGCACAACGCATCAACAAAATTTAATATATATTTAGTTCTTTATTGTAAAATTACAAATTGATCAACCAGCATTAATTATTAAGAGTTGGGAGCTAATTCATTCATACCTTATGCACGGTTGAACTTACTCAATTTAAGCAACAAATAAAACCAACTGAAATGAAGTAGAGGCAATTACATAAATTGTTCCAGCTCCTAGACCTAGCCAACTAATCCCGCACGACCATAGAGCATTGAAGGGGAGGAACACACGAGGCGCCTGCATCTCTACTGTTACAGGCAATAGCACTCAGGATCACCGAAGTCTAGTGCATCGATTCACAGCCAGGGTGTGCGTGACAACTAATTTATAACTTTTCTCTTAGCAGCAAAAAGTTTTCTGTACGTGAAATGACGTGGTGAAATCGTAATTGAAAAATTGATGCACCACATCTGTTATAGTAAGTGAATCTCACTAAATTTATAAATTTGAGAGCGTGGCATATGTAGGAGGTACGTCTCTTATCCTCCCTAATATATTAACAATTAAATACTTATTTTATTTTTCAGGGCATATATAGTATATGATTTCGTTACTACATGGCTTACAGTGTTTGATAGTCATAAATATTTTAATGATAAAATTAAAAATTAGCCTAAATTCGGGGAACATATACTGAAGGATCAGTTAAAACAATTTGTTCATTGTGTTATATGACATTCTTAAATAGCAAGGGGAATATATCTGGTCAGGAGCCTTGACTCTTTTAGAACAATATTTTTATGATGACGAAGGGGTCTGTGCTTCAAAATTTCTGTTGGTTCAGGCAAAACAGAGTTATTCAGGGATTCGCCAAAGAAACACGTACCCTCTAGGTACAAGTTAGATTTTATTCTAGAGAGTATTTTGGTCCTCAGAAGCATTTAATTCGTGCGTTTAATACTCACTTACTAGTTTTAATAATATAATTTTATTTAATAGTTACCACAGATCTAAAATTAGCTCGAATACTAAGGCATGGGAATTCATTTTACATGGCCTAAATTTTTTATAGTAGTACGGTTTAATTTAATTTTGTAAATTACTCTTCATATAGTACAAGTTATAAACTATCTGAATGGAATGTAAATCTCAATCATAAAGTACATACAAAAAAAAATTATATCATATCTTGCCGGTATTTTGACTAACGGAGTTAAATGTTTATTTTTTTAAATTTAAAACTGAGTGTCATGCTCTCTTTATCGTTATTTTACACACGAATTAATGTGAAGATAAGTAGGGTGAAATCAATCTGTACAGGATTTAAGATTTACCAGATTAACTAGCACTATTTGCTTTACGTGATAGACCTTCAATGCAATGCCGTTCCTTTGCCTGGGAACGATGTTGCCCAGGGATAATTACAATGTTGGTCATAGGTAAGCCTTTGCTCTATGTAGTAACCCTCTCTGAAAGTAAATCAAACTGTGGTATGATGTAGTTAGTTGAAGTTGAGGTTTCACTCGTGGATATAATCCTCTTATTATCTTTGATAAATTAATTAATAAATATTTCATAATTCTGGATGAAATTTTATCATTTTTCTGAGTTCTTAAATAACATTACTGATTATACTTTCACTCTCTTTCCAACTCTCTAGTCATCGCTACATGAAGTGGTTGATGCAAAGCAGAAAGAGTAAAGTGGAGGGGGCACCCGAATGTTCAGGCACTTCTTCTACTAGCTTTCTGGGGAAATTGCCGTAAAAGGGGACTCCCGAGCAGAATGAGTATGTATATATATTTGTAAATGTTGGTATAACTATGAATTGTACACAATTATGAGTGAATTGTTTCTCCCCTATTAATAATACTGAACAAGCTATTGCAATTTTTCTAGGTAACGATCTATAAAGAGTTAATACTTGAAATGATGCAATCCAGGTGGTTTCATGCACTCCATCATAAACTTGTATAAGATAAGGGAAAACGCTCAAACCATAAAAAACAAATTACTTTTCATGGTATTTAACAAGCGACATCTGCACTTATTCACGATTTAAAGCATTTCAAGAACTCTGGACACTATTATGTCGTATGATAACATCAAAATCGTCCTTAATCCTCATAACTGTTATAATCAATGTTAATACTTTTGAATGTCACGACAATAAACTCTTGGATTCTCTCCCAATTTATCTTTTTTATTGGCATACCCTCGTTAGTCCACGTTTCGCCTAATCAGGCATCGTTAAATTGTATTTGATATTATCTTTTTAATTTTTGATAATCCATTATTTTTAACATATATAAATACTAGCATACAAGTGTCAACATTATAATCATAAAGAATAACAACAAATATATATTTTTCTAAATTTTATATCTTCTGTATTGTGATAAAATTACAATCTGACTTATTAGGCAATAAGTAAAACAATAAACTTTAACTTAATATTAACCTTGTTTGGTCTATTCACCGTAAAGCATTACCATCACATATATACTACCAAAAAACTGGTATTTCAACAAAAACAATAGTATCATTATTTCATTGTATAAATATTTTGAATTATTTATTATCAGGGGCCATCTTATAAGAAGTATATGAAAAGATATGTAATTTTCATATTCGGTCTTCTAAATGAATATGTAATACGTATACTCTGCCAAAGATTCAAATCTACAGTAATCTGTCTCAGTGATGAGAAATGAGAAATGAAAATTGCGTCCCTATGCCCGGCATATTCTGAGCTCAAAGCTAATGAAAGTTAGGCAAATTAATCAATTAGCGGCAGGAGTTACTTTACAAAGAGACACTGCCGGTTGGTGACAATGGAACAGGAGCAATGGTTTTGGTTTCGATACTACTGAAGGCTTAGATGACCTGCAATGAGAACAAAGGTGAGCTTAAACCTGAGCATCAAGTTTGGTTTGCTTTATGGATGAAGTCAAAGTCGCACTGGGGTATATATCGCGTCCTGAAAATTTATTCCAAAACATTTGTTCAATTAATCGTATCTAGTTTTATAAAAAAAGATACTGTGGTAAATAATACATCGTGTAATATAATATTAATTGGTCTTATGGAAATTTATTTAGACTGGAAGCTGACATTATCAAAATGGCTGGTTGACAAACGGAAAGTCTCCGTCTCGTTACTTTCCCACTCCTCTTCATCATTCGCCAGCAAATTGTTGCCGTACTAAGTTGTATTTCTTCTGTTCCTTAAATTACCCAGAGTTGCCTGGAGTTCAAACTGCCGTATGAACTATTCAAATCACCAGATAACTCAAAACAAGTCCTTAAGATTAGGAACTGATCTCCTTCGGTACGACAAAATCCTTTCGTACATCCAAAATAGAGTCAATCTTTTTTTAAGTTCTTGTTAAAAAAGTGTAAATTAACACACCTGCAGTAGCTCCACGGAGACAATAAAGGTTTAATAACTACAAAAAGTACGAACTAAATACGATTTTATAAACAAGCCATGTTGCTGCACCATTTATATAGTTAGTAATCCTGGGCCGATTTGAATATTATTTCCTCTTTTGGGCGTGGGAACATAAATAAATGTCTTAATGCTCAACATGATTTAATGGAAGTATGTTCAAGCTAAAATAATCAGTGGTTTTGTTTTTCACAATAATTTAAGATATGAAAAAATAAAAATTATACCTTTCATAATTTATAATTAGCGTTCAAACATGAAATACATCTTCGCCATCACCAATACTATACAAATCAACCATGTATGCAGTCATATATATGCAATATGCTCTTCATTAGGTTCTGAAAAGGATCCCCCCCCCCACTCACCCACTTAGACATCTCAAGATGTACCAATCTATATATGCTGCTATACATAAGCACAATACTGTTCTTGAGGTTCAGACCATGCAAGATTATGTACATCAACACAAAAACTTTGATATTTTCCATGTTCGAAAGAGTATTTGATCACTAGCCAACATTAAGAGGGTCGAAAAGCTGCCATTAGACCCCACCTTTTCACGCACACTCTATTTCTTTTCACCTTTTCTTGGAGCAAATGGACCCCCCTTCCTTTCGAATTGTATATTCCTTCCGACCTACTGGGAGATTTGAATTTGGTAGCAGGAAGTCATGTAAAAGCCGAAAAAAAACATTGTCAACGTCTTTTTTTTCTTTCACATTTTTACGTTTGTACAATTAGCACAAATAACGAGCACACGTGATTTTGAGATATTTACCCAACAAACTATTAGAATTACTAATGGACTTATAAGAGCTATAAAAATATTTGCAGAATTAATTTTCCATATCCCACTGAAATCTTAGTTTAGAAAGAGGCCATCAAATACAAAGAACTTTATAACAATTGCCCATATTTTATATACACTGACCTCCTAATGTTTTAAGCAGCGATACTAATGATTTCCATTGAAACCGAAATATGGTGCGAACGAAACAATCATAGGAAAAAAGTTTCGTTGTGAAACACGTTGTTCTAGAAGATAGGCGAATATTAAGTAAGTTTAGAATACATTTTGTACTTAATTAAATAACTTCAGAAACACACAATCTTCATCTCAATGCATTTATTTATTATGCTTGGAGCTTGTCTTCTTAACTTAAGACCCGGCAATGACAATAAACACCAGATTGTTGATGGAAACAAACAATTATATTCTGAAATATTGAATAGTATCACACCTTTATTTTTAACCTGGTAAAATAGAATAATTGCATTATCTTTTTTTCGGGATATAGTGCATCAACAAGGTGTGTGTATAAAATATAATCAGTAAGATTGGTTTTAATTTTACGAATATTTGAAAATAAGAAAAATTAAACATTTCAAATTTGAAAACTGATTATTCTAAATTAAGTTCTATTACAATCGCCATTATCGATAACACATACACTAAAAGATAATAGACTTGATGACAACTACTCTGTAGGTTGGTCATAGGATTGAACAGTTCCTAGACAATGCCTCATTAGTAAATTCTCTCTCTCTCTCTCTCTCTCTCTCTCTCTCTCTCTCTCTCTCTCTCTCTCTCTCTCTCTCTCTCTCTCTCTCTCTCTCTCTCTCTCTCTCTCTCTCTCTCTCTCTCTCTCTCTCTCTCTCTCTCTCTCTCTCTCTCTCTCTCTCTCTCTCCTCACTTAAGATGTGCAATCTTGAGAAGTTAGCCATTTTCAAGACGCTCTAGTAGTTTTGAAGCATCAGAATCCATTAACCAGTTTTTCAATCAATTATAAGTATTGTTTAAGACCAGTAATGTTAATTTTCTTTTACTCACATAAATCATTATTAATATGCATACGCGTAGAAGTAGTTATCAAACGGCATGTACAAATTGACACTATTCAAAGACCACATATCTAGTACTAATGACCCCTTTCTGTCAAAGGAAATATCATGCTACAAAATCGAATGTATTCAATTCCGGTTTCTGTATTTTGAGAGAAAATTTAGGAAAACATAAAGATACGAAAATAATCACAGGTAGCAAGAACATGAACAGAAAGAGGGGAGAAAAAAATAAGTGAATTATTAACTGCGATTAGAAAGCAACTAAACCAGATTAGTTTTATTATTAATTTATGTTTTAATCTTGAAATTTATTGACTATGCTGTTTTCAGATTTTTTTTTTTGATTTATGCAACACTCAATAAATATATCAGGTGTGTTTTCTGAGTTCTCCAAGTCCGATTACTATTTGTATACATCATCGTTTTTTGTATGTGCGGTCATAAAAAATGACAATTATTAACGAATACAGACTTTGTCCCAGCCACTTTATAATGACATTTAAAATTTCAAGAAAATATTGGGGTAAAAAATAAATAGAAGACAGATAGGGCATTAATTTATTTTCCCCAGCACACCAACGACCGAATATTATCATTATTTTTTTTATATACAATCCTTTATTGTGCTAAAATTACAATCTGCCTTGCTAGGTAATAAGTAATTAAGATATACTATCATTCACTATCATATAATATCATTCATACCTTATACGTACTCGCTTCGGCGGTACATATACTAAAATTATCATTATTAGCAACATTTAAATGATAATGATTAAGGAGTTCGAACGGTAACAATAAACTAGGATATCCAAAAAATAAAGATTATAGGGAGTTCTCACGCAACAGGGTGGATTCTTGGAAAGACTCTTGTTATTTTAGATTTTACATTTCTTACAAAAATATAATTTATATAGAAGCAAATGAAAAGGTTTACAGTATAAGAGTGGTTAGGCCAAAATCCGTAAAAGCATTCTCAATCCACAAGACCATAGGAAACCTTTCAGAGAACAGTTTCGTTTGTGAACAACTGATACAAAACAAATCTTACTAAAAATTACCTTTGTCGTAAAATAATAAAGTTTCATATGGCTCATTATAAAATTTAACCATTATATACATTCGCAGCTTACTCCTTATGCTGTTAGGGAAATTCAATTACACTTGTTGTATTTTTAGATAATACACCTCTGAGCATGTTTCGCTATGAGCTCTTTTTATTAGTTGTTACTAATATTATAAATTCAAAGATAATGATTAATATTCATTTTAAGAGCTCACCCTGTGAATAGCGGTGGGGACGAAAACTTGGCCTCTGCCTTCGCCAAACAGGCTTACTCCATCTTCAGAAAATACTGTCTGAAATAAACAAAAAAATCTAGTTAATAAACGTTATTTTTAAGCAAAAAACATAATTATTATAGGAACTATTTGCTAAAAATAGTTATGAGCAAATTTGTTGCTTCCATAAATTTGAAGTTTTTTATATAATACTTCAATAACATGGTCCTTTTTTTTATTACTATATACATAAAATACAAATTAATTGTATATAAACAAATAGCACTATACCGAAATGGTTAATGAACCATCATGGCTTATTTTAGTTCTAAATCAAACTTATCATGAATAATTTTAGTTACTATCTATTAAAAACTAGTATTCATACATAATGCTTAAAATAAATTACAAATGTAAATAAAGTGAAAAAGCTCATTTTCTTTATGCATGTCCAGCTAATAAACTGGGATAAGAGCTGTGTGTTTTTAGGCCGAAATCACTTTATAGAATTAGATTTTTAGAATTCCTAGTTATGGGTCATGTATTGTTTTAATATTTGATTGATCTTAAATCTTTACGTTATATTACTATAATAATAATATCAGTTTCTCCTTTTTTTCAGGTGAAGTGGTCCGGTTTCAGATCACATTTATTTTCATGGTAAACGTTTTTTTTTTCATAATTGCATTAGGTCTCCCTGCAATACAAAGTTTAATTTCAAAATTATTTTTGATGGAGATCGCATTTTATTTTTATGCCACGGATTACGTATTATTCTCTATAGCTAGTACAAAATAAAATGAGAGGCATTGATTAAACGAAACTTGGCTTTACCTAACTGCATTATTATTGTTTTTATGTGTTTGTTATTAATATTATTTGTTTATTATTTTAATACATCACAGCATCCATTCGCGCTAAGCTCTCTTCCTCCTTGCGATAATTTCTATATTTAGAGAGGGAGAGAGAGAGCATAATAATACTTTATTTACGGTTTAATTTACAATTCAATTGAATTACTTATTTTATTTATATGATACGGCTGTTCTTTTCAAATTGTTGTACACCACTTTGATAAAATAATACAAAATCCTTAAGGGAGAATTTCATTTAATAAGGCAAACCTTATTAGGGTCTGGATAGTTTAGAAGGATAGCAGAATAATTGAGTCTTTCAGAACTCGAAGATTTTTTTCACAACCCTCACAATTTGATTACGTTAGCACTGCCATTAGTATAATGACTTCTTCGATACAAATTAAAATGTACACTTCTTAATTATAATGAGTATCCAGGATAGAAGCGGAATCATCAAGAACCACTGTGCGAGGTCAGTTCATCAAGCCAGCATCTTTGGCCTGTTCTCAGTGGGGGAGGGGGCGGGCTTTCAACGGGCAATTCACTTTAAACTGGGCAATTTGTACAAAAGGCCTGGCGTGCTTGTTAACTTCTAAGGGTTGCCGCTTTCCCTTATTAGAAGTCTCACATTTCGCCGTGGCCACAAGGATCAACTTTAAAACCTCTACATGAAAACACAACCTCCACTTTAATTCTGAGTAGCACCCAGCAAGTCTCTTTAAATAATGAAATTCACGTTATTTTATGTTATTAGACGTTCGTTTTTATCGATTCCTTAGTAAAGCTTATATGGTGATTGTTGTTTTATTTTTGTTTGTCATCAACAACTTCCATCGGTGGGCTTCCTAAATAAGCTCCAGTGTACATACAACTACGTTGATGACATAATAGTTCTTTGGGTAGCAAATTGGCACCCTAGCACAACCTCACCTTTTAATAATGACGCTGGAAATTTATTGAATGGAACACAATTAATTTTTCATTAACAAAAATTAATTGCTAGTGATATTGAAAATACCTTCGTAATAGAATATAATAAATCAAAGAAACAATTTGGGAATATCTTATGGTGCAATTCAAGACGCTTCTTTGAAGAATTTGTTGTGTGTGGTTCAACATATATTCCAAAAAAAACAACCTTACTATATAATATAATGAAAAACAAAAATACCATTGTCATTCCTTGGCGTAAATATAAAGTAACTTAAATATTATTAAGTAAATTGAATTAATTTTGCAAATATTGTTCTGCTATACTAAAATAAAAGATAAAAATAATGGATATTTAAATATTTGTGCAATTAAGAACAAATAAGTTGGTAAATACTCTTTGTGTAACATTTGTGGTAAGTGGGCTATCGTGTCACGAGCGACGCGTCATTTCTCCAAGCAAGCGGCGTCAGTGGCTTTGACCCAGCTGATGGTGCTTCAATAGACTGATCTCGATGCTAGAAGTCGACGTCATTTAGTTTTGACTACTTGAACAGGTCCAAGTACACCACAGTAGAAAATGGTAAATAAACGTTGCACAGCTGGCCTCCAAACTACCGATAACTGAATTATTTGATCGAAAAATTAATCGTAATACGCGATTAATAATGGAGGATGGTGAAAGGTTTTGGCGAGTTACTAATCATTATGGTGAGCTGCCATTATTGACTCACCACAAATGGGCGTAGTTCAAAGCAGCAGTAATAATAGGTCTACTGCCGTATTTTATCCTTTTCACAAGCTTGTGGTTGCCCATAAACATCAAGGTCAGAAAGCATTAAGTTGTTTTCCCTTCCACAATATACTGCTACATCTGGCCTTAACAAGGGTTTTGAATCAAAATAAATATCATAAATAAATACAAGTCACTCAGCTTGATTTCATTGACGCAGAATATATTGTGCAATACAATTTTTATGACTCAGATTTTTATATATTCTGAATCTTAAAATATATATATTAACTATGTAAATGTAAATATATATTCTACAAAGCCCTCTAATTGAGGTTCTTATACCTTGAGGTAACTAGACATCCAAGCCCGGTCACACCTGACGTTTGCGTTTTATTCAATATGCCAGCTGCTTCGTGCTATTACGACATTCGTGTAAGGTGTTGTACTTTCATTTCAAGTTTTATTGTTTAATTAGAGTATGGTTTTCAGATGTCAGAATTAGAATGTTAGAATCAGCTCCAAGCCTAAATTTTACAATGTCTAACTGTTTTATTTTATTTTATATTTTCAAATGAACACTTTATTTGGTTCCTACTACGGATACTGACAATTTTTCAATGACAGTATATAGATCTTTATTTTACACGTTAGTCATCTTGAGATTACATCAATCAATCTATTATTTTAAAAGATTAGTTTTAGTAAATAGTAGTCGGTTGATACCAGCAGAAAAATCATGCACGTCCATTCATGTCTGTTACAGTAATTTTTAAAACTTTCTAAAAAAAAGAACATGAATGAGAAAGTCGCTGGTGATAAGATGATATTAAGCACAAATTCAAGGCATTAAACGCATAGTAGATAAAACTAAAGGTAAATTACATTTGTCAAAACATATAAATTACATACTTTATGGCTTCGGAGATATTTTAGCTAGTCAAAGTTATATTTGAATCGATTTATATGACGGTGCCAGCAATCTAACTTGTATTTTCCTTTACGAGAATTCTGAGAGGTTTTATCATGGCAATACTCCGATTATTATGGAAAATAGGAGTTGCATCCCATCACTGTCATATAAGACCAGTCAGGAGGTTCCTGGAATAGTTTAGGGCCCTCACTCAATATTACACATCACCCGATTATGTGATGGGTTCAAAATATAATTTATTTCCTGTTACTTGTAATATACATGCTCACATAACTTATTGAGCCTTATAATATTTATCTCTTTTGGAATTATGCAAAAATATATAAATGTATAAAATACAATGCACAAATGACTTACCAGTTGAGATCCTCTTCTAACTAAACTGTACATGGATCCTCGAAATTTCCCTGACTGCACATGGATTATCTCATTTGAATACACTCGCCATGTCATCGAAGCAATTTCAGCTTCTAGTTTGTAATGCCTAGAACATTCCAAAAATTCAGCATTTTAATAAAAATGTGGTATGATATACGCTATTATAATTGAAATGTCAATTTAGATATATTTAAGATTTTACCACGAAGGGGTATTTTTATATCTTCCTTTAGAACCGTAAAAGAGTGGTCTGTTGTGAGGTTTCTCAGATGCAAGATAGTTGTTTAGTTTTAAATATTAATGTAAACTTATTTACAGTTTAAGTTTAATTATTTTTCATTAATATTTATTAGTAGGCTTCAAATGAAATTATTTATAATAAAGATATTTAGCTTCAAAACCCATTGATATGTATTAAAGCTCCAACATTATGCATAGCTCTAATGAAGAACTGTTAAATGGAAAGATACGAACTGAAGCAGTGACTTGACAGTTAATCAGGTAGAGAATGATTGCAGTAGATCGCTCAATAGGTAACATACAGTATATTTCCATTTAAAATGCTTATTACATCGCTAAACGTATTTTAAAATTTTTTTTTTTCTTGACAAAACACGGCAAATTCATTTTTAGCCAATAGCCATTAGGTGTTCACTAAATTAGTTATTAGTATTTATAATTAGAATAAAAATATCATATTGTGATGATTGCCGCAGAAGTTACGGCTTTTATTTAGAAAGTGTTTTTACTCATTAAAATTTAGTGAGTATTCCTGTTGCAGCAATTATTAAATTAATTGCTTTGTAATTATACTAATACTTACCAGTATTATAAGGGATTGTAATGTAATTGTAATTTGAAATTAGTAATTAAAGTGTAATAAAATCCTTTTTCTGGCAGTCTAGACATCTGCTGTAGTGCACACAAACCGCGTTTTTGTTATATTCAAATACTCAATTCAATTTATTGCAAGAATATAAAAAAAAAACATCACTTTTAAAAATAAATGCATGCATCATAAATAATATTTAATTAATTTTCAAAAATGAGAGGGTGCTATTTTCCAAATTAAATTTTACACAATAATATCTTTAAAACACCATTTATTGTGCTTAAAAATATAACGTGAAACATCGGAGATGTAATTTTAATTATGCTGGATTTATTTTATAATTATCACTTACTTCCTTTTTGGATATAAAATGTGTGAACATTTTCTTCGAAAATGATTTTTCATCAAAAACCACTTACTGAACTCTTAAATTGAAAATTATGAGAATCAGTATAGCTTAAATCTTTTAAAATTTTGACTTCTGTTATTGATTATGTTAAAATATCAGCTTATTGACAAAAGCTGAAATAAATATTCAGATAGGGATGGAGGCCAACCTAGGATTAAGTTTATAACACTGTATATATTGGCCTACTATCCTCAAATTATTAAAATAAAATAAAAAAAATAAGAAACCAATTCTATATTAGTGCGATTCCTAAGCATCAGCCACTCGTCGGTTGTTCATTTAATTAATTTCAGATTTCATTTTATACCTTTTTTGGTTGTGTTTTGTTAGTTTAAAAAAGAGCATCGATTTTTAAACAGATTTTTATATTGTAAAATTACAATTTGATTTGAAATCATAATAATTTCATGTCACATAAGTAATGAATTATATGTAGAAAATAATAATTTAGTTCTAGATAGATGAGATTTTTTTTGATAAAAGTCTAAAAATTTAAATAAATGCACATCAAATCATCAGAAGGCAGGTCGTTAGCAGGTGGCAAAAATAAACCAACGTAGTTTTGAGCTAGGCTGTTTCTTCTTTTGAAATATTGGTTTTGTTTTAATTAGACAGTCGGATTCCCCTGGTCCGTGCCAGTTCTAAGTTGATCGTTCTATGGCGGCCGAAGAGCCTGCCGACCCGTCCACCGCCCTGAAAGGGCGGCAACTCGACAGCCGGAGGCTCGCAGCAAGAAAGATCCGTGGGTGGCCAAGGCACGGGACCGAGCTAGGGTCCAGGCGGCAAGCGCCTTTCACCTCGCCCAGGCCCGGCACGTTGTATTACATACGTTGTACGTTTCTGTATTATTATTGCCTTATAAAAGGCAGATTGTAATTATTGCGCAGTAAAGATTGTATAGAAATAAAAATAAAAGACTGAAATATTGGTATTGGTTTTCAATGGGATTCGCTTCTTTATTTAATCTTTTACGTGGTTCGGTGAAACCTAACCAAATCCAGCAAAGGCAAATTAATCAGGACACTTACTTCACGAAGGTCCTTAAGAATACGTTAGTAAAAAAATAGCAAATTAGTTTGTAAGTAACTGTAAACGAGCTAAGTGTGAAAAGTATATTTTGATTCAATTTTCGAAACTTTTTATAATTATACAAAAGTAATATTTTCCATAATACCTCAATGTTCTCGACTTAGATGTTTCTTTCAAGTGAATTTTCAGCCCTATCAGTTATAAGTTTAATATGATTCATGAATAATTATTACTTTTTTTTTATTTGCTTGAATAGTTTAGTAGTTTTATTTATAACGTTTATTCTTATTGGAACTTTCAATGATAACAATTTCTACGGTTCTAAGTCAAGCATGCAAAGTTTAGGTTTAGTGTTTTCGGAAAAATCTATGATTTGTTAACCTTGAAATGTTCTGGAAAATTATATGTAGTAACGTAGGTCATCATCGATGTATATGCATGATGAAAAAAAAAGTTTCTAAGGTCAACCAAATTTTTGTTTGGGCGTCCATTACGTGTGAGATCTGGTAGACTTGCGGGCGCCGTCTTACCTTGGGGAGCTGGGATCAACTAGAGCAGAATGTTACATGTAAGGGAGGTTGCCTAGTGAAGTTTGACCTTGCTTATGAAGTTATTAGCCCAAAGGCTACCTCTTTCGTATAAATGGGAAGAATGATATAAACTAACTAAGAATACACCACTTGTTGCTTCGAGGAGGATCAACAATATGCTATTTAGTGGCAACATACCCCCCAAAGTAATAAAAGTGGAGTTCCCAAAGGTCCAAAGGACCTGAAAAAAATTTGCTACTTGGTACCTGAAAAGGTTATGAACACTCTATAAAGATGTTTTCATCCAAAAATTCACTCCTTTAAATTGGACTTGACGCTAATGTATAATTTTATTTGATCGTCATAATTGTTTTGGCCTAAACTTTTATCATTGTTCCAAACGATAATATCCACTGGTAAATTGTTAGCTATTTCCAAATTATTAGAATAATACTATAAATATAATCTTCTTAATATGTATAATATTCTTATTAATCTAAGTATTAAAACAAACTGGCAGGACCTTAATTTAAATGGCAAACTTTAAACGGTGCAGCACGTCATCTATATAAAAAATGAATTAAAATTGAACAGAACTGAAACAGAAAAAAAAGCACCGAAAAGAATAAAAGGTTGCCTGAAATTCAGGCCATTATACAGTCAATTAAACACTGCCCTCCGGCCAATTTGATATAAATGGAAAAGCCGTTTCTTGACTTAAAGCTCTCCGGCTCCTTTCCTGTTTTCAGCTGAGATAGCCATTTCCTTCCATTTTATTCAATCCGGCCAAAGTGGTTTCCATTTCCATCGCGGGGGATTGATGAATGAGTTCCGAAGCTGCCATTATGAAGATAGCTAATCTCTCCTGGTTGATATTAGCAAAATCATTCCTATCGTTCTGTTTTTTTTTGTTTTAGTGGATAATTATTTGTAGTAATATGTATTTGTGATAAGTATTTGTATGTATGTAGTGATAAGTATTTATCTTTATTGTCATTGTCTTTAGGCCTCAGTAACATGAATTGTAATGATATGTTTAGGATAAAATTAAATTTATTAGCTAGGATTATATAATTAACAAATATTTACTGTGATAAAATTACAATCTGCCTAACTAGCTAAAATTGGGTTGATTTGAAGTGAAAACACTTCCATCAGTTTTCGGTTGAAATCATCTGTATAGACTCTAAAAACCTCATTAGTCAAATGTCCTTGCACTCACACGAAATATCAAGATTGTCATCTGAAAATTAATACTACTTAAAACTATATCCGACCTACGACCACCAGGCTTGTACCTACATTTGTACTAATTGGAAGTCTTGCAAAATATTAGTACATTATACACCAAGGTAACCACGAGGCTAAAACCCACAAATTACCCACAACCCAGCAATAAGTACACACCCTGAGAGAGGGAGAGAGAGAGAGAGAATATATTTTTTCTAATTTCTATATCCGAAAACCCATTTGCAAGAGAAACAGGTAATTACATCAAAACATCCCCTTAAAAGGTACATTGAGAAACGTACAAAACACATATAGTTGGAATAACATTGACCTAATTAAATTTTGCATCTACTTAATTAATTTTGTTTAATTATCTGTTTTATATTTTATTTAGTATAATTAATGTTTTTCTTCTTGTTTGTCTTCTTTTATATGAAGGTTTTTGTTATTGTTAAATTCATCATTTATTTTATTAGCAGTAAAAAAAAAAGTTGTGTACACATGTATACTTCCTTAGTACCTATCAATGTATAATTTTATTGTCCTTATGAACAAAATTGTAAATTACGTAAATAATAAACATGAACAAAATTCTGTATGGGATGTTTTAAGGGCTGTAGGATCTGTTCAGCTAGCAAGGAGTTACCACTTGGACGTTTTGAAAAAAACTTTCATTATGGTGGGAGTATGTTGCTAAAAAATACCAAATCGGTTTTCCGGCCTTCACTAAAGCAGCACGTGGTGTGATTGCAGCAAAAAATTATTGTGCTATTATAATACGGTTTTTAGATGTCATCAGTTTCTAATACTCAGCTTGTTGTTTCCTGAACATCCATTCTGCCCAATGATTACCTCAGGCAGACCAAAGTAAGCGAATTAATTGAGTAAAGTCTAACTGTATCTAATTGTTTAATATTTTTCTTGATTATAATACAGAACTAACTCCTCAACTAGCCCATATAGATTGTGAGAAGCAATTAAACAAATATGCCTCCCAATTAAGTGAATAAGTGCTACTTTTCCGTCAAGTTAAAGGTGACACTCAGAAGTTGATGACACGGTCACATTCCACTGCTTTAAAAAATGGCGACAAGTAAGAATCCCCGAAGTTGTCGTTTATCTTCAGGGCGTCCTGACACTTGTCGTGTTTTTTCACCGAGACACTGCCATCAAGAAATTTATATTTAAACGGTTGTTTACAGTGTTTTGCCACCTCTGAATACTCTTCTAAATATTTGTTTTGAGAAACCAACGACCTGTTAAATGCCACTTATGACTTATCCCTTTTTTGTTCACAAAATCACTGTTCTTATTCCTATTATATTTTTGTAGGTGTAAATATGCCCTTTGTAGATAGTCATGTTTCAAACTCACGTGTCCTCAATTTGAAGTCTTTATCGGACAACAGTAACGGTAGGAAAGCGAACTATTGGCAAATCCACTTTCGTATCTACCGGTAGATGAGAAAATGAGCAGTTACTTTGTTCTTGACCACGTGGGCATTGTCCTGATGCCTTGAAGGAAGGAGGTGAGGTATAAGGTAATGTAATGATTTTTCCACAGATTAGTTACTGAATTTGTTATTTTACTTCGTAATATTGATCATGGAAGTAAGGTAATGTCAATGGATCTATTATGGATTGTATAAAGAAAAAGGACACGTTATGTTATAAATATATCGTTGCTTTTAGTTTATAATAAATATTTTCCGCTATATAGTTCATATTTATTGCTAAGGAATGTGTTACGTTTAATTGAACAAACACCCAACTGGCGCTCAGGAGATTTAAAATATATTGTTAACCAAATTAAAATTTGGCAAACACTCATTATATAAAAAAAAATCAAGTGTTCTACCCTACATTTCACTTTTTGATAAACATTCTGTAGGATTTGTAATTAATATCGACTAGCTGTGTGTCTATTATTGTATCTTAAAATCTCATATTTATTAAAATCTTATATTTGTATATTACATTATTATATACTCTACCGGAACCAATTCGCAATTATTAATAGCCTTATTATATCAACAGTTACGATTTATAGAAATATAGATTATGATAGCTATTAATCAATTGCGAAGTCGGGGTTGTTTGTCACAGTGGAATCATCACAATGGTAATAACAAGTCGTCAAGACATTAAATTACGATTTGGAGCATAGTCGTAAGAATTATATTTGTCTTGGGATCGATCAAGCCCATTTGATGGGCATTTGCAGTGCGCTATTAACAATACTTCTTAGTTTAACCCCTGGGCCCTCTACTCTAAAGTACGTTACAATATATATATTTCTCGTATTATTCTCTATTTGTTTGTTATTCATAGTACTAGCTACCAATGCAAATTTGTTTAGAAAATCAAATTGGTTCACATATCGTGGTTTATTACAATCAGAATTGGGAACAAAGAGGTGGTCAATCCACCTTGATTTAATTAGAGGGATCTAATAAAAGGAACTATTAAATTATGACTGGCTGATGATGTGGATAGAGGGAAAACGGACGGAGGATTTAATAACAGAAGGCATATGCCGATTTACTGAGCAGCTCTGGTGTGCAGAGTTAAGCAGAGTATCCTGAACATTATCCAGGCTGACGAGGAGACCTCATAGACCATAGTGAAGGAGCGGCTGAAAGGGGCATTCGGCAGGGGAAGGTGGACCCCGGAAAAGGACATTTTTAAAATGTTCCGGGAGAGGAAAAGGCACCGACAAACGAACGGGCAGTCGACCGGTAAACTGCTGGCTCAATATAATGGCATCACGGAGAAGATGCGGGAGACAGTGAGCGTGGCAGAAGTAGAATCCAGGATGGCGTTTTTTATCAACAATATTGAAGGTACAGCTAGCGAAAAAGACAGGAAGAAAGGAGGCGTTACCTAGAGAGCGCACGTTTCTAGAATGCCCTCAAGAAATAGTGGACACCAGCGCCAGAGAGTAGGAAATTACAGCTGGCGAGGAAGGAATGAGCTGGAGTAAAGTGGTATATAGAAGACCAAAAAACCACGCCGGTCACATAGAGGAAGAAGGAGGTGTAGTACGGCGGAAGAGAGAGAGCAGCAGTGGGAGAAAGGATCCGAGGAAACGTGGAACGCACCAGGAGGAGGGAAGATAGGAAATGTTATGAGTGTGGGAAGACAGTACACCTGGTAGCAAAGTGCCCACGCACTAGGTGCATCGAGTGTGGCACGGAGGGTAACGTAGCAAGACAGTGTGCATATATGAGCCGACGCTGAAACGTGAACCGGCCCGAACCAATGGAAATAAATGCTCAGAGAGTGTGGAGGAGAGAGCGACATCAGTCGGAGACTACAGAGACTTCGGAAAACTCCGAAACGGACAACGATAGGGACGAACCAGGAAGCGGAGTGGGCTGTCGAAGCGGCAGTGCCCGGAGAAGCGAGTGGAGTGCAGTGCTTAGTGGATACGGGGAGTACCAACACAATATATGTGTCAGGAGACACTAGAGAACATGTGTGGAGGAGGGAGGATGCCTCAAATACAGTTAGGTTCTTGTAGCTTGGTCACTCTGGGGGGGGGGGCCCTGCAGGGTCGACGGAGAAGTAATAATAGGGCTAGAGAGATGGGATCGTAGTGAGAAGAATTTGGGGGTCCATGTGGTGGAAAAGATGCCCCGGGAATATGGAAGGATCATAGGATGTGATCTGTTAGGAAAGGTTGAAACGAAGATTAGGAACAGGGAGGGGCAATGGGACATTCGCTTAGGTAAGAAAACATATAGGTGCCTGAGACAAGGAAGGGACGTAGGGAGGGACGCAGGGAGAGACGGTAGGGCGCGAGTTGGGGCGATTAGGTGAGCGGAGGATTGGAAATGGGATGCATTCTAGGGACCAACATAAGACAGCCTTCACTTTTAAAAGAGGTCACTACGAGTTCACCAGGATGCCATTTTTTTTTGTATATAGTTTTACCAGGATATTTTTATTTTATTGTTATTCTTTGTATAATTTTATTGTATTATCTTCGGTTTTCTACGAAATTCGATAAGGTTTCTGCGAAATTCCATAAGGTTTCTGCTTTATTTCTTATGACTGTACGACATTGTTGTGCTGTTCTGGGTGGGCACGTAATCGTTATTTTCTGACCTATAGGTAATTAGTATATGCTTTAAGTGTGTATAAGTGCCAAATTGGAGTTCCCGACCGATGGACAGGAAATGGCAGGGGGGAGTTAAAGCCAGAGGCCTGACTATGTCGAATACCAATACGATCATGGAATGTAAACAACCCATGATCCTATGTATGCCGGATTATCATCAATAATAAAGCAGTCTTTTACTAGAGTCAGAGGGTGTCGGTGCATTTCCATCTTCCGTTATTATCTTTTTATCTATCTTAACCGCCGGCGATTATAACAATTCTAAACCCAGAACATCGTATGCACAATTTGAGCGTCGTTTGAATAAGGAAGAAATAAACAGGAAGATCTTCCTTCAAAATGTTTTTGAAACATTCCCCCCCCCCCTCCCACCTTCATTACTTCTATTGCACAAGTAGTTTCTATTGTAGAAGAAGTTCTACTTTTTGTTATTTTATTGTGTTCTTGTGATCACAACACGTTTCTAATACGGACTTTTTAACTACAAGGATAATGACAAATTCCACAGTTACTGAATTACAATCGAAACTTTACTTTATTACCTTAATTGTTGAACCCTTTTGTCATCTAAAGGAGTTGAGCTGGGGCAGTTGATAAAGCAAACTACCCCTCATTAGATTGGTGTATAATTACACTTTGAAGTTGTGGTGTAGCAAGAATTTAAAGCAGCTGAACGATACTGTTGTGTATTAACACTTAAATACCAGGAGTCAATATTATGCGATTATAAACATATTATTAAAAACTTACCTTAAAATACAAATTGTACATTTTATGATACATTATATAATGATGTTATCAGTTAAAAAAAATACCTTAATCATATTTATTAGAATGCTTGTGCAAAGAATATACCATAAAGGTCCTATCAAAACTGTGCCTCACTTTCTAATCTTCAAATAAGATCATTTGTGAAGCTACTTTTGGAAATTGAGTATATACAAGGAGTTGAAAAAATGCACATGTATTTTACTGTTAATATTAACAAAGTTTTACCCGGATTTGTTTGTAATAAGTCATAATTAGCAGACGCCTCATTGAAAGCTTGGTTTTAAATACAAATACATTATTTAAATAAATATAAAATTAAAAAGTGGTAGTTGTGCTATTGATTATTAATTATATAATTTTTTTATAATTGTGTTTGTTGTTTGATATACTATATATGTATCTATGTAAAGAAGTAAAAAAAGTATTCTCTCTTTAATTTGAATATTTCAATTAAATCCACTGGCCCCAACCAGATGGAGCAGCTATCAGATAGAGAAGGTTATATAAAGTAACAGAACTTGTAAATAGAGTGTGAATATAGAAATAATAGTTATAAACTGTAATTGTCGTTTCTTTGTTTACAGATAAGATTGTGTAAACATTATAAATAATTGGTATAATACAATATATAGTGAATAAAATTGCAAACTTTGTTTACAGAGAAAATATACTCCCTTTTGTTTTTTTCATACACTCTCACTTGTTTTATTTTGCCTTCTTGATAAGTTGGATTAATATTATATAAAAACTCCACAATGTCTAATATCACAACAATATTTATGTAGAAATCTTTTATCAGAATCAATTTTTTCCAGAAAAAACGAATCAAAATTCTTATTTAATTTAAAAAAGTTTTAGTTATTTTATAGTTTATGAAAATCATTTAGAAACAACGCATTTCTAAATGTCCATTGGTTTCTGAAGATCCCCCCTTTCATTCTTCCGCCAAAGCCAAGTGGAATTGGATAAACAAACAGGAGGGGGGCTGAAAGGGGTGATGGATTCCGCAAGGTTGAACTCTTCCCTAATGATATTGGCCTTGTCGAAAATGGCTTGTGCGAGATGAATGTAAGCCAATTCTAAAAAGACTCGTGTCGTCACATTTTTACATAAAATCTAACCTATTTACCACTCGTAATAATATTATATCATGAATAAGTCAGCTGTACGTTTTTTATTAAATATAAATTAGCCAATATTTTATTTGTATTGTTGCATGTTAGAAGGCACAACCAGGACATTCAAATTAACTGATTTGGACTTCTCTATGGTCTGTGGCTTACCCAAAAGTTTTTTTATACTGATAAAAGCACTTTCGGTAGCTGAACCGACATTTTCAACCATTTTATAATACATATTATAAGAAATAAAAGTTAAAATAAATGATAATTAAAGCGAAAAATGACTATAGACGGCGTCGGCGTAAAAGTCTACGATGAGCACTATTCCTCTTCCTCTTTAATTATTTTTTATTTGAACTTTTATTTTATAATATTATTTAATTATGATACTTGAAAATGGTCAATTAGCCGCTAAATGTGCTTCTATAAGTTTGAAGTAAATTGAATGTAGACCAGAGAGAGAGAGAGAGAGAGAGAGAGAGAGAGAGAGAGAGAGAGAGGGAGAGGGAGAGGGAGAGGTAGAGGGAGAGGGGGAGAGAGAGAGAGAGACAGAGAGAGAGAGAGAGAGAGAGAGAGAGAGAGAGAGGGGGAGAGAGAGAGGGGGAGAGAGAGAGGGAGAGAGAGAGAGGGAGAGGGAGAGAGAGAGAGAGAGAGAGAGAGAGAGAGAGAGAGAGAAAGCGAGAGAGAGAGAGAGAGTACATTATAAAATAAAAAAACTCTCTCTTTAGATTTTATAATAGTAACATTTGTTTTTGGTTTATGGTTTGTTTTAAATATGCATCCAATCAAAATCATAATTATAAATTATTTTGGTTCTTGGGATTTAACAGTGAGTTAATGAATACATGACTTTTTTACTTTTTTGGGTCATCATTTTTGGGGTGGGTATGTAGTTAGGTTGAGGAAAAAAATACTATATACGGCATATTAATTAAAAATTGTAAACAGCTAAAATATTCACTAAACGGAAGTATTTTGAAATCACTTCGAAAAAATTTCTATTGCGTGATGCTTATTATTATTGTTTCTTATTTTTCTGAAACACGATGAGAAAATCAGATAGTTATCATAACTATGGACTGCGATTCTTTAGCCACAAAAACCTTTCAAGCAAAAATAACGTGAACCTATTTAGTAAATTTATATAACAATAAGTAATAATATATAAATATATTGTAATAGTTATATTACAACGCCTTGCTATATCGACTGCAGTTTGCCATGATACACATTAACCGAGTACAGGTCTCTAACTTCACGAACCACTAATTATTGCTGAACAATGCAGTCACCTAATAATTCCGAACCAAATAGTGTTATGCAGAACAGAAACCGTTCCATCTTTTCTCCATAATTTTGGCATTGAAACACCATTCTTGATTCCGATCACAAGCTCTGCTAACTAAGTATTCCTTAACATCTTTTATAGCTTTTATTTACTACAGCTCATCATTTGAAACATTATTCTTTCCAAGAAACAACCCACGACTGTGACCCACAAGTCAGTACAGGTCAAATCAGAGTTATCTGGATGTCATAGATTTTTTAATTATAAAGTGCGTCTCAGAATCAGATTAGTTAAACGGTTGGTGTGATCCATTTCGAAAGTGTATCTAAGTATGCGACATATGCGTACATCCATAAAAAAAAAGAATAAAACAATCTGGTAGAAATGTACGTGTCACACGCGTACGTTAATTAAAGGATATTAAAACTTCTATTTATTCTCAAACTAAAAATGTAATCATCTTATCAATGTTGACGTGAGTTCATTACACGCGAATTTAAATATCAACAAGAGAACCACAATTGACACATAAACTAATAGCATTAACATTAAATGATATGCTGGCAATACTTAATAGCTCATACTTAAAAATTAAAACAAGGAAATTTCTGAAAAATGACCCATATTTTTGCTCTCTAGCTGAATTAGGAGAAGTACTAGAGCAATTAAATTAAAAAAAAAATCTGTATCAGTCTTTGGACAATTTTTTTAAAACTTTGCAAAGCTGTAATTAAAATGAAATGACATTTGTTATTTTTAAAAGTCTATATAAACAGTATACCTGTCCAAAATTTCATAAAAATCGGAGGTGGTTTGGTAAATTTGTTGAAAAATTGTGTTACCTTAACCTGAAACGACTTCCCCCCACTATTAGTAATACAACTTGTTTGGGTGACCGGATATTTTAACTTTAATTAGGTGGGGGCACTTGGACAAGAGGACAGTAATGTTTTGTGTCATATGTATTAAATTTCAAATAACATAATGAAATTTGATAATATTTATGGCCAGTAGGACACAAATAACGAGATTAAAATATAATGTAATTCACCCAAATGGAAAAAATCATTTGTATGATAGGTAAAAAAGAAAAATAACTATTTTACTACATAGAGAAGTAAATGAGTTAACAGATAAAAAATAATACATACAATATATAAATACTATAAGAAAGCAGTAACACGAACATAAACACATAAAAGGGACGTATAAATGGTGTGGTATAAAAATTACCATTTAGGCGGATTCTATTGGAATCGTCACGTACTTATAATAACTCTTACCTTCAGGGGAGACATTTATCGTTTTTATAACAATTCCAATATGTTATGCCAGAGCGTATTTCTACACCAAATAAATAAATTAACATTTTCAGCTGTGTAATAGACGAATGATGCAACGAAAAAGGAGTCTTGATCTCGTGTCCAGTATACTCAATGTACGGATTGTATAACCGTACATAATCCGTTTGCCCTGAAACTAAAACTAAAAGGGGCTTAAATAAACTCCTTGATCCTCTAAGTTGTCCTAAGCTTCATTACCGCAGCAGCACTACTAGAATCAGACACATAGCATAGTTCCATTAGAATATTTCACTCGGTACTGTCTGGATTTATATCGTGTAAAATCGGCTACTTATTGTTCCGTCACGTGAAGAAGAGTATCCAATGTGATGTGTAAAATACGTCGATTTCGTTAGTTCGATTTCGTAAACTTGATTTGTCCATTCATTAAGTTAGTGATTTCGACTCATCTAGTTTTTTATATATAATGTATACACATGAGTAACATAATGTACCGTACGTAGTATTGTGTAAAATGCTACTATGCAAACTTAGAGCTTCGTTTTTACGGTAATAGATTTCCCACCACGTATGATATTTATTTTTATATAACTATTCACTTGTTCAAGTTAATAGTATGATTAAAATGATATAGGTAGGGTAAGGGGTAGTTTAATTTGGTGATTTATAAGATTTAAAATCCATTAAAATGGAGTTCTTTGTAAGGCATATCAAAAGAGGCCTCAATGAGTATGCATTGAATACGAGTAGTCGACAGGCCTATACGGTATTTATACATCTATGCGGCATATGAACGATTTCTAATATTTTTTTTATCATTTCAAATCATCTAATTAATGTAGAAAGTTCATAAGTGAGTAACGAGCAGAAAAACAATGTCAGCGCAGATGAACAACAGTCGGATGAAATCAACAAGATTAAGGCGATATCATAGGCTTCAAAGGCGAAGCTATCGTCTGGCTTAGAACTTTCTAGCATTAGGTCATAATTTTCGTACGAGGTACATATTCGTACTACTTGAATCTGATGGCTAAGCTCAAACGGAGGTAAAAAGTGGAACCGTTTGGCACTATCTTTATTGTATGTCCATTCAGAACATAGTCCCTGTATATCCTATTTAAAATATTATTTATTTACGTTAGCCGGTCAGGTGTACAAGTACTGTGGGCGGATAAGGGGATCCCTGGGTTATGTATATGTGCCTATGTTGTGCATACGGTATGAAGGAGAGAGTAAATGTGTCTTTGTAAGTATGGAATTGAAATGATATTTTATTGCAAATATATATCGCTTTTGTAGAGAAGATTGTAGTTTTCTTGAAACATTTATTAAAAAACTGTTATTTAATTTGTTTCCTCAAGCACATTACTGGGTCTTGGCTGTCTCAAAAAAGTCTTCCTTGCCAACTCTAAATAGTTTTTTCTGCTTTTGCTTCCAATCAATCTTCCTTCATTCGTTTCGTCTTCTGTCCCCGCCGTTATTTATTTATTGTTTGTAATTAATAAAAAAACCAGGTATGCTAAAACTAATAGTGAAATACTTTATTTTACTTAATGAAGTTCTTTGTCATATATCCTTAAAATCTCTGATAGTATTACACGATGTAAAGCGAATTTTGGTTTATACATTCCAATAAAGTGATCGACTTTGTGTCTTTCTTCAGGTCTCTTCGTTCAATAATTCATCCGTCCTAAATTTCAGACATTTGACAGTGAAGCATAATTTGTATGGCAGATGATTCCATCAGAAAAAGGCATTGATTTCTGAAGAATGAGAGATTTGATGTGGTCTCCCCAATAAGCTCAGCAAGAGATACGTTCTCTGAATGGATATTTCTCAAGGTCCACCATTTTTAAACAATGGACTAAGCGCTTGGAAGATAAAAATTCATACTAATTGGAAGACGAAATTGGAGGTTGAATATTTTTCATGACTAGGTCCTCAGGTAATATTTTTCATGACTAGGCACCCAGGTAACCTTTTGAGCTTAGCCTACTAACTAAATTATGTATTTCAATAACTTTTTTTTATGTCAAAATTGGACACAACAGGTTCCTTATACTCTCTATCAGTGCCGGTGAGCTTATTTTTAACCTCGAAAGTCAAGATTAATTATTTTTTAATAGCCATATGTGAAGTTCTGCGTTAAAATTACTGCAAATAGGAATTTGAATTTTTTTTTTTTTTTTGTATGAACCCACCACCAGCCTCTTATTTCTGACTCCAAACCGTCAATGAAAATTGTTCAACATATATTTGACATATTGCATATTCAGGTATATATTTTGATAATTGAGAATGTGGCATTGAGTTTTGCAAAGTTTTTCACAGATACCTTTTGAGACTAATATTAGTAGGCATTGTGTGGCACTTCTATGAGACTGTTGTTCCTTACCATCAAAATTAAAAAAGTTTTGGAATTGCTTCGTCAATAACTTCATAATATGCTTGAGAAAGTTCAGATAAAAAAAGCTTTCTCTACCGCTTGCTAAGCATATTTAATTTAGGAGTTTATTTGAGGAGTGTTCTGGAAAGGCCAGAATATTTGTATTAAACGATACAGTCAGCCTATAACCCAATGGCAGCTTGCCTGTCTAAACGTGGTTAGTAACACATTGTTAGTAGCAAGTGCAAAGAGCGAGCTTGAGTTAACAATATATGAAATTGCCAGAATCAACAACAATATACTCTTCGGGTATATTATTATAGGCAACGCGTTACCTACTGTGTTTTCTTGTTTGATCCTCTTTTGTCAGTCTATATGTTTCGCCTCTCGCTACATATCCTAAATACTTAGGTTCCCTTGTTTATATGCATTAAAATAGTTAATACATGACTTACTGGCCTGTAATGTCCTAGAAATGCTCATTACTTTCCAGTAGATGTCAATAATTATAAGCCTCGAGGTTTTGCTAGTCATTTTTTTTATTTAAGGCTCATACTTAATAACACACATAATAACAAAACTTTTAATTTATAATAGCTTGACAAGTGAATATTTAATGGCAAGACACGATCCCTGCTGCTTATAAATATAAGAATATTCACCATTCTCGCAAATGCTTTACAGCAACATAACAGATCTACATTTGATTTAGGTTCTCTTAAGGTAATAATGATCATAAAAATTCACGGTGCTGCATTTAAGCCGCTATTTGACTATCAGTCTCAACTTTCCGTGAATTCTCAAAGTACAACCCTCCACACAGGTGCAGTCCCATCCACCCCTCACCTCTCAGTCAGTGTCAAGGGTGGGTGAAGTGATGAAAGTCAAAGTTTGCGGTCCAAATACCGGTAAGACAGTAAGAGTTCGTGAGAATGCGTGTTAGTTATATTTTCCTGGTAATATGACCAGAAAAGCGGAGGAGGTGGTTCATTTTAATGCCCAGAAGTACGAGACTGTTTGCTGGGAAGTTTTTCTGTGTTCCTACAGTGTAGGTAGTTAGCAGTGGACTTTTTTTCTTTTAGTGAGAGAAAATTACGCAGTCAGTCTTACCCACGTTTGCAAAGATATTAGCATGGGGCTGTATTTTCGAATATCAGTGTCCGCTGCTTCGACGATCATTTTTGTAATGAAAGACAGTTGACGATCCATTTCTTCTATTGTGCGGAGAACTGGCACTGTATGCAGGTTATGGTAAATCTGCGACTAATACAGCTCCCAGGCGGCATGACCGTAGTTGTATCTCGTGGGACCAGGGGTCCCGACTTTGCCATCCTCAGCGTACAGTACTGGCCTATGGTAAGACTTAATAAAGTTGAGGGTGGTGCAACTGGAGATACAGTGAGGTTGTCTGGCCAATTGTCAAGGTGGCCTGCGGGCTACCTCTCAGTTGAAAAGTTAAAGATTGGGGGTTAACGACCGTAAACGCCGTTTTCACCAGGAGTCTCCAAGCCCTGTTTGTTGCGGTATGACACCACAGCGTGTCTCACATTGAGATCTCCTACAACCCAGTGGTTAGACCTCTGTGCACATGCGTGTAGCAAGGCTGAGTACTCCTGGAGAGACGCGTACGGTCTCCTATATAGAGCGGTATGGTAAATGGGTTTCCCCAAATTTATCTTTACTGTGAGATGGTGAACCCTGGGATCACTTGTAGTCAGTGGTGAAGCCACTTCCTTCCAATTGGTACCATGGCGTATAGCAATGAGAACACCACCGTAAGTGGTGACCCTTTCAATGGCAGTAGAATAACCTTTGATGTGGATCGATTGTGTAGACACCCTAGTGTCTGTCAATACAATATCTGGTTGGTAGACTGCTATCAATACTTCTACCTCATCTATTTTGGCCATCACAGTTAAAATTAATTATATGATGACTCACCGTTTATGTTGGTTTCTAGATATAAAAGTCATAAACATTTAGCTGCATAAATCCACGAGGGCAGTTGCCAATTTCGGTCCGCATTCAAGATCTTAGCGCTGGTCGTTTGTCACCGTCACTTGTACCGTTCGTAGGAAGTGTCTAGTTCGTAGAACTGTGTCAACCGACCAATGGGTGAACTGTTCACAGAGGAGCTATCTACGAGTGGATAGTGAAGCTGTGGACTGTATTGCTAAGTGTATGTTTCACTTCACATTTCATAGAGAAGGCGGCCATATTTAAAGAGTGTAGCTCAGCTGTGCTAGTGATAAGAGTGGGGTGTCCGACCAAACCGTCAAAACCTTGTCGGGGGCCTCCTGCTAGCGTCGCTAGCTCATATTAAACTTGCGTTTGAGGCTGCCATCTGCTACATATTTTTCATTTATAAAAAAAATACTTATAAATTCAGAAAAATACTGTTTATTAACATGCATTTCTATCAACAAGTAATGTTTGAAAATATAAAAAAAACGCTCAAGGTTTCTGGGACCTACACCTACTCCGTCGCCTGTCAAACGTAAGCCACGGCGATCTAATAGAAATGGGCCTGTTAATTCTTAGGGACCCAGCAGCTCTATGGAAGAAATACCGTCACAACCTATAACATAAACATCAAAAAAATGTTGAGTCCTAATTTTTCACGCCCAACAGTTATTAGGTGTTGAAAAATATTGAAGTAGAGGATATGGACTCTGCACAAACACCCACACAGCCCAAGCCACCATCGATATTTGTACGCAATATTCGTAATTTTAAATTGATATGTACCCAATTGAGTAAAATCGTAGGTACAGGCCATTACACGTGCCTCAATCAGTCTCGGGATACAAAAGTTTCTCCGGACACTCCTGACACATATCGAGCGATAATCAAATTCTTGGAAGAATCTAAGGCCGACTTCCGTACTTACCAGCTAAAGCAGGAAAGAACGCTACGGGTAGTGATTAGAACCCTACATCCCACCACACCAGCAGACGAGATAGAAAAGGAGCTCTTAGGTTTGCTCCGTGAGCAAATGCAAGAAGATGAAGCTATCAAGACACCACTGCATTTGTTCTTTGTGGATCTAGAGCGAACACCTGGAGTAGAAAAAATCTACGAGCTTACCCACATGTATTATACAATAGTACAGGTCAAAAAACCTTACCCCAAACCTGACATAGTCGAATGCCATAATTGCCCGCCATATGGGCACATTATTAGCTCTTCAGATCTCACTAGTATATTAACAGAGTTAAGAACCCTAATTACCCCTCTCATTTCCCTTCTTACAAATCTTGTCACCTACCTGATCCCATAAAACAAAACCCATAAGTGGATCCTTATGACGTCTTATCAATGCTCCTTTGGAATGCGAATGGTGTTCACACCCACACTAACGAACTGACAACGCTACTTCACGACAAGAACATCGACGTTTGATCTCAGCACTCGCAAGGAAACGTTGCTCCACTATCACTTCTGACACAACCACCTATTGGCCATCACATCCCAACCAAAATCCTGATCTCCTTGACTTCTTTTTCTACATTAGTTTAGGAACAGTAAACTATTCACTCACGCGCCTCAACGACCACTCCTCCGATCATAACCCTGTGATTCTTACCATTTTCCTAAGACCTACCCACAAGCCCAGTTGATTGGGCCTACTTCCGCCAGATTCTTACACGCTCTGTAGACCTTAAAGTACCTCTGAAAACATCCTAACACCTAGATGATGCAGTGCATTCATTCACTACTCTGATCCAGAGGTCGGCCTAGGAGGCATCGTCACCCCACCGTCATTTGGAAATTCACAATCGAAATTCTTTACATCAGTATCTAAAAGACCTAATCCAATCCAAACGCCACTCGATAACAGTGTGGCAAAGATCCCGACATCCTGCTAATCGTCGTTCATACAATCAGTACTGCAGATTGGTAAATTGTCATCGTTCCGTTCAGATTCTTTTAATTCCTAACTCTCCTCTCTGTCTACAAGGGATAACTCCTTGTCGAACGTAAAACTAAGAAAATCCTAAAATATCATCCTGTTTCACACCCACTTCGTCGTGATGATGGGTCCTGGGCGGCTACGGATGGCGAGAGGGCGGAAGTATTCGCACTGCATCTTTCCCGTACTTTCACTCCTCACCTTACTCATCAAAGTCATACTCACATCACAACTGTGGAAGATTTCCTCACTTCACCTATTCCTCTCTCTCTTCCATCAAAAGCCGTTAACCCCTCTGAGGTTAAATACCTTCTGAATAACTTACCTTACCGAATTCCCTGGATATGATCTCCTTACCCCTCAAATTCTCAAACAACTTCCTTCTATAGCCATAATCTTCCTAATCTACATTTATAATTGCATTATCCGAACGACGCACTTTCCTTTCCTCTGGAAACACTCTATTATAGTACTATTCGCCAAACCCGGTAAACCACCCAATGACGCCTCATCTTACCGTCCAATTATTATTCTGTACATGTAGATGCCAATTATCAGTACATGTGCATGTAATTCCCAATTACTTTCTGGACATAGCTTAATCTTTTGACAGGGTTTGACACGCAGGTTTGCTTTAAAAGCTCAAATGATATTTACCGCAGACCCTTTTCCTCATCCTACAGTCCTACCTTTCAAACCGCTTCTTCCAAGTCCACTGTGGTTTAGAATATTCTGACTACTATCCCATAAATGCAGGAGTTCCACAGGGCAGCGTCCTGGTCCACATAACCTTTACCCTCTGCCACAAGTCCTGTCCGCTAGTTTTTTTTAAATTCGATTCCTTTCCCTGTGTCTGAGACGGTACGGTATTTAGACTTCCATCTCGACAAAGACTGACATGGAACCCACACACGAGGCTAAAAAGACAAGAACTAAACAGACGCTTTGGAAAACTGTACAGATTACTTCAAAGGACATCCCATCTCTCAATAGAAAATAAACTAGTTATCAACAAAGTTATACTTATAGTTATATATTATGTCCTGTGCCCCCTCGCGCTCTTGGTCAGCCTCCGCTGCCTCTTATCCAGTGACGCGGCTGACAAAGGAGCGTGGGGGACTTCCCAAGGCTCCGCTTCCTCCTTTGCACGCGAGGGAGGCGACAACTATAGTAACTTGAGGGCCTCTGGGCTGTTTGTATATATTGTATGAATGAGCGAGTGAATGAAAATCGTAAATTGGTATGAATGAGATCATTTATCACAATTACTTACAGCCCAATCAGGCATATTGTAATTTTATCATAGAAAAGTTGTTGTTGTTAAATGAAAAATGTTATTCTTAGGGATCCATTGTTTCTGATTTTTATTTTTTTCAATGACTTAATTTATTTTTTTTATTATTTATTCCGATTTAAATTACAGTGTAGCAGTTGAGAATTCGGGGGAAATGTGAATAGTAAAACAATTTTGCTATGTAACATAGTTACATATTCACTTTCATATAGCTAAAACCACTGAATTTAAATATAAATAAGGTGGAAAGAATACATGTATGTAATTATCGTTGGTAACTAAGGGTTTTGGGTCGTCCTTAGATCCTTTGTAGGCATAGGGTTGTTTACTTCAACATTTCCATAAACTTTACTAGTAGCATTCGCATGTACGTAATATATATTATTAGTTATCAGTATAACGCTCAACGGTCTAGTCATACTAGTTTATTAAAAAATAAAAAACAATGTGAGAATTATTTATCTAATTTGTTGAACCTATTCTATAAGTAATTAATCTATGAAATTCGTGGATCCGGGAATCGGTGAAAGAGTCGAATTAAGGTCAAAACGATAAGTTTACTTTTATGGTTTGGTAGGTTTTATTTGCCAGTTATCAGTAAACGGGTGTTTTTTTTTTCTAAGCTTTCTAGTTAGAAATTCAAAATGAGGAAAAAATATAGAGAATATTTAGGTTAATCGAATCCTTATACTAGGAGTACCTGCTTGAAGGTGGTGTGAGAGGGGTAAACAAGTGTTACTGATTTTGATACTATTTATACCTTGATCGTTCAAAGAGTTAACTTTCATCAAATACGCAATGTTCCAATTGAGAAAATATATCTTTTCTTTAATTATATATTCGTAGAGCCAGTGAAATATAATTTTAAGCAGCTAAAATGTCTTCTACAGCCATCTTCTTAGTTCCTTACGCTGTCGGGTTAGGAGCCTGCAGAAGCCTGCTATATGTCTCTATCCATTGCATATCGCTTCAGTTCACTGATGTGCTGTGTGCCCTTGGACAATCCTTTTACATGTTTCATATTCCAGCCAATATTTTCTTGAGCGTCTTCTGGGCAACATTCTTTCACAACTAGATCCCAGATATAGATTTACCTCTCCTCGCACTCTATTTGTCTTCAATCTGTCATCATAGAGTACTTTAGTTTTCCCAATTACTCTACGGGAAAAGTTAATTTCAGTTGCCTGCACTCTAGTTTCCTGCCTCTTTGTTCAGATTTGTTTGTAGATAGCCGATTTTGTCTTTGTTTGTACCTGTTTTTCAAAACATTTGATTTTTCAGCTTGATATCAAATATCTCCAAAAAGTATCTCCAACTGGACTTTGTTTGGCTAATGTATCTCTTGATAACTTGCAAATTTATTTGCAACAATCCTAAACACCAGGAAGTCGAATGAGTTCACTCTTTCCTGAACTTTTCTATTAAATGTAATTGGGAGTAGTCGTTTCCTCGGTTCTCAGAGAATGCCATAACTTTTGTTTTAGACATGTTGAGGGCATCAATGGCATCTTGAGGTTTCTCGTGTGCTTCAGCTATCTGCTGAAATATTTAACAAAACTTTATTATGTTAAGACCTGCCAAGACTGCTGAGTATATATATATATGCTGAGACATATTTATTTTCTAATTTTAAAAACTGGAAATTAAATGTGAAACGTTTAGTTTTTTACAATAAACATTTTTTCGGAAAGCTCTATATTTTAAATTAGTGCTTTTATGGATGAAAAAAGTAGGTAAAAACTCTTGAAGATTATTTCGTCCAAAATTAAATAATGACAAAGGCAAATTTTAAAATTGCCCCTAAGGTACGCAATGAATGTGGTTGTCTTCTAAAATGATTTTTTTATACTCTAATTCATTATTAATCTATTAATATATATCTTTTACAACTCCTTAACTGACTTGAGAAATCTAAAAATTATCAGAAACAAGACATAGTCATTGTCCCGTTGTTTTTCTTTTTTTCTGGCATTCTTTTAGTAAAGAATAAAGTAACAATCCTGACCGAAACTCAGACAAAAGTTTGAAATATTTCCTTGAAATTTCATATCGATTGTATTATCAACAGATCCTAGCAGTGATGTGTATATAGCCCTCACAGTAATGAAGAAACTTTGAGAGGTGCATGCTGGTCTATGAGTCCTTAAGCACCTTAGCTGAACAATACATTTGCAGTTATTGGCCATGAGGTAGGGTTGTTATTGATTTAGTGAGGGGTAAGGTACATATAATGCACTTCAAAATGCTATTTGACGATATTTTTAACGATGATAACTGAATAAACGAAAATATTACCTGTTTACGGAAATGATATGAAGTTATGTAATAAAGGATGTTGATAGAGTCTGTGAAAAAAAAACTGTTTGGGAGGCCACAAAATAAATAAAAGAAATGTTCAAATACTAATATCATCATATCAATATAAAATCAATTCATGGATCATGGAAAATCAAATCAATGATGGAAGATTTTTACTAACTTGGATAAAGATTATAGATATGTGAACTTAAGTATGCAATAAAAATGCAGCTTAAACTCCGCAAAGAAAAATAGCAAATAAACCTACACCGGTGTAACTTATTTCTGCTAAGGTGCTATGTCATGGATTCTATTTGGTTTACTTTTTGGATTGAGATTGGATAAATCAAACATTGTCCGGAGCAAATATCATTGATATGCAAACAAATAAAACAATCTAACTATCTGAAATGGTGAAGAATACTAGGTGTTAATCCAAATAAATGAAAACAAAAATAAAAAGGTAACTGGAATAATAATTGAAAGCACGTTTATGAAGGGGTATCCATTTCAGCCAATTGGCTCAGGATACATTTTTTTTTGCCACCCCCCTCCCTAGAAAAGGAGGGAGTAGTGAAATTGAAAACGTGGGAGGCTGTTGAAAGAGATGATAGCAGGATTAGACGGGATTTGTTGTGTGGTTTAGCAGTGAAGTTGCGTCGCTACGTTTGGAAACACAGCTAATGGATTTCGGATATTTGTTTTCGATCGAATATCGGTTGATATCTACAAACGTTTCATTGTTTCTTCACATACGCTTATATGGGTTAACGGTCATGCAAGCTAGTGATGTACTCCAGTAAGTAGCTGGGTTAAACAATGCATTTTGGATGGTTCATCTAGATCGACCACAACAAAGATTGATAAAACAATTCTCCTAATAATGCACTCGATGAAAAAACTAGCTAGGATAACCAGACAAACAAAAGAACGGATGAAAAAAAGGAGGATAATGAGGTAGAGAGTAGACTGGGAAGAGCGGCTAGAACCCGTTAATTGATGGGTGGAAATGCTCCGACCATCGCCAATTTGGTTTCTACCATTTTCCAATAACCAGGCTTCGGAGCTCCAACTCCTCGATGATTACAAAAGAAAACTCCATTTCCACTAATAACCTGGCTAGTTCCGCTATCGACCAAGCGATTTCGTTCTTGAGGTCTCATGCCTATTTGAATTTGGACAACTTGAGCATCCCTAACCCGGGAGAAGTCGCGCCGTGAGATTTTATTTGAAGCAAACTACCAGTAGAATTTTCTTATTTGGAAGTGGTGATGGTGGGGGGACCGGGCTTCCGTCTAGCTGTGTTTTATATGGTTTTTGAACACGATTATCGTTCTTAGTCCATGTTTAGCTTTGGATAAGAGAACTTTTGCGGAAAATGTCCATATCATAAGAAATTGTTTTAGAGCAAATGTTCACTTCACAATTTCGTACTACCGTAATTTGATTTTTTTTTCTTTATTTGATTGCTATGTTTATAATATTACGTTTTGTAGTCAGACTTTTTCAAAGTGATTTATGCAATGAGTCGGTGGGGAAAGCGTTTCGTAAAGATAGGAAAATCAATGTACATTCTCAATGCCCGAAATGTGTTGATGATTGTTCATTTTTATTTTTTATCACTTTTAAATTATCACAATTTTAATATGAAATGTTTATTAAATAATTGAAGGATACCGTGCATAATAAATCTATGTTTTTGTTGTGATTTCTTGATCAATATAATTTTTGTTTGCTCATAAAATCTTTTAGTTTTTTCCTTCATCTCTTCAAAACAATATACCAATTTTATTTGGAAATCAAAAATGTATTATTCAATAAAAAAATGAGGATATGAGATAAAGTCACTCGGGCGATTTCTCATGTCTTACCTTTCCTGGCTAATACTGTCTGGTTAAGATGATGGACAGTGTCAACATCAATCAGATTTACATTAAAATTATTAATCCCTAAATACTGACATTCCTATGTAAGGTAGCCACGGTTTTTCTGTTCAATTTTACAGGTATGTTCCAGCAACAATAAGTCAGGGAAAAAATACTGCTTTTTGGGATAACTGCCTTAGTATTTAATAATTATTATATAAATATAGTATTAGAAGTACCTTCTGTTCAAGAGATTGACTTGGCCTCGTTAGGTCCTCAGCAACAGAAAATGAAATCTAAGGAAGAAATGGACACCTTGGGAAAACCAAACATAATAAAAATACTTTAATTGCTAATAAATGAATGACTCTAGTAAATATTGTTTAGAAGGAATGTTTTGGAAGCAAAATATGTTATTATAAAGTTACAGTTATGCGTACCTGAGGCAGTTAAAAGTTACTTAGATTAAACGTTTGTTAACTTGCTCGCACTCCTGAGGAAAAACTTGAAACAATTTGGATGATTAACTTTTCCTAACTGTTGAACATCTGGTTTTCGCACCCCTTGCTAATCCTGCTGTTGATTGGATATTGCTTCCAGAGTTCCCTTCTCTTTGGACCATAATAATCGACTGATTTCAACGCCTCGAGGCCAATACTTTACCATCTGTAAAATAGGATTCCAATTGGTAAAGCAGTGCTGATGGAGTTTGGTTATTTATATTTTACTTTCTTATTTCATTCAGAAGTCACGTCGATATTAGGTTTTATTGTGATGAAGTTTTATTATTGAAATAATGGAATTAAGGTATTAGTTTTGATTAAAGCGTTGTATAGGGAGTAGTCGGGCGCAGTGCTCTGGATGAAGTACTACGCAGTGAAGTAAAGGCAACACCGTGCACAAACAGAGAGACTCACAGAAAAAACAATACTCTCTGACTGTAATTATGTTTGAAGTGGCAATTATATATTCAGGTAAAGTAATGTATAAATTATCCATCTGATATTTTTAAGACCTTTTCCACGACTAATTGAATTATGATGATTTATATATTGTGTAAATACAGTAACATACCCTGTGATAAAAACCATGATTAAACGTGAAGAAAGTTGGTCGGGTTTATTTCGGTGTAAGACTCCCATGACATCAACCCCGCTGTTCGTGTATTTAACCTAATTTTTGGACAGTTCACGGATGTGAACCCGATTAAGTAATAGGGCGAGAACATGAGTCCGTGAGGCACCCCAGTCTCACATGTCAGGAGGTGGTTACAAATAGTGCTTTTATAGGAAAAGAGGTCCAATCAGAGGTTGCAGATAAAAGCCATATACTCACCAATGTTTACATGTAAGACATAGAAAAGTCCAAATCATACCTGTACCACGAAGATAAAGCGCTCTGTGGGACCAGCCATGCCCCATAGTCAAAGGTTTGCTGATTAAACTCATCGCTCAGATTTTATTTAATATTCAATCGTTTTATTATTCATCAATTTTAGACAAACTTCATTGGCAGTAACACAAGAAGAATGTTAAACATTTTCCTTTAAGTCAATATTTTATCGCTTCCATTTTTTTGTTCTTTGTTGTGCAAAAAGACTATTTTCAATGGCCTACATAGTTCAACAAAAGAAAATAAGCTTTTGCGTTTTTACACTATTTTTCGTTTATAATTTTATCACTATTATTTATTACCTTTTTTTGTATACTATTATTATCATTATTACAACTTTATTTTACGATTATTTAATACAACTCACAAGGAGTTGCATCTCATGATATTATTTCATTGTTGGGAATTTTTTTGCTTTACATATACTTCAAAAATACAATTCATAGCCAGCTAAATAAAAAGTGTGTTAGAGTTATAGCCAATTATACAGCTATGTGGTACCCCAATATAAATTCACTTCCTACTCAAAAATGCTAAATCTATTTTTTTTTATATCAAATCCTCTTTATTGAAAAAAAATCCATTAGCAGTCTCAAGTCAGTATGGGTCTCACAGTCATTCCAGAACGCTCCAATAATACGAAAGCATTTCTAATCGCACGATTTGAGTGAGGGAGTGGGCAATACCCCGAAAAGCGAATCGGCTCTATGTAGCGAGGAATAAATAGTAGGAGGCTTCTGACATTTTGGAACGAATTTTGACAATGAGCTGAGGTGCAAAGCTGAGTTGGTCAAATCTGAGTCAGTTGGCCAACCTCAGAATTTCTGTAGAGGGGTTGGATAACTGGATTTTTTTCTTATTTCCCCTGGTGAGACAGCCCTTGGCTGTGGTTGAGAAAATTAAATATCGGAGACGCTAACCAGGTTTGGCCAGTTCCTGACAGTACCTCGGATAAGCAGAGATTGGTGACTATTCTTCAAAGCCTTTGAGTTCTATTGTGGCCCCAAAGCTATCGAATAGAAATACTAGTTGATCCATAGATCAGCGGCCTCACTACTCTTTAATTTTTACGTCAATTTCGAAGTAAATTCTAGTTTTTAAACATTAAAGAAATGAAGGAAATATAAAGAGAATGAACATTCTTGAGATACTTCTAGAATTTCCTCAGTCGTTGTTTCCTTAGTAACTTATTAAATTAAAAAAAAAACATGTTTATTATTTATACGATCATGGCAACTAATTATCGTATTTTTGACAAATAAAAAAAAAAGATAAATAACTAAAACCAATTAGAACCTTTCTTAGAACGCATAAAATTTTTACTTTTATTGTTGGTTCTAAAGACTTTCTTTAATAGTTTTGCAACTTCAAGGGTTCGGTACTCAATAAGTTCACCCAGAAACTCCCTTCGTTTCCATAAGAATGACTATCTTATTAGCGTCCAAGAAAACAGCTTACATATGATAATTAACAGCATGAATATGAATTCTCAAAAATATTCCTTAAATATTTACTTGCGAATAAAATACGTATCGATAATTGGTACGTAATGATTGCTAGGGGTGCGAAAAAATTACTGGGTTATTGGAGAGGGGATCTTTTAACAGGCCATTTTATTTTTATATTTTAATAGACGAAGGGGTTCGGGTGTATTGACCGCCCCCCCCCCCAGGCCGGGAACTATATATTCCTAGATCTATCAGAAATTTCTAGGCATAGCTGACATCATTGGGCTAGTTGTTGATTTAATTAATTCCTGCTCTATGCTAGGAGAATATTGAGTACACCGATGACCTCTTAAGATAGAAACGGAATTAAACTATTTGCAGTGAATCAAGATGTTACTAATAAAGAACCCCGTAACTAATAAAGAAACAATGCAGAAATATTAGTTTGTGAAAACGGATCACTCGAACGCATTTTTTTTCCTCTATCATCTTCTAATGTATTAAGTATAGAGTAATATGTATGTACTTACCGAGATTGGATTCACCATGTTTTTCAACTTTATAATTTAAAGGCGTTCTTATTATTTTTTTCAGGTGTACTGCTGTTGTGTCTTAGACAAACAAATAATGATTAACATCTAGTAGCATGCAACAAAATGCAGCATTCACAACAAAAATAAAGTAACGTTAACTAAAGTAGTAATCTTAATCTTCCTACGAACTTCTGCGAGTTTTTTATTTTGGATTATTAAATTTTGGATCCAAAACACATCATTATTATTGTTGTTGACAAATATCGCAGTTTTAATTATATTTATACAGACAATTTGGTCCGAAATATATTAATAATATATGAACTAGGCCACATCTATTAATTTGATAACAATAGTAAATACTTTATTCAAAATCATTAGTATGAATAAATTATTGTCAGATATTATGTGAACATTTGTGTACTATTTAAGTCTAGAGACTCCGTCGGTTCCTTTCTGCTATTATATCCAAACCCTCCAAATATTTTATGACACGGAAATAAAATGTGGAGAGATGTGATGCTTGAAAAATTATCGATTTTTGGTGAGTATCAAGATTCAATAAATAAAAAGATCCGTTATCTTATATCAAATGATACATCATTGATATAACGATATATCATTTATTATCAAACGTCAGCTGTATAAGTAATTTATTTTATAAATTCGCTTTCTAATCATTGAGAAATGATAGTATTTAAATTCGTGCATCCCAGCTAAGGATAATTATATCCTTTATCCATTAGGTTATATCCAAATTAAGTCACATAGTCAGTAGCATATATTTATACATAAATATATTATAGTAACTAGTTCACTCATAGCTCAACTAGCTTTGATTGTAACATTCATGATATTTGAGAATATCATGTCCTGCAACCCTTCCATCTGGTCAGCATCGTCCCTTTGTGCTCTTAGGAGTGGGGATGAGATGAAGGGCCAGCCTTAACCAGTCTTAGCCCAGCCGCGTAGAAAAGCAGACTCTTAGCAAGCTCCCGAACTAGCGGTACCATATAGAAAAAGAGGGAAGAAGAACCAACAGCAGACATTAACGTTGATTGGATTATACGGAGATCATCGATTGGGTGATATTGATATTGTTTTTTTATTATGGATCCATTAAAAGAGTTTGAGCTCAAATCTCATGTTTTATGTACTTAATTAGTAGTAAATATTCTTGTTCAAAAGGAATTGAATATTTTTTATATAATTTTTGTCAGCACTATTTATAATTATAATTATTTGTTATAATCATTTTACTTGTATATATTTCACAATTCCCAGTTTCTCAATTTAATAATAACTAGAACATTAGCCTTGAGATCGGGCGATTCAATCGGGATAAATTCCTATGTCAAAGACATAAAACAATTTGAATTAAAGATCTCATGAAGGACCTGCCAAATTAGCTAAGGTAAATTGATCTAATAAATCAGGAAAAGAAATGGTAAAAAAATGAGGTAGGTTTCAATATATATATATATATATATATATATATATATATATATATATATATATATATATATATATCTTGATGTACAGATCAAAACCGCAAGAGATGTCCAGGCGAACAACAGCAAATATATCTTATCTGAAGGCAAAGCTTGTGATGAATGTTTATTGTGTGGTCTGGACTGAATGGACCGTGGTTCTCTCTGGAACTGGTCTGTCCTGAACCTGAGACGATGAAGATACATGTTCCTAGTAGGTCGACTATATTGGTCTGAGTCTACACGAAAACCCGCAACTCTCTTGGTGGGGTAAGTCTAAGACCAACAGGAAACAGCCAAGAAGTAGGTTCGTAAATTTGAGCCTTACACTAGGTAAACGAAACTAAACCAAAGGATCAGTGGACACGCATCTATTTGGCTAGTTGTATACGTTGGGGTACAAATTTAGGTTGAATAAATAATTCGGAGTTCATTCTTAGCAATAATTTAGTAAACTTGATGAAATTTTTATATCTCTTTTAATAACACAAATCGATATTTTAATAATAAGCTTTAAATGTTGAAAAATGTTGATGAAAGAAGATTATCCTTCTATTTTTTTATAGACGAATCTCAAAGAATGCTATTTTTGTAAGCATCTCGTCAAGGCACATGATTATTTCTTACGGAATTCCACCATAACGATGCATTTTCTGACTATTTTTGAGAGTTCATGACAAAATATTTGTTACTTCAGCATAAATTTATTCAAAATATTTTTATATTTTGTAAATCCTAATTTGCTGGAATATAAGACAATAAAAGTTGAAAATCGATTCTGATTGAAGGGAAATGATAAAGAAAACAACAAAAAGAAAATAATGCCATTAATGTATTATAAGTGCTGTTTGCATGTCTTTTTTTTTTTATAATTACAGTAAATAAAATTTATTATGACTAACCATTTGGTGCATTCATCTTGCAAATAGTTGACTCAGATCCACTGATTACATCCGCTGGATCCACAATCTTCTTGTTGATCTCATGTAGGCCACATTCATCACAATATCCTTCGCTAGTTTTTGCCACATTGAGGTTTCTAATCCTACGGATTGTCCTAGGAAAAACCTGGAACGTTTGTGGAGGAGCCTTGTAATTTAAGTGATTGCACTTCTTCTTTCAGTTTAAGCCGTTATCCACGGCTGGATTAGTTCTTCCGAAAACGATGTACGTATAGTTTATTTTTATTAATCATTCATCATAAATATTAATCATCATAAATATTGCATTATTACAAATAAAGCTAATAAATCGTCAGAAAAATAACAACATCTGGTATTACTCGGTAGTCTTTTTGGAAAAGCCGAGGCCAACAGTATCTACACCGTTCTTTTGTTTCGTTGTTACCCACACTGAAAAAAACGCCGTAGCAGGATGACACTCACCCACCACATGTAACAACTATCTCCACTCAATTCACCACTTATAATGCTAGCTGAAATCATCGCATATCATCATAGACTTCTATAATTATTAGGTCGCGAGAAGCAAGTAGCTCTATGAATAGCATAATTTTCATAAACATCATAGAACAGCCTATGATTTACAGCGATCTAAGAACTTTAAAACGTCAAATTTTGAAATTTTAGTTATAATTTGTTCCGAATAATACTATTTATAAAATATGTGATTTGAAATTGAGTCGATTATCAACTATTTTAATTTAAAATGTAATTTTTGTGCTCTTAAATGATAACTCGGGCCTCGTGAAATATAAAAAATAAACCAAACCTCTTAGGGGTTCATTGAATCATCTATTGGTAAAATATTACCTAGTCAAAAACGTGTAAATATTCAAACACAATTAATTACTGCAATTACAATTGACAACCATTTGATATGCCTCTTAAAGTTCCGAAATGGCCAAACAATGCACCGAATCAAACCTAAATTCACAGATAACTATTGTTGTGGCCACCTCTTGATTATAAATAATTTTAAGTCACCCTTAAAGCGTCCTAAGACCTGCATTGATGTATGGAACCCCTCTCTACAAGTATTTGACTCCCAACACTCTCCTAAAGCTCCAGCAATTTCAGAATAGAGTTCTCCGCACCTCCCTCAAACACACCCCTTTCGACCGAATGAAGGCCGACGAAATCCACAAAAAATTCGAAGTGCTCACTATCCAAGATTTTATCAAGAGAAGGCACATCAAATTTTTTGACTCCCTAAGACATAGCCATAACCAATGCCCGTCAGATGGAAGCACTGCTGGACCGCATAAGCTTGGCGAGTGAAAGACATCATAGAACCAGAGGACTGACGGACCTACGCCCAGCCGAGAGATCGAGGCCGATCTCCCGGCCGACTCAACCGACGCCACATTACCCCATCTACCTGTGTAAGCAGGGTTGATCTTCCGGCCGATATAACAAACCATCGCCTAGGGACCCCTAGGCTCAATCCTTGGTAGACTCTCACTACCTTCCTGACTCCATCCGCCTGTCTAGGCATTCCACACCCCATATCCTTCTCATACATCCTTCAAATAGGGGTCTCCCCTTAGTGAAAGGCACTTTCCAGCCAAAACTAATTTTCCTTATTTTTCCCACATTCCTATTTTTATAAGTTTGAGCTAAGGGAAAAAAAAAAAAAGTAGGAGGGGAGACAGCCATTGGTGGGGACATACCCCCACCCTACTGGCTGGCCTCCTATATAAGCTTGGGCCTCCCAGAAAATTAGCAGCTCACGGAGATCACAAAAAGTTTTGGAAGCTGTTGAAGACTACAAAAGGAAAGACAGCGACTGTCCGTCTTCACGAAGGCGACAATGTTCTGACTGCTGAGCAACAGGCAACAAAACTGGCCGACCATTACGCTAGGGATATTACGGCTAGGACGGGATACTACCACATGCCTCCTCCGGTAGATGCTGAACAGAACCACATGTTTGTATCACCGAAGCAGCTCAAGGCGATTCTTCGCCGGTGTCAGGGAAACCGAGCACCAGGGCACGACGGGATACAAACAGTGCTGCTCAAACAAATGCCGAGGAGAGGGATAGTACAATTAGCAAACTTGTACAACTCTTGTATGAGATTGCGGTACTTTCCTGACACATGGAAACAAGCCATCTTGTTCCTATTACTAAAGCCAGCCAAGAGCGGAGATCACCCAGCCCACTACCACCCGATTAGCCTGTTACCTTAGATAGGGTAAATGTTTGAGAAGATACTTTTGAATTATCTCAAAGATTACGGAAAACGGCATCATTCCACCAGAGCAGACTGGATTCCAATCCAGTATGAGCACAGAGCACCCCCTTCTTAAGGTACAGTCAGTAGCTAACCATAATATGAATAGAAACATAGCCACGGCTATTATATCCCTAGATTGCACCCAAGCGTTCGACTCGGTGTCTCACGGGACACTGTGTCAAATGCTCTGCGACCGGGAATGCCCGGAACAATTATATTCAATTCTGACTAGCTTCCTGAAAAACAGATCGTTGCGGGTGCGGGTGGGTGATAGCTTTTCCGAAGCTGTGCCACTGACCTGTGGAGTACCCCAAGGAGCCGTCTTATCCCCTGTACTATTCAACGTATGCACGTCTGAGATTGTTGGAGCCCATTACAAAAATACCACAGTTACTGCTTTCGCAGATTACATAGCGGTCTAAAGTAGCAGTATGAGTGCCAAGGTGGCTCTAAGACATGCTGAAGTAGCCTGTAACCAGATCAGTGAGAGACTGGGGAGACTCAATCTCTGTAAACGCGGGTAAGACTGACTGCGTAATTTTCTCTTTCCAAAAGGGAAAAAGCTGACTACCTACTAGTTACATAGTAGGAACGGAGGAAAATTCACCAACCAACAGCCTAGTATATCTGGGAATTAAAATGGACAGACACCTCCATTTTAGTAACCACTTTACGAAGAAGTTGAAGCAAACACGCACGAATTCTTATTGGCTTACGCATTTATTAACCTCCCCAATCTATCACTGCGTCGGAAGCTACTGATCTACAAGAGTATACTCAGGCCTACTCTGCTGTATGGTGCACCGCTTTTTCGTCATCTGACGTATACAACAGCTCGGCGACTTCAACAATTCCAAAACGGTATTCTAATGAAAGTGGTCAGAGCATGAGTTCATCTAACGTAGACATATCAAATTTTTCGACTCCCAGCAATATCTCACAAACCCGGTGTTTAACACGATAACCCCCGCTCCGGTCCCCCGTCGATGGCAGGACGCTGTCGTGGCTGGAACGCTTTAGGCTTAGGTTCTAAAGAAAAAAAAAAAAATTAGGATAACTAATCGGACCTCCACTTGGAACACTACTCTCTTCTCTCTCGCTGCACTGGCACCGCTGCTCTACTCAAACCACAGACTTCTCATTCAACTACCTCTACATCTCTCTTCCTAACCTAGCTATGTTTTAACCTGGCTTTGTCAAACCTCACACCTTCCTAGTGAAATTCTCTGCCTTCGTCTCGCTAAAACTAACCCTCCTTGGGAGAGACCTCTCCCTCGTGGACGACGTTGCCGTGGCCCTCCAAATTTTTCCAGCAGCGTCTCCCATTGCAATCCACTCTGCCTCTCTCCAGCTCACACTCGCCTTTGGGATCCGGATGGTTATCGCCTACGCTTAGATACCAAGTGTGAATTCGTGGTTATTCCAAGACCACATAAACCTACCCTGTAACTCTTCTCCGGAACACAGTGCTTTGTCGGTGCACACACACCTTCTAAAGATGTTATGGAGTCAGATCAAAGCGAATTAGGCTGCCCAGCCGACTAGGCCGGTGGCCAGGGTCAAAGACCATAGGTCCACCCGACTTATCTCTTTCTGGGCGCTCGCCGGACGGGGGCTAAGAGGTGGTAGCGATCCTAGCCAGCGGCGGGCGTCTCCTCGCCACTTTGGGGATACCCAGGTATACTGAGCCCTCCGGTGACGACCCGACAACTATGAAATAAATTATTGACTCGAGTTTATGGGTTGACCAAAAATACTTGTGAAATAGTAAAATATTTTAACAAACGGAACTATTACCATTGGTTAGGCCCGAAAATTAAGTAAGTCAATTTATTAAAAATTAGCATGGTTTAAAATATCGACCGGCTTTGTCGCATTGTCGATCCAGAATTTCAATTACGTAATATTAAAATTTCAAGTTGTATCATTCTACCAATAACTGACATCTATCACAAAAATGGCGGTTCCTATCGTTCAAATTAAAAGGGATCCTTTCGGTAAATAAAATTCTTTAAACAAATAAATATGTATTGAGCTTGACTAGTACATGGTCGTAAGGGTTTAAAACCCAATTAACCAGGAGGACAGCCCTTTGGGCGCTAATTGGCATATTTCCTCCATCTCCGCTCTACCGACCACTAAATTCTGAAGGAAGACATGTGTGAGTTTAAGGTCCTCAACACTGGCTGGAAAAAACTTCAGCATTGAGAGGGACCTCTCTCCTATCCTACAGGGAGTGTAGTAATCTCCCACCCAATTCTCTGGATCATACATCTCATTTTCAATAGTAAATTGGAAGTAATTTTAAACCTTAATTTGCGATAAATTAAAAAAAAATTCTATAAAAACAAACATATCTCATGTGAATGTGCTAAATAACCTATGAGATAAGGTCAATCTCAAATAATAATAATAAAAATTATAGACTTTGTAATGTAATAATAATAAAAATGTATGCACTATCCCGAAATTCGTAATACAACAATGTAAGCACAAAAACATTATTCAAAAATACATTATTATACATCATGAGAGACGATTGTTAGCCTTAAATATACAAGTAAGTAGAAGAGTTTGTTTTCTTTACTAATAAGAGTGCAAGTTTCGACATATAACATATTTATGCATCAAATCTTTGCGTGTTACAGAATGGGATGTGGACTATATAAAAGATTATGATTTTCCTACAATGCTTTTAAATAGTCTCGAAACCCAATCCTCTGACATCTGAGGCTACACAATCCTGCGATCTAATTCGTCTTCTTGCTGTCTTGTGATGTGACTAACACGTGGGATTCATATAGTCCTACAGAAATAATGCTTGATTTGCTCGTAAAATTTTTATTTTTTTTCTCAGGGGCCCATTTAGTGTGTTCCGAGAATGAATATTTTCCAAATAATAATTATTTCACAATGTACTAATTTGTTTATCCATATATCAGTTTGTCCGGTTATTGTAACTACCTTGTTGCGTACTTGAGAATGGTGAAATTTTTCTTGCTATCTCCATAAAACTTTATTAAGTGTCATTAATAACTAATAATAATTAATTAACATGTTTTTTGTTTGTTTTTTTAAATTAGTGGTTGTCCAGTTTTAGAAGGATTATTTTGAAATTAAAGATCTAGAGGTTGAAAATAACAATACTGTATTTTATATTCATTTTTCTAGGCTGCAATTATTAAAAAACCCGTTTTCTTTCTCATAACCATCGTGTTAACAGTTATGCTAAAAATATGACCACGTGGAAATATTAATAGGTTAGTTAATAAATTGCATAACATAGCACAGCTTACAACATGGCACAATTAATAATTTTATGATTTAATATCTAGATCAAGTAGAATTAAAGAATTATAGAATTAAATAGATAAAAGAGAATAGGCTCTCGCGCTCTTGGTGAGCCACCACCGGCTTGTATTCGGTGACGTGGCTGACGACGAAGCGTGGGTGGCTTCCAAATACTCTGTTTCGTCTATCGCATGTGAGGGAGGTGACAACCATGTGGATTTGGGAGGTATCTGGGCAGTTTCTAAATACAGTATGAACGAGAAAGTGAATGAAAATTGTACACATGGTATGAATGAGAACTTCAATTGCTTTTGAACATATTATCCTTAGTAGAGCAGCAAATTATTTATTCTTATTATCAATAACAGGTAGCATTTTTCGTCGCTATGATTTGCTGTACTCATATTTTTGATCATGTACTCATCAATTTGATAAAAATATTTTGCCAAAACGAATCCCATGACAGTGTGATGCATCACAATTAACTTGACTTTTATCGGTTGCACAGTCGGTGGTAACAACAAATGGGAGAAGGGAGACAAATGACAATTAGCTCAAATGAAAATCTTGTAAGATTTAAAAGCGCCAATAAACTACTTATCAACGACAAGCCCCATAGCTGGAGTAGACAGCCCCCTATCCGTCTTCGACCCCTGCCGGTTGAGCGGGTGCCAGAACGGATGGACTACTGTGCCATTATGAAAGTGGATGGATGGAGAAGGTTAGCAATTTACGCCTTCCGTGGCTTTGGATTACTCAGCCAGTTCTAATCCAACGCTCCAACTGCTCCAACACAGACCTGGAAACCTGATGATCTCGGCCCACACAGCTAACAGTTTTTCTTCCACTATTTGAGAGATTGACTGTTTCGGCACTTCTTCTCAGTTTTACCTTTTTTTTTTCTTCCGCTGCCAAGGAAGCTAAAACGGGGTGTGTTGAAACTGCCAAACAACCTCACACACAAGATGTGCATGAGATATATTGAAGCTAAGTACTCCTTGCCAAGCTTTGCATTTTTAGCAAGAGGTTAGAACACAAACTGTGCAATGAACAGAAAAAAAAAAACTAATGAACAGATTGTTGCAGATGAAGGATGCTCTTTAAAGAATAATATGAAAGCTAAAGTAAATGCCATGATCTTTAGCTGACAACAAAAAATTAAAGACATAATAAATGAATTACACAATTAATAATTTTATATCTAGATTAAGTAGAATTAAAGAATTATATAATTAAATAGATAAATGAGAATAGGCTCTCGCGCTCTTGGTCAGCCACCACCGGCTTGTATCCGGTGACGCGGCTAACGACGAAGCGTGGGTGGCTTCCAAATACTCCGTTTCGTCTTTCGCATGTGAGGGAGGTGACAACCATGTGTATTTTGGTAGGTATGTGTACTGTATGAATGAGCGAGTGAATGAAAATTATAAATATAGTATGAATCAGAACATTTATCGCAATTACTTATTACCTAATAAGGCAGATTATAATTTTAGCACAATAAAAAAGTTTCAATATATATTAATAACATAATATCATTCATTATCAGTCTTAGTGATACTAAAAAATCATATCTAGAAGTGTTTTTTTTAAACAAAGCAATCACATTTTTACTCCATTAACAATTACTGCAGACAAATTTTGGATATTTAAGAAGTAAAATATATTGTATCTGAAAAGTATTTTGCTGACGCACCTTTAACTTCAAAAAGTCGTGCTCAGTGTCACAACATTTACAATAACGTGATAAGTCTTAATGTAATGGGGGATTTTAACATTTTATATGTCTTAATTAATATTCAATCTATAACTAGACCATATCAATATATGTACTTTATTGTTGTTTGTCATGATGACTGTAGAAGCGCTTTCCCAAAATATAAAACTTTTTAGAGAGACAAGTCGTTTTTATTCTATAAATTTGTAACTCCACAACCAACACTAAAACATAAAATATGGGATATTATTATTCTGTAATAATTTACTGATTTAAATTTGATTACCAATCCAGAGTCAATCGTCCGTGGTATATTATAACGATTACTTTTTACGATTGTAGTCATAAAAATGATTCCATCAATCTGAAATTCAATAGATGTATTTTAACATCACCTAGAATTGGCTAGTGGAGGCTGACCAAGAATATGATAACCATATGCGATCAACACGTGATTAGAAAACATGGCCATTGAATTTATTTAAGGCCACTTTCATCTACGAGAAGTGTAATAGGGGTAGGTGAAGTTGTATAAAGGTTGTGCTGGGGAATTAAGATAGTTGGGCAAATTTCTGTTAAATGTCAAAACTTTGAAGGGATGAGGTGAAAGATGAAAGGTACACTAAGATCGTTATGGAGGGTTCTGTTCCTGACTTAATAAGTGGCATTAACTATTGATCTCAAGACTTTGGACTGATATTGATAGACTACTTATAAAGGCAAGACCTAATATGGGCGATGATTATTGTTCACAGTACTTACGATATAAAGGATTGGGCTCTCATGATAGATCGTTTAATTAACTCACGAAGAGGAACACAATGATCGCATTAGTCACACGTTTCAAAGTCCGATAGAAAGACCAAAATTTTGAATCTAGAAGCTTTTGTAGTCTGCAATGGAGAATGTAGAAAAAAAATTGGGATGGGAGGCGTACCCACGGTTTATGTGACTTAGGCAATGCCAATTATAACACCAAGGTTCAAGAGAGGCTGTTAACTTCCACCAGTGAAACATACTTACTCATTACTTACTAAATAACATCACACTTTACAGCAAACTACACAGACACCTTAAAACTTCGTAAATCCTTCTTCAAATCCAAACCTAATAACATACCTAGAATGTATTTTAAAACGCAAATGGGGTGAGACCACCAGAAGTCTGTCTTAAATTCTCAACAATCGTAAACAACGTAACATATTTTTACTTCTCAGTTGTAACTGAGATGGTTTGTTGAAATCGTTCACCTAATTAAATATTTCATTTCTTGATGCTACAAAAATTGATTATAACAAGTTATTTATTGAGGATTACTATTAATTCCCTATATATAACTTAATAAATGCTAATATATCTAGATTTGATATAAAATTCAATTTGTATTAAACTGATTTTCCTACTCTTTGAAAAAAACAATGTTTTAAACAGTTTTAATTAATTTTAAGGACCACATAGAAAGCATGTTCGGAACTGAATTATCAGCGTAGTCCTAAAACTAATTACAAGAGTTGAAAATTGTATCAGACAGCTTGAAAAAAAAAAAAAGAAGCCAGTTTAATTATGTTTCAATCAAAATTTTAAGTCAAGAAGCAAAGTCAACTTTTTCAATTCCATACCTCGATGATTAAAGCCTCACTCTATATAATTTTACTTACTTCCTGACTTATTCCGAAAAAAAATGTTTTATCTTGATAACCACACCGTATTAAAACTTTGAAATATTCTTTGTATGATTAAACTACGATAACAATTATAACTATTAATAATAATTATAATTATGATCTAAAAGATTATGTACCTTACTCTACCCCAGACAGTTATAAGCACTCTTAGAATTTCGTTTCTTTCCTGATATACACACTAATGCAGGTATTAATTTTTTATCAAAAAACATAATTTTTTAGGTAATACCCCAGATTATTTCCAGACTGTATCTATTTATGAGTGAGTGGATCAATGTTTTATCAAATTCCCGTGAAATAAGTTTCCCACTTACATGAAACATGGCTTAATTATAAGCATGCCATGTGCGGCCAAATAAGTTTCTATTAAAATAAATAAGTGCTTATTTAGATATGAGCCAATTAATCTAATAATCTTTATTTTTTCTTTTAAAGCTTTCAATTTGAAATATAGGAATGGGGAAAAATAAGATGAAAATTACTGGAGTAAAAGGCATCATTATGTACTTTAATAATCTTATCTAATAATTATATATGAATCGAACAAAAGTTTTCATTTGACCTCCCTTTCCTTGCTCTACACAGATCATCCCCGTATTTTTGTGTTCTTTTTTCTTCGATCTCAAAAATCTATGACATTATCCTGCAGTATATCCTATCTGGAGCATATTCTTTTCTACAACACACACTTTATCTTTATCCAACACCGCCTAAAAGAAACGTTTAGATTTAGAGGTATTGATTAAATATTCTAACCAACCTTCCAGATGGTTATTTACACTTTTTTGAGTAAATACTAATTTTAGTATCCTAATAATAGTAATAATAATTTTCTGGTGCAGTTGTGTTCGTAGAGCTTAACCTTCACCGTCACATGTGATCTTCGGTCACCAATGTTCGCATGCACATGAACCATACCAATAGTTTTTTCCTTTTTCCAGGTGTATTACTTCCATTTTAATCCCCCCCCCCAAAAAAAATAGAAAAAACAAGATAACCTATTAATAAACATCGAAAATCATTTTAAAGAACGTTAACAAATCTTTTTTTACTTATTGCACAATATCTGTACTGTTTATTTTCTTTTTCCTACAATTTTCAAACGTAGGATAACGAAATTAAAATCCAATCACGCTAGTAATTATACTTTGACCCTATTCAATAGTTATAATATTCTCTTCTTCCTATTTTCATATAGCTTATTCAGTAAAACTACCAAAAATCACAGAAAAAAACCTGTTATAGAACTAATATATCAGAACAAAAAGATAAATATAAAGTTAAGTACACATATGTAGGATTCAAAACACATAATCATTTTTACATTGTAACATTTGGTCCTGTGTTGCACATTAGTGCAAATAGCCACCTCATCAGTGCTCTCATTGCTAAAAACAAAATGTTCTTTTGGTTGACTACCAGTATATATTTCTAATTCACCATTACTGTGAAATAAAAATGATTGTGAAAGAGCTCGCGACTTACAATACGTATTAGGAAACATTGAAGACCCTCACAGACGAAAATCATGTTTTTTGAGAAAAGCAATAAATAATTATGCAAGGATATACATGGATAAACACAACAACTGAAACGTTATAAAGTATTAAGGCTCAGGGAAAAAATTAGTAAGAGGAATAAAGAAATTTACTGACATGAATGATCCCATGCACCCACAGCCTTGTAGGACAGTTGGCTAACGGCACAACTACTGAAGGGAAAACGGAAGTTGGAAAACTAGCTAAAAGAACATTTAAATCCCTCATTTCTAGAGAAGAAATTATAAATCTCTATATATTGAACTTCTTTATTGTGCTACAATTACAATCTGCCTTAATAGGCAATAATTAATTGTGATAAATGTTCTCATTCATACCATATTTACAATTTTCATTCACTCGTTCATTCATGAAGTATTCACAAACAACCCAAAGACCTCCCAAATCCACATGGTTGATTCCGATGTTTCTTTTCAACTCTGTGGGACAATATTTGTTAATGTAGTAGTAAATTCAAGTATCAGTTTTCTGTTTCGACCATAAAAAAAAAAAAAAATGCTCTTAAATTTTTCTTTTTAATAATTATCCTCAAATTTATTAACTGTGGATTTCTACAGGAGGGTTAGATTCGGCACCCGTTAGTGGCAACAAGAACACTCGAAAACTCTTTGCCAGGCCATGTGGACTTGAACACTAAACGGCTGGAAGAGTTTCCGGCGTAAATAAACGTCTATTGACTCAGGATCTTTTAATTAAAGCCGGTTTCAGCGTTATACTCCCTGGCACTCCGCATCTTGCAGGACTACTTGTTTGTTTTTTTTCGTTTTCAAAACAAAAATAAACAAGTACGGATAACTCAAAATGTGTGTTTATTATTGATCACCACTCATGCTATAAATAAAAAGCATTTTTAGTTAATAATAGCATGGTCTACAGTAAAAGAAGTTTATGATCTTGTTAATAATTTCCATTCAGTTAGTAAATTTTAGCATTTTTGTGATATTAAAAATTAATTTAATAATTTGATTTTAATGCGATACTATTTAATCTAAAATATCATAAACAATGTGCAATATTTACTTAGGGGCTTAGGCTATAAAGTTGTGAAGAAACTACGCTCTGAAGGGCGTCCTGAACCCGCCTGACATCAGCAAATATCAAAATATTATTAATTAAACTATTGATTTAAACAAAGCAAAACCTTAAAATAAGAATTATGCACTGAGCCTGCTTTCTCTTATAAACTATTTGCACTGTGTATTTGACCCACAAACCCAAAATTGGACATACTATCAGTAATTTAAGTGACAATTATATTTCATTTAACCAAATGAACTTATTTTAACATTTTTTTCATATTAAATAACAGCCAAATATAGTCGATAATTCAATAAATTGAATCGTATATCGGAATCGGTAAAAATATTGAATAATACTCATATCGAATAAAAAATAAAATTGGTTATGGTCACTCAAAAAGCGAAAGGCGAATTAATAAAAGTTTAAATGGTTCTAGGAGGATTGGTTATAGGAGGTGTCTTGGTCATGTTTTTCGCGATGCTTAACTTTGCTGGTATAAATGCCCAACTTTATATTCCAAAAACTGCCTAGGAGAAAACTCTTATGAGCTTCTGTAAGAGAATTCACAGCCAAACATGCTCAAAGGAGACCGCACCATATAGAAATGTAAAAAAAACAAATATTAAAAAGTAAAATGTAATGTAACTTTGAAAATACATAATTTTTTAGTATAAACTAATTCCGTTTATTTAACCTAATTAATTATGCAATTAATCAAAATATTTATTCGTGAGTTTACAGAAATTTCGTAGGTGTATATCTCAGAGATACAAGCACCCGGTAATATTGGTGTCATGGATGCGCTCATCGGAAGTTAATGACTCAATATTTTTTTTATTGGATAGTTATTATTTTTAAAGTCATTCAGAAATTATGTTGACTTCCATTTCAAGTTGGTTTTTTTTAGTTCTAAATCAAATAGGAGCTTCGAACAAGTAATTAGCATTGTGTAACTTTTTTTGCTAAGAGCCTATCTATGTTTTTTTAACAATTCAGTTTTTTGTATATTTTTCTAGCAGCACCACACAAAATTTCTGTCACAATTTCACTTAACGTGCAAAGAATTGCTCAATAGAAATAATGCTAGTGAATTACTAGCAATAAAAGAGAAAAAATATGTTCTGTTAAAGGATTATTAAACACTGACTAAATAATAAAGTCATAATAATTGTCAACCATAATACGAACATAATATTGAAAGTACTAGTTTTTATGATTCATTGTATTACATGGAGGGCTGGACTGACTATGACTTGGACTGGAATGAAACGAATTTTCCCCCAAAAAAAATTTAATCGAATGAGAATGGGCTCAAGACCGTTACTTCCCCCAACCGTTCAATATGAGGGATAAAGATATTTTAATAAACCCCTCAGCTCTTGGCATGTTCTGTTTTTCATATCAGACCTCCGGGCCCTTCCAAAAGTCAATATTTCCTATCGGATTAAACTCGAGATAGACTTCCTTTTCTTCCTGTAGGTAGTCTATTGGAAAAACGTTTAAAGGATCCGAGGTAATAAATAAGATATAGAAAATAGAAGATTGGCTGCCTGTTTATAATCTATGATTTTTTCAGTTCAAAAAAAATCAAACGTTAGTAAAAACTACTGTATCAATGTTGCAATTCGTAATTAAAGTAAGTAGAAGGAAAGACAGATAGAAGGACTTATTCGTTGATGCCTGCGATACGATACCAGAATTTCCGATGAGCTACATTAAATGCCAAGCGCGAATAACGTAGTCAATGATAATATTACTTATTTGTATTAAGCAGTTATACATGGGTTAGTAAATACAAAAATTTAATATAATTACAAAAAGGTACAGTACATAAGATTATTTACAGATAGAAAAATAAGGAAGCAGCCGATAAAGATATGAGTTGGTTAATACCAGCATGGATTTGGCCAGATCAGATCCCCTATACTTCACATTTCTTTAATCCAATTCAAGTTGCAGGATTCATACGAGAAGGTCACCCTCCACAACTTCTTTATCGATGTCGGAAAGGCTCATTATAAAACACTGATACAAATAGAGGTATTTTTAGTTTTTGATTTCCACGGGCAAACCTGAAGCTAATATATCCTTAATATCATTAAGTGTTGATCTTATTATATTATTAATATAATACCTGAACAGGCATTAAGGCATTTGATGCCTTTTAATTTAAGGATAAATATGAATATTTAATCGATTTTTTAAGTTATTATGAAATCGGTTACAGTCTTCTGATAGCTATAGGTTCCATTTCGGATGAAAAATCAATAAAAACCGGGATGTGATCACAGTTCAAAAATGGTATTGTTCTGGAATTTACTGGCGGCTGTAAGATTATTGTTAGTATGATATCTAAGGTATCCAGGATAGTTCTGCTTCTAAAAAATGTTGAAATTTGGATATTATGTCTGGAGAAAATATCCAGCAATAGGTTACGACTAGGATTAGTCCTCTTGCAATTAAAGAAAATATTTTTACCGTTCAGATTTGCTAAAGCTAATGGATGCCACTTTGGTGGAAACAGATTTGCTTTTTCTGATTCCTGAATCTTTTTGTTCCGAGGTTTGTATACATAAGCCATTAATGTAAAAGGATTTGTAAAGGGTGTCCCAGAATTAACGCAAGATTTGAATTTGACGCCATTTGTGCAGTAAAGGCAAACCTAAAAAAAAAAAATTTTACAGCTGACAGTTTAGGGTTAGTGAAAATGGAGCGTAACACGATAGAACAACGTGTCTTTATTGTTGAACATTATCTCAAAAATAATGAAAGTTTGGCGGCCGCAGTTCATTTCATACAAAATATGGTTGGAATTGGTTAGTACACTGAACATAGTTATTTCTAAAAATTTGGTTTCGGATATGTCATATAAATAAATAGTATTAGCTTCTTAAAATGGAATTCATTCCTTTGTCTAGTGATGCCGTGAGAATTCCATTTTAACAGTTTTAATTTACGAAATTCATGTATCATAAATGTATTTATAGTGTTTGTGACAAATTTTCACCTCCGTGGAACAATAACATTTAACTGAACGGATGTTAGAGGTACTATCGATAGCTGACTACAGGGTTACTGTTTACATTACGGGCCATTACCAGAAAAACAGAAGGGGGTTAATGAAGTGAAATACGTCATTATTTGTAGTAAAAATGGTCAATGATGATTTTGGTAATGAAAGGAAAGGTGTTTTTGTTATTAGCTTCAGTGTTAACAAAGTTTATCAGTTTTGTACCAGCCACATAAGATAGATTTGAAGTTATTTCTTAAATGGCTCATCTGGAGCAGGAATATTACGTACTTACAGCTTTGAAGGTAAAGTTGTTCTATTTAGTTATTATTTTTGATTGCTTGATATTGCTACCTTAGTAATTTGCTACATGGTACTGTTGACAGTTTAAGCTAAACGGTTTGTCAGCAAATTTCAGTGGAAATTTAGTGGAGAAGTACTGATTCTCTTTAACTTTTACGCATCTTGGCTCCAGATGAAAACAATTTTGAGTATGACCTATCCACTGGCAATTTCTGTGCAAGGTGATGATACCGTCCTTGTGCTTCGTTTCTAGGTTAATAACTGGGTGGAACAAATTATTTAGTGCAAATATATTTTTCGCTTCTTGGTTATTTACCAGAGTCACGGAGAAATGAGGTGTAGGTATTTCTTTCCATGTTTAACATACGCGAAATGTGGACCATTGGAATTGTTTGTGAGTGAACTCGTCCCTAACTTCATCATCCGTGAATAAGTTGGAAACCTACTTCAATGCATAAGTATAATGTATTTGTTCCTGAACAAAATAGCTAGTAATGGCTCGAAAGTCCTCGGCGGCTGATAAAAAGTTTAAGCTATTTAATAATAGTTTATAATTATTTGAATTCTACACAAATATCGGTAGAATTTTGATCGCTGATTCATTTTTTTGGCAAGGATTATTGCTGGAATTATTAACTGAAAGGTCAGATTCTGCCAGACCTGAAATCTGGTGCTAACCTATAGAGGAATCTTAATTTATTAGTGATATTTACATATATTTTTTTATACGGTGAAAGATTTTGTGGTGTGCACAGTAAATTTATTTTTTTGGGTTGGTAACCTCTTTGAATTCTGAATCAGTTGTTGTCCCTGTGAGTTGGAGATAATCCAATGAGCCCGAAAAGTAATCGGATGATTATATACATCACCTACGTAAATACATAATGCATGAATGTAAATACAAGAAAAAAGCATTAGAACCATATCAGTACGACACTCCGTAATGACGGTGCGCACTCTGTACGGTCAGAGGCTAACTGTTTAAGCGAACCAATATATTCTAGCAAATTGTTATTACAAAATAAAACTAGTAAATAACAAGTACAATATCTCGTAGAATGTTAAGCTTATTGCATTGTTCCATAATTCATAAGAAAAATCACTAAACGATACTAAAAACAATAAGCTAAATGGAAAAAGGGGTAAAATTGTTATAAGTAAAAATACACGTTTTTCAATAAAATATATAATATTTTTTAGTTAGGCTTTCAGAAGAGAATAATTTAGTAACCCAATCATCAATTTGTAAACAATAAACCTGAAAGTTGTTAATTATGAGGTGTTATTATTTGATAGTAGAGCAAACAAAGGTATGTCAAGGCAGAAATAACAGTACTGCTGTGGAAAACGATACGGTTATGAAAGGATGTGAGATCTTTTTGTTACCTTCCGCATCTTGTTATCCTGTCTTATATGTCTGCTAACAAATATAGAGACACTTGGTAGTCATTTTCGAAATATTAATGCTAATGTTCATGTGACCCATTTTATAATAATGATGAATCATTTATTGAGTGACCTGAATAATGAAACAATTTTATTTCGATACATGCATATTGCTACATATTACAGGCATAACAGTAAACAAATTGAAAGATGCAAGGCTAGTCAATTATAATGAGTTGCTGTACTCACCGGAATAGAACATTCACTGATCCTGCAGTAGTTCCGGTACAAGTACTGCGCCTGCGCTAAACCATTACAAATCGTTTTCGTAACGCTCTATAAACCAACTGTTTTGTTACCATTCATAGGAAGCGTCCAGTTCGTCAAACCGTCTCAACCGATTACTGGGTGAACTGTCCACGGAGGAGCTGTCTACAGGTGAGTGGATAGCTGTGAACTAGATTGCCAATCGCAAGATTCACTTCACATTACACAGGGAAGGCGGCCATATTGGTAAGATTGGCTATCAGCTGTAGTAGAGATAAGAGTGCGGAGTCCGCAAAGCCCTCATAGCACCGTAGCCAGGTGCTAGCTTCCGAGGCTCTTAAATAAGTTACGTGCGTTCGCGGCTCCCACTTGGCATATATATTTTTTATTTATAAAAAAATACTGAATATTCAGAAAAATACTGCTAATGAAACATGCGTTTTTATCAGCAGTTAATGTCGGCAGAAAATAAGAAAAAACGCACAAGGTAATTGGGACCTACCCCCACTCCGTCGCCGGTCAAACGTAAGCCGCGGCGATCTAACCGAAATATAGCCCCTGAAAACTCTTCAGCTCCCAGCAGCTCTATGGAGGAACTACCATCACTACCATCACTACCTAGCACATCAAAACAAACAGCAACAACCACTCATGAGTCTCCGTTTTTCACGCCCAATAGCTACGAGGTGTTGAAAAATATCGAAATAGAGGACATGGACTCTACACAAACACCCACACAGCCCAAGCCACCAGCAATATTCATACGTAACATCAGTAATTTTAAATTACTCTGTACCCAACTGAATAACATTGTAGGTACAGGGAAATACACTTGCCTCAATCGGTCCCGGGACCCAAAGGTTTCTCCGGACACTCCCGACACATACCGAACAATAATCAAATACTTAGATGAAACAAAGGCCGACTTTCAAACCTACCAACTAAAGCAAGAAAGATCGCTGCGGGTGGTGATTAGAAACCTGCATCCCACTACACCAGCGGATGAGATAGAGAAGGAGCTCTTAAGCCTAGGATACAAGGTTCACCAAATTACGAATGTGCTCCGTGAGGAAAGGCAAGAAAATCTTGCAAGCATCAAGACACCACTGCCCTTATTCTTCGTGGATCTAGAGCGAACACCTGGAGTGGAAGAAATCTACGAGGTAACCCACTTGTATTACACATGGGTACAGGTCGAAAAGCTTTACCCGAAACGCGATATAGTTCAATGCCATAATTGCCAGGCATATGGACACACAAAATCATACTGCTACCACCCTCCTAGGCGTGTAAAGTGCAGTGGGCAGCACAAAAGTGAATTGTGCAAGAACCCCTTAAAATCACCTGCTGTATGCGGGCTCTGTCAGCAAGGCCTCCTAGCCAACTATAAAGGCTGTGAGGCTTATAGAATTCTGAAGTCCAGAAGCAAACAACGTAGTCGTCCTGAAGAAGAAACATCAGCCACAAGTAGCCCAAGAAGCGCCCCCACCAGAAGTTTGATGCCTTCAGTCTCTTTTGCTAACGCCGTTCGCAACAGAGAGCAGTCACAGGCATTGCCCACTCCTCCTCCGCAAGTTCTTCTTCCCCAGCACTCCATTCATCCCGGCAACCAGCAAACTCAATCCCATCCTCAACCACACATCTCACATATCCCGCTACCTTCAAGCTCTTCAGATCTCACCAGCCTTTTAACCTCATTCCTTACAGAGTTCAGAACCCTTATTACCCCTCTCATTTCCCTTCTTACAAATCTTGTCTCCTACCTTATCCCCGTTAAACAAAATCCATAAGTGGATCCTTCCGACTCCTTATCCATTCTCCTTTGGAATGCAAATGGTGTTTGCACCCACACTAACGAACTGACAGCACTACTCCACGACAAAAACATCGACGTAGCTCTTATTACTAAAACAAGACTTACAAGTAAACAACCATTTACCGTTCGACTGTACCAGACTTATCGAACTGATCACTCAGATGAAAGAGATCATGCAGGTACCGCTGTCATTGTCCATAACACCATATCCCATCACATAGTTCCTTTGGTAGCACATGATTTCCTTCAATCAACTGCAGTGTCAATCACCACCCTCACTTTTCCCCTTACTCTAGCATCAGTGTACTGCCCTCCCAATAAATCCATTTCCGATTCCCAATTCATCTCCTTTCTAGACTCCATCGGGCATCGTTTCCTTGTGGGTGGAGACTTTAACGCAAAGCACCAACACTGGGGCTCAAGATCCACAAATACACGAGGACGTGATTTGCTGTCTGCACTCACACGGAGACATTGCTCCACTATCTCTCCTGACACAGCCACCTATAGGCCATCAGATCCTAACTGAAATCTAGATCTCCTTGACTTTTTCTTCTACAATAGTTTAGGAACACTAAACTATTCACTCAAGCACCTCGATGGCCTCTCCTCCGACCCTAGCCCCTTATTAGTAACCATTTCCCTAAATTCAATTCACAAACTGCCTCCTCCTTCATTTATTAGGGGCCCAGTTGACTGGGACCACTTTCGCTAGATTCTTACAGACTCTGTAGACCTCAAAGTACCTCTGAAAACATCCCAAGACCTAGATAATGCAGTGCATTCCTTCAGTACTCTGACCCAGAGGTAGGCCTGGGAGGCATCATCACCCCACCCTCACCTAAAAATTCACAATCAAAATCCTTTACCTCAGTATCTCAAAGACCTAATCCAATCCAAACGCCACTCGAGAACAGTGTGGCAAAGATCCCAACATTCTGCTGATCGTCGCTCATACAATCAGTACTGCAGGCTGGTAATGCGGCAATTAGCATCCTTCCGTTCCGATTCTTTCAATTCCTATCTCTCCTCCCTGTCTACTAGGGATAACTCCTTGTGGTATGTAACAAAGAAAATCCTAAAATATCATCCTGTTTCACACCCACTCCGTCGTGACGATGGGTCCTGGGCTGCTTCGGATGGCGAGAGGGCGGAGGAATTCGCACTGCATCTTTCTCGTACTTTCACTCCTCATCTTACTTCTCAAAACAATAATCACCGTGCAACTTTTGATGATTTCCTCACTTCCTATCCCTCCCTTACTGCCACCAAAATCTATTACCCCCTCTGAGGTCAAATATATTCTAAAAAAATTACCTTATCGAAAATCCCCAGGATATGATCTCCTTACTCCTAGAATCCTCCAACAACTTCCTCCTAAAGCCATAATCTTCCTAACCTACATTTATAATTGCTTTATCCGAACGACGCACTTTTCTCTCCACTGGAAACACTCCATTATAGTCCTATTCGCCAAGCCTGGAAAACTGCCCAATGATGCCTCATCCTACCGTCCAATTAGCCTACTCCCTATCCTCTCAAAAATATTTGAAAAATTCCTATTAAAACGCCTACATCCAATTGTTGAATTCAAAAACCTTTACCCTACTCACCAGTTTAGTTTCCGCCAACGACATTCCACAGCTCAACAAGGCTTTCGCGTTGTTGATCACATATCCTCAGCCCTTGAAACCAAGCAGTATTGCACTGCTGCCTTTCTGGACATAGCTCAAGCTTTTGACAGGGTCTTGCACGCAGGTTTGCTTTACAAGCTCAAAGGATATTTACCGCAGTCCCTATACCTGATCCTCCAATCCTACCTTTCAAACAGTTTCTTCCAAGTCCGCTGTAGTTTAGAATATTCTAACTACTATCCAATTAAAGCAGAAGTTCCACAGGGCAGCGTCCTCGGTCCCATTATCTATAATCTATACACCGCTAATGTCCCCTCTACCACCAATACCTTCTTGGCAACATTCGCAGACGACACTGCAGTCCTGTCAACCAATCCAGGCCCTGATATAGCATCCCAAAACCTTTAAATACACCTTGACGAGATCGAGTATTGGTGCAACCAATGGCGAATCAAAGTCAATGGTGGAAAAGTAATCATACGAGCTAATAATAACTATTAGTTCATCTATTTATTAGTTAAGATTTTAGAAGCCACGAATGCGAGTTACAACATTTTGTAACTTAGAATCATCATTCCTAAGTATCTTAATAGAAATGAATTTTCCCCAAACTCTTCGGAAAAAAAATCAGCTCTAATAAAAGAGATCTTTTGAACTCCAGAGATATCATTAGCTCAGCCTCGTTCCCAATAATAATGCCCCTCCACCATTAACAAAGTTCTTAGTATCTCCCACTCTCCCCTAAATTATTGAAACCATCTCAACTCCGATAACAGCTGTCTTCTAAACTTCTAACGTACTTTTATTTATATAAAATACAAAGTTAGAGAATAAATTACTTATCAACACTATAGTGAAGTTTCTTCAAATCTAGAATGCTACTGTTTCCATAAAATCCCATTCACCACTGTGCCTTTTTTTTCAGTCTATGGTTGGTTTTTGAATAGGATCGTAATCGAATATTTACGAGTTATAATACAAAAAATAACATTTCAAATATATTTATTTCATTTAATCCACGATGTAATAATTTTGCTGGAGATTGATAAAAAAAAAACATATCAACTTGCATTATTTTTCAACTTAAAACTAGAATGTGAATATAAATTTTTTTGGAACTCCAGCAACTTGACATGAATAAACATTGTGGGAAAATATTAATTCTTAATGAACTAATCTATTAAATTATGTTAAATATAATAATTAGTATTTATTGTAAAACCGTTTTCTTGTCTTTCCACAACTTCTTCTTTAATGTAATGTAATCTTTCGACAGGTCCAAGCTGTCATCTTCAGCTATCTCCAATTGGTTATGTGGGATTTATACCTCATCTAAAACAATAGTATATTGTTATTATCTATTTAAGTAACGTTGCTACCTAAACGCTCCTCACTTCACGACTCTGCTTTATGAAGGCTGAATGTCGTAGACGAGGTATATATCCCAATCATAACCAATCAGTTGGAGATAACTGAAGATGACAGCTTAGAGCGGTCGAAAGCGCTGTTGCATTAAAGAAGAAGTTATAAGTCATGGAAAGACAATAAAACTGTTTTCTAATTGTACCACTCCGATTTCTGGCAGTAATTGGTTTTTTACAATAGTTTTCTAAGGAGATTGAAAATTAGTTTTTCAAACACATTTTTCCATAAATATCCTCCATTATTACATTACATCAAAAGTCAAGTTTCCACCTGTATTCAGGTATCTTTTGAAAAAAAAAAACAACTAATTTTTATACAATATAAACTGTCAATAAACAGGTGCTAATTCTAAGGATAATGTAGTAACGTTTTATAGAAAATGTCAAGAACCCTAAAGGAGTTTCGTTTAAAAAATAAATTTTTGAGTTAATAGTATACAGTTTTCATAATTATTAGATATAGCAGATTACACCGGCATTCGTGCCGATAGAATGGCAGAACATTTCCCAGAAACCCCTATCGGAGAGCAATGCCAACACCACAATAATCATAGATTCTCACGTCAGGAGTGTAGCGAGAATAAATAACGACAATAAAGAATGAAATGGCGATTTCTTCCTCGAAACAGAAGGATGACTTCTGGCTATACAAGGCCAAGTCTCAAGAGCCTACAGAAAGGTGACGCAGGAATAACGTGAAATCTTTAAAGCATGTGACTTCAGGATGTAAGGTTCTGATGGCGAGGGAGTGTTTGCAAAGTCATAATAATGGAAAAGATAGCCACTAAGACAAAGCAAGGAATATAAACTTGATAAGCTTACAATCTACCTCCCTAGCAATACAATCCAGTACCAATTGTCTCAGGGAATAATATCACTACTTATTGATACCACACAGTGAGTACTGACCACACGGTTTTAAGTAATGGTCCGAACATTTCAGGATGAGTAAGTTAAGAAAACTATCGTATGTAATTATGATAAGAATGCATGCTGAGAACAATTTGCTGATAAAGGTAGCAGCTGAAAATAAGAAAAAAGCCTGGATTTAAATGAAGAATTAGGGCACATCTACAGATTGGAGAGCTGTGGACCCCCGCCCCCCCCCCCCGTCATCATTTCCTCCAATGGTTTGATCCCATTGGACACACTGACCAGGAAAATACTTGAAAGCGTTGATCAAGCAATGATTTTGGGAAATGCCAGCTCAGTTCGAAAATTTACCATCAATAAATAAACCGGGCCTAGACCTTGACTAATAGTCCGGGTAGAAGAATATTTTCCAAGTATTCCGAAGAAGTGTGTTTTCGTAACAACAATAATTTTTACTATTATGTGTCCAATGTTATAGATTATAATAGTTATTAGTTAATGAGAAAAAAAATCAAACAAGAGATTAAATCAGGGACTTTGGTTTCACACCTGTATTCTAGCTGGGAATTTGTCGAAACGATGAACAGATGAAGGTCCCTAGTTAAAATCCTAGATATGCAGTTATTTTTTGAGTTAAACCACCAATTGTATAAGATTACCATGTTTTATGTCTGACTATATAAATTATTGCACTAACTATTGATTACGGTAGATAAGGCTTAAATTCGCGGATATTAATGTTTAGAATTTCTGTGAGTACCGTAACAAGAATATATGACAGAAGTTAAAACTTTTTTCGCTTAGTTCTTGAAGGGCAACTAGTCAGAAGAAAGGACTCGTATATCATCGGCAGTAAGTTTTTTATCTGCCCTCCGTTGGAAGAAGGTAATGCCTTTTCACTGGACACTCATTTATTTAACCAAAAAAATATTTGCCTTATTTATTTTACTGTAGCTTATAATAGCTATAAAAAATGTGATCCTTCTTAGAAAATTAAAATGTGAAACCTTTTTGTTTTACTGCAACAAAACATATGCTCTTTGCACAATATATTAATTACTACTAAACGATGACGAGGAGGAAGATGGTTTGTAAATTGGCTTAACCAAGCAAAGTGAACGAATGTTTTGAATTTGACTTGGAAAAAAATAAGTGAATTGAAATTTCTACATTTTTCCAGCCTCGAACAAGTTTTATTTAGGTTGGTTAACAATATACATCAAGTGCTAATAGTTTCAAAAGTCGGAGTGGATGTGACGTTTGATTTTTTTTCATAAAAGCTATCTTCAGTGATGTTTTTCAAAAGTTAACTTTCATTTGAATGGTACTTGTCCGTTATTTTCCTTAGGTAATAGGGTTTTAACAGTTATTTTTCATTTAATATTTTTTTTGCTCAAAACCTATTTTACCGATTTTACAAAATTGATATTTTTTTTTTTACGACTAAAGTTTTCCAATTGGCATAGACTGACGCATGACCATGGCGTGTGAGTTTCAAAGATTGGTACTTATGGGCCTGGGTACGATGTCTCCTGAAATGGGATATTGTTATTTTAAAACTCACTCAGAAAGATCAGAGAATCGAGGTTTCGAGTAGCTATATTTTTTTTTTTTGAGCTTTGGGTTGAATTTCGGTTTTTCGGCTCAAATAAATTTATAAGAACAATGATTGACGTGAAAAAACTAAATTTATATATTAGAAGCACGCTGATTTTAAAGGAGTGCCTTTCCGGTTGAAACTCCCTGCTATTCGGGTAAAGTACCCTAGGGTACTTTTTACTTTAATTACTTTTACTTTAGGGTACTTTAATGTTTCATTAAATTGTGGTTCAGAGATACCCAGACGGTGCCACCGCGTCACAACATAGACTTTAGTGTATGTCTAATCTTTCTTTCAAGACTTACTTCCTTATGTCCTAAATAATCACCTAAACAGTGATTACAGTGGGCACGAGAGCACGCTAGACCACTCAGGTGTTAAGGTGAGTGAAATAGTTAGACATTTTCTAACTTTTTTACAGTTGTTTCGTTTAAAATTACTCCTCAGACTAGTGCACATACACCATTGACGGGTTCTTAGTTCCACTACAATTTCAGCTTAAAATCTGGGAAGTAAGAAAGGATATCTCTTACACTTAGAAGAATATCCACTAATAGGAAATCAATGTCGCCGATGGGTTGCCAAGCCCCATAGAGTGTAGGTCACAAGTTCGAGGCTTGCCATAGAGATAATCCTATAGAATTTCACGTCACCTGAGGGTTCAAAAATGGTATTATAAAATTTCAAATAGGCTTTCACTGAATATTAGACCTAATGATCAGTTGTTGGCTGTATTCATTGTTTTAATTTTACATAAATTATGAACGAAACTTTAATATATCAATGAAATAAAGATCGAAAAATGGCTTTGATGTGGAATGAGGTTTTCAAATACTTATTATTAATATTGTTTTGACAAGAGTACTTCATTTTATTTCGGTAACTAAAACTGGATGTTTAAAATATCAAAATACAAATATCTGAAATGTTGACCTAAAACTATCCATTAAAATCAGATAAACTAATTTATATTGTTGGCTCTTAAACATTTTGTTTTCTTTTTAAATACATTGTAAGTTTTTTTTTTACATTTACATTTTTAACGTACCTAAAGACATTGGTGAAAACAGAACGTGTAATGCAAAATATTTTCTGTTACTTCACTTGAAAAATATTCAAGTCAAGAGTGACATATCTCAGAGATAAAAGTTTCATAAGAGTATCAAAAACGATTTGCACGTTTAATGACTTTATGTAATAGTGTTCCGTAAAAGCACCCAAGAAATAAGTCATAGTATTAATTGTTGGCTCTCAATCAGCTAGGTTAGACATTTTTTAATTTATTTTAGTGTTGCCATCTATGTTTCTGAATATAGAAAAAAACAGAATTTGTGATCTAAAATACATTTTTTGATTCAATTGAAGGGTCATTCGTCACAAATTTAGGGTTTCGTAACAGTAGCGAAAAAAATTGTATTACTACATTTAATGACCAATAAAGTATACAAGCTCGTGTAACTGACTTTTAAATATCTCATTGCGTGTAAAGTTGATTGACACGTCATTAAAGTCCACTTTAGGCACATCCATTAAAAAATATAATAATAGTCAAGAGCTTTAATTTGATTTCCTACTCCACATGACAGAAAATCACTCAATTTTTAATGACTAATTTGATTCATTATTGTAATGCGAAATGATTGATTAATTATTATCACTTTCTGGTGTTTTATGGAGATGAATATGAGTCATGTCTACCAACTAGCATGTGAGCGTTTCATATATAACATGATCTCTTTAGACTGAAAAGACCACAATAGATAGGGAGACCCAGGGAAAACCAAAAAGGTTTCAGATGTTATAGGTGGATTTTTGTGAAAAAAATTGTACGCCAAAAAAAAAGTCGTACGTTTGTAGAATTCACACTTTCCCTATATTATCAGGGTTACGTATATATTCAGAATTTGAAACCCTTGTTTTCACCTGTGTCTGTCTGTCTATTCTGGTCTTTTCATTCTAGAGAGACCACGTTATACATGGAAGGCTTACTTGATATATAGTAGACATGACTCTAATACTCCGTCTATTATCTATAACACAATAAAAAGTTAATAATTATTCAATCAGCTAGTATTACAGAAATGAATCGAATTAGTCATTAAAAAATTCGTGTTTTTCTGTGTTGTCGAGTAAGGTATCCAATTGAAGATCTTGACTTCAATGTTGAAGATCTTGTACTATGCAATGCGGCTTAAGTGGACTTTAACTTACCTAATTACATTGAATCTTCACGCACAACGTGATATTTTGAATCATGCAAAAAGTTGCAAAAGGTTTTATAGTTTATTATTATTATCATTAAATGTCCAGGTAATTATTTTCAATATATTTTTAACTTGATAGTTTTTATGGTCATCATTTTTGAACAAAATGCGAGACAGATTCGGCTCAAAAGTTAATCTGAGATTACTTTTCGGAATATTTCGAAAAATTATGGGACAAATATTTATATGACTGAACTCTGAGCCGTGAAAGATAGAGTGGGCCACAAAAAAAACCTTCCCTTTCCGCGGCTGAGTCCAAAAAAGCTTGTATGTTATCTAGTGAAGATATCCCTGTAGGTGTTACTGGGTTCTTATGTACTTGGGAAGTGAGATTGTAGACATAACAAATGATCCTCGCCCTAAGATACTCCACCTCTCACCCGAAGGCATTGCAGTATCCTGCTCGAATACATCAATGACCAATTTATGTGATTAACTAACATTGATTAGTTGGTTTTATGTAAATAAATTAATTTTTCCCGTGAGTAAACGAAAAATCAGTATAACTTTTTAATTATTACCTTATAGTATAACAGAAGCTGACATTTATGTAAATATATTGATTTTTCTTGTAAGTAAACGAGAGATTGGTATAACTTTCTAATTATTACCCTACAGTATAACAGACACAAAACGAATCAACTTTATTGTTATGACTAATAAAAATATTTTAGAAGCTTTTTGGATAGTTTGGAACGATCAACAATGGCAAAAATTTCATAAAATGGGACGACAAAATCAAATATTATTAGTGTTAATGGGAGGGCAATATAGGCAGTTTTAGAAGCAACTAACGGGTGTAAACGCCAGTATTATATTCGCATCGAACAAAAAAGAACAAAACAATTTCTTGCAACATTAATTTATTTTCTTCACTTAAAACCTGATGTGCTAAACCGTTTGATTTTTACACCCTTGATGTATTGGGGAACCACTCTTCAGTAGAATATTCCATCTCCAGGTGGTCTCCACCAATTATAAGTATTTTAAGTTCAGTCAGCAACAGTCATGGTAGCTTATCTAAGCTGGACCATACTTCCAGTTTTTAATGAAGGTGTAAAAACAATTACAAACAACCAAAAAAACAATAATGACATAAACAAGCAAAAAGAAATTCATAAACAAAAAAAAAAAAAGGTGCGAGTAAAAACTGAATATGTGTTCGTATAAAAAGGTTTTCAATGACTACTACATCCATATTAAAAAAACAATCATCTTGAAAAAATAAATTGAATTTGTGAGAACAAGCTCCATTTAAGTTAATCATTAAAAAAAATAACGTAATACCATTCAATGCATGTACCTCATAAAGCAAGATCAACTATAAAGCATGCATGTACGGTGAGCAAGCAAGCAAGATAAACATTTAATGGTGTAAGAAACAAAAACATTACTTCAAACGAATTTATTTGACAAATAACTTCATACCTCTTAAAATAGCCTGTCATATAATAAATAGCTATTTGACTAATAGGTTTTATTATTACACTGACGAATTGCAACATCAAATTTTTTTAACAATCATGAGGACGTTTGTGCTTTCTACACTGGTAACTTCCTAACAGCTCAATCAATAAAATAATGTTCTTGTTGGAATTATTGCACTGTGAATAGGTTAGGAGACATGATAAAAGCTTTGAGATATTAATTTACATTTTGGATTAGCAGCTGTAAAAATAAGTGTTCCTCCACTATATTTGACTCTACAGGAATACAGGATGTGATAATGGTTCTGTTCGAGTACTTAAAGCACAGGCAGTGTCTACACATCAAATACCCTGTGCGCCCACTACTAGGCTTACAAAGCAAACAAATTCTAACATCAGCATATCTATGACAACATAATTCAAATAATTATACCAAATCTAACAGTAACACTACTACTTCACAAATTTACTACTGACACACATATATTAGAATGTATATCTAACTATAAATAAATATATATTTTTTACAACAAAATAAGATTACTCTCTACTGTAAGATAAAAGTAATTCGAGACAGCTAGCAAGTTCAGCGCTTGCTGCAGGAGAAATCCGATATTGGAAACCATTCTCCTCTTATTAATCTCACTGACCTGTACATCACAGCAGATGCCACGAATAGAACCACCACGATTGTTCCCAAGGCGATGCTCAACAGGGCGTAGATCGGCATAGCTGTGAACATACGCCATAATAATTTATTAATTATCAGAAAATTAGTTTAATATTATTTACTACAAAAAAAATATTATCGTACCAACTCTCTGTCTAATAGACTGTCTAATTTCGTTTTGGTTCTGAAATATATGTGACTGTGGCCTATACAACAAAAAACCTGTAAAATGTATATATTTGAATTTTTACTGATAAAGTTGTGTGTATATCAAATAAACAACCCCACTTTAAAAGAAATAAAATAAGAAATCAATATTGGTTGAAAGAGTAGCTTAGGTAAAACAAAAAAAACTTTATTGTTCTGAAGTACATGCACTTACTTAGATTATTCCGAGTAAAACATTGCATATTTTAAAAGTTAACGGCTATTCAGTTGAGGGTAGTTATACGATCCTTAGGAAGAAATATTAGCCTGCTGTAATTCAGATTAAACGACTAACAATTTTTTTTGTTACTATGCACTTAACTTGAAACACTCGTATATGAATCTAAGCACACTGCTGGCTCGTCACGAGGGGGGTGCCTAGTTAGCCCTGGTGTCAATGTGAGGGTTGATTAGGCTATGACTTGGACAATTGCTTCATGACGGGTCTTACTATCTGACTCCATATTTGATAGGCATGTGCCCCGACAATGCACTATGTTCAGGTGAAGAGGTATAGGTAGTTTGTGTGGCCTTAGAATGACCACGAATTCACACTCGGTATCTGAGGGTAGGTAAAATCCGTCCGGATCCCAAAGGCGAGTGTGAACCGGAGAGAGGCAGACTGGATTGCCATGGGAGACACTACTCGGTAAATTTATAGGGCCACGACAACCGTTGTTCGTGAGAGAGAGGTCTCTCCCTAGGAGGTGCTAGTTTCAGCGAGACGAAGGCAGAGAATCCCACTAGGAGAGTGTGGGGTCTGACAAGGCTGGACTAAAACATGACGAGGTTAGGAAGAGAGGTCCAGAGGTTTTCATAAATGAGAGCCTAGTCTTGAACATCAGTGCAGCCGCAAGCCATCAGTTAAGAGAGTCGTCGGGAGAATGATTTACAGGCCAAACCCTATGTCATTATATACCTAGCTGGCTTCCTTAGTATCCAATCATATTAGGTTTTACTGTACCCAATGAGACAGATCAGTATACGGTGGCCCTTTGTCCTAAAAGTGACTCAGGCCAGGTTGGGGTCGCTACTTACGACCTGCTTTTGGGTAGAGGGTGGACCCTCCCAGTCCGTAACTAATTAACTTGCAGCTGCGCTTTTCATTGTTATCAACATTTACAATGACTTATTTATGTTATTTACATTTGATTAAATTAATTTACAATATATATATATATATATATATATATATATATATATATATATATATATATATATATATAATAGAGTATGGGGTGATTTATCTTATGTAGTTAGCGGTCGTGAACACACATTATTAATTTTTTTTTGAATTTCAGTATGGAAAAGGATAAGATCCTCACAATCAGTGTTACATAAATTTTGTTTGATATAAGTTACAATTAAAACAATAACAAGGTTTATTTTAACATACAAACATACACTTACAACTCCTTCTATACGAGTGCTTATACTCTGAAAAATAAGATTATTTAGGAAAATACAACCAACCAATGTAATATTTAACTTTGAGTAATAAATTTTAAACAGCTTGAATACCTAATGACATAACATGCAAGATATGTAAAAAAAAGAAGAGAAAATTATCGATTTTTTGGTTATTATACATTATATAAATATTTTATGTATGTACATCAAATAAAAAGATAACGTGATTTCAATGCTATGAACGACTTAGAAATTATAATGATAGCAAAGAGGAAATAAAGAAGGTAAAAGAAATAATAAAATTAGAGAACAAAGCTCCTATTCTTTCTTTATTTCTTTAGAATTGGATTGAAAGGGATGCAGGTATCTAAAATGTTAATTTGCTTTATTTCTACCCTAAGAGGATTGAGGATAAGCGCTTAAGCTTGCCCGCCAAGAAATATATACCTGCTCAACTCCACAAGTAATTAGAATCACAATACTGTTTAAAAAAAGGATTATTACAAAGTATACAAAACTTCTTAGGGAGATTATGCATTTAACCTTCCATTAGTCACATGTTTCCGAGAGGTGTATACTTAAACATGTTTCTTTTTCCTTGCTCCAGGAAGTGAGGGATTTAGTTGTTAGTTCTCTAGGCAGCTTCCTAACTTCCTTTTCCACTTCAGTGAATTTCCCCTTGGTCATTGGCCTGCGAAGTCGTTGGCCGTGGAGGCGTCGTTTCACTTGTGAGGTACATACGATCATTCCAGCTTTGTTTTATTCCTCTTGTTAATTTTTTTCCCTTAAACTTTATTATAAGTCAGATGTGCTTTTACTTTTATCTATGTCATAGTTTTGCATAATTATTTATTGCTTCTCCCAAAAAACATAATTTTCAGGGGCGTCATTTTTTTCTTTCATATGTCATTTGTTATATCCTGGTTATATGTTGTGGTCTAAGTTCTTATAAATTTTTTTTATTTAAAAATATTACGTACTGGAAAATTTAAAGTTAAGAGGGTCTTCAAGAAATTTGTTATATCCAAAATCCTACAATAGTCAGCTTTATATTATAATATATTTATTAAAAATTTCCTAAAAAAAAACTCAATTGGATATATCATTATCCACATATTATATATATTACAAAAATGAATAATAAATTATTTTTTAACGTTCTTTAAAATGATATTCATGTTTAAAAATAAAGTATAATTGTTTAATATTGTCATTTATTTAAAGAAAACACTGGTAAAACGGATGGAAAAATGGGGACCAAGAATGATGGGTTTCACCATGTGAAGTATATGTGATTATCAATATCTGAAAAAGTCATGCGACAAACGGAAGGTCATTAACCTGTTCATAAATAATTGAACATCTAACGAGCGAGTAGTCGATGGCTGTTTGCTACAGGTTCTGATATGCAACCCCACAATACTTTTCAGTATTTCGCAACTGCAACACTCCAGGCCATTGTACCATTGAGGCCAGGCCATTGAGCCAGGCATTGTACGAGGGTGGTCTGAAAAGTTTCCGACCTCAACATGAATATAGGAGCAGTCGTAAATGAAAGCTAGTGAATTTCGTTGTTTATCTGTTGACAGTTACTCACCAAAGTTTCAGCCATCTTGGAAACGCAGTTGTTGTGTAACAGTCGTTTGAGTGAGTCGATGTGAGTGTTTTTATGAAAATGGACAAAATCGAGTATCGAGCTGTCATTAAATATTTGTTTTTGAAAGACTCTGCACCATTATTTACCACAGTGAAATTTTGGGCAGCTGAATTTAAACGTGGTCGGAAGATCTTGGGAGACGATGAACGTTCGGGACGTCCAAAAACTGCAACTACCGACGAAAACATCGCCAAAGTTCACTAAATGATGCTAGACGACCGCCGAATTAAAGTGAAAGAGATAGCAGAGGTTATGAACGTGTCAAAAGAACGTTTTTTTTTTTGTTTTTTATTTTAAAACCTCAAAACAAAAATAATACAATGTACAAAAATAATAAAATAATTGGATTACTGTTATGTATAATTAAAACTAATAACTATTTATTATAATTTTAATCCTTATCATGTAACCATTTTTTGTAACCTTGATGTAACCTTCATATAATATACTTCATGTTCTCGCTCCAAGCCACGTGTACCTTATCAATTATGTTATTACCGTTTTTATTTCCCTATGATTTATCTAATCATAACAATTGGCGACGAGAAAAAACTGATTAAACTATCCGAGTTTCTAGTTCGCGACGTGTTACACGGACATTGCGGACAGTTCGTATTCCTTGTATACGCGGTAAGTCATAATTTTTACCGCGAGTGCTTTTCGTTGTACTTTTTCGCTGATTTATCCGTTTCTGTTTATTTATCTTTCGAATTAATTATCAAGATCATCAAGAATGGATGCAAAACAATTTCAAGAATTCATGAGTGTGCTTACATCAATTCTAAGCTCTCAAACATCAAGCAAACAAGACCCCAAGCCAGACACGAACAATGTCGCGAATGTGAGTATTTTTGAAAACTTTGATTCAAAAAAAGAGAAATTTTCATGTTATATGGAACGTTTCGAGAATTATTGCACAATGAAAAATTTAGACGATCCCACAAAGAAAGCTCAGCTCTTGTGTGGTTCTGTGGGTAGTATACATTACAATGCACTCACCGTATTCCTTGGACCAGAAAAACCTGTCACGTCCCTTGATTATAAGACACTTGTTTCTAATCTCATGACCATGCTGATCCCTAAACGTAGCGCAATTGTGACCCAACACTATTTCTTGAACATTACCCAGAAAGAAAATCAGTCGATTTCCGAATTTGTTGTATCCGAATTGTACACCTATGTACAAGGTGTGCTAGAAATAATCATAGACTAGCAGACTGTCGCGTTGATTATGATAAAGTTCATTGCACGTCATGTAACCGTAAGGGACACGTTTCACGAGTTTGTATCACCACCCTGTCACAAAATAAAAAACCTAGTTACGCATCATCTTCAAATGCAATTTCTCACGTCAACGCTGAACATCAATACGGCATTTCATATCTTGTAGACCTTTTCGAACTAAACCCCGACTCCGATAAATATATCGTTACCGTCCAAATCAATGGAAACCCCCAGCTCATGGAGGTCGATTCAGGAGCAAGATTTTCTCTTCTAAACGAGGATGATTTTAGGAAATTGAATTTGGGACTAGAAATCCAACCAACAAATACCATTTTTCGAGCGTACTCAGGCAACGAAATTCTTCCGAGAGGAAAAGTTGAGGTAACCGCCACATATAAAGGTAGAAATGCGTGTGGTGACCTGTATATTGTTCCGTCTGGCCATACAGCATTGCTTGGGCGTCAATGGATTAGAGATTTAATGATTGAATTGAGAGAAATTGATACCACCAAAAACCATATGTCAAGTGTACTTGCGGTGGGCTGTGTCGCTGCGCCTGGCGAGATAATAGCTGAGTTCCCAACTGTCTTTACCGAGGAAGTTGGCTGCATTCCAGATTATGAAGTTAAGTTACAGCTACGACAAGGGGCAAAACCTAGTTTCACAAGAGAACGCCATTTACCTTATGCTCTACGAGAACGTGTTGAAAAAGAATTGGATTCCCTGGAAGCTGCTGGAATAATTTCGCCGGTTACAACGAGTGATTGGGGATCACCATTAGTTGTTATCCCAAAACCAGATGGTGGTGTACGCTTGTGCGTTGATTATAAATCAGGTGTCAATGAAAGATTAATTTCAGCTAACTTTCCCATACGAAAAATAGAAGATGTGTTACACAGTCTACGTAATTCAAGGTATTTTTGTAAAATCGATTTATATAAGGCGTACTTGCATGTAAAAGTCTGTCCAGATAGTGCAATGATCCAAACCATAGCAACACACCGTGGCATGTATAGAATGAACCGCCTCAGTTTTGACATCAAGTCTGCACCAGCCGAGTTCAATCGCATAATGTCTCAAGTTCTTCAGGGGTTGCCAAAATCAGAAGCATATTTTGACGACATAATATGCCATGGAGCAACTTTGGAAGAATGTACTCAAAATTTGCGCGCCTGCCTCAAACGTCTTGCTGACCACGACCTACATGTCAACCAAAGTAAGTGTTCTTTCTTTGAAGAAAAAATTGAGTACCTAGGTCATGTTGTGGAGCACAACCAGATTCGAAAATCCCCGGAAAAAGTTCGAGCTGTCAACAATATGCCACGCCCTAAAGATGCTGACGGAGTTCGTAGATTTCTGGGACTTCTTACATATTACTCACGATTCATTCCACAATTTTCAGCCTTGTCATTCCCCCTCCGCAGGTTGTTGCAGAACGATCAACGATTTTCATGGACAAGTGATTGTGAAGCCTCCTTTTTGAAATTAAAGGCAGAGCTTTGTAGTGACCGCGTTCTGATTCCATTTGACCCTACTTTACCAGTCATTCTTACATGTGATGCAAGCCCAGATGGCGTTGCAGCAGTCCTAAGCCACCCCGTAGATGATGCTGAAAGACCTATTGCCTATGCTTCCCGCTCACTCTCATCTTCAGAAGCTAATTATAGCCAGCTAGACAGGGAAGCTCTTGCTATTATTTTTGGAGTAAATCATTTTTATGATTATGTTTTTGGCAAACAGTTCACCCTAGTAACTGACAATCAACCACTATCAAGAATTTTTCAGCATAATAAACATTTGCCACGCATGACAAGCGCACGATTGTTGCCATACGCCTCATTTCTGTCAGGATTTGATTATAAAGTAAAATTCAAATCTGGCGAAGAAAATAAAAATGTTGATTGCCTTTCACGAGCTCCCGCTCATGCTATCCATACATCAACTGACACCTTGATGGGAGAAGAAGTTCACCAAATTTTTTCTGAACAAATTGTTCATATCTCAAGCAATAAAGTTACATTTGAGACTATTCAAGAGGAAACCAAGAAGGATCCGGAACTCAAGAAAATCATCGAGTCACTAAAAAACGACTGCGTGGACTCAGAATTCACACTGCATGAAGATGTCATCTTCTGCCAAGATTGTATTGTCATCCCTACATCCCTTCGAAGTCAAGTTATATCAGAACTTCATGAAACACATCTAGGGATCATGAAAATGAAACAATTAACCCGAAAATATGTTTACTGGCCTGGAATTGACAGTCAGATTGAGCGACTTGTCAAGAGTTGTGAGCAGTGCACCCTTACAAGATCGGATCCACCAAAAGTACCAGTTCACCCTTGGGATGAACCATCCGAGAATTGGGAACGAGTCCATATAGATTATGCTGGACCGTTCCAGGTCCATTATTTTCTTGTTTGCATAGACGCTAAGTCAAAATGGGCGGAAGTTGAACCTATCAAAGAAGCACCTACCACGTCCTCAACCATAAATCTTCTCAGAAAGATTTTTTCAACGCATGGATTCCCAAATCAGCTTGTTTCAGATAACGCTAGCATTTTCCAGAGCGAAGAGTTTCATCTTTTTTGCCGCACAAACGGAATTTTTCAAAAATTTATAGCCCCTGGCCATCCAGCAACTAATGGCCTTGCTGAACGCAATGTGCGGACACTTAAGGATAAGTTGCGGGCCTTGTCAAATGACGATACCCCTATGCCAGAAAAAATCACAAATATTCTATTGCATTACAGATCAACTCCCCTTGCTAATGGCTCCTCACCTGCTGAGTTATATTTGAAAAGAAAATTCCGAATCCGCCTGGATGCCTTGTTGCCAACCAAACCACACTCTTCTCAGTCAACGCGAGTTACCAGAAGATTTTTTCATGTGGGGGAGAGAGTGCAAATCCGTGTCTTCAAAAATAACAAACCAAAGTGGGAGTTTGGTGAGGTGACGCAAAGGTTGGGTCAACAACATTACCTTGTCCGCCTGGACGAATCAAGGAGAATTTTCAAGCGTCACATAAATCAACTGAGAAACACCCTTGTACAAGCAAAAAAGACTGTTTCATTTGGCCCTTCTCAGTCTTATGAAATTCCTCGAGCTCCAGGTCCACCTCAGGAACCTCACACTCAATTTGCACCTCATGATCTTCCAGATTCAACTCCAACCGAGCCAGCTTCAGCTGTGCCTCCTCATGATCTTCCACATTCATCTTCAACCGAGCCTTTTCTTCAGACTCCTCTATGTCCCATCAACAGACCTGTTCGTCAGAGAAGACTCCCAGAAAGATTTCGAGATCCTAACATATTACTTCAGTATTGATGTCCCCTCACAAGACATATACTTTTTGATTCATGCTACTATTTTTAATGTTAATAATTCTTGAATAGTGGGGGAGACTGTTATGTATAATTAAAACTAATAACTATTTATTATAATTTTAATCCTTATCATGTAACCATTTTTTGTAACCTTGATGTAACCTTCATATAATATACTTCATGTTCTCGCTCCAAGCCACGTGTACCTTATCAATTATGTTATTACCGTTTTTATTTCCCTATGATTTATCTAATCATAACAATTACAGATTTCTCCTCTTGCTGCATTCACATGCATTTGGAGGAGTGCATAAATACAATAAAATTTTTGTTGTGGCAAAAGAACGTGTTTGTCACATAATAAATCAACATTTAGAGATGAGAAAGCTGTCCGCGCGTTAGGTGCCGCGTTTGCTTACGTTAGACCAAAAACGTGTTCGAATGAACATTTCCAACGCTCTGTTGGCGCAGTTTAGGCGCAATAAATCCGAGTTTTGGCGCCGATTAATTACTGTGGATGGAACTTGGATACACCATTATACGTCTGAAACAAAAATACAGTCCAAACAGTGGACTGCAAAGGGTTAATCGGCTCCAAAAAAACAAAAACTGTTTTTTCGGCTGGGAAAGTGATGGCGACTGTTTTTTGTGATAGTCATGGAATTATTTTAATCGATTATCTTCAAAAAGAAAAAACCATTACAGGAGCATACTAGGCATCAATACTTGACAAGCTAAAGGCAGAACTTGCGGAAAAACGGCCACATTTGCAAAAAAAGAAAATCCTGTTTCACCAAGACGCATCGTCTCACACCTCAGCGGTTGCTCCATGAAAATCCATGAATTACGGTTTGAACTGCTTGACCATCCACCTTACTCACCAGATCTAGCCACAAGCGACTTATTTTTGTTCCCTCATCTAAAAATAGCACTTGGAGGACAGAGAGTTTAGTCAAATGAAGAGGCAATCACCTTCGTGAACGATTATTTTGCAGAGAAAAACGCCGAGTACTATTTGGACGGGTTACAGAGATGTGAGCATCGCTGGGAGAAGTGTGTAGAGTTACAAGGAGGCTATGTTGAAAAACAATAAATAAAAAATAAAAAAATCTGAAAGAACGTCTTGTATCCTTGTTAGGTCGGAAACTTTTCAGACCACCCTCGTATTTCATAGGATTTAGTTTGATTTTTTTTCTAGAACAGAAATATCAAGAAAAGTCTGAAAAAGTATCAGTATAGAGACATGTCGTTTTACATAGAGGTTTCAGGGAAGAGGCATAAAAGCCACGACCAACACCAAACAACAGTAATGTCCAAGCCCGATGGGAGAGGATCTACTTTATTCAGATATTAGACACTCTGTCAGTCATATTGTTATTGTACAAATAAAATGATGTAATCAATCTGAAGTTCTCAAGATATATTGAACGACTTCCTGTTCTTACCTGTGTATATTTTTAGTGGATATTTAATTACAGGAAAAAAATCAGCCTCTTGTCTATTGACAGTCCTGGTAACCCGAAATTTTTAGAGAAGCGTGCATTTTTTTTTCTCATTCTGTAACCGTTATGTTTGGAGTAGCAGTACTATAATAACTGTTTCGTGAAATTTGTGTTCAATTGTATCCTTTGTATATTTTGTGCATTAAATACTAAAAATCACCCTTGTTAAATACTAAAAAGCAAAAACTGGAAAAAAAATTTTTATTCTAGGATTTTTTTAGAAGATCACGGCAATTCAAAAGTTTAAATACTGACATTTGTTAATATATATTCATTTGATATATAGGTTGTTCAAGATCATTAGATCTTAAAAATCTACGCTTCATTATTGTTTTTAACTTTATTTTTTGTCCAGCCAAATCTGCTCCGTAGGTCGTCAGTCTTCATCCCTTGGTGCTTTATAAGCAAAGCGATTCTCGTTTTATAGCGCACTTTTATTACTGACTTTCTTTTTATTGCACAAATGGGATCAGTCGTACCAATACCAGTATCACCAATACACTTATCGCACCTTCAGAAACGGTCAAAGATTGTAAATTAAATCGGAAGTGCTCCTGGCAATGTAAATGCTAGACAAAAAAACACTTGTATTTCACTATTTTACATAGCACTTTCGCATCAAATTGTAAAAAATATTTTTATTGATTGAAGGATAAATTTTATAATTCTTAAGCATAGAATTTTATCAGGTATTTTTCGGTAGTTGAGGAAGATGTAATTGCTAATTTGAGGAATTTAAGGAAGATGCACAAAGCGATGAAGAGGTTGATAGTTCATTCCTTAAATGTTGTTAGAAAGGTAAAAATATACTTGGAGTAGTTCGATTGCAGATTATGATTTCATTATTCGTTAGTAGTTAATCCAATTCGAAACATTTCTACAGGGATCACAAATATTTAGTATTAACACTAAAATTTAATATTTGAATAGTGAGTAAACAAATAAAAAAGTGTCACTACTAAAACAATTTTTAGTTATAAATTATATTTGAGAATAAAATAGGTCCCTTTGTGTTCATTAATCACTTGAAAACTAAAAAATAAACCTGATAATTGAAGCGTGGAAATGACAAACGGTGTAAGTGCATTCAGCAAAATTTTTCAGAATTCAAACCCACAAACTACAACTTGAATAATATTAAATGAATATGACTAAGGCACATTCTTCTCCAATCACCTGTGATTGTATAAGTAATAAATTACCATTTATAATAGAATGCAATTTGTACAGCAACATTTATAGACTCTACGTGGGTCCCACAAAAAGGTGAAAGTGCCGTCAGCAGATAAGACATAACATACTAAGTGCCATCTTGTTTTTTGGTTCTCGTTCATTATTTTACTCCAGTGTTGGAAAAATTTAAGTATTTCAAGAAATTACAGTTTGAATAAACAAGTTAATTAATTTATTATAAAACTATTGGTATTGGTAATATAATTATAATATATATAATTATAATAAGTATAATTATATTATGTATAATTATAATACGTATAAAAGTATTGGTGCAATCAATGGCGGATCAAAGTTAATGAAGCAAAATGCTCCCACATTACCTTCACCCTTTGTCGCAAGTCTTGTCCACTAGTTTATTTTAATTCTATTCCTCTCCCTGTATCCAAGACAGTACGGTACTTAGGCTTCCATCTTGACAAACGACTGACCTGGAACCCACATACGAGACTAAAAAGACAAGAACTAAACAGACGCTTTGGACAACTGTACAGACTACTTCGAAGGACACCCCATCTCTCAATAGAAAATAAACTACTAATCTACAAAGTTATACTTAAACCAATCTGGACATACGGAATAGAGCTATGAGGGACAGCAAAAAAGTCGAACATCAAGCGTATCCAATCCTTTCAATCAAAAGTCCTGAGAACAATAGTAAATGCCCCTTATTATGTCAGCAACAAAACCCTTCATAACGACCTTAATAATCCCTACATTCTAGAACTCATCCCTTCCAAGTTTACGAAATTCCACAGTAGCCTTTCCAACCACCCTAATCCTGTAGCACAGTCATTGCACTGCGCCACTCATCCCTATAATCCTCCTCGGAGACTGAAACGGCAGTGGCCTCGTGACCTGCTATAAAACAAAACCTCATATAAATAGAATATATACTTATGTTACTACCACAAATATAATATGAATAGTACAAGATGCAACCTAGTTTGTATAAAAAAAATGATTCTCAGGAACATATACATCTATAAAATCATATAAATAAAATCTGAACTCGGCTTTCCCATCGCTCTAAGTTTTCATAAAACGTTCTTGTGGCAATTACGGATTGAGATTTTTCAGATCATGTTTTTTCTCGTCTTTCGATAGGCTATCAAGTGGTGGAAGGACGGTAACGCCCAACAGTTGAAATGTTAGGGTTTCTCATTTCTATAAACAGAAGTTGGATTAAAAACATTGTCACCTTGAAGATAGGTCTATTGTTCTCGACCAAGCAAGGTTGTTCAGCACTCACTCGTAACCATGAAAATGGGGATCTTTAACTTTGTGGAGTCAATGTGTTGACAGATACTGATCCGATGACTCCAAAATCATTCCGTTCCTTTTTCACAGCATCAAATCAAGAGGAGGCTTTTTACATTTTTAGTAGTCTTTAAATAGTCTTGTTTGTATTATTAATCTTTAGGTCAACTCAGCGTCAACCGTCAAGTAATGAACGTAAACAGATAAGGCAACTGTAAGTAATCTGAAAGGAGTTGAAAAACCTAAGACTTAACTTAGTTCTAAAGGAGGTGGAGTTTTAGTAGAATTTTTTTTTTTTTCCTCGTTTCGTATTTCTCACCTGATGATCGTTCTGCTTTACGCACTTCTCGTTGATTGGTAATTATTTACAGAAATAAAGTTAAACGATTCTCCGCAACCCCCCTCAGAAAAAAGATCGGGGAAAAATTAGGATAAGAATTAGTATGTAAGTTAGTTTTAAGGTTGATCAAAAAGGTGAGCCCCATCACCTTATTAGTCAGTTCAGTCAAGTCATGTAGAATGTATATCATTATACTTGTTTATTCATTATATAATTTCTATAAAATAACAAAACCTGTATATAATGTAGTGATGCTACAGGAAATACAAAATAATTTGTAAATAGATTCGCCAGAGGATCTATAATTATATATAATTATCTGTAAATTAAAAGGGGCTATGAAGAAAAAAAAAAAAAAAAAAAAAAAAAAAACCCCCCTCAAACATACCCCGTTCGACCGAATGAAGGCAGACGAGATTTACGAAAAATTTGAAGTGCTCACCATCCAAGATTTTATCAAGAGACGACACATCAAATTTTTCGATTCACTCCGACACAGCCACAACCCACTATTCTCCGACCTTCAACCACCACCAATGCCCGTCCGATGGAAGCACTGCTGGACCGCCAAAGCCTGGAGACAGATGGACGTGATCGAACCCTAGCCCCCTGACGGAGACTGAAGATCTACACCCAGCCGAGAGGTTGAGGTCTATCTCCCGGCCGACCCAACCGAAGACCCCTTCTACCTACTAAGGGTAGGTCGATCTCCCGGCCGATAGGCCGACTTAGTGCAGGCCCCTACTCGGGTGAGGCCAGGTATGACCTGGCTGACTACAAACCAATGCCTAGAACCCCTAGGCTCCACCATAGGTAGACTCTCACTACCTTCCCGAACCCACCAGCCTCCTTAAGGCATCCCACACCCCACATCCTTCTCATACATCCTTCAAATAGGACTCCCCTTAGTGAAAGGCACCCATCAATCCAAAATAATTTTCCTTTTATTTTTCCCACATCCTATTTGTTTATGAGTTTGAGAGCTATGGGGAAAAAAAACAAAACAATGCGAACAAGAATACAAACAATCTTTAGAATATGTAATTCAGTGAACTGCCTACAACGTAATAACCTTCTTGGAAGGGAACAAAAAGCGGAAAGCAGGGCGGGTGCAAAGGAATGTACTTGGACCTCGACAGTCAAATCAACGGGGCACTTGTGAGCAGAGCATTCTTTGATTTATCATAGGAACTATATAGCATTTCTCGATAAAACATTACCTATTTCATATCATTTTGTTGGCACTTAGATTATTTTTCACTTCTACGCTTCGATTTATTATTAGTCCACATAAATATATTATTTATCGTTGAAGTATAATTATAATATAGAAAGCTGTTGGATGGTTCTGCCACTTTGAGGGGTCTAAAACATCTAAGGAGCTCCTGTCTCCACAAAGTGGATACCTATACCTTCAATAATTTATGAGAGAGAAGGTAGCTGCTAGCATGGAAGATTTCATTATATTAATTTTGATTGGATCTTCTCGTGCTGTACAGCTATCTAACTTTTTATCTCAGTGAATATATTAAATTTACAAGTTCATTTGACAATTTAATAGAAATTTTGTAACTATCTTCCCGCTTAGGCTTGGAGTGAGAACATAGAAATAATTTGTAGAAATAAATTGTTTTCTTCCCAAAGTAAGAGATAATAAACACTTTATTACTAGTAATGAAGCTAAGATTTACTGCAATAATTGTATCTATCATATATTCAACATAATTAATCTATCAAAGGTAATGGCCACATCATTGGCATATCTATATTTCACATTTTTTTATTTTAGTAATTGTCTCCCAGTTATTCATCATATTTCCACTTCATTTCGTATAAAATATTCGTTTTCTTTGCAGACTTATTCTACTAATAAATGTATGACTCATCGTTACTGTTTCAGAACCAGGTAATAAATACCTTCAGGCATGCAAGGTAAAATCAATAAACATTTATTATTTCTTAATTAGTTGATAGTAGCTAAGTCAAGTTTGATTTTATGAAAAGGTACTTTATATCAGTTGGCTTAGATGTAATTATGCTAAATCAAAACGACTTCCCGAAACGCAACTTGAGACTTTATTAACATTTATTTAAATGAGATTAGTCGAACGTCTAAACAGCAAAGCAACTGCTAAATAGTCAATACCCAGCGAGTGACTCCATCAAAATAGTCAGTGACTGTGTACATAAGTGTGTATATAAGTTAACAAGTTTGTTCCTGCGTGAGTCCAAACTATCGTTCAACTGGAGGGATCATGTGCAGTACAGTTGTGCCATTCCAACTCGCCCGAAACCGAAAATCAAACCGTTAGACATCTGTTCCAACCGGATCAAAACCTGGTTTGAAAACGGTTTCTGACTGTCAAAACGATTCCAGGTTTGCAGTAAGGAGTAAGAATAAGTTACTCGCACAGTCATTCTTCACTGGGGGGAAAAGGAAGGTTAAAAAATTACAAACGCCATTCATGTGACCATACATCTGAAAACAAACAATAGAAATACTGTCAAAATAATTTAAGTTATGAAACTCTTTACTACTTCTTTCAAAAATTATTAATGGTAATATTAATAGACGATAACTTTAATTTTGTGTACTAATCGACATAAAAGTATTCACGTCAAAATTATTAATCGTTGAAACTCTTCACTATTAGGGATTAATTTTAATATTTATAAATGAAGTTTTCGTTTACTACAAATGAAAAGGTTTCCTGGTCGGTATTTTCTTCTAATGAGACACAAAATAATTATACCATTATAATATACAGGAAGTAAAAGTCTGAGATTCATTAACTTTGCAATATTCCATTCAATAAAGAATTTATTACTCTTTAACGGGCCATTTTACGTACCCATTGCAGAAATCAAGAAAGATTTTTTAAATCGTCCATCAGGAAGGTGTTTACAGTGGCTATTTGAAGGTTTGGTGTCTCTGCAATCATCTTCACACCCATTCGATGGCCAGAGCTCAACAAATCACGCACGAGAGTCACATTTTCGTCAGTGTGGCTGGTTAATTGACATCAACAGTGGGGGTTGTCGGTCACCTCTTCCCGGCCCTCCTTAAACATGCGTCACCTTAAAACTGCCAAAGACAATAGAGAAAAGTTCCCTTAGGCATGTTGGATCAATTGATTGGTATCCGTATAACGTTTGCCAAGTTTAGCGCAGAACTTGATCGCGTACTGTTGTTCGATCGTTGGCTCCATCGCATGTCGTGACACGGTCTTTGAGACAAGTTTCCTAAAATCAACTGATACTGATTAATGCGAACTCAACCACTGTTTGGAACATACTAACTTTGAGCACCTTGTAAATCCCTTCTCTAGCCCAATCGGTCCGAGCATCCTGCAACGTACAGTCGCTTCACAATACAATCACTTGCATTAATTTATAAACACACCTCGTATTGTGTGAATCCTGTGACTAGATATCTGTGATTACTGTAGTAATTACAAGTTAACATGCATGTATACATATTTACAAGTTACATATAGTACATGCAGTGCTACGAGGACTACTTACATTTGCACAGAGAGTTGTCGAAGCCACAGACTGGAGTATCTGGCGGTGGACTGGTCCTACTCCCAGACCAGTGGATTTTGGTACCATTCACTGGCTCCAGCCTCTCTTTGGTACCTATGTAGTGGCCAACTATCTGCAAAAATTGTAATTTACAGAAATTCGTTAAAACTAGAATTTTATTCAACATACAAAATAAACTCAATAAGCCAAAACACAAAAAATAATCATTATTTTTCATAGAGTTTTTATTTTGAGCATCACTCACAAATACAAGATCAAGAATGCAGCTCGAAGTCTGGTGTTTAACAGAACCAGTGAAAATCTGAAGAAACCGATTAAGTTGAGTGTTGAATTAATCATATCTACGTTCTGACAATTGTTTTGCAGTAGGCTTTAAGTAGGCTATAATTACTAAAATTCATTCAAATCGTTTTCGAATATTTTAGAAAGCCTTGCGAACCAAACTTATCATGACTATTTCATATCTTTGATGACAAAAAATTGTTTTATGTTGAATAAAAATATAATTTCAGTTCCATTATATCTGCTGAGCAACGGAGACACCCAACTGTCAACTTTTAGTTTCCGATAATTGTATTTCAAACCAACCACTGCCAGCTTGAATCACTAAATGAGAAAAAAATAGTGGGAAGTATATCTGCACTGTTTTTGAAACACCTCAGTGATTCCAAATTTTAGACCTTAGAGACTTTTAGTAAAACTATATAAATAAATAAATAAAAAAAAACTGTGAACCAAGTATAAGGGCGCAAAACCAATCAGCACTGAGTCCACCCACACTAAGTATGATTGTAACTTAATACTTCATTTCTCCATCTTCATTTCGGTTCTCTTGACCGGATACCGTAGTATTTCTTTACATAGATTTTTATTCATCCTTATGAGTCTACTCTGATCATATCCATCTCCTAAAATAAATCTTTAGGGAAGCCTGTGGTTGAATCCGGGTTTCCGTAGTTAGAAATGAGGATAGCCATTGGGCTCCTGAGGCACTCAACAAAATAAAATAAACACACCCTAGGAAGAAGTAATTATATGGATAGCAATAATAATCAAACATTGCAGTGACTTTACTACTTCTATAGGCCTGATAGCTTTAGTTTGATTGACCTGAGTGGCAAAAGCGAACTTCATACAGAACCAACTAAATGGTTTTCTGTGCCCTAAACTTGATAAAATATACACGTTTTTACGAGGAAAAACACCGCAAAGTTTCTAGACAAATAGACTCGCTGATCATTTGCATAAGGAAAATCGAAAAATACCCGAGCCTATCTCTCAACTCTGAGTAAATATATATTTAGTGTCGATGATTTAAGTCCATTTAAGCTCCCAGTCCCTCGGGGAAAAACAAACTTTACTTCACTAAGTCCTATGAATATTCAGTGTTTACGTACTGGTTGGAAACTGTGTTGGTAAGAGAATAATTTGCTAGATGAACGCAGTATCATCACGAAAAAGAGAATCGTGTGCAGCAAAGTGATTGTAAAGTACACAGTAGGATATTTGTTTATGCAATTGAGAAATGTAAAGAGAACCATTTGTGCGTTTCTGAATTTGCATGCTATTCATCAATACAGAACGGGAACTGCATGTTGTGACAGAGTAATAGCAATCGTTCGTTGAATTTTATTCATCCAATCAACAGAACAGGGAATGTACACGGTTATTGTTGTTAAATGATTGTTAGTTTTAGATTTCGCCAATTTTTTACTTTTTCTCTTGTTAGATCTTCTAACTCAGATTTATTTGTTGCTTACCCTTTGAGAGTGCCATTATAAATTTCCGAAAGAGCTCGGCGTTATTAGATAAAATTAAAAAAAATTATGGGAGACATGATAAAAGAGTGTTATTTCACTATAAACATCACCCTGCAGGTGGCATATCAAAATGATTGGTAGATTTCTGTGAGTGAAAACTGAGCTAGATCAAGCGTCAGGCAGGCTGTCAGATGTACTTTTTGAGGCATATGTGATATATGGTGAATGATATCCTTCAGTTGGCTTAAATCATCCGTATAAAGAGCACGGTATAGTATGCAAATTAGAAAACAATAAATTTAAAAGGTAAGTAAATTTATATATAGGACGAATAGAAACAAGTTTCTCGTTTAATGGTATCTTTGTTGAGACACATAGCAAAAATTCACAAATTGATAATTGGACAGAATAAAGTCAACTTCTTTAGTCAGTTGGTTTCCCTTTCAATGTGATAATATTTTTTTTTTATTACAGTGTATAAAGTTTTTATATTAGTGTAAATTCTGGTGACAAGACAATGACAACGACCTAGTTATAATTTATAAAATTGTGTTTTTATGTTTCTTAGAAGCTAGATGTATCCAAAATATTTGTTGGATCTTTATTGATTTTATTAATTAGTTAATTAGATTTGAATTCGTTGTCATTCCTATAATTCTTAATGTGTAACAATGTGTTTCTTAATGTGTAACAATGTGTAACCAAGTGTACAAATGTTTAACAAACCAAATAAAACAAGGGAGAAAAGACATCCCTTTCACTGTAAAAAAAAATAAATGTACGCAGACATAAAAGAAAAATAAAGCCTCAATAAATAATCAAATGGTAATTAATGCTTGGTCAATTGTAAACCCTCTATACTTAAATATTCTCTAATTTAATTACCGGAACTACTTACCCATGTACCCATTTGCATTATAAGAGCCTAATAACGAAAACGATAAAAGTTAGAGGCAATTAGGAAAAGCGGAAAACAACGCCTACGGGAGATTATCGTTTCGGATTTCCATTAGGATTAGCTGTTCTATTTACTGAACATTTAGTTGTGAATCATGTAATTTCCAGTAAAACTGGAATAGTTCTCTTTTATACGATTGTTAAATAGTTAATATCACTAATTTATTCCTCATAAATCCTCGAGTGCTATCAAAATTCTTGAAGTGAGATGTTTTTTTTTTTTACATTAATTTCGTAGATACTTCACCTTCAGAGTTTCCTTTATTAGTCAATTAATAATATTCGTCATATCGTCACGAAGGCTTATCACCATTGTCATATAAACCATGTAATACGTAGTTTTTTTGTAGGCTAAATTTATAAAATCAATTTTTTTCCATTTCAAGAATAGTTTTTGAATAGGCATATTTTACATCAGATTTGAACCAACCAATAGAAGCAGCAGGTCTATATATAAAACCAATACTGAAAGAAAGGGCTCTCCGCTCCTGGGAGAACTTCCGAATCCTTTTGTGCCTGTACTTCTTTGTAATAGGATTTTTGAAAAGGGCTGACAATGCAGAGGTAATATATCCCTTTTGGGGGGGGGGGTTCCTGTAGAGCGCATCAGATCCTCAGTAGAAGTTATATCACTTTAAAAGAGAGATTAATGCCACAACCATCGCTATGAGTCGCTTTCTTAATGCGAATGTCATGCGGCAGCACATTTAGCCGGTGAATTTACCATAATCAGAATCAATCAAAATAATAGATGAAATCAAACCAACATGTTCCATATATCTTGCCTTTTATGGTTTCTAAGGACACATTTTGTTTATATAAAGGATTTATCATCTATGTTTATGTTAAAGTATTTAACATTCAGAAGAGGTCACCGTGAAAAAACTGTTCAAGCTTTTATGAAATATCCACTCTTATTGGCGTAAATACGGCCCTGTTTGTGTCATTTTACCACACGATACAAAGCCCTTATGTAATAAACTGAAATTATATACCAATATTTATTTTTGCTATTAGTAACTAGCGTATTACACACCAACAGGTTTTCAGTGATTTTTTTTGTATTCAATGAGACAAACGCTTTATTTTTTTTGAATCGTGATTATTTGTAAAGTCATGCCCACAAATTAGAATGTTTAAAACTATTTTCAAGAAATTACCCTTTAAGAATTTTCGAAATCCCATAGTTGGCGGGCTTAATTAGGGAAATGGTCCTGTCTTTATTTAGTTATTGTTAGAATAATTCATCCTGCAGTGGTATTAAAATTGCATGCCTCGATCTTTTATGGTTTGTGAACTCTATAAACAAATATAAATTTTTGAAACTTTTTGATAAAATACTTGTTGATACCTTACAGCTATAATAAATAGAGTATACAGCTTACCAGAGAAAGAGAGTTAACTGATCTTGAGAGCTAATAAATAACGATATCAGAGCAGGCAGGCGGACAGATAAAACGAGCGGCCTTCGGTGGCTTAAGTGGCTGAGGTCGGACGTATCTGTGGCTGGAGTGTTAGAGATAGCGTTCGCTTGCCGGGTTTAATGGTGCTTGCAACATCCATGAAGTCCATATATGGATCAGTAGAGGCCTTCGTCAGCCTGGATTCACTCATTCAAAACAAATTACCAGAAGCCGTCATGGATGTACTTAATTAATTAATGTGGCTTTCCCGGGAGGAACAGCAGAAAAAAATACAGATCATAATTTCGTTCGCTCCTGCGTACAAAAAATTATGGCAGTTTTAACGTCACATGAAATGACAGTTATCGTTTTAATGGATATGCAGACAGTATCATCTTGTCATCCTTACACGAAATTGAATCTCCATATAATTTATATAGTTCGAAAACGGGACTCTAAATACCAGAACCAATGAACCAAAAAGTTAACATGATGGAGAAAAAAAGAGAGGTCTATGAAAAAACAAAAATCCTGCATTATTAATTAATAATTAGGAGGCAAATAATTTCTCAAACGGGCCCAAAATTTAGAAATCTACGGAATTGAATTCATCGTTTTCAAATTAATTACAAATTTCATTCCGTCATTGATAGATTTTTATCCCAATACTTCATATCTTAATGAGTAAACCGATAACTTAGTTTGTGTATTCATGCCATATATTCATTGCCAATAGTTCAACAGTGAATATGGAGTTTATGGAGAGTGGTAGAGTAAGTATCTCCACTGTTGAGCCATGTACAATTACAGAGTCTACTCTATCGAAATTTATGGAACCGTCAGTGAGAATTCAATCTGAATGTCAGTGTTCAACTTGTTCAGCGTTCAATTCGGTGTTCAGCGTACCCATGGGTCTACTGTTTTATCTTCTTTATGCCAAAATTTGTAAATTTTAAGGAGAGGTTACAGGCCTGCTTTGACTGCGGAGATTTCCTTTAGGAGCAGGTCGTTGATATGTAGACAGCATCTTAGGGGGAAAGTTAAGTAGGTTCGGCTTAGGTTATGTGTAGGAGGAAATGTACTAATAATTAACAAAATACCGACATATTCGGGGCTCAAACCTGCGACCTCCTTAATATCTCGTCGAGGGCTCTACCAAGTGAGCTACTCTACCACTGCTGTGGTCAAACTCTCGCTAACACTATTAATCAAAGTCCACAATTGGGAAAGTGACTCGTTGTTAGAGCCCTCGACGATATTTGGGAGGTCCTGGATTAACTCACTTACACGTAAGGTGGCATCGCCTAAATACGTAATTCTCCCTCTACGATGTTCTCTGTCCAGCAACGACCTATAACTAACACCCTCCTGAAACTCTTTATACATCAAATCTCTAAATCCATGGTTACCTTGTTCTACAAATTCCTCACTGACAGTAATTTTTTCTTCATCTAGTTATTATTTATAGGCAGTTATTTCCGGTCATGAGTCCATTAGCACAGTAGAAATTTCTCACTAACAAATAGCGTTTAGCAAATATTTAATTAAACGTTAATCCCACACGAAACAACCTTAAAAAAAATGTAGGGACGACCCCGGACAAGGATTATCTGTTTACGACAGGCTCACATATACGTTATGTAAATACACTGACCACCTCTCAACCCGGCACTCCAAACTCAGCACGTGCCAGGAATACCTCCCCCAGCCACCAGCAAACAAACAAAATTACTGCTCCCGACTGAGTGTAACTCCTTCAGTATGCCACAGTGTTTGTCTGTGAGGCAGCCCTAAATACGTTTTACCTACATGAAATAGTTGCTTCCTTTTCGTGATCCCTCAACTAGAAATCCAATGCCACAAGAGCGAAAATTTTACATAGACAGTCTTCTTATTCCCCTAAAATCGTCTTCACTATTGTTTTTCATCTATCTAAAAGGAATTTAATAGACCTTGGCTGCATTAAATTGCACGACTAATTAACCCATGTATAGCCCAGTCGAGTTCGGTCACAATTCTTTTATTTTTTGACTTTAATACTATAGATCATAACTCGTACCACCTCCAGAATTTTTTTCATACTATTCGTTATTTTGATCAACAATTAATTAGGAAATTTCTGGCTTACCCTCCCAACACCAGGTGAAGAAAATTTCATGGATTTAATTGATCCAAATTCATTTTATAGTCATAATCCACTAGCATTGATGCAATATTAAGGAGAGCTGAAATATTTTTTAGTAGAAATCGTACAAAGGACATTTTTGGGTACAAATAATTTGTTGAATGGCGCTTTGTAATACAATAGGCTAGTGTTCTTTTGTTTGGCGCACCGTAAAAATTCGGGATCAGTAGATAAATATAACATATCGTGACGTTTTACAGACGCAAAATACCACGGCCTTTTTTTGAAAAAAAATTCACTATAAATCGGATGATGACAATTTTTCTCCAACACATTTTTGATTTCAAACACCCCTGAATTCATCACAGATAGTTTAAGGAGAAATGATAAAATATTTTATAAACAATGTTGGTTTTTTTTAGTCCAATTATTTCATGTGAAACATGCAATCTAACGAAAGACAATCACTCGTATTATCAGTAAAATAATTAAATAATAATCGTAAAAGCAATAACTAAAATTTTGGTGGAGGCTTATCCAGCTTAATTAGCCAATCTAATTATAGGGGCCTTTTCTGGAAATTTAGTTCTCCAATTGAAAACAAACTGTTAATTTAGATCTGTCAGGCAGTATGCTACCGACCACAGCGGAGTTGAATATTATTTAGATTAATTGAGCCTTACCCTAAACTTTCCAGAGTCCGGGTCCATATCCAGGAGGGAGTAGTCCGTTATCCGGTCTCCGTTGCTATCCACGTTAACTTCACCTGTTATACCTACACAAAAAAAAAACATTTTTAGGATTTTAAAGTTATTTAATGCGGAACGAATGACTAAATCTAAATGATCAGCTAAACCAACAAAGTTATAAATTGCATGAAGTGTAATAAAATAATCAACATTACTCTCTTGATGTTCTGGACCATAATAATAAAAGATATACAAGATTTTACAGTAAGAAATAGTAACATGTTTTGTAAATATTACATTGGATATTTTTATCATTGAAACTTCTTTATTGTGATAAAATTACAATCTGCGTCCACATAGAACAAATATTTAATAAACAAATACACTGACAGGCAAAAAAATTCCACCTACCTGATTTTTTCATGTTTTCATCTCAAAATATTTCTGCTTTGGATTGGTCAATTTTTTTTATGAATAAATATGTATTTTTTTTTTTTTTTTTTCAATGTCAATACAGAGGATAGTAACCCATGATCCTTAATTCAATTAAAGGACTGTCGTTCCCAATGTTTACTTTCCATGGAATTAAAAATGTTTATTCAGTGTCATTTGCGTTCTGGTGCAGCAAATTTCTTAGTTGACATGAACACAGTCATTGGACTATGGATGAATGTTGTGCTGTACTTTTTACAGATGAATCTAAATTTTCTCTACGATCTCCAGACGGGCGTGAAAGGGCGTGGAGAAGAAGAAATGAAAGGTATGCAGCCTGTAATTTCACCCAGAGCCAACCTTTTCAACGTGGTTTCTTAATGGTGTGGGCTGGGATTTCAATGGAGTGCCGCACAAAATTGGTTGTTGTTCGTGGAGGGTCTTTGACGGCCACTCGGTATGTAGATGGGATTTTGGAACCTCATGTGTTACCTATCCTCATCGAAATCAGCGATCATTCATTTCTAATGCATGATAATGCACGTCAACATGTCGCTCGCATAGTACAGACGTTCCTTCATCAGCACAACATTGAGGTCTTAGCCTGGCTAGCACGTTCTCCAGATTTGAACCCTGTCGAGCATTTATGGGATAACCTCGGAAGACGAATAAGAGCACGTTCGGCTCTTCCTGATACACTGCAGGACCTTAAAAGAGCTCTTCGGGAAGAATGGCCTAACCTCCAGCAAACGGGCATTTCCCGACTGGTGGAAAGTATGCCAAGGCGTCTTTAAGAACTAATAAAGGCAAGAGGAGAAAATACGCGCTATTAAATGATCCTGTCATTAATTCCTTTTAGGATAAAAACGGATATTTTTCAATTTTTTTTTCATGTTTCTTAGCAGTTCACGTTTTGATTTTAAACAAACACTCATTTAATAAACGTTTGAATTGAATGAGTTGAACCTTATTAAAGGTAAAAATATTTTATAAATTCAATAAATAATAAGTATTATATAAAATTACCATGTAATATATACAAATACAATTTTTTTACAAGTTGGTGGAATTTTTTGCCTGTCAGTGTATAAAACCTAAAACCTAAAATACTATTAATTTGCCTATCAACTATTGTAGACAGCATCTTGATTGAGAAGAATAATGAAATTTATAAGAGCGGAATTTAACAAACATCAGGGAAAAATTGAGCTACTAAATTCTAAAGAATATATGGATAGACGAAAAGACGGGGGGGGGGGGATGTAGAAGTCGGATAAGTGAGATCTCCTGTTGCGGTAATGGCTGGAGAATTTGAGATTGAGGAGATTATGTATGAACTGTGGGGTCTTGTGAGTAAGGAAGGGCTTCAGGAAGCTTTGTCACGTCGAAGAGAATAACCGTTTTGACTCAGCATATATAGCGTGTGTCTCGGTTTGTTTTTTATAAAATTTGACAGCCATTTAGCGTTTTTATCGAGACTACTTTGAGAAACTACCATGGATAACAGATTAGTATTAAACATGTGAAAGGTTAATTACTGAAACAAGAAGTTTGTGAGTTTGTTAAGGGCGGAGAACGGTAGTACAGTTAGAAGGTGGGTACGTAGTGTCTAGTGATCTGGGAAACAGGTTCATTCCACGTAAAGGATTGATCTAAGAACAGGACGAGGTTTTTGACAGAAAAGGAAGGGATAAGACTGTACTCGATGTAAAATTTTGATCTTTCCGAAATGCAGTGGATTTGGGGTTTGGAACATAAGAAAATTTATTTGGACTTTACAGGGTTTTAATTAAAAATTAGCCTCTAAAACCCAAGAATTATTGGACTCAAGGGAAGTTATTTCTCAAAAAGATAAATGTTTTTTTTATTTGTAAAGAGGCGGTTCACTGACTTCATAGTAGAATAAAGTTGGGTAGATGGAAGATCCTAGCACATCTTTTAGATATGAAGAATAGGAAAGAAAGGGTTTTGTTGGGAATTGACACGAACTCCGATTGGTTGGAATTAAAAAAGCCACCATATTGCATTATTGAAAAAAAAAAACCTGTTTTCTAGTTTGAATAGATGGATAGTAAAGTCAAAGATTATCACAATCGTAATTTCGTGGTGGCCAATGGTGGGTTGAAGGTTGTTGATATTATTATTAGATTATTCAAATCAAATCTTCACGAAAATTACAAGTTGTAACGGGTACAGTGACAGCAATAGGGAGTGCAGTGACACAAAAGATCAAGAACCAACAAAATAGATACTTATTGTCACGCTTTCCCACCATCAAATACAGAAAAAAAGCAGTTGTAGCAAATTCTTATCATATTGAAAGAATTACGTCATGAATAAACAAGTAGATTGAATTAATTTTTTTCCATGGGACTCCATTCCTTTTTCTAATATTTTGTCGAACTTTTTGCAGGCAATCCCTGGCGTCTGTCATATTAATATGACGTCTACTTCCAATTGTCGAATCCAAAAGCCTTTTTCTTATACACCAGTTTGGCTTCCGTCAACAACATTCCGGTACTCAACAAGGCCTTCACTTTGTTGATTACATTTCCTCAGCCCCTGAATCCAAATGACTTACCCTGGGCCAAAGACTGAAAAGATAGAGAATCCTAGGGACATAATAGCAAGGAAATTTACAAACTAGTAATTGTGTGTTCCAACCACTGGCCACAAAAGTAAAGTTATTCCGGGAATACTGATCACTTAAGCTGTATAAAGGCGCGTCTAAAACATAAACCATACAAAATATTTTAAACCAACTAATTGCAATATTTCTTTCACTACTTTGGTCCAGAGGTCGGCTTGGGAGGCCACCTCAAAAATCCACAATCATAATCGTTTACCTCAGCATCTCACAGACCTAATCCAATCCAAACGCCGTTCAAGAACAGTATGGCAAAGATCCCGACATCCTGCTGATCGCCGTTCATACAATCAGTACTGCAGGTTGGTAAAGCGGCAATTGGCTTCCTTCCGTTCCGATTCCTTCAATTCCCACCTCTCCTCTTTTTTTACCAGGGATAACTCCCTGTGGAATGTAACTAAAAAAATCCTAAAGTATCATCCTGTTTCATGTTTGATGGGTCCTGGGCGGCTTCGGATGGGGATAGGTCGGAGGAATTTGCTCTGCATCTTACCCATACTTTCACACCTCACCTTTCTCATCAAAACCATACTCATAGCACAACTGTAGAAGATTACCTCTCTTCACCTATTCCTTTCTCTCTTCCACCAAAAGCCGTTAACCCCTCTGAGGTCAAATACCTTCTGAAAAACTGACCTTAACGAAAATCCCCTGGATATGATCTTCTTACTCCTCAAATTCTCAAACAGCTTCCTCATAAAGCCATAATCTTCCTAGCCTACAACTATAATTGCATTATCCAAAAGACGCACTTTCCTCTCCTCTGGAAACATTTCATTATTGTCCTATTCGCCAAACCCGAAAAACCACCCAACGACGCCTCATCTTACCGTTCAACTAGCCTACTCCCTATCCTCTCAAAAATATTTGAGAAACTCCTCTTAAAACGTCTACCTCCAATTGTCGAATCCAAAAACTTTTTTCCTATTCACCAGTTTGGCTTCCGTCAACAACATTCCACTATTCAACAAGGCCTTCACGTTGTTGATCACATTTCCTCAGCCCTTGAATCCAAACAGTATTCTTGCCAACATTTACAGATGACACTGCAGTCTTGTCATCCCACTCGGACCCTGATATAGCATCCTAAAACCTTTGAAAACACCTTAATGAGATAGAGTATTGGTGCAACCAATGGCGAATCAAGGTCAATGAAGCAAAATGTTCCCACATAACCTTTACCCTCTGCCGCAAGTCCTTTCCGCTAGTCTTTTTCAATTCGATTCCTCTACCCGTGCCTGAGACAGTAAGGTATTTAGGCTTCCATCTCGACAAATGACTGACATGGAACCCACACACGAGGCTAAAAAGACAAGAACTAAACAGACGCTTTGGACAACTGTTCAGACTACTTCGAAGGACATCCTACCTCTCAATAGAAAATAAACTACTTATTTACAAAGTTATACTTAAGCCAATCTGGACATACGGAATAGAGCTATGGGGGGCAGCAAAAAAATCGAACATCAAGCGCATCCCATCCTTTCAATCAAAAGTCCTGAGAACAGTAGTAAATACCCCTTATTACGTCCGTAACAAAACCCTTCATAATGATCTTAATATACCCTACATTCTTGAACTCATCCCTTCCAAATTCATGAAATTCCATTGTAACCTATCCAACCACCCTAATCCCGTAGCACAGTCATTGCACTGCTCCACTCATCCCTATAATCTTCCTCGGGGACTGAAACGGCAGTGGCCTCGTGACCTCCTATTAATTCGCAACAGTGGGAGTCCTGGCAATGGCTAGTTTCTCCAATCATGTCCAGAGCGTATGTGGCTCTCGCAATCTTCGTCAGCTTCGCTCGTATTCGGTGGCGTGGCAGGTGGGGGAGCGTGGGGGACTTCCCAGGACTCCGCTTCCTCTTTCACATGCGAGGGAGGCAACAACCGTGTGGACTTGGGGGGCCCCTGGGCTGTTTGTAAATGTTTGTAAATATTGTATGAATGTGCCACCGAATGATGAATTGTAAATATGGTATGAATGAAAACATTTATCCCAATTATTTATTGCCTATTAAGTATTGAGAAAGATTGTAATTTCATCATAATAAAGTTGTTTATCGAGAATTGCAATATAAACAAAAATACCCCTTGTATATAAAAATAACTCTTGTAAAATTGAAATGAAATCGGGGTCTTTTATATATAAAATTTGATAGTTCAAAGGTGACCACCATCCACTTCACATCCTGACACAAAGTCGGCGCACAGGCTGACCAACGAAGAGCAATCATGCGTTCAGCTGGAAAAGTGCTCACAAAGAGTTCCAACTCAAACGGACTTTCGTTTTAAGTGAATTTCCCCGGAAATTTTACAGTTCAAACAGCATTAAATCTCTTTAATTGTTTCAAGTCGGTACAAGTGAACGATTTACTGTTTCTCTAAAATGTTAAATCATTTCAGGGAACAAATACTGGATCGTAGTCAATTATACATTTTTGAAACAACATATATTTGTACAATCAAGGTCAAAACACGAATCCCAGCAACATATTGAAAACTGAAAAAAAAAGGCATTCCTTAAATGGCTTAAGTATTAATTTTTTATCCCTCACGAGAGATTTTAAAACTGATGTCTTATAGTTATTACTTCCCCTATAGCGTTATAAAATGGTAGAGCATAAAGTGGTAGAGCGTCACGTGAAGTGTATTGCCGATAATGCATTTGAATAATATATGCAAATGAATACATTTGAAGTAGATTCCCGTTGGAATGTGGTTTTATTTATCATTAACTTTCCCATTCTATAGTCGAAATCATTTGATAAGTACTTACGAACAAATACACTCAACCCTAGCAATATCTAGAACTAAAAAAAATACAATTTCCAAACTAAATCCCAAACTTCCATTTTACCAGATTTGGAAAAGGTATAATACTTTTGAGTTTTACGAAAAACTCGAAGGTTGAGAAGTTAATTCAGCCTTGAATTTTGCTAACCTTCCGTTAGGCCCATTTTTCATTAAGGTGTAAAGTGATCCTAGATAATGAATTTTTTAAGGTCATTATGGACGGTTTATTTATGACACCAAAAAGTAAATTAGCTGATTGATGCTCGTATGAATTAGATTCGAAGGATTGGATGCGCTTGATGTTTGATCCACATAGTTTAAGTCCATAAGTCCTGACTGGTTTAAGTATGACTTTATATATGAGGAGTTTGTTTTCTAGTGTAATTTCCTGCTAAGCAGTCTATACATTTGTCCGTACTGTTGAGTTCCTATCTCTTAAGTTTCGCATAAAAATACCAGGTTAATCATCGTAAGCATTATAATTTACTTATCTTGTACACTTTAAATGTAAAAAATAATGTTGATATGTCTGTGGCTAAATTTATCTGCCTCACCTTCAAATTTCCGGTTCCACATCCTCTTGGTAAGCGCACATCCATCCGACTGGTTACCGCCACTCGATAGAGTTTCGTTCAACGCCAGAGCGTACAGGAGGACAGCATCGTAGAATGCCGTGACGAACGTGGACACCGGGTCAGGCCCAAACGTATAGTTGTACCTCTCTTTGGCCATCACCTTTATCTGTAAAATAAATGTACGAATATGCTAAAAAAAAATTATCACAACATTTAAGCGACTGTAAATGATTTATGCACCTTAACAATTCAACAAATAAGTACAATTATGTAGGTAACAAACTCGAAATTGGTAGTTTTATATTTTTTTGATAGTTGGTAAGCTACCAATTTACACACGAGTGAACTATTTGTAATATAAATAGTTGTATATAATATGTTTTAATATGTATATAAATGTAATTGGCTTAGGCTTAAGAAACAAAGGTGCTATTTGTTCATAAAGTTTATGGGTGGAGTTAAGTTTTAATTATGCGGTAAACAGAAAATATTTACTTACAAACTCATTTTACACTGACCTGATGAAGGGATACACAATGATGAAATGTTGTCCATTGACGAAATGGATGAAAATTCAACGTCTTTCTCTAATCAACCTAATCCCAAAGAAAATTTATTCTCATTTGATTAAGTGCTCGTATAACTGGAGATTGCGTTAAATAAAGAATAACAGCTTAGAGAAATCATATTAAATGTAAAAAGACAAGAACTAAACAGACGCTTTGGACAACTGTGCAGACTACTTCGAAGGACATCCCATCTCTCAATAGAACTACTTATTTACAAGGTTATACTTAAGCCAATCTGGACATACGGAATAGAGCTATGAGGGACAGAAAAAAAGTCGAACATCAAGCGCATCCCATCCTTTCAATCAAAAGACCTGAGAACAGTAGTAAAGGCCCCTTATTACGTCAACAACAAAACCCTTCATAATGATCTTAATATACCCTACATTCTTGAACTCATCCCTTCCAAATTCATGAAATTCCATAGTAATCTATCCAACCACCGTAATCCCGTAGCACAGTCATTGCACTGCTCCACTCATCCCTATAATCCTCCTCGGAGACTGAAACGGCGGTGGCCTCGTGACCTGCTATAAACGCGTGACAGTGGGAGTCCTGGCAATGGCCAGTCTCTCCAATCATGTCCTGAGCGTCTGTGGCTCTCGCGCTCTTGGTCAGCCTCCACTGGCTAGTATCCGGTGACGCGGCTGACGGAGGAGCGTGGGGGACTTCCCAAGACTCCGCTTTCTCTTTGCGGTGGATTTGGGGGGTCTCTGGGCTGTCTGTAAATATTGTATGAATGAGCGAGTGAATGATGAACTGTAAATATTGTATGAATGAGCGAGTGAATGATGAACTGTAAATATTGTATGAATGAGAGCATATATCTTAATTACTTATTGCCTTATAAAAGGCAGATTGTAATTATTGCACAATCAAGGAATTATACTACATATTAAATGAATGTTAACCTCCAATAACTTAAAGGGTCTCATTCCAAATACAATATTAACTTGTAATTACCTCAAGGGATGTTAACCGATATCTTATGAGGGGGCGAGAAGGCATAAGTGAAAATTTCATTACTTACAAGTTAAATCGTTTTAATACATTTTCCAGAAACTCTTAATTACGATTTGTCTTAAGTGATGGTATATTGGCAGTGGTATATAACCCTTGAATATTGAATAACTTGCTTTTGATATAATCCATAACTACAAATAACTGTCCATAACCGCTCTTAACTCATTTTTTTTTTTAGACAGTTGACTTTTGGTGACTTTAGCACACATTAGAACATGTGGGCATCTATAGTGCATAAGTTGGACTCATATTAGGGATTTCTAAGATTACCAATATCAACCATTAATGCAACAAGTTAATTTATATGAATATATTTAAGTAAATTTTTCTCGAAGGTAAAGGCTTCTTTTATACACCCTGTGGATGAATAGTTAGTTTTTGGTGATGTCAGTAAACAGACATATTTGACGGAATAATACATACGAGCGTGTTATACAAATGAGAAGTGGAGAGAGAGGTATAAATTAGGACTATAATATGTTAGACGAAATTGTACTGGATGAGACCTCATCAGCCGAGCGGTGACAATAATTTAATTGCTTCATCAACTTTAGGGCGTGGTGGAGCTTTAAACTGTACCACAGATTTTCTACTCTAATCATCGTCAGCTAAATGAAAATCGTACCGGTATAAAAAACCATCCAGTTATATTAGTCGTTCGTCAAACAAAATGATTGTGAGGAAAATATTAATTGTTATAACTTAAAACGAAAAATAAGGCAGCAACCTATTCCGTTGCTATAGCAGCATCACATCACGTTACTTATAACGAGCAAGGCTTAATAAATATCAACTATAAATGAAAGTATGGTCGGTACATTAGACAGAACAATATAAAATACACAGTAATAAAAAAAATGTTAAAGTAAGAAAACATACTATTTCAGTATGAGCATTATCTAAACCCAAAGAGACAGACTTTACACGATTTTTTATTAATCCTTTGTCTCACTTATAATAAACACAAAAAATCGATTAAACTAAATGATTTTGGTATACATAAGAAAATAGTGATACAAAAATAATAACTTGAAAGAAGTCGGATAATTTAATAATGAATTTCAATTTCGTAAACTAATAAGCTACTAAAAGTTCTATTTTTTCCTCATTCCTAGAAGTGAGCCGTAAATACCTCGTTAAGAACGTGCAGCTGTCTGGAATAAAATTGCCGAAGTATTTAATGAAGAATATTTCTTATAGATGATAACTCGTAATTGCATGAAACAAAAAAAATATTCTAATTAGTAGTATCTTACTTATTCGCATATTTCTTTCAAACCATGTAGGACAATCCGTAAATTGATTGAATTAATAAAACCGATTTAGTTGAGTCATCAACCGCGAGATTCTCGTTAAAAGTATAAGAAATGCAAATCACAAATTCATTTCACACGTGTGGGTGTGAATACAAATCTGCGGTCAAACCTCAAAGGTTGAATCAAAGATATTTTTAGTGGATTTTAAACATGCCAGCTGATGTTTAGATATCCGCTCCATCATATGCAGGGTCAGCATTAATCATAATAAACTGCCATCAAATTAAAAATTCATTGTATTTCATAAAAGCAAATGATAGGTTTTGTGGTCAACACGGCTGATAAATCCCTACCAGGGGTTTTCGTGGCGAATAACAAGAGTGCCCCCCGGCATGATACAGAAGGGTATAAATTGCACGTCGAAATTGGTCGGGTTCGATTCCTCTTTGAGCCGGCCCTTGACATCTGATGAGATGCCGATGATTGGAATTTTCCATAGCAATCTCCCACTGGGGCCAACCAGGTTAATATCTTAGTGCTGATGATATCCTGCCGACTTCAAAGGATAAACCAACTCCCCTGATACCCGGTTTATGAGTCAACTATCAAAATTAACGATTCACCAAAATAATGGAATTTTGAATAGTCACGCTATTAACTGTTTTTTTTTTTGTTCAAATATACACTGCCCTGCAAAACAATTGGCACAATTAGAACAATTAAAATATTTGCTTCAAAATAGAACGATTTCGGCTTTCAACTCTTTCTGAATATTCCACTTTTTTACATATGTATTATACATTATTATGATAAAACTACAATCTGCCTTAATGGGCAATAAGTAATTGTGATAAATGTTCTCATTCATACAATACTTACAATTTCCATTCACTCGCTCATTCAAACAGTATTTACAAACAGCCCAGAGACCTCCCAAATCCACATGGAGTAAATATGAAGTAAAGACCCAATTATAAGCCCGACTTATCTGAAAATAGGACGCTGCTCTATTTGCTTTCAGGTAGAATAGGTGTTCCTCGAGCAAATTCCAAACGAGCTCTCCGAGGTTCTCTGGTCAGAGATTGCACAAACCTGTCTCACGGTAATGTGTAATTGCTTTCCAAACAGTAGTTTTAGGTAAACCCAATGCACGGGCGTCATTTTCTTATGCTTTCCTATCAAGCGACAACACGGATCGTCAATACCTTTTTAAAATTTAAATAAAAAAAAAACTTTAAAAAACCTTTGGATTAATTTTTAGAGATCAGTTTCACATATAACAATAGCTAAAAAGATAAGTGATAAAATAAATAAAATGAACTATTTCTCCTCGAAAATCAACAACTTTAGTAGGTTTTTTCTTACCATTATTCTGTAATCTGGTGTGAGGTCCTGAGAGTATTAAAAATGTCTTATATTATCTAGAATTTCTCAAACTTTTAGAGAAATCTAGAATATCACCATTGGCTAGAATAACTTTCTGCCTTACCTAAAATAGATTACATTCCGCAATCTGTTAAGCTGCTGGTCAAACTTATTTGTCCTTAACAAGTTGAAAGGAAATCACGGAGGATTTCATATGAGCCAAATAGATATTCAGGTCCATCTCTCCAAAGATAAATATGGAGATCACGTAACTGTTCCGACCTCAACGTGTATCTCATACGAAAAACGGTTCCGTCCCAGCGAAGTTGCTTGGAGCTACTAGTTACACATATCTTTAAAACGCCTATTAATAATTGAAAGCCCAGATGCACTTGAAATTCGAATATAAATCAAAAGAGATTTCTAAATTGATTATTTTAAGCGTTCTAATTCATTGAGTTCAATAAATCTATCATATATCAATCGTGCTACGCGATATATTAATACATAGTTACACATATATATTTGGAATATATATATAAATATATTGTCACTCACAGTCATAGAAATAGTTCATTTCATTATTACATAAACTATGATTTCCAAAAAAATAGGGCTAATCCCCCCTACCCTTCTAGTTCATTAGCCTGATTAATAAAGTCCATTAGTCTGGTATGATTGTCTGAACGGTGATTGTTTCACAGGTCCACGGTGAAGTCCCCTTAATGTTTATATTTCTTCTCCTACGCCAGACTGTATAAATAAAAGGGCTTTACCAATTGTTCATCTTACAACGTGGCTCCTGGCAAGGCCAGCTGGGTATTTAAGCCGGAGATTTGGGTCCTGTATATCATTCTCCTGTCAAATACCGGCTCGTGGCTGCTTGAAAATCTGAAACCTGACTGCTTCTTTATGAAAAACCGGTACATCTCTTTCTCTCCTTGCCTCGCTACGTTTTAGTCCGGCGTTGTCAGACCCCACACCGTCCTAGTGGGAATCTCTGCCTTCGTCTCGCTAAATCTAGTACCTCCTTGGGAGAGACCTCTCCCTAGTGGACAACGGTTGTCGTGGCCCTGCAAACTTACCAAGCAGTCTCTTCCGCGACAATTCAGTCTGCCTCTCTCCGGTTCACACTCGCCTTTGGGATCCGGACGGATTTCGCATACCCTCAGATACCGAGTGTGAATTCGTGGTCATTCCAAGACCACACAAACTACCTACCTACCCTATACCTCTTCTCCTGAACATAGTGCACTGTCGGGGCACACATACCTATCAAAAAATGGAGTCAGTTAGTAAAGCCGTCTAGGTTGTAAACTCAAACAACCCTCACATTATCACCAAGGCTACGGTAACCAAGCACCCCCCTAATGACGACCCGACAAGCGGTTTTATTTATGACAATAAATTTTACTTTTTCGATGAAATTGTATTCATCAGTGGCACTTGCTTAGGTTGTTATTCTGGACTCAGTCCGATAATCGGACAGTATTTACACAGATCTAACACTTTTTATGTTTTGTAACAGTTTACTGATATTTAACTTTCAATAAGGAAGACTACTGATATTATCCTGTTATACTTTATTGTTATTTGAAATATTTTTCTCTAAGTTAAATATCATTTTTTTTTAATTTATTTACATATTATAATAATTGCGGATCATTGGCATATGAATTATGTATGTTGGCAGTAGATATAATCATATTAATATAAAATATAATGTTGTGGCTCTCTTGTCCTCAGTTTGGTCTTCAGCAGATAGATAAACGATCGGAATTTGAGTAACCTTAGGGGGATACTTAAAATGTGTATGTTCATATGGTTTGGATGTGAACTGTGCATAATTATGAATGGATTCTTATCCTCACTAATTATGCAGTAACAAAAAATCGTAATTTTTTAAAAAAAGATCATTACAAAATGTAAAGAACATCTCAGGCAAATACCAGCTAACGTAAAGGAAATGAGCGACACAGGTTTGCATTGTTACTTACATTCAAAATCATTTTATTAACCAAAAATTCAAACAGTGCTCAAAAATAATGGAAATTACAATGATTTGAACTGGAAAGAAGAAATTATAAATATAATCATTTAGAGCAGGGGTACCCAACCGTTTATAACGGTTTTATAACGTGCAACGACCAAAGGTTCCCCATTCTGAGGCTTGACACAGCTGTACCCCCTTGCCTATAGCCTGCGACCTTTAAACTAATTACTTCTATATAGTATAGCCGCTAGTTGAAAAAATGTCTCCCCTTTTGTAAATTTTGAGAATATGCCTTACATAATGAAAATAGTTGATACAATAACTATGTATGTTAGGAGTAACCATGTGCAACCAACTTTCTAAACGTTAATTTCCACAAATCGCAGTTATTTCAGCCTTTATATTATTGCAAAATCTTATTTAAAAAAAAAAAAAAATCACGATAGGAAATATATTGCCTAAAAGTACTTACCTAGGTAAATAAAAAATATGTAAATAAGGAAGTGGAAAATAATTCATAAAAGTAAGAATAAAAAAATTAAAAACTTACTGACCCGCCGCGTGCCTATTCCTTACCCCCACCCAGCTCAAGGCACAGTTGAGCACCCCTATGTAGTGCAAGGCTCCCCCTCCCTCCTCTTTTCCTTGACTTCTTTGTTCCCAGTGTTCTTTCCTTTATCTTTACAAGGAACTTTGTGGAATTTTCGAATAGTCACACTTCACCTTTTTCCCGACTTAAAAATCCAAAAATGCGCAATGACACTTTTTATTAGGAATCAAGTTAGTAATGTTTAAAACGTAATTATTATTATATAATTAATGAACGCTACTAAACGTAAATAGACCGAGTATTCCACTTTCGAGGTATCCTGGAAATCCCAAAATATTTCCGGCAAGAATTCCGCACTGGTATATTCCGTTTGGTGGTTGTTCATAAGGGGTGGCTAACTCTAAGCCCGATATTAAAGGGATGATCCGGCATTCCATCAGGGATGAGTTAGCAAGACCGCTAAGTTCTTCTTCGGGGCTAATACCTTTTCACGCTCCGTACCTCCAGGGGATGGGTAAATATTTTATTAATTAATAGAATATTTTTAGTTGCAGAGATAAATATATCGTGGACACCACAGAACGGTGAAATTAATTACTGTTCAAAGGTCCATGCAAGTATCTAATGTAATTTTAGCTTGGCTTAATTAATTTCCGAGTTGAGAGGCTAACGAAGCAAGATTAAAAGACTAAGCTTATCATCTCCCTCTCCTTACTCTTTCTGATTCAGATTACTAGCGCAACAGATGATGCGGACTCACCTAATAAAATGTAAAGTTCTAATTAGTTAAACATATGTCACTACTAAGCATAAATACGTTTATGGATTTATTAATTATAAACTGATTAATTGCCTCAAATACATTCGATAAAGCCGAACATGAAGAGAATGTACGTAAGAAACCACAAGCTGGTACTGGAATAGAACTGCTTAAAAAAAAATTACTATAAAAAAATAAAAATTAATTTGATAGTAAATCAGATTAATCAGCTGCCGAGGAGAGGGATTGCCCAACTTGTTAACCTGTACAATTCATGTATCAGGTTGCGATACTTCCCGACAGCGTAAAAACAAGCTATCTTGTTCCCGCTGCGCAAGCCCACAAAAAGAGGTGACCACCCAGCCCACTATTGCCCGATCAGTCTTCTCCCTCACATGGGGAAGATTCTCGAAAAGATAATACTGAACTACCTGAAGGGGTTCTGTTCGGAAAATTGCTATCATTCCGTACGAGCAGACAGGTTTTCAGGCTCATCTGAGTACAGAACATCCGCTTGTGAAGGTACAAACGGAAGCCACCCTTGGTATCAACAAGAATACAGCAACTGCTATGATCTCGTTGGACTGCACGCAGGCTTTCGACTCAGTGTCCCACGGGATGCTGTGCCGACAGCTTTGTGACTGGGAATGCCCAGAGCAGCTATATACCATGTTGGTTTCGTTCTTGAAGAACAGAACGGTGAGGGTAGGGTGGGTGATTGCCTCTCTAACCCATTCCCTCTGACTTGTGGAGTTCCTCAAGGACCGTTCTGTCTCCGGTTCTTTTCAGTATGTACACATCTGAAATTGTTGGGACAAACTATCAGAAAGCTACTGTAATCGCTTTCGCCAACGACATTGCGGTTTACAGCAGCAGCATGAGTGCACAAAGAGCTCTTACACACGGCAAGTCAGTTTGTAACGTTATCAGTGACACACTGGGCATGTTAAACATCAGCGTAAACGCCGGGAAGACCGACTGCGTAATCTTCTCCCTCCAAAAGGGGAAAAAATCCTTGCCAAAATTGTATAGCGTGGGAGGGCAAGAGAGCTCACCAGCTTTCTCAATGCACTATTTGGGTATAAAAATGGATAGGCATCTCCATTTCTCTACTCATTTTAGTAATAAAATAGAAAAAGTACGACAAAGGTCTTACCGGCTATCGCACTTGCTAACTTCACCTAACCTGTCGCTTCGTCTTAAATTGATGACATATAAATGTGTCCTCCGGCCAGCTCTGCTGTACGGTGCCCCGCTATTTACCCACTTGACTGACAATATAGCCAAATGTCTCCAACACTTCCAGAATGGAATCATGCGAAAAGTGGTCCGACATACCTCTTTCGAGAGGTTGAAGAACGCTGACCTGCACCCGTTGCTTGGTGTGCCGTCGGTGGGTGAGTTCATCCGCCGGAGACACATTACGTTTTTTGACTCGTTGCAGCACCTGACGAATCCAGTGTTTAACACTATGACCTCACCACCCCTCCCGCATCGATGGCAACTGACTGTCGGGGAAAAATTAGGATAAGAATTAGTATGTAAGTTAGTTTTAAGGTTGATCAAAAAGGTGAGCCCCATCACCTTATTAGTCAGTTTAGTCAAGTCACGTATAATGTATATCATTATGCTTGTTTATTCGATTATATAATTTCTATAAAATAACAAAACCTGTATATAATGTAGTGATGCTACAGGAAATACAGAATAATTTGTAAATGGATTCACTTGAGGATCTATAATTGTATATAATTGTCTGTAAGTTTAAAGGGGACATGAAGGAAAAAAAATTAATCAGTCAAACAGAACCAGATATTAACGAATATATTAATTGGTAAAGTCAAAGGTATTTCATATAAAATTAGTGAATATGTAATAACAGAAACATGCGTAATCAGTAAATTTTACATTCACATTTCTTTTCTTTGGTGGACTCATGCACAATGATATAGCATAGTAGTACTTCCATTGCCTGATCCGCAGGTATTTTGAAACATTTTCTAAGCACATGTATGTTAAATAACTCAAAAATAATTAACCTCAAAAGTCACTTATTCTATATGAAATACCTTTTGACTTTACAAATTAATATGTTCGTTAATAGCTTCTTCTGTTTTGACTGATTAATCCGATTTACTATCAAATAAATTGGTTTATGACTCTTGTAAATTTATATGTAAGTTTATAATTAATAAATTATTATCATAATTTTTTTATATGGCAACCATGAAAAAAATTAGCAATGTTCTTTTTCACCTCACATTGTTTTTATCAGAATAAGTTTGGAATATAGACCAAAACTGTGTCTTTCAATGATGAACAGGAGAAAAACACATACATTGCAATGTTATGTTGCAAAACTAAATATTCCAAACTTTAACCCTTGGTTATTTTAAATTACTCGAAGCCAGTAGGCAGTAAATTAAAAAAATCTTTAATAATATTACTGAACTATATACAAAGTAAAAATTAGTAATTAATAATTTACTTTCTAAAATTTTTCATTCCAATAACAATAGAGTTTCAAAGGTCAGTCGAGTACCCTTTCAAAAATAAAACATAAATTCGATAATCGTCATGGAGGAATTGCTATGAAATGTTAGCCTGAAGTGTGAAGTGTCTAATGCTAATTGAAGCATAAACTGTCTGGGCAGTAAAAAGTCAACAGATTCATTGAGGGTATCGGATATAAAGCTGAATAAACACCAGTATCGACGGCGCTTATCACCAAGTGGTTGACTTTAATTAGCTAACAATATAGATTAATAAAGATAAGTGGCTATTGATTTCAATCTCCTAACCGAATAACGGTTGTAAAATCGAGTTTATAGCACTGCCAACCAGTTGGTTTAACGAGTCATTAATGTGATGTAGTCCCAATGAGAGATTACATAAAGCACGGATAAATATGATTGTTTCTTGACCTTTTAAATACTGATGCATCAACACAACCGATCGATAAGAAAACCCTTTTAATTAGACGTTATAAACTTTTACTTTTATTTAATTTGTGAGATTTTAATTATGGTATTTAAGAACAGAACTTGTTGCAAAATCTTCTATTTATGAGTATGGATCAATTTATAATAATACGTTTGACATTACATAACACATCATTAGTAATTAATCGTACCAATGGGAACCTTTACTCATTTCCTCAATGTTTCATACTTCCATCCGCTTTTACTGGGCAAAATTAACATTATTTTCTACTGTTAAATATTTTAATTGCATCGTACCTTATACAATTTAATGAAAGCAAGCAAGTAGGTCAGTTTATTATTTGCGAATTTCAAGTGCATAAATTTCTCACAATAACTTGGGTACGACATTTGTCCCATTTTTCAGAGGGGTCTACGTCAAAATTAAAAATGAACCAGCCCCCGACTCTCAAACTGGGTAAAAACTGTAAGTAGAAATTTGGTGCTTAGACAAAATGTACCCAAAAATATACTGGTCATCCCACCGTATCAGTTAAATATACAAGAGGTTATTTTACGTATGGTAACTTTAACCGATCTTATTTTGAGGTGTCAAATTTTTGGAACGATCAAAAAGATCAAAACTGCTTCCATATTTTTGGTTATTTATTAAATGTAAACTAACTAATAAGCCTATAACAACCCCTTTTTGTTGAAAGATCGCAGCCCATCTAACACAGAGAAGAAAAAATGATAGTAAGTATTTACACTTTTTGGAAGATGTAAAGTAGCTGTCAAAGCCTGTGACCAAACTGTTGGCTACATTTGCTAACCTGACAATTACCTGCATTCAGCATAGCGAAGTCGTTTTCATTTACTTTTCTGAATTCTGTATGTAATTTTGTGAATAGATCAATGCATTTAGAACTTAGCAAGGCACTCAACAACCAGGCTATCTTGAACAAAGAATCATTTTTTCTCTTACCATAGGTTATTTAGTACTTCTTCCAAATCATGTAAATTTACAATATTATCAGGTTGTTATTATTCAGTATGTTTGGCTTAGGAATGTAAATAGTGTAGCTGTTTGTCACATACAGAGAAATATAAGGGACATACTTAATACACATGAAGGATGTATTATACCTCACCTCTTCGGAGAAGTTGAGATAGGCTTCGTTGTCCGGTGTCCTCGCTGTGACAGTGAGCAAAGCAGTGAAGGCTTTTTTTGCTCGGTTGTTCTTCTCCGCGCTGTCTCCTTCGACGTACCAGGGCTTGTGCATGTTATACTGGCTGAAACGACATTTATCTGATATAACATTATAATATAACAGATAAATCAGAAAAAAATTATAATTTATTCATGTGTGGAGGCAAGTATAAAGCCTCATTAACCTGGGGCTAGGGGCAAAGGAAAGGTCTGTAGTTTGCGCACCTTCACTCAATTGTATTTATTACTAGGCCAGCCACGCTATAAAGCGAGGAGGCCGAGGGAGAATTTCCCTTTATACCGGATGATTCCCTCCTAATTAAAAGAAACTCGAGAGGGACGAGAAATAATATAGGAAATTTTCTCTATCCAAACCAGAGGTGGCAGTTTGAGGATCAAAGTAAGAGACTCCTGCTGGAAGAGATAGTTTCTAGCAGACTCCATGAGCTTTTCTTACACAGTACCTGCTCTAAATCAGCACATCACTGCAACATACCCTTTACAACAAGAAAGCCACAGATGCATGCAAGAAGTCCACTTAGAAAACCTGCCGGTCCTTGGCTTCGTATTCTTTAGTCCGATTGGAACCGATCCTTCGATACACGGCCTATCGTGACACGTCCTTCTATCGGTTTGTCTCCATGGTAAACACGGAGATGATCTCCCAAGGTGCTGTGAAAACGCTTGATTCCTCCTCTGCTCTTTAGATGCCCTGGGGTATTGACATACCATATCAAATCCAGAGCTTTCACCCTTATTTAATTATTTTTTTTTCAAAACCTCAAAAAAATATATAATGTACAAAATAATATAATAAAATAATTGAATTACAGATTTCTCCTCTTCCTGCCATTCATAGATGCATTTGGAGGAGTGCATAATATAACAAATTTTGCTGTTGTTAAAAGTTTATAGTCTCATATTCAACACTAGGTGACGAGGCTCACCTTCGACTTGTCACCGACACCAAACACTAAACACTAAAACAGAAAAAAACAAACTAAACAAAACAAAACAAACTAAAATCTATACCTAGAACCTAATACTAAAGCGTTCCAGCCGCGACAGCGCTTCATTTTTCTTCAATAGTGATTCCGTGTGTGTCCGTATTCCTGGCATCGGTAACATTGCGGAAGCCCTCTCTCTTCTTTGAAGGTTACTATACGGATGATGACGTGGTTTATTGCACGTAATTTCTTCATTTCATGTAATGTGACGCTTGCGTTTGCCGTTGCCAGCACTTGTGCAATATCCATAAGGGATCGATCTTCCTTAGTCTTCGCACATCGAAGATTTCCGGTATTGTCTCTTTAATAGTATCGGAGATTTCCTTGATTTCCTCCTGGACATCTAGGCCTAGGATTAGGTATTTCCTGTTCTTTTTTCCGCCTCTCTGGGCAAAAGAATGGTACTCCTTTTCTCCTGTCTTGAGTAAGTTTATTATTTTAACCCGGTTGTCTTCTTTCTCGGGGTAAATAGTGACGCCCTCCTTCATCTTCCAGAGGGCGAAATTATTTATATCTGCTCTTTTAAGTAGTTGGGTTAGATTTGTTGTCGTCTCTCGGGAGACAACTAATGGCGGCGGCTTCTCGGGCACTTTAGCCACTGGATGTGGGCTTTCCGGTGACTCGGTGGCCAAGGCTTGGAATTTGTTTCCGACCTTTCACCGTAATCTTCGGGAAAGTGAAGTCCTCTTCACTTTCCGAGTCCTGTGTTGGTGAAGGCGACCGCTTCCGTGAGTTATCAGAGTCCGAAACAGCAAAATATTTTAATAGGGTGCCGTCCCCATGCACTAAACACTGTCACAAAAACACTGACACAAAAATACGGAAAAATGTACCTTTGGCTACACCTCACAAAGCAAGATAGTGGCAGAAGATGTTGGCGGGAAACAATGGCAGCAGAGATGTACACACTTCGACTGCTAACACTGAACTCTTGCCTCTTTCATCTGCTTTCTCATGTTGACGTTATAAAACTTCCCTCCCCCCGTCCAACGCTATCCAATCGGGAACACAATAAAATTGTAACCATCTTTACAGCGCTCCTAACACGGCCTTCGAAGACCTTTCCCACACGGGGTATTCCATGGCTATTTTGCTGAATAGATCAACCACCGTGAAACACTTGTGTCCCATCCAGGTAAAGGTGTCTACTTGAAGATCAGTTAGCGGTGTTTGCGCCGTGGAGGTCTCAACTTGTAGCCCTATTGGTGGGTGGTAGCCTATCATATTTCGAACGGTGGCAGACCTCGCATGCCTCTAGCGTCTCCTGAATCGCCTTCCGCATCCCCAACCAGAAATACCTGCGTTTCATTTCTTGATGTTTGCTCCGTACAGCCACCCACTGCTTACCCAGTGCAATACAATTATTGACGATGCACGCTGCCATTTCGTCATCTACGACTGTGAACCTGTCTCACCTCTCCGATATCCTCTGCGTCCAAACAGCGCCTTGACCGGGGAGAACCCTGTGGCGGAATGTACCGAGTCGTTGTATGCGATGATGGCCTTCACCATCGCCACTCCTGGTTCTAAGCCTTTTCCCCGTGGTAGATACACAGGTGGTCACTGAGCTTACTATGTAGCCTTTCTATACCTCCCCGACTCTTCAAGTGTCCTGGGCTGTTGAGATGCCAACGGATCTCTAAGGCCGCCGCCTCGGCCTTCATCACTGCATTATAAAACTCCCGTCCTCCGTCGGAAGCGATAGTTTCCGGAATGCCATAGAATTGGCCCCTTGTGCGTAATGCCTGCACAACTGTTTTCGCTGATCGGTCAGCTATGACTTAAGCCATTGCCATTTTGCTAAACCTATGTATGACGATTCCTGTCTGCTGTCGGAGTCCCGTCTTGCATTGCTGGTGGAGGCATGTGTCTCAGGCGCCAATAACGCTCGCGATTGTGTTCTTCATGCCCCACTAAGAATATCTGCGCTTGAGGGCCAGGAGGGTTGCTTTGATCCCGTGGTGGTTCGTTTTGCCCTGGCGAAAGGCAAGGGTAACCTACCGTTGACGCTCTTTTCCCCCGATGTTTTCCACCTGCAGGGTACACCGAATAAACGTGTGGTCGACCCCGATCCTCTCCGTCCGCTATAGCCGTTTGATGCGGTCACAAATAGTCGCGTTGACAACGTAAAGGTGGTGCGTTTTTCCTGGCGTGGACGCATCCCTCAGGGCTCGACAGATCATGTCGTTTGTAATTCCTGGCGAGGACCATATCGTTACGATTTTAGAACGGCCGTACTTGCCATACCCGGTCTTAAGCAGCCCTGGCATATTTGCGATCCAAATGATTTGGCGCTTCTTATCATTGATTATCTCCTCGATGTCTTCGATATCCTACGGCCGGTCTTCCACTGAGCTTTCGTCTCCCGTGACGTCTGTGTCACCTCCGGCCGGTCTCGTGCTCCTTCTCCACCGGGTGACTATTCCTGGACGAATTGCCTGATATCTTGCGTTGGTCCCACCGGCTCTTGTTCGATGGCATTGCCGACGATTGCACGCGACAATCAATCCGCTACTACATTCTCTCGCCCTGGCTTGTATACTATATCTATCGTATACTGGCTAAGCAATTCCTAGGGTAGAGTAGTAGGGGTCGTTGGTCCGATTGGACCATAAATCGCCTTTCGAAGACGTAGGGACGGAATTGCTCTATCACCCATACGATTTCCAGCAGTTCCCGTTCAAGCAGGCTATACCTGCTCTCGGGGTCCGTAAGGCACCTGCTACCATATGCTATCGGGTCTCTTATTTTATCATAGCATATGCTATCGGTCTCTCTCCTCGATCGCAATTTTGTGAGAGTACCGCCCCCAACGCGTATTCACTGGCGTCCGTGCTAATAGTGATTGGGAGAGCGAAATTCGGGAAGGCGAGGATAGGCTCCCCCTGTAACCGTTCCACGCACCACCGAATGTTGTTCTCTATCTCTGGGGTGATATTGACCTTCTATCCCACATTCGAAGCATTTCGTGCGCGGGTACTGCGCCACCAGGTGTCCAACTCTCCCACATACGTGACATTGTCGTTCCTCCCTCCTTCCTCCGGTTCTAAGCATTCTATGTCTTGGATTCCTCCATTCTGTCATCGTCCTTTTTTTTCCCACTTGCGGTGGCTCCCTTCTTTTCCAAATTTGATGCGGTTTTCTAGGTCTACGATATGTCACCTAGGACCAACCTCTTTCCTCCGATCCCTGCTTGCTTTCCTCTTCACGGGAGCTAGCATCCAACATATCTTAACATATATTGGACGCACTCCACGAACGATCGGTCCCCCGGTAAGTTATCCCACTAACCCGTCTCCCTGGCTAGCTGTACTTTTAGAACGGTCGACAAGAAGGCCATCTTTATTCTACTTTCGCAAGGTTTATCGTTTCTCTCAAATTTTGGATAATATTGTTGAACCGTGCCAACAGTTCCCCGGCGTATTATCCTTTTGTTTGACCCGGATGTTGCGTTTCCCGAAACATTTGAAAAATATCCTCTTCCGGTGCCCATTGGCCTCCTCCGTAAGCCTTCTTCAATCGTCCCTTCACCACGGTACAAGGGTTGTCCTCATCCACCTGTATCAGGTTCAATACGTTTCGTTTTATACTACACACCAGGTCTGCTTTTGTTCGATTTCACATCCCCTGGGTCTAGTAGGCCTTCTTCTCATCTTCTCATCCTCTATCTATACACAGGCCCTATGTTATATATTTATGTTTACATTAGGCCCTGTAGTGTTATGCTTAACATTGTCTTCCACTAGCCATAACATAGATAATATATTATATTGTATATTATTATATAATTATAATTATATAATTACCACTATAAATATGTATATATTCATAATATATTTTGATTTTTATATGTATTTAACATATATTTTCCCAGGGAACTGAACGTAGCAGATTACCTTACTACGTAACTCAGTGGGGAGTACCCCATTGTGATTCGTCGACCGGGATTGTCTTACAACGAGAAGTTATCATCGAGACATGTAACATTCATAGTTACTTTTTTTTTTTTGCTCTTAAAAAGCGATATTATTTTCAAAATACATATTAGAACCTGTAAAACTCAGATAGAGGCTACATTGGAAAAAAAAGTTTGCATAATGCCGTGCTTACATTTTATTTATCAATCACTTGTAGCAGCGTTTCGGACTTACATTGGTCTATCTTAAAACTACATCAACACAACCAGAAAAATTGAACACGAACTTGGACAGTCATGAAGATGGAACCCCAAGCCCATGTCAATACTCCTAATGATATTTGATAGTGAAATCAGCAATACTTGTTACAACCAGTTGAGATATTAAAGTCTAAGCATTGACCATCAAACTGGTAATATAGGTAATTTGTTGCACAATAACACCTATTCCTAGATTAAGCAGCTATCCGCTTAAATTGAGTTTCAAAGCAATTTCCTTTGAAGCTCGTTAACTAACAAATTTAAATTAGTGAATTAACAAAACATCACTATGCAAAATAAATTTCACAGACTATTAACGAGATATAAATTCTAATTTTCCTCAGAGCTAGTTTTAGTTTTAGTCAGAGCTGATTTAGTTCAAAACAACTATTTATTTTTCTCTCTTAGCCCTTATCTGTAAATTCAGTTTTATAATTCTCTAAATGACATCTTAAAGGGAAATTTTTTACAATCGGAAACGTGGAGCGATCGTCATTCGTCTGTTTTCCTGGAGATATTTAACGATATTAACAAAAGTGGTCTAGTAAAAACTAAACTATTAAAGATATGAGTGTTACATTGCCGAGGGATCTGATTCTAAATATTTTAGTTATATTATAATTATAAGTCAATGATTAAACCAACGAGAAAAAAATAGGCTCACCAATGAGCTTTAAGCTTTATCAAGTAACTTTACATTAGCTACTTAATGTTTAATACTTTTATTTAATTACAATTACTTAATTTAAATACTCATTTTATTCAGTCTGACACTTAATCTATATATATCAAAAAGGTAACCCAAGAAGCAATTGAAAAATATCCCTGAAAATGAAGTATTAGGGTCCATCAAAAGAAATTGTACATTGATTGTCTTTCAGTTCGTTATGTGTAGTTTAGTCTGAAAGGTGACTTATGATATGAACGCCATAGTATTTTGAATAGTTAGCAGGTTACGCTTTAAGCCCCACGAGTGCCTTTAGATTTAATTTCTACCGTTTAATTTAATTCATAAATACGTATTTGAGAAATAGTTATATCTAAGAAGAAAGTAAAATAATTTCATTAAAAAAAAAAAGGTTATTGTTATATGTTTTTTTTAAGTGAAGTTTTTTTATTAATTAGCATCAATCAAACAATCGGAAATTATTGATGATGAACTTGTTCCACGCTATCAATTAGAAATTTAAACACTGCCTGTTAAAAGTTTAAGACCATCTTAAATATTGTAATCCTTTATAGGTTAATTGCATTTATATTTTTCATTTTGATTGTGGAATGATTCTATATTTTTTCCGAATCATAATGTGTGGTCATAATGGTATAGTTTAATAAAAAAATGTTTTCTTTAACCAAAAAAAAATCAAAAACAAATAAAAGGCTAGTACGTTCTCCCGGTCTGAACCCAATCGACTTGGTGTGAGAAGAACTCAATACACAAGTGCGAGGACATGCTCTAAGTTTTCATAAACGTCTTATGGAGATTATGCAAAGCTTTTGGGACAATATTAGTTTCAAAATAGTAAACAAACTCATTGATACGATGCCTAGAGTTTTCATAGCTGTAATTAAAAGTAAAGGAGGATTTTCCAACGAAAAGTCTGTTTAAATGGAAACATGTAATTGTTTACAGTATTTTTCTTTACATTATAAAAATAAAAACCATTGCAAATCATATTTAAAGGTTGTATGTTGTGGTTTACAGCTCGAATAAGTTATAATAAAAATGTTTAGTTTACAAATCTTATGTTTTGTTATAATTTATAATTTATTTATGGTATTATACTTTTGTCAAGCAGTATATTTATAAAGAAATGTATTTATTTGATTTGAATTGGCCGCGGTCATATCAGCTACAAAGTGAGAATGATAAAAGAATTAGTGGAAATACACGAAAGTGCATTATTGTGAAAAAAGTACAGTAAATATCTTATTAAATTAAAAAGAGATTGAAACCATTAAAGGTGCTGACATTAATTTAAGAATAAACTTTAATGTCGTTTATTTATTTTTTATTATTGTTCTAGTTTTGTTTCAGGTAGGATTAGAAAATAATGTTATAGACAGTTAACTTAGATAGAACTATGAAACAATAAATGTTTGTCTTTTTGTTACAGAGAAACTCAATATTGTTTATTTTGTTATCTCGTTTCCCTGACCTAAATTAATAAAACTAACTGTCTTAAAAACACAATAGGCTGGTTTTCTGGGGCTTAACTTTGTATTTTTGCTCTCTTAGGCTAGCATCGGTGGCTTTAACCGAAATGATTTGAGTTTGTATAAACAAAACGACGGCACTTGAAGGATCAAAGTATCATGTCCTTTTAAAAAAATTCTGTGGCTGATACAAAGTGAAATGAAATGTTAACGAGCAGATTATCGCTATAAGCAAATAAAGCTGGAGGAGAGAATGATTCATGTTTGCAAGTCCTTGTATAATCATGAACAGGTGCACCCACGGCATCTTTGTAAGAAGTTACGCCCATTTAATTGACATTGATGACCACCCGGCTATTATTAAAAATAAGTGTACTGATAATATTCCAAAATCCCCAATAGATTGAGACACGTCGTTAACAGCTGCTAGGAACTGAGGAGAGGCTCAAAGACGGCAGACAAGGGTGATGCTCGGCTACCAACCGAGCTGACAAACGTCTCCTAACCAGGTGATAAATTACGAGGCTTCCTCCCCTTTTCCAAGCCATGGTGGGACTTTTCGCAGCAGGGCTTAGTAAATGTTCCTCTCTTAATTAACACGTCCAACCAATGACACGGGGCATAGGAGGTCGTACAGGTGGATGTGGCAATTGCCAAGTCTGAAGAAAAAGGACTACTTTTAAACCGACCATTAGTGGTCTAAATTAAACTTAATCGCTCTGGATTTTCCTTATAATTGAGAGTAGCCATTCCTAAGTTTTTTTTATCTAAGGTGCTTAAATGATTGTTGTATTTAACGAAGTTACCTTCTAGTGTAATATGAGATACCATTTTAAATTTTTAATCAACTTTGCTCACTCGTTTCCGATTGGCTTTAGAATAGTAGAAGAATGGAACAACGATTTCGAAAAATAATATTATTTATATGAATGATGTTTTGTTCATTAGATTATTACCATTTTTATTTTTTACTATTTTAGATACAAATTATATATAGGTGTTGTTTTAAATGTAGTATGTTTGTTTTGTGGTTCTTAACATTCCTGGGTAGGCAAAACCTTGACTAAAGATAAAAATAAAGATTTTTGAAGTGATAATGGCTTTATTGAAACATTTGTTTTTTACATAATGTAAAAATTAAAATATATATGCCTCTTTTTAGAGTGTTAGCTCAATTTTTTCTCTAGGTTAAGTAGCCAATTTTCCAAAATGGTCTAGTGACTAGTTCGATTAACGAACTAAATGAGATATTTTGATTTTTTCCACAAGAAACATGTAATCTCATCAATATATCTTTATATTTTTCTTTTAAATTTCTAGTTATTTGCTCGTTCAATATAGTTTATTGATTATTTAACCAAAAATGGTACAAATTTTACTTTTATATAATGACAAAAAAAATGTTGTAGGGCTACTTCTTCTTAATTCCACTATCTGTGGAAAGTAACTGTGTAATAAACAAAATGAAAATAATATAATAATATTTATATTACCTGGTTATATGTTTTTATTTGTTATTACTTCTTTCCTACTAAAATAAATAAATAAAAATTTGGTACGAACACTCATAGATGCCTAGCTTATAAACAATGCTGGTTGTGAGGTAGGACCTTTAAATTTAAGCCCTATCTTCGCTCTTGACCCCATTATCATGCGTTTCCATTTTTGACAGATTTGGGCAATTATTATGCCAAGGGTACGATCGTTAGCCGGACAGATTTTTGTATATTTTAGGAAATGTAAACTAATTTAATTTATGTCCTACTATAAAATCATCCCTATATACTTACAAATCTTATTATAATTACCACTTATTATTTGGTGAGAGATTAATTTTAATTTTTTAAATTGCTAAATAAATACGCAGAGAAAGCTAGAATCAAAATTCAGTAATCACAATAATAAGAAGTGAAAGAGGAATTAGTTTATATTATGCTTTAAAGAAAATAACTAATAAATTATATCTGTACCTCGGAGGGATACAACACTATGTCAATTTTCATAACTTTACAGGAGAGGAGTTTTAAACTTTTTTTCAACAAAGTAGCATATAAGTAAGCACAACTATTTATTGAGATGTTGAAACAATATTTTACCAGAACATTCTATTTATTGTTATTTACATCATGCAGTTGTTATAAAATGAAAAAAAACCTTTTTTACGGTTCAAAAGTCAATATGGAAAAAAATGGACATAGTGTTGTATCCGTCCAAGGTACAGATATATTTTACTGTTTCATAAAAATAAAAAAATTATAGACGAAAAATGAATATCGCCTAAATTAGGATGATATTAATTAGGAGAGAACACTCAACGAGCCAATCAATAAACTGTAAGGAATTTCTTGAATGTCTGTCCTTATACAACCGTATTTCACTCTATGTTTTAAAATTTACAATATTCTTATTAGTTAGTCCAAACTATTAATTCTATTATTTTTATTTGTTTTTATCAAGGTTTATTTCTGTCGGTTTCGCAGTAGACTTATGAAAGGGGTCTTTGTCAAAGCGATTTTGATTGCTAATAAGCCTTCTATTTACACGGGCAAGGTAACCCAATAATCCATTCTGTTCCATCCACAGTGGTCTGTTAGACAAGGGAGAGAAAGCCTATGAGGGCCAGCATTCAAAGGATAGGCCTCGAGGCATCGGCCCCTCATTAAAAGTCAAAGGAACCTCACAATGAAACCTACTCTCACTCGGCCTTCGTTCGTTCGAGGTATTTTTTTTACTGGTCATTGCAAAGTGAGTATGAGCTCAAAAAAAAAAGAGCTTTACATCGTCAAGCTCTCAATCAGTAACGGCTCTTTCATTTAAACCAAAAAACGCTTATTTTTTTCCACGTGGTTTATCCGTTTGTCAATTCCATTGAGTCCAGCAAAATACATAGAATTTTCTGTTTCCACGTTTGAAGTCAGGCACAATATACATACCCTCTTGACTAAGGTCATTAATTAGGTTATTACTCGGGAATAAAAAAAAATAAATATTTTCCTATAATAAGAAACGTATTAAACTAAAGATATTAACAATACGTAATTTTCCCTATGAAATAATTATTATTTATTAACACAACGACATTAAAAAGTCATTAACATCGTACTCGTAAATTCGAATCGATCAATTTTCATATTTCAGAGGTATGGGATTTTGAGTAACGCACGGACCCCGATAATTTTAAAAATGTAAGCAATTCATGAGAAATAGGTTTTATTACAAACTGAAAAAAAAACATTATAGAGTATGGTTTCAGATTAAACACTCTAGAATCTAATCAATAATTCATATCACAAAAAATACAAAATTCGTATCATTTATTGATTTATTGATCGATAGTGGAATCTTTAGTTTGTTACCATTTTATTTTATTTCACATGAGTAATGGTCAATATTTTCATAAAGTCATTAAATTTGTTATTAAAATTGATTTGATTTGATTGGTTTCACAAAGGAGTATGATATTTGCCCATTAAACTACTCCAGTTCAATTTTATAGAAAAATACCCAAATTGATTTAGTTTAAAATTTTTAATATTTGTTTGATCAATGAGCATGAAATACGGTAATGAAAAATTGTAAATACGGTATGAATTAAATCATTTATCACAATTACTTATGCTCAATAAGGCAGGTTGTAATTTTATAATAATAAAGCTGTTTAATAATTAAATTAATATTTGTTTGAAATTTTTATGGCACTTTAAATTACTTTTTTGGTGAAAAATATAGTTTTAAAGATCAATACCGTGAACACCTGAGCTCATCTCGGACGCTTATTTTTATTTCTGACTGGAAGCAAGAAAGTTATTTGTTTACTGTGGTCGGAGACAGATCGTATTAGTTGAGATACGAGTTCTTTCGCTGTAATATTCTGTGTATTTATATCTCTATTTACCTTCAGGTCAAAGAGAGTCAATCTTAAGGAACAGGTAGGTTGGTTTATACACCGCGATAAGATTGTATGATTGCGTATTGATTTCTCCTGTAGCGCGAAGTACGCTCCGCTATGACAGGACGTTATGTGAGAAAATTATTACAAGCCATACCCTTATAACCTTGTTACTTTTCTTGTTACATATAAGGGTTTGCTGTTTACGATCATGAGAAGTAACAGTTGCTTAATCTATGTTATGTTTTATGCTTCTATTTAATGTGTTAGCTGTTAATCTTGCCTTCTTCAATTTAAGTTTGTCGCTTAAATTTCCACAACGGAGGGTATTTTTATTTGAAAAAATATTTCTCAATAATGAAAGTTTAAATTTCTATAATCTTCATAAACTAATCTCGCGACAAATATGAGCCAGCATTGATTTGTAAGAAATATCCAGAGTTGATTTCAAATTAATCAAAAAAATTTGGTACAATCACCCAAGCCTATTAATCCTCAATATATCGTTTAAATGCATCTAGTTCATTGCCTAACATACTTGCTATGGATTTTTGGATGCACGGGGGAAACTACTCACCTGAGCCTGGAAAAGCTGACAAAAAAGGCAGTGGATTGATGGCCCAACATCGTGGCTGTTGAAAGCGGCACCGACCGTTGGTCAATCTCTCCACTTCTACCTGTCACCAGATAAGAGTCATCAATTCTCTCCAACCTTCTGATTACTGACTTCCATTTCCTCAGTTCCTACATCCTTGTTTGGTTCCTTTGTCGTTCGAGAAACACAGGGTTGGATTCCAGGCCATTGTCAAATATTACTAGGCGTAAACTGTTCTTTTCGTTTACCTGCCACGAAATGCATGAGTTTGTCGATGGGTCTAGATTGTAATATGTATAAAATAAAATCTTTTCAGCTGAAATAGTTTTCTTTATTTTCACATGTTATCATAAACTAAAAATATTTATGCATATTTAAATTATTTTTTTAAGTATAATTTTAAAAGTTCAGATAGATTGAATAATTTTACTGATTGCTATTGTATAAGATACAAATGGGTGGAAAAAATTATTATTTTAGTTTTGCAATAATCGTAGAAATTGGCTTTGAAAGGATTGTTCTATTTGTTTTGTCTGCTATTATTTACATTTCAGCAGTTTAGAGTGTTTTTAGGGCACATCTTTGTTTATTTTACTTGCTGAAAACTGCCCCTATGCCATAATATACCTCAGCGTTGTAGGTCTACATGACATGTGCCAATTTGTTTGCCAATGTTTGTGTTGCTATTTCAGGGGTCTTTCAAGCATTTAGTTAATTATTTAGCCATCCATAAAAGAAACACGTGGAGTACCCACATTGCATGTTAGATTTGTTATATGGAAGTGTGGTTTTCACTTATTAGTAGTTTCTAATCATCCTAATACCCTACTAATGGTTTTATATCGTATGGGACATGCTTGAGTCAACAGTAACTGGAAGGAAGGTTTATATATATACTATATATATATTGTGTGTGTATTTTCGTAAACTTTTATTATTTCTGTTTGTTTGGTCGTCATTATTTGTATGTTACGTTAAATGGTGTACTTATCACACAAATACTAGTGCGTGAAATAGGGTGCACTTTTCTTGAGATAACGGCCACATTCCGATGTGAGATACAACATCACTGTGCTTTGCGATACCTACCTCATATGGATACATGATACATGACATACATGAATTAGCGCTGGTTTGATATATGAAACACCATGGTGCTCAGCGAGCTCTGATATCACTACATCAGTCTGTATAACACGTATTCGGCTCGACACATTCCCCCAATATGAACAAAATGTAAGGCAGAGCCAATGAGGGGATTCTGAGGGGGGGTTTGAAGAATGGAAATATGCCAATATTTGGATGAAATAACAAAAAATGTTTTTAAGGAACTGAAGAATAAAAAAAAACTATGCTAATAATTTTATCAGAAGTATTAGTTTAAACAGTGCCGAAACTATAAAAGAATTTCACCAACGAAAAATTCACCAAAGAAGTGAGGTCGGTGAGGGTGGTGTTGAAGGGCTTTCTAAGGGCTGTCGCCTTAGTAGGCCACTCCAATTCACTGCCTTGCATGTATTTACATCCCTGCCTTCCAATAACATTTTTCAGTCGCTTCACCTTCGGAGAAAGTTAGCAAATAATTCACTTTATCACTGAATATATAATGTCTTTGCTATATCCGGGATTATTCCTCATCCACTACTGATTATTTAGCCCATGGCCATTTATATAGAATCCATTAGTAAATGGACTCTGGAGATGGCACATGTTGCCAATTAATTACTAACTCATTATCCATACACAAGAGGATATGAATTATTCGTAACGCAAACTAATAGTTTTTTTACGGTACGCATTGTGATTTTAGTAACAATAGTTTGGATAAGGAAATATTGGTTGGTGTTTCTTAATTATTCACAAAAATTCAGAATAAACTAAGTATGCTGTTAGCATCTATCCCTTATTCAATAATTTATTAGTTTGAACGAACGTTTAACTAACAGGAATTATAAGTTTCCAGGTCGGAAAAATATGTTTTCTCCGATCTTCTCAACAAGTGAAGTACCCAGTATTTTCCGGCCTCAATGGGAATGGATAAAATTGGCACAGTGAAGTGTTATTTCGTCTGTATAGATGTCGGTGTAGGTAAATAAATAGGCGATAAATAATAAATAATCAATCTGGAATTTTATACTTTTGTATTCTATATGATTATACGATGATTAATGATCATTCAAATCAAATTAAGAGAACTATCATAAGTCACAAGAAAGATATCGGACCCGCTTCTTCAACTTGTAAGTTTTTTTGAGACAGAACCCAGAAACCATTTGAATGAATTGTTTCATAAATAAAATTATAACAGACTGTTCTTAAAAAATAAATTCGAACATTTTTTAAAGGACACGTTTTGTGGTCCAGTAATAGGACTATTATTTTTAATATCGTTCAACCATAATTAAATAAATTTTGCATTGATTATTAACTTACATATTAACTTTTCAGAAAAAATACCTAGTTTAAAGAAAATATTTATCTTATTTGCGGTAAAATGGAAGTAATAAGCCGTTTACCCGATGCTCAGATGATCAGAATGACTAAGGTTTTTATCAACTATTATAGGGGGTTATTTGTTTTTAATAGAAGCATGGTATTGAATATTCTATATTATATCAAAACCAGTGACCTCTACATCTAACACCAGCACTCTTTACAACTGAGCAGCACTTGTAATTATCAAATAAATGAGTAGCTATATTCTTATTCAGGATTCTGAGCTAAATTGTAAGCTATTTAAAATAACCTTTACAAATATAAAAAAAAAATAGTGGCTTAGTTTCAGTTGGGAGTGGAAGTTTTTGATATCAAGATCCTAAAAATGTGTATACATCTACTGATGATATTTATGTTATAGTTTTGTTTTCTACTACTTTGTACATGTACGATTAGTGGTCGCTTAACCGAAATGAAGAAAACTATCATAATAGTCAATAAAATTAGAAAAATAATAAATTTTATTCCAAAAATAAATAAATAAGCTGGTAACTTAGTTTTACTCAGAAGTAAAAATATCTGTTTTTGTTGTGTTATTCAAGAATAAACTTTAAGAAAGACTTGGTGTTAAAAAATAATTTAATTTAAATCATTAACTTAATATAATCGTATCGTAAGGGATTATCTCGAAGTTGTAACCATAGCAACCCCTCTATATTTTTCTTCTGGGCACCGCTCAAAGCTAAAAAGTGAACGAAGTATAAAACTTCCCCTTCATGACTTGGACAAGTTAATGTTGGACTTGACACGCTTAACTTGCAAGTAAGCTCTAATTAACAAGCAAAGTCATAATTACCTCAATGACTACACACCAGGAGGCTCAGGTATTAAGTTGAATACTTCTCCCTTAATTCTGTTACTTACTCTCTACTTAAATCCTCTTTGTTATTTACTTTCTACAAAATCGTTTTAAGGAAGAGCTAATTGTGTTTTTAGTTATAAATCGTAATAAACCTTTCACTAACCAAAAGGCTTACCCATCTTTTTAAAAATAATTCAGTTCAAAATATTTTATTGCCACCAGCATAAATTCAGCAAGAGTTTCATATATGCATGGTTCGTATTGTTCTTGCTTTGGAGGAAGTTGACCCAATGGGTCATTGGTATACATACTTGGTTCGTACTTAAAATCCATTAATCTCCTTGCATGAGAGATAAAATAGATTTATGAAACCAATGGATAAGAAACTTATAGGTTGCTTAGCTTACTACCTTCTTCTGAATTTTCCAATTAGTCAACCAATAATTTGGTATTAGTTTAATAATTTAAATAAAGTAATATGGCACTAAAATACACCAAATTGTACAAGTAAGGTAAAAGTGAATTTAAAATTAAAAGATTAATTACTACATAAAACCTAAAAACTATGCATCAAATTTGACCTAATTTACTAATCCAATATATTATTAGTAGTATTCCCATTTACTACCATATTATGGAAAAATATCAAATGAACATAATGATATAAAAATAAAAATTCGTGTAGTACACCGATAAGGATAGAGAGTATGTATCAGAATGGAAATATGTCATTATGTTGTCATATAGGTATATGTAGGGTTTGAAGTGGGGGGAAATTAACTATCATGCCCTCTCCACAATAATTTAACGGACCCTTTGCCTGATGACCAAGAAGGTTAGGATTAAGTTTTGTTCTTAAACGTATTGGATACATTACTGAAGCATGAACCCATCCATTAATTATGGATGAACTCTAGAGAGTAACTAGGGAAAACTCCATTAGCTAAAGGCGGGCCTTTCCAGGGCCTAGGGTAAAGGGAAGGTTACTCCTACCCTGTATCCTATTCCATCATATACTTGTAAATATTCAACCTTTGAGAACGTACACAATATAATAACAATTTTCTTTTTTTACAACATTTACAATATAAGTAAAGCAAACAAACGAATAGTTTTCAATTTCAAAAAAGACTATTAAAATATTTCCTAAGTAAGTATAAACTAGTAAGCATAAGCGCTATAAAGTGTAATAACCATAAAATCTAGCCGTTTTCTCAATGTGATCAACGGTTGACAGATGAACTTCCTGCCCTAACTAGGTGAGTTAACCTCTTAACTAGTACAAGGATAGAAGTACACCTTCTAGTACATATAGAAAAAAAAAAAATTATTTTTTCTATTCCTTCGTACCTGGAACCTCCAGTGAAAAGAAATTGTATATTTTGAATGCAATTTTATGTATTATTTTTCTACTTTTACTACTAGACTTGGTGAATACTAAGACAAAACTACAAAAAGTTAAAGTTAAAAGTTGTGAACTTTTACAAAGTTTAATTAACTGGCTGCTGCGCATTATAAAGCTTAATAAAGTCATTTGGTAGCTGTCATAGCAATTATTCAATCAATCCGAAATTATAAGTGTCAATTTCACAACACTGAAATATGCAGTACTATTTCTCTCAAGACTGGGAATCCTAATAATAAATAGTCCTAATAATGATCCCCGGTAGAAGAAATAACACAAAATGATTTAGGAAGATGAAATAGTAAAAGAAAACATTAACTTCGAAAATATAAGCTGAATAAGTAGTTATAGGAGGTACAGGAGGCCCCTCTGATACATTTGTTATTGAGATTAACGGACAATAACTGCCCTCGCGGTCTACCTGTCCTTAAATGTGTAATAATAAATATAGAATTGCTAATTAATAGGCTCCCTTTAACTTGTCTTTAGGCATTATCATCTCACAACTCGAAGCTATTTAATAATTCAGTAGGGAAAAAAAAAAACATTTTTGGTAACCCAATATAAATGACAAGGCTAACTGAGTTTAGAAATTGTGGATAATTTTTTGAAAATAAATAATAAACTTCTAAAATTACTACTGTGGGTGGCTTTTAATTTTAACGGAACAGTTTAATTTTTTTCTTTAATCTTTATAATTTATCAATTTAGTTCAGTTGGTATTCGAAGAATACCCCTGTGTTATTAAGTCAAGGATTAGAAGCTCCCCGGTCAGCTAAGCTCCTAAGTTGATACAAACTAGCAGGTATAGACCTATATTATTTAAGACCTGTTCTGAAAAAGATTATATACGAGGATTTCGTCAGAGTTTGCAGTTGTTTTTATAGAATATTTACTATTTTATATTAAATTTGTATACTGTATTCATTAATTATTTATATCACGATTATCGATTATGCAGGGGGAGACACTAATTTCAGTGCTTCAGTTCTAAATCCCACGGTTATAACTTTAGAAATCGCTGTGACGTTTTATTACTAGAGACATTTTATATCAGTTTAACACCATTAGTGAAGTTTCGAAAGGTCGAGGTAAGGTAATTACTTACTTGTTGAAGAGCTCAATGTTGAAGAATACATACTCCCCGCTGTCGACCATGTTCAGTTCTTCGGCCACGAGGAGGATCTCTCGGACGACAAGCGGCTCAGCGCAGACAACGACAACTAAACAGAAAAATTAAACAGACTGTTAATATATCAGTTTGTTTTAATATCATGCAACAAAGTTGATTTTATCATATTTTTTATAGCGAAGAGACAAAATACATTCATTGCTCCCCGTTGGTTAAGAGTAGCATGATCTAGTCATCCTGTTTGACGATTTATTATATCCCCTCCTTTTCCTATTATTTTTTCCAATCCCCTTAAAAATGACTAAATGATTATTTTCATTATAGATTCTCACTTGAATTTATTTACATATTAGTTTTATATGTCCTGTAGCGTCCCTACATTCTATACAAGGTCTGAATTCTATAAAATTATATAATTTAATACAAGTATATTTATACACATTATACCTGAATTCTTTGATAAGACTCAATAAGGTGATCGGGATCACTTTTTCGATTCCTTCTCCTAAACGGTACTATGTCCTTTATGTACCTGAAATCCTTAAGAACTCAACCTTCCAACCATTACACAACAGATTAAGTCCTCATCATTTCCATCATGGATGGTTCTGCCAGTTAAGAGAACCCATTATTATCACTATTTCGTTTTAATTTATCCTTCATAACTACTTCAACCGGCTTTTCATCAAACCCAAATGAAAATTGTATCCTAGAACCCTTTTTACTCCTTGTCAGGCCCCCTTACTTACTTTATAAATACGCCCAAACTCCAAAATATAAAAAAAAAATATTTCACCCTAGCAACTTAAACCATTTTTAACACCAGTAGATATAATGTAGACCTTACCTTGACAAAGGAGATGTGTCACCAAAAGAATTTTGAGTAGCTTAATTTTTTATTTAAAATGACAATATAAACTTACTATCAATCAGAACGGTTGTATTTTGTCTGTACGTAAAAATGCTAGTATGTAAACTATGCAAAATTACCGTTATAGATGTATTTTACGATAAGCCGAAATATGCTTATTACCTTTCGTTTGAAATAAACTAACCGTGACAAGAGCAGGAAAGATTTACTAAGGTTCAATTTACTAAATTTTAGGTCTTTCAAAATAAATATATATATAATATATAATATTATTTACGATTTAAGGTTTATTTATTATCTTTTAATTGTTTGTTTGCATTTCGTATGGGATTGTTTTTGGATTCATTGCGGCATAAAACCCTCAGGTCATTACCAGTGTTGATTGCATATTTAAACATATTTGGCCCACCGATCTACAAGGAAAAGAGCAGAGCTCAGGCTTCCTGGAGTCGACCTGGGCCAAGGAGGCACCTCAGACCCACATTTTAGGCGGTGATTAGAAAAAGGGTTTTATAAGACCCAAAGTATTATCGGAGGGTGTACTTAAAAAACATATTCGTATGGTTATAGGAAAATGAGGAAGGACCTTTAACTTAAATTAACGTTAACAGACAATAATAGAAATCGCATATTTAATAAACTTTAAGACGGTTTGAAATGGTTTTTTTTTTACCAATATTTAAGTTACTAACACTTATTTTTATCTCTTGAACATGTCAATTTTCAGTAGTCCAGGAGGTGTAACATGCAAGTACCTCGGTTCTTTCAGGGTAGACTCCTGCTCAAATGTTGGTATCTCTCGATTTTTATCTAATTTCTTTATTTAAATAAGTAAGTATTTAGGTTTATTTATATATTTCCAAAAATGCGTTACTGCTTGCAGGGTAATTACAAAACGCCTTCATTTTGTGGATTTTCGCACAATTAACTATTGTCGGGGGGCGTCACTAGGGGAGTGCCTAATCACTCTAGCCCTAGTGACAAGTGCGGATTGTTGTAGTTTATAACATGGACCATGTTCCATGTCGGCGTTAATATCTGACTTCATTTTATTGATAGGGATGTTTCCCGACAATACACTGTGTTCAGGAGAAGAGGTTCAGAGGTTCATCAAGAATAAGACCAGTTTTCAGAGTTCGGGTGGGAGATCGGCAGCATAACAGGTCAAGGCGCCAGAGGGTCTGCAAGGCGGCTGAAAAATAGGGTGACAAGTTCAGAGGCGCTGAAGAGAGAATAGAGTGACTAGGAGTCTAAGTGACTGCCTTCCAGGGCCAAGCGGCCCTGGCGTAAAGTGACCGAGTAGTGCGGCTGAGCAGATGAAGAGAATAGGAAAGAGTGTGTTAAAGGGCGAAACCCTTTGATTTAAATACTGTACCCCCTTCCTAGTGGAAGGTGGAGACGGCTGAACGGGGTATGTTTTATGATGCCCAGGTGGCCAATACCCCTTAAGTTTATGACTGTTGGCCTAAAAGGGTGTGTTTTATGGCTGCTAGGGACTCACCTACTTAGGTTTTATGACCACCTAGAGGCGACCCTAGGTCTGCCGGGTTTGGTTTTATGACAGTCAGGTGGCTTACCCTCTCAGGTTTTATTGCTGGACCTTCGACCCTCTGTTACTTGTTTCATGACTGCCGATATCTCCATGATTTATTACCAGAAAGGCATGTTTTACATCTAATCACAATACATTAGTTGCACCAGAGTATAGGGTAATTTAGATATGTGGTTGGCGCTCGCTACAACTATTAATTAGTATTTTCTCTTTTTGTATTTTCTAGGAGTTATTACGGTATAATAATTGGATATAGCGAACAATAGACCATTATTAAATACCCCCTTATTCGATTTGACCGACCAACTTATGAATCCTTATTCCCACGGAGTGCGGCTTGGCAAGCTTTGCCTAAAGTTTGCCATACCTCGCGCCGTGGGAACGTAAACACTCGTTGCTCGAGGTGATTCGAGGTAGCCCACCCTTTCCTGTAGAATACCCGTTAATTTTTTGGACATCAAAGGCTTATGCGACCGGGAGATAACTAGCCTTTACAAGATGTGCACCCGTTGCCACAGTGTTTGGTTTGACCTTTTCGAATTTGTTGAAGTAATTTTCAAGTAGTTCATAATGGAATGGAATAATGAATTAATTAATTTGTATAGTAATGGAGTCTTATTAATGTCTTATTAACGAAGGAGGACCTTTCCACCAGGAGTCCAAAATATCAAAGATATAAAGATAGGGACTAGGTGTACAATGCCTGGAAACGTATCTAAAATAATATTAGCATGGTGAGAAAGAAGTTAAAAAGAAGGAAAAACATTTGAAGCCTACTTTCGGGAAATTGGCAATGATAGTGAAAAGCAGTAGAATAACTATGGTCTTACTATCGCGTCATTAGTTTCCAAGTGAGATAAATAATAGTTTTGAGTACAATCTACACCATAATAAAAAGTCATCGAATATAACCCTTCCAGTTGATAAGGTCTGAGAACAGTAAAATAGCCCACTGTTGACCAGCGATTCAACCGACCTCACCATTTTGTCTGCTATTGCATCTACAAACTCTTCTACAGAATCGAAAACAAATGTCTCACCTGGATGTAATTAGAAAGGCATTGAAACTGAGTCACGTAATACTACATAAAAATCACTCTCCCTCTTGTACTTTGACCCACACTTAAGAATAAATGTTGTACGAAAATCAATAATTTAAAGAACATCTGCACATTCATATATATTCTGTTCATCTGGTTTTGACTAATGGTATGGTCCAAAAACCGAAATAGGGCAACCACTGAATTTACAAACTGAAGCCTCGGACGTAGCGATATCTAGAAGAAGTTAACGCGACTCCCGATATTCTAGGAACACCATCTTTCTTAATGCAGTAATCAAAAACTTAAAAAAGTTCAAATCTGATTATAAGAAGTTTTCAGTAAACACTCACCACAGTTCCGACCAGCTTTGGAGCCGCTATAAAACAAAGGAGATGATAAAGTTCTAAGGACTTACTCAAAGAGCGACTACTCGTGGTTTAAGGTGTCGTACAAAACTCGACGCTCACTGATTCCCCAACTAGGGGAGTTTCGATTAGTAAACGAGTTTTTTTTTCTGTTATGAAGTTTTGGAAAGTTTGTTTGACTAGAGGATGCGAAGGGGTTCTCATCTCCGCGGATAAAGTGGATCTCATTAAAACTTTATCACGATTTATCATTAAAATAATGTGAAAGTTGTAATAATTGTTAATTAAAGTTTATTAAATGTAAAAAGTAAAAGAAGCATGGGTGTGCATTTTGGGTGATCGAGTATCGTTTAGATATAACATTGAAGTACAAAAATGATGGTAGCAAAGGTCTAACGATTTATTTGTTAAACACTCATCAATATAGCCAGTGATGTTAAAAACTGGACATGAGAAGGGCCCAACGCCTTCAATACATGAGGTCGTGTGTCCCTCAGTTCTTGACAGTCTTGATGGCGGTTCGAACGTGTATGTGAATTAAATTAAGAAAAAGGTTGTTTGAATATTTTACAAAAAGGTAATTTCATATTACACATTTGTTAAATGTTTCATTCGTGACCCAAAAGCTATGATATTTCCAATTTTCTTGTTCCGGTTTATATATATAATAAAAACATGAAAGTTTAAATTGAAAGCGTGTGCAATACTACTCGTGTTCTTGATAACCTTTAAACCAAGAGCCTATATAATTGTTTACATATTTCATGTAAATAATTTTGAACTCTGAGAGTCGATACTACAACAAAGGTTACTCATACGAAGTAGAATAAAAGACAATCGGAATCATCTGAACCTTAACAAATTTTTATATAGATTCTTCTTGAAAAATAAAAAACGAATGATAAAAGATTTTTTGTTGACAAGACATAAGTAATTAAATTAGTTGATAGATTGCTAGGTAAAATTTTAACGGACTTTAGTTCCCTCAAACAATAAACATAACACAATTTTCCATAATCAAATGGCAATTTATTTTGAGCTGTCTAGACATGTTTTCAGATATGTGAAATTATTCTTATAATGTGGTGTGAAGAAGACCGCAGGTAGTGAAGTACGCCATGATTGCTAGTGATGGCTAGAAGAGGTTTCAGATGTAATCTGTTTGTGGGCTTCTCAGAAACCAAGGCTATTTCGCTTCTGCCACGTTATGCAAGAAAATTAAAATTCTCCTGCGAATATTCATGTCTGAGATACAAGGCTAAATAACTCAACGGTTTTAAATCTAAAAATTTATTATAAGTGCCCTGACATCTTGGTACCTTGTTGTTGTTGTAACCTGTCGTATGCATGTTCGAACAGAAAGTGCCCTTTCGATAAATTCTATCAATACGTGGTCGTGGTTTGTTGAGAATATTGGCATGTATCTGGTATAAGAGATTTTCACTATTTCACCTAAAGCTGTATAGATTTTTAAAATATATATAAATTGTATACTTTATTTGCTTCAATGCTAGATTTTATGTTTAGAACAGAGAATATGTGCTAATATAGATTTCTTTTGGATCGGGCATGCACTAGGATTATATTGAAAAATTGTCTCTAATTAAATATAAGATTTTAAAGCACGGACAAATTTGGTTCCAGAGGATAGTTTATTTGTAAATGTGCCCTTAAAATGTTACTGTCATTTCATATAACTTATTATTGTTAACCATGGCGTAAAAGTAATATAGAATATGGTAAAATGTAGGACAAGAATTGTTTGCGAGGAGCTAGGTCGTGCCTTAAGGGGCTGGTTGGCGGTTAACATAAAGAAGGGTTGCAGACAAGCAATACAACTCACTTATTTTTCAAGGACACTTATTCATATTTATATTTTACCACCCCAATAGGTATAAATAATAAAATTTAAGATTAGAGTTATTGATCATTAGTTGAAGACATCTAATAAATACTTTTATTTATCTATCTGACAGGATATAACTTTGGTTTATGAAAGGCAGGCCAAATTTTCGATCCAAATAAAACTTTTATTTTTCAATTTTTCTATTAAACTCTTTTTTTTTTTTTTCTTAGCTCTCAAATTTTCAGGATTATGGATAAAGAAATTTATTTGGGGTGAGCGGACCCTTTTACTAGGAGTACCTGTTTGAAGGCGGAGTGAGGGAATTAAGGAGTGTGGGAAGTGTGCCGAACGTCATGTGTCTTCCTAGGTTGATGCCTAGGTAGCATAAGCTATTGGCAAGTTTGTGATCAGTCCTGTCTATGGTGAAGCTGGGTGGAAGCTTCTTTTCCAGTGCTGGAACGAGAAAACGATCCCTTGCGTCTTGGCTGGGTTTACCTGAATGTGGACAGCTCGTAGCCTGTCGGTGATTAACTGACTGACGCCCTCTGCAGCATTTAGCGCTTTCGCTGGGCTGAGGCTAGTGCTGTAGACCCCTATGTCGTCCGCATACGCTGCTACCTCACAGTTGGAGTATGGTGCTCCTACTATGTGCGCGGTGTAGATGTTGAAGAGTAGGGGTCTCAGCACCGACCCTTGAGGAACTCCGACCATGAAATCTCTTCTAGTGGTTGATATGGCTCCTGCCTCCAGAAAAGGTCCTGCCTGCGAGATATAAAGCCATTATGTTCTGTAGTTTCATGGGAAATTCGTGCTCGTTTAGGCTTCGTAGGAGTGTGTGATGGTCTACAGAGTCGAATGCTTTCAAGCAATCAAGGGAGATCATCGCAGTGACTATGTTGCTTCGCATATTCGTTGTAACGTGCTGCTGTAGTTTCACCAGATTGCAGTCCGAACTGGGTCCTTTACTGAAGCCGGTCTGTTGAGGTAGGATAATGTCTTGTGAGTCACAGTGTCTGATGAGATGGTTGTGCAGAATCCTCTCGTAGATCTTAGACAATTGGGTCAGAAGACTAATGGGCCTGTAGTGAGCTGGCTCATATCCACTTTTCCGCCTTCAGTGGGACAACAACGGCGTGCTTCCACGTCTGGGAAAAATAGTTTAGTCTCAGAGAAGAGTTTAGGATGTTCACTATGTGAGATATCCCCTTTCGTGGCAGCTGTTTGAGAAGGATGTTTTGGATGTCATCATCCCCTGGTGCTTTGTTGCCTCTGGTGCGACGAATGATTGCAGTAACCTAGTGGTATGAGGTATGTATACTGGTGACGGTGGGGGTCTGCCGGTCGGGCGCTGTGATTGGCTTGCTGTCACTATCCCCTTTCAAGTGGTCGGTTAGTATGTCTTCCTGCTCTGCAACCGAGATGCCCGTTGTCTACCAGTCTTACTGGGTTTTCTTGGTTACATTGGTTTTTACCGACCACCAGAATGCTTTGTAGTCACTATGCAAACTGCGGAGACGGTCACCCTATATAGAGCTCTTCCACTGGATCATCAGAGATGTAATCTGGGTAGTTAGAGCGTTTAGACAGGCCTCAGGTCTTTGTTTTTCGTTCGGAACCACCTGGTTTTTGATATTATTACGTTGCCGTATCAGTTTCATGGTTTGTTCCGGTGGCTTCCTCAGGGAAGTCGGTACCGGGGCGAACTTCAGTATGGAGGCTCGGACAATGGTGGCCTGCAACTGATAAATGGCGCTGTCAATATTCCAAGTGTTTTTCAGAGGCGCTATCGGGGGCAATTTGGCACAAATGAGATGATTATATTGAGCCCAATTGGCCTCTCGGTACTCATATCCTGTAGCAGGTGGCTCTGGAATATTGCCTTCTAGCTCATAGAGATAAGGCCGATGATCCGAAGATTCAAAGTCAAGCGCCGAGCACCTGGTGACCCAATGAGGTTGTTGGGTTAAAAATAAGTCCGGTGTGGAGGTTATATCTGAGTTTCCATATTGTCGAAATGTCTTTATTAAAGACTGAATGTGCTATAATGCTGGCGGCAAGAAAAGGTTAGCTGACATTATAATGCCCTTTAGGAGCGTAGGTACTTTTACGTCGGGGGCAAAATGTAATGGTATCTACCGTTTGATTTTTCCCACTATTCCCCAATCTAGTATCTATAAGATATTAAGAGATACTGTAGATAAATCGATCAAATATTTTTAAGACAATTGATCATTGAAAATATAATTTCCAACAAATTAAAATAATTGCAAATATCTAATTTGGCTAAAAAAACTATTGAGTTTTGCTCCAATGCTTTTAACATACGATTTCTAGTGTAACCTCTAAAAACATTTTTTGGTTTTTGTGATCTTCTCTAATGTTTTCATTTAACCCACGAAAAACTTTTCTATTCTCTTTTTAGAATTATAATCAGAATAATTCGAGAATTTCGAATGATTAACCAATTCAAATCAATCGAACTTATTGGGGAACTTATCCACCTAAAAATAAAATAAAAACTCCCTCTGAGCTTCATATGTGAAGTATATGATTCCGGATCAGTTGCTCCATATCGGATCGAGGGCACACCATCTTACGCACATTCAACAACCTCCCCCCCCCCCTGTGCTGGGAGTTTTAACGGTTCGCCTCTTAAATGGGGACGTCATGTTCTCGATGGTCACGAGATTATGTTCCCGAATTATGATGAACTTAAAGCGCTCCTCATATCGTACAAGTTCCTTACTACGATTTGACACCACTTTTCTGACACAACGGTCCAAATCAATATTGGCCCCATCCGATCCCGCACGTTCAAATTTGCCCGCGCCACGCGCCAGGATTTCTCGCGCATAATCCTATCACGTACCCTGTGCCACATCTTCCCGAGCTGAATGTGGGTGTTTTGGAGCTGTGCCACCAACCCCTCATCCACCACCATCTCTAACCAGTTCCTTGGTCTCACTTGTAATTCGAACAAAATTTCAAAGGGTGTGTATTGAGTGGTTGTATGCCGCCACCACCATGGGCATCGCTACATTCACCGACAGACCTTTATCCAACTGATACACGCGTAAGTGGTCGCTGAAGGTGCTGTGTAACCTTTCAATGGTTCCCCTGCTCTTAGGATGCCTGGGGGTATTAAAATGCCATGCCACATCACGTTTGCATTTCGGCTCTCACGGTTGCATTGTAAAACTCCCTGTCACCCGAGATCCTCTCCGGTAATCAGTAGAATTGAAACCATGGGTTGAGGGATTGTAATATGACATCTGATGACTTGTCCCCCACCGCGTAGGCCATAGCCACTTTGCTAAGTTGGTCAATGATAGTGAGCCACTTAAAACTCCACCACGTGAAGGTGTCCACTTGAATCTCCGTCAATGGTGCTTCTGCCCTGATTTTCTCATGATTCTTTCTGGCGTCCCTGTGGGGGATGTTTATTATATTTAGTCTTCTGCAAACTTCGCATGCTCCAATCACCTCGTGTATAGTCCGCTGCATCCCCCACCAAAAATAGCGCCTTCACAGTGCTTGTGCCGTATCCTGTTCACCGTGGCGGTTGGTTTTCCCTTGGTGATATGCCAGTGTTACCTCGCGTTGCTGCTCCTCGTCACACAGGGTCTGGACCACGGAAAGACACCAAATGAGCGAGCTAACTACCCCTAACAGCTCTTTCTTCCACAGCTTTTTAATTTTCTCCCACAAGGTCGTGTTTCCCACGAATAAATGGTGTGTTTTGCCAGGGTTGACTCGTCCTTGAGAGCCTGACAAATTTTATCTCCACGAACTCCCGGTGGTGACCAATCGTCGCGATCTTACTCCTACCGTACGTACTATGGAGTATTTTCAGAGTACCCGATGTTTGAGTTTTCTAAATGATCTGTTTCCGCTTATCATTGATAATTTCATCCGTCGTCTCCATATCACGCGGTCTCTCCCCTATAGACTCGTCTGATGGTGGATCTACACTCCTGTCACTATCTTCCCGCGTGCTGATCCTGCCTGCTACTCCAGGCGTCCATTTCTCAATAAATTCCCTCTTACCGCTCGATCTTTCCCCTTCGTTTATGGCGTTCACTATCATAGCGCGCGACAGCCAATCTGCCACGACGTTGTCTTTCCCCGGCTTATACACGATATCCATATTGTATTGCGCTAAGAATTCATTCCACCTCGTTACCCTTGAGGAGGATTCTTTGAGTTTTCCGACCCATTGAAGAGGTCGGTGGTCCGTATGTATTTGAAACCTTCTGCTAAATACATACGGACGGAAGTTCCCAATGGTGCACACTATCCCGAAGAGTTCTCGTTCCAGAGCGCTGTATCGCGCCTCCGTGTCCGTCCGGCGTCTGCTCGCGTAGCCACCGGTCTTTCCCCGTCCCCACCTTCCTGTGACAGCCCCCAAGGCATAGTCACTTGCGTCGGTGGTGATCTTGAAAACCTTCTCAAAGTTAGGGAAAGCCAAAATCGGCGCCTCCTGCAAACGTGCCAAGCATTTGCGGATATTCTGCTCTATCAGCGGCGTGATCATTATCCGTACTCCTTTCCGTAGTAAATTATTAAAGGGTACCATACAGTCTGCCATGTCCGGCACGAAAAGGCGGTAGTAATTGAGCGTGCCCAGTAATCTCCGAATCCCTTTTACGTCTTTTGGCGCCTCCATTCTCTGGATCGCATCTACTTTAGACGAGTCTGGTTGAACCCCTTCCTGTGAGATTGTGTGTCCTAAAAAACTAATCTGCTCCTGCCCCAGTGACGATTTATCTATTGACAGTTTCAACCCAAAATCTCTTAATCTCCTAAATACGTTCCGGAGGTGTTGAATATATTCCGATTCTGTTCGGCTGAAGATCAGCAGGTCATCCATGTAAATTTGGCACATATTTTCGTCTGTTCCTCTAAGAAGTTCGTCCTTGGGACGCTGAAAGGTTATTGGAGCATTTTTGAGACTAAACGGCATTCTCGTGAACTCACAATTCTTTCTTTCATACGAGAGCGCCGTTTTGTGCTGGTCATGCGCCGCTAGCTTGATCTGATGGTACCCTGATTATAGGTCTAATATGCTAAAATTTTTCGCAACGTTGAGTCTGTCTAGGATGTCTTCGAACCGTGGGATCGGATATTTTTCGTCCAGGGTATTGTCGTTAAGTTTCCGAAAATCCACCACGATTCGGTATTTTTCCTCACTATCTCCCGTTCGACTTTTCTTTTTCACTGCCCACAAAGGGCTATTATACGGAAACGTGCTATCTCTGATGATACCTTGGCATTTCAGATTCTCGATTTCCTTTTTAATATGTTGTCTGAGCGCTTGTGGATACCGCCTCTTCTTCACATACGTCACCCATTACTTTCACCCATTCGTCCAGTCCCACGACCGCTTCTCCCGTTACTTCACAGGGTCCCCCCAGAGTAAGTAGATTGAGCTTAGATACCTTGATCTGGTATGCCCTCTCTCCTCCACGCAACCTCTCTAACGCCCCACGAGATATTATTTTATTAGTCCTGCCAGTATCAATTAGGCACCGCTCCCCCTTCCAGAACTCAATCATTGGCAACCCACACATCCTTTACCCCACTGTATTGCATGCACCTTAGGGTGCGGTCGCCTCTCTTCTGCCACTCTCCTCAGGCCTCCATGCGCCGCTACCATCTGCGAGAATCACCACTTTTACTTCTACCACTCTGCGCTTCGACTCCTCTCCGTCTGTCTCCGACGTCCCTGATGACTCGTCACCATCCATTTTCTCTTGGTGTCGCGCTCCACCTATCCCGGATTTCCTGGTTATTTGCCTCCATTGGTTCTGCTTTGTGAAATTCCTTTCGACGAAACACGTATAGATATTGTCTTGCTATGTGCCCTTCTTCCCCACACTCAAAGCACGAAGCGCGAGGGCACTGAGCTCCCAGATGGCCCATCTTTTCGCAGTTATGACATTTCCTATCTTCTTTCCGAGGTGCGTACCTAGGCCTCGTCACTCCCTATCTTCTCTCACCCGTCGCTCCTCTGTCTCTACCGGCAAACTGCGTTTGCTGTCTCTTCCACACCACTTTTGGGGTCCTGTTTTTCTTAAATGGGATTCGGATCCAATCGTTGTCATCTTCGTTCATTTTCACTTCTTCCTCTCTTGCACTAGCATCTATCATCGCCTCGGCGCATTCGAGGAACGTTCGCTCATTAGGGAACCCCGATATATATATTCCAATATTCCCGTCTCCTTCGCTAATTGCACCTTTAAGATCGTGGACAGGAACCCCAACCTGCCCTCCACTTCCTCGGCGCTAGTTGTCCCCCTCATTTTCTCATTTATTTTATTGTAGCGGACGACTAGGAGTGCAGCATTCCGTTCACTATTTTGTCTCGGAGATTTCATTTCTCGGAACATTTGGAATATACCCTCCCCTTGGCTCCATCGTCCTCCCCTTCTATGCTATCTTCCCTGGGGTTTCCTCGTCCGCCTGTATCAGGTTCAGCACCTTCCTTTTTACCCTGCACACCTGGTCTGCCTTTATTTACTTAGCATCACCTAGGTCGAGTAGCCCTTCGTCCATCTTGGCTTTTATCCTCTCCATAATTCTATACCCACCTTTGAGAAAATGATTCAACTCACCCAGTTCCCCAGAACATTTTTCGAGGTCTGCGATAATTTTGCTCATGTCCTGCAACCTCACTGCCCACACCTTCACCCATGCCAGCGAGTTCGCATGGGCTTCAGCCATGGTTTCTTGATGTAACTTTGGAACTTTGAACGCTGCCAGCCAAAAATCAAATCCACCATTACCTACTTTAATTTAATCACACGAAAGCGAATGAGAAGGGAAAACAAAAACAAAAGCCAACTCGCACGTTAATGACTCGAACCCGCACCGCTCCTGGGTTTCGGCACCAGTTTATGATCGTCAATGAAAAACTTGAAGAAAAAGGAAAGAGGTTGAATGTAATCACAGATCGAGAGTTGTCACAAGACTGTTTTTATTTGAGCCTTTTAAAGCCTCTCTATATACATTCGGGATGTTTACACCCCGATGACTTGAGGATTAGGCTACCTACGATGTTTAAACCTTAACTTACAAATATATATATATATATATATATAATATAGCTTCAGTAAAATAAATATCCATTAAACAATAATAACAAAAAGGAGAGCCTAGTGATCGTTGTATCCACAGACTATAAATAACCCTTGCTCCGAAGTTCCGCATATTTCCCTCACTTCTAGGTGATAGATCAAGTTGCGGATACAGAAACTCCGTGGGTGCAGTTGCCAATGACAAGTGAGGTGAAAGGCAAATCGACTAGAGGTGCGACAAGCCTGCAACTGTTTCACTGCCAATGCTAAAGCTTGCACCTCGGCCGGCACCCAACCTTTCAACGCACCTTTAAATAGATCTCAGTTGCACATTCAGCACCACAAGGTTGTCCACAGCAATCGAGCTACTTATAGCTATTTGCATAAGTACTATTTAATGTGATGGTCGGATCAATAAGGATTAATCAAAAAGGTGAGCCCCATCACCTTTATTAGTCAGTTTAGTCCAGTCACGTATAATGTATATCATTATACTTGTTTATTCATTATATACTTTTTATAAAATAACAAAACCTGTTTATAACGTAGCGATGCTACAGGAAATACAAAAATAATTTGTAAATAAACAGCTGGACCTTTGAATAGCCATTTAAATTCAAGATTTATTTTAAGGAAGTGAGTATTCGTCGGTTTGACTTAGCCACGAAAGGTCAGGATGTCACTGATCCGGACCCATAGTGCTTGTGGAATTACCACTTTTACTATGATGGAGGTAAGTCTCTGCATATTACTAATCTGCATTGGCAGCTAAAGGAAGAGCTCTCCAGACATCGTCGAACAAAAGCTACAACAATGGGATACAAGTGATGCCAAAGCCGTTAGTAATCGGTTCAACAGGCGTGAGCCAGCCCTTACTGGAAATCTCAACTGCAAACAGTATTGTAGCAAGGCAATACGATTATATCAATAAACGAAAACCTGTTGCAGTTCTTATTCCTTCTAGTGACACTTCTATTTCATTTATTTCTTTATAGATTTCAGATCTGGGCGTCCTGAACATAATAGAGACATAGGAGAATGGTCGTTAAAGGCTCCATCACTTTCTTTTACGCCTTTTTTTTTTTTTTTTTTTAATTTATATATTGAGCAAATCATTATATTTGGTTGGAAGAGATGAAATGTCAGATTTCTTTATTTTTATGACATCATTAAACTAAGAATCCACTTCTTACTTACAAAAACTAACACATGGGTAATAAATTAATCTGTAGACATCTCTTTCATTACGAGCTTTACCTAACAAAGCAATATAGCGCAACAGTCCAATGTACATAAAGAACAGTCCATGTACATAAAGAACAGTCCAATGTACATAAAGAACAGTCCAATGTACATAAAGAACAGTCCAATGTACATAAAGAACAGTCCATGTAAATAAATTAATTGTTTTTTAGATCAAAACTATTTGTACTTAGTTGAAAAAGATAATTTTAATTCAGGAATGTTTTTGTACGCAATTAAAAGGTGAATTTTGCAAGATATATTGCCCCGGAAACTAAAAAATTTATTTTGTCAAAAAAAAAATGTATTAATGTAATATATACAAACAGTTAATCTAAGTAATAAATAAGTAGGTCCGTACTAAAGCTAAACATTTCTAATGATATAACATTTAGTATGTCCAAGTCCCTTTCGTTATCATTGCTGATACTCTCAATGTTGGTGCTATCTTTGATCTCCGATATATAAATGTTACAATACTTCTTTAGAACAGCTAACTGTTTTTGGAGGTAATGGTCTGGCATATGAGATCACTAGATCGGAGAATATAAGAAATTGTGAAAAATATCTTTTTAATATATTCTGACCACTTTCTTGGACTTCCTCAGACGGTTGGTAAGTAGAAATAAGATTTTTTTAAACGATTGCTGGACTATAAATAAGAATTTTGTGAACGGTCACAGGCCAGAAGAGACCATCTATATGATCTTTTGCTATGTTTAAAGTTCAATATTCAAAATCAGGACGTTCTATTTTAAAATAAGATGCCAAGAAATGAATTAAAATTTTCGTTGAGGTCCTCGTCAACGCCAGTTATATCTGAAGACACCTTAGTATAATCATACTCTAGTATTTATAATAATATTATAATTTGTTTGGTTGTGATAATATGTCATTATTGTTCGTTTTAATATCTTTCAAGAAACCAAACATTTGAGACATACGACATATTATTATAGATAAAAATGTTTGTAATTTTATGTATTAAAAAAAAATGTTGTTTTGTTTTAGGTTGTATCTTTGTACCTAATCAAACTAAGAGAAAACTGTCATGAAGTTATTAATGAGATCTGTGTCATTTACACATGACACCAGAATTTATTCATCGAACCAAACACCCTCTACGAAGTTATATCAGTCATAATGTGTAGAGCCAAACCGCACGAGTTGCCTGTATTCAAAACACAGAACAAATAATTAAACAGGTGTTGACTAGGGATTCACTGTAAAACGTGTGTAGATAGGATCGCTACTTTTACAATGTTGATTTTTTTTTTTTTATAATTTAGTAATGTAAACTGTATTAATATCATATTTTATATATTTTTACAAACATACATACATATTTTTACTACTATAGACCAATTTTTCTATGAAATTACAATGGTAAGAAAAAGTATGGGAGTAAATTTACTTTGCAAGTAAAGCCCCAACCTTCAGAACTTCCAATTATCCCAATCAATAAAAAGGGAGAAACAGGAAAAGTAAATTAGAAATTCTCTCAGGTAGTTGAATAATAAATGTATAAGTCTAAAATTAATTAACAGTACCACTGTAGTAATATCATATTTTATGTATTTTTCATTAATATATAAAAAAAAAAAGATAACCCGTGGTTAAATTAAGTATTGAGCAACTGGTATAAATATCAATGGAGACTGAGATTCAGCCGTTACTGTACGTATCAAGAAAAGACACCTTAGCCCTAAATCGTTTTTGAAGATATCGATATTGAACGATATCGGTTCCTCGATCTCCCCCACCAAAAAAGGTGTAAGTGTCTATTAACAGACATCAGCTCGTGCCTTGGTTGAACCTGATGAATTTTCGTATACTCTATTTAAAACGTTCCCACCATCAGTACTTCCAGAAATGTGCGTTAAATGACCATAAAACCGTAATATTCATTATCAGTATTACATTTGAGTTATAATTATTAATTACCTTTAGAAATAATAAAATACGTTAACGTTAACAAACAATGATTTTTTTTATTTGATTTATCATTTCGTCAAAGTTTATCAGAAATCAGCTTTATAAATATACGTGTGATAGTCGCGGATCTCATAATTATTAGTCAAAGGAAAGAAAGTCGGATTTTTATGTCCAAAAAAAAATCAGTTTCCACGACAAAAAATAAAAAATAAAATCGTTTCTAGGAAATTAATTGAGATATAAAACTGTGGTGAAGAAACTTAATTTTTAATGTTTAACACATGGATCTAGAATCCTGTAGAATTGTTCAGGGTTAGGAGGTTATTTCGACTAGAAATTCCAAGTTCTTTGTTCTGCACTTGCTTCCGGTACCACTTATGATCGGTATAGTCCAGAGTAAGGTTTTATATATTTTATATTAAACTAGATTTTGCTTTCTATAAGATGCATTAAACAAAATAATTGTATTTATTACTGTCTTTTTTCTCTATTAATTTGTTATCCTTAGAAATTTATGTTGCTTTTTGTACTGTTCTACCATATAATAGCATGCTGAAAGACTATCTGAACTTCATAAGCTATTGTCAAATGGTTTCAAAATAGCTTTAACCACATACTATCAGACAAATGAATGAGTATCTTTATTTATCTGTGTAGATTTTTTAAGCATTTAATTTGATGGATCAGCAGCTCAGAACCACTCGTGCACACCATTTATTTTTATTAACATGGATAGATAAATAATATTGGGCTTTTAAACGAGAAAACTTTCTCAATTCTGATCAAACCGGGGTTTAGTTGGGAAGGAGATGGAATTATAGAAGTTCTCTTATAAGATGTTTCAAAGCAGCTGGTTCACCTCCTTTTAAAGATTCCAATTCGGTCTGTAATTGACAGGAGTTAAAGTATCTGAACATTAATAAGTAAGTAGGGATCGTGGTTAAATATAAGATTGAGCCACAACCTTAAAAAAATGCAAAACATAAATTTACCAAACTGAAACTGAAATTGCATTTATTAAAATCAGTGAAATCTTACAAACTCTAAAGAGAGCTACTGTTTTGGGTGTAATTCTTTTGCACAATTGAACATCTTCAAAATATATGTAGATTGATATCAGCTCCACAATAATAAATTCTAGATTAGGTCTAGAATACACCTATGTTAAGGATAGCAAAGATTATTCTATTAATTAAACTTTTTGAGTATGCTGGGTCAATGGTGTGTCTATACCGTCAATACTAAATATCAACCGTTGATTGTCCAGCTCAGTTACTTTTTCTGGAGGTTATATAACAGCCGTGAGCTTTTTCCGATGTTCTTTCAATACCAGTGGTCATTTTCTTCACATTGGAAGACGGTTAGTCTATTAAAAAATGTCATACATTAAGCTTTTCTTTGCAGGAATTAAGGTTTAGAACTGTAGTATCAACAGGTAAAAAGAGTGGCCAAAGCAAGTATGCTCAATAAGAGCTCCGACATATAATATTTCCGTGCATTTGTTGTTATAGTCCTGGCCCTAAGTTTGTCTCTAATACGTTTTAGTATTTTATCCAATTGAGACTGAAATGAATCTTTTCATCTTCTGTGCATCATGACAGAAACCTGGTTGTCGTCTGAAGAGCAATTCATGGCGCCACTCCATTATCCTCGTATCGTTCATGAGACGTTTTGCTTTTCCTTCGCAGAGATGTGATCAGATAATGTGATAACAAACAAGAGTAATGTCGGGTTTGTCACTAGGGGAGTGCTTAATCACTCTAGCCCTGGTGATAAGTACGGGTGGTTGTAGTTTATAACATGGACCACTGTTCCATGTCGGCGTTCAATATCTGACTCCATTTATGATAGGTATGTGTCCTGACAATACACTATGTTCAAGACAAGAGGTACAGAGGTTTCATAAAGAATAAGGCATGTTTTCAGAGTTAGAGCGGAGCACGGCATTGTAACAGGAGCGAGGCGTCAGAAGGTCTGTCTGCAAGGGCTGTGAGGCAGGGTGACGGCACAGGGGTGTGGCAGAGAGAGAGTAGACCTACAGGGCCTAACTTCCGGGTTTAAGTACTGTTCCCCCTTCCTAGTGGAACGTGGAGTTGACTGAACGGGGTATGTTTTATGATGTCACACCTGCACTGAGGTACGTGATCGCTCGTCCCCTAAAGGACTGTTTATGGCATGGCTTTTAGATTTTATGACCGCCGGAAGGTGACCCGAGGTTTACCGGTCCTGTTTTATGAGGGGGCTGGTGGCTTACTCTCAGGTTTATTGCAGACGACCTTCGACTCTCTGTGCCTTGTTATACGAGTTCCGATCTCTCCATGATTTATTACCAGAAAAAGCTGTTACCATGTTTTACATCTAATTACAATAAATTATATATGCACCAGAGTATAGGGTGATTTACATATATGGTTGGCACTCGCTACAAGTAATATTGCCTTATTTGTGACAATTTCTTAGAATAAGTTATGTGCAACTCAACTGTGTGGGTTTTTATTGTACATTTGCGATAACTTTAGTAGGCGAATCAGAATTAAAAATATTTAATTTTTTTCAATTTCATACTTGTACTTGTTTTTCTATCGTTTTTAAATGCATCCGAGAAGATCAAGAGTCATAATAATGTAAAAGGTTAATTAATTTAATACATTTAACCACTTTTTACTTGGTAGTTTGGAATTAGTAATTATTTTTATAAACATAAAATGCAAACAAATGAAAGAGGATGAGAACGAAGTAGGAAATTAAGCAGTCCCATTTTGAGCTCATGATTGGCTATACTTTCTAAATATTGCTTAGTAAAAATTAAAAATTCTATTAAGACTTAATGAATAACAACAAAATAAATGAAAATCATTGTTATGATTATTATTACCGTATATCAAGACTTGTAATATAATATGTATATATTTTAAGTGTATTGAAGAATATAAAAAACCTTCTTTAGTATGAATTACAATCTCTAGTTTGAAAGCATACTATTTTTATAATAAATAACCAAAGAAAATTATAGTGACATGTATTTGAGCCTGGGTTTTGTTTCTCAGAGCCCATTCCTATCTTTCTCTTTTTTCTACATTCAATGGAGCTCTTTACTATCTACGGATATAAGCTTTGTTGTCGTTATATCATTTTGTGGTGCTGTATAATAGTTTGAAATTTAGGTGCAGTTGATTACTTATGCGTCGGATAGACTGTAACCCTTCATATCGATGAATCCCTGAATGTTAAATAGGTTGAAGGATAGATATGTAACTATGAAAAGTAATGATCAGGTCTGAGTTGACAATACACGGAGCGAGCATAGTGAACACTAAGTTCCCCCGCCCAAATGGGATTAGCATACATTAGAAGTCGCCTTGGAGACATTGAGGTTAAGAATTACCTTAAGCTGAAACACGTGTTAGTAGGGTAATGACTGGTAAAGTTGGTTGGGGGGATGTAATGGAGCGAAGGAGTTCTATGCAAATTCCTGCTCCCATTTTCAGGAGTTGAAAATCGTTTTACAGTGATGGTAGCATTCAGAAACTTAAATAATAAATTTATTTTCCCATTAGCTACTTTGTCTGACAGATCGTATTATTCCAGAAGTCAAACAGAAAGAACGAAACAAACTCTCTTGACTTTCAACAAGCCTTATTCATAGTATGGCATCAAATCTAGTAAATTGGGAAACTCTGTCGTATATTTGTGATTATATTCCATATAACATAGACATCTCTATATAACCATGTAATTAGTTAACAACTTCATTCTGGGTACAAAGGTCACTTCTATCGCTGAGAAAACTAACGCATTAACACCCTAATCCTGATTGGAATCGTTTTTACTCCACATAACCTACATCATTTTTTTGATAGCTGGATTTTTTCACGTATTTCCAAATGGAATAACTGTACTGTTTACGTTATTGTTTTAATATTAGGGCTGAAATGTAATCGAGTGGAGGAGACTCTCCTGTTTAATAATCAATTTAAAATAAAGGCACACCTAGCAGTATATTTGACATTCAGATGTTTCTTGGGAGAAAAACGTCTATTTCAAATCTCAAACGAAACCCCATAGAATTGCCTGAGAAACAATTTATACAAGGAATTGAAAATTACAATAATACTTCTTTTATAAGAACTCACGTAAAATAACACAACCTTAACTGTTAATTTAATACCTATGTTTTTATTTAAGTAGGCTTTCTTTCTTTTTACTACTAAAAGATGTATAGATTAATATAATAAGCAAAAATTATTTTCGGAACTCGAATCTTGGTTTGGCATTACAGTACTGTAAATAAAAATCCATATTATTAAATAATAATCTTGTTTTATAAATCTATCGCAATATATCTGTGAAGGATGTCAATTGAATAGTGTGTTGAACAACTATAGACCAATTTTTCTATGAAATTACAATGGTAAGAAAATGTATGGGAGTAAATTTACTTTGCAAGTAAAGCCCCAACCTTCAGAACTTCCAATTATTCCAATCAATAAAAAGGGAGAAACAGGAAAAGTAAATTAGAAATTCTCTCAGGTAGTTGAATAATAAATGTATAAGTCTAAAATTAATTAAACTTAATTTATTTATAATTCCATTAAGAAGTAGGATGGGGAAGGATAAGAATTCCTGGGACGAATTAAATAAGCCCCGTCTATTACATTCGGCTGGAAGGTCCAGATGTACCAGTACCACTGTAATAATTCATGATTTTAATTAACAGAAATATTATTAACTAAAATTCGAAGAAATTCCTTAAAGTAAGGATATCCATAAATGAATTAATCACGTGTACAACCTTCAGAAGGAAAAAAAACCAACTTATCTACGCAGATATCTCTGTAATAACATAAGGATGAATATAAGAGTGCTGTAGTTATTATAACTATCTCCTAATCTCGATATCTACAGTAATTATCTACGCAGATATCTCTGTAATAACATAAGGATGAATATAAGAGTGCTGTAGTTATTATAACTATCTCCTAATCTCGATATCTACAGTAATTATCTACGCAGATATCTCTGTAATAACATAAGGATGAATATAAGAGTGCTGTAGTTATTATAACTATCTCCTAATCTGGATATCCACAGTAATTACAGTTTGTATTTTAACGATATTCAGTGTCACACTTTACTGTTCAAGTCTACAATTAATGCTAACAGTTCAGTCAAAAATGCTCAAAAAAATGGGCCTGGTTTCAAAAGGTGGAGTAATTTGTTTTTTTAAGTATGCTGTACATATTGACCCACTTGTAAAAAAACCCGTTTTTTTCAGCACTCTTTCCCCTTGTAAGCTTTGCTTTATCAGGAAAAAACCACTAATAAAAGACACTTTTTTCAATATTTCCTTAGTAGATTCCAGTGCATTTAAGACAAAAAGATATTATTAGCAATTTTAAAGAACATTTTTACATGAAACGTTTTGGGATTCCCGAACAAATACTGAGCTACAGGGCCATGATAACCTGCAAAAATGTAATACAAAAATTTTTTTTTATGGGAAAGTTCAAAAACTTTTTTTTTAGGAGATGCTCCTTATATACCTGAAAATAAAAATTACTCAACCTTATAGAATCAAAAATCTACTGGACTTTCAACCAATTTTCAAAATCATCAACACGGTACTAAAAAGTGATAGAAAAATTTTCAAAGCAAGAGTGATAATCATCAGATACACGATGTATTTACAAATTCACCTGAACAAAAAAAAAATATAGTAAGCCTGTAACAGATGAAATGTAAACAAACACTGGCCTGGGTGAGGCTAGGAAATGCACAGAGGCCCCGAGGGAGTACTTCTTCGGTTAGTTCAAGAAGAGAGGTTGGGCACAAGACTCCCAAGGGATCCCTAGATCCCGGGCAGGAGGAATGGGGCGCAACGACAGGAATATCTTAAGAAAACGTGTGGTAGCGGATTTTCCTTCTAATAATAGGGTATGTATCAGGTATTTTTGCCTTTAAATAGTTTATTGAAATCTATTTAAAATAAACCCGTTGTCGACTCTTATAATTTCTTATCTAATAACGTATTACTATATTGTATTTATGTTTATCTATACGTGTACGGTAATGATACGAGTATTGTTTGTTCGCGTGCACGGGTAGAACGTGCACTCCTCCTCTTTCTCTATGCCTCTTATCTGACAGGCAAAGCTAAAAAGCCGTTCAGAGGGCCTTAATGACTCATCTTATTCTTCTTCATTGAGTTTCCCGCGAGTCTGCGCTGCTTAGAGTATCTTGGCCTTGGTGACTCCTCTTGGTCTATGGACCAATGCATTTTTTGAGTAATTCGCGTATGGAGGGTTGGAAATAAAATTCAACACACTTCCCCAGCTATGCCACTGAACATATTTTATTCCTTGAATTAAACACTTAATAGGCTATAAGTTTTTAAGAGTTTATTTTCTTTTGTAAGTTATAATTAGTATTTAATTTATACTAGGAGTACGGTACTTAGGCTTCCATCTCGACAAACGACTGACCTGGAACCCACATACGAGACTAAAAAGACAAAAACCAAACAGACGCTTTGGACAATTGTACAGACTACTTCAAAGGACATCCCATCTCTCAATAGAAAATAAACTACTAATCTACAAAGTTATACTTAAACCAATCTGGACATACGGAATAGAGCTATGGGGGACAGCAAAAAAGTCGAACATCATGCGTATCCAATCCTTTCAATCCAAAGTCCTGAGAACAATAGTAAATGCCCCTTATTATGTCAGCAACAAAACCCTTCATAACGACCTTAATATACCCTACATTCTAGAACTCATCCCTTCCAAGTTTATGAAATTCCACAGTAGCCTTTCCAACCACCCTAATCCTGTAGCACAGTCTTTGCACTGCGCCACTCATCCCTATAATCCTCCTCGGAGACTGAAACAGCAGTGGCCTCGTGACCTGCTATAATCGTGTGACAGTGGGAGTCCTGGCAGTGGCCAGTTTCTCCAATCATGTCCTATTGTATGAATGAGCGAGTGAATGATGACTGTAAATATGGTATGAATGAGATCATTTATCTGTATTATTATTGCCTTATAAAAGGCAGATTGTAATTATTGCACAATAAAGTTCTATATTTAGAAATTTATACTAAGACAGTTTCATTAGTCTTAATATTAATGGTTCATACCATAATTGGGTCCATATACATATTTATATATATATATATTCTTTATAAACATATATCATTTTAGGTTACTGTCATTGTACGAACCACCCTACTATACAATCCACAACTTTATAGTCTTTCCATAAATATTAAGTTTAGTTTTAATTTTGATTGCATTTCCTTTTGGCTCAAAGTGGGGCGCATTCACCTATAATCTGCATGAACACCTGTGATTTCCTCATTCAAGTACGAAACTGCACGTAGCTCTCCTACAAACTACTGGGAGGAGAGAATTCGGTTCAAATTTCTCGCTTGTGCTCTACTTTTTAGTTCACATACTGGTAACATAAACTAAATTAGGCCTTATTTTTTTTAAGTATTGACGTGCCATTCTTATTTCCACATTTAAAGTAATTTTTGACAAAAAGCATACTTTTTGTTTTTACGCAGGTGTAAGAACTAGATACGTTTGAAATCTTTAGCAAATTTGTTGGGCATGCAAATTTTAATAATGTTTTCCTTTATTTTTTCACTAATTAGAATAAGTAATAAAAACGCTTTATATAGGTGTATGAGATGTGCATTCTTTTAGATAGTGGAATTATGGTTATACCAACGCATTTTCTCAATTTTGCGAATTAGAACTATCTAGCTTGGATTATGAAACGGCGGGTTCAATTAATGGTCTATGGCTCACGCTTGACAGTAGGTACCTGCTATTCCTCAACCTCAACCGCTGAGCCAAACCAAAACTAACTTGGTAAAGTTGTGACTGATTCAGGGCTTTAAGTGAGGATTAATAGTGACAAATTTTGCTTGTTTAACTCGACTTGAGTTTATGATGTGAGTTAATGGGGAGCTATTGACCTTAACTTCTTAACTTCGGCCTTGTCATTTGTCAACGTTTCCGGCGAGCCGTTTTAGCACTCACAGCATCAACTTGGGACATATCATTCGTAATTTGTATGGTTTTTAGCAAGTACTCCAGTTTTTATCACCCCATAAAACCAAACAAGTACCTGATATTATAATTGAAGAATCAAACAAGCGAATTATTTATTCACCTGAGGATCTATAATTAAATATAGTTATCTGTATAGTTAAAGGGGCTATGAAAGAAAAAAAAAGCGAATTATTTAACGGCTCTAAAATTAGATTCCATGATAAAGATTATGAAACAGGTATGAGCTGAGCCTGAATTGGATCTAGACAAAGAGCATAAATGATTCCATGAAAAGGATAAATATATAAAACAATAACATTAAAAATGATAAGATTGACAACCATGCACACCTGTCAATAATAATGAATGATGATCGTGATTTGCTATAAAACATTGAATGAATATGAATTAAAGATAATATCATTCACAAGTGCATGGTTTTATTCTTTATCGTCAATTTCTTAAATATGTTTGTAATTTTTTTGTATGTATGTAAATTTATGTTTTTGGTTTGAATTATAGTCCATTGAATGCCTTGATAAGTGAAACAGCGACTCTTGATGTATCATCATTAATAATATAAAGTATTTTGGAGATACTTCAAGCTTTTCTGTAAATAAATAATTTTCACACAATATAATTATGCCTCATTTTGCGTAGTCTAAAGAACACAATTATTTTATGTTATTATCCTTGGATAATATTGATGGATTTCATGCAATACAATGAAATAAACTATACTATTGTGATAACAGACAGATGCACCTGGCGACTTAGCATTTGTCTCACTTCGCCCACCTGCCAGTACTCACGTGGACTGATCATACAAACAAGTATAATAATGGATAGAAGTGTTTAGAGTAATCATTAACACTTCTTACATACATAATCGTTATCACCAGACATTACCAAAAACTGGTACCATTGTGTGGTACTAGAACAAGAACCTAAACCCACAAAATTTAGCGGAATGATTCTGAAATATGTATTTACCTATTACATAGAACGAAATAAGGTCTATTTGAAGATGACGGTATGAAAATTCCCGTTGTGTAAAGCCCTGTTATCCCTGTCGGATTCAGTAGACAGAATTGCTGGTTTAAAGATTCATTAAATCATCATAACTCGATGATCTCCATAGCATGAGGAAACTAGGAAACCAAAAGTTGTGAAACTGAGGCAAAACTGATCATTTTTGTTTCCCTATCAAATATTCCAAATAAAGGATGATTTTACTTCAGTTAAGACGTTAATCATATTTACTTTTGGTTAAGTTTCTGTTTAAGTTTATGTTTGGGCGGCTTCGATTTTCTAGTTATCATTAGCTCATATAGACGGCAATAAATCCGGCATTAATCCTGAGCGTTTCCATTCAAAACCTCTGCCCCTATCGAATATCGGGGCCATAATCGCATGGACTGCTTGCACTTATTTTAGTAGTTTTTTTTCTTCCATTAATCACTGACCCCCTACAAAACAAAAACCTTATCTTTTCAGTATATCTTTTTTGCACTATTCAATTGAAATAAGAAAATCAAACCCCTCATTGTTAATGTTTGCCATAATCGAACAACCATCCAAGGGATGATGATCACATTAGACATTTAGTACTACCTAGGGTGTGGCACGCAGGTTTGCTCTACAAGCTCAAAAGATATTTACCACAGACCCTTTTCCTAATCCTACAGTCCTACCTTTTAAACCGCTTCTTTTAAGTCCACTGTGGCTTAGAATATTCTAATTACTATACCATAAAAGCAGGAGTTCCACAGGGCAGTGTCATGGTTCCCATCCACTATAACCTATACACCACCGACACTTATTTACTTCCAATACCTTCTTGGCCACGTTTGCAGATCATATGCAGTTTTCATCCCACCCAGACCCCGATAAAGCATCCCATAACCTTCAAAAACACCTTGATGAGATCGAGCATTGGTGCAACGAATGGCGGATTAAAGTTATTGAAGCGAAATGTTCCCACATTACATTCACCCTCTGCCACAAGTCTTGTCCACTAGTCCCTTTTAATTCCATTCCTCTGTCTGTAACCGAGCTAGTACGGTACTGAGGCTTCCATCTAGACAAACGGCTGACCTGGAAGCCACATACGAGGCTAAAATGACAAGAACTAAACAGACACTTTTGACAACTGTACAGACTACTTCAAAGGACATCCCATCTCTCAATAGAAAACAAAGTACTAATCTACAAAGTTATACTCAAGGCAATCTGGACATACGGAATAGAGCTAAGGGGGACATCAAAAAAGTCGAACATCAAGCTTATCCAATCCTTTCAATCAAAAGTCCTGAGAACAATAGTATGATCCTTATTACGTCAGCAACAAAACCCTTCATAACGATCTTAACACACCTTACATTATCGAACTCATCCCTTCCAAGTTCATGAAATGCCATAGTAACCTATCCAACCACCCTAATCCCCCAGTCATTGTACTACACCACTCAGCCATATAATCCTTCTCGGAGAATAAAACATATGTGGCCTCGTGACATGCTATAAATGCGTGACAGAGGGAGATCTGTTGGCAATGGCCAGTTTTTCCAATCATGTCCTGAGCGTATGTGGCTCTCACGCTCTTGGTCAGCCTCCGCCGGAGGAGTGGGGGGTCTCCTAAGACTCTGCTTCCTCTTTCGCATGCGAGGGAGGTGACAACCAGGTGGATTTGGGAGGTCTCTGGGCTGTTTGTAAATACTGTATGAATGAGCAAGTGAATGAAAATTGTAAATATGGTATGAATGAAAACATTTACCATAATTACTTATTATTGTAATTTTATCATATTAAAGTAGTTTTTGTTGAATAAGTACTCCCTAAGTTTTATTCTTAAATTTTGTTTATAAAATTATGAATTCTTTATTTTAGATAATTTTTCATTCAAATTGCAGTATAGTTAGTGTCAGTATCTGGTAGTTGATATGGTGATCGCTTTGATGCCGACGAACTGGAGTTCGCCACACTACTATAAATTCCTTACATAAAACAAAATTAAAATTGAAGGCTATTATTCATTCTTCATCTAAAATACTATGTAGAGGAAAATTTACAAGATATTGAAATGATGATTCATGCTTTAAAACGATTATTAACAATGACAACATAAAATGCAAAACGACATGAGCAACTTGTAATATTGATAAAGCTAATATTGAACTCAAGCATTATTAAACATATTTAAAGTGCAACAATAAACTATGTGAATGACTAACTAAATTAAAATAATTGAAAACATTACATGAGCAACAGTTCTAGCGACAAACGGGAAGACGTGCACACTCACCATGTACGAAATGATCATGAGAAGCAGAACCTGCAGGAAGAGACATCTGAACACATGCGCAACAGAGTGCCAATAATAATAATAAAATAAAACATGCCTAAGCAAATAGAAATATTTAGTTAAATTACGAATGGATTTTCAATTATATCTGTATAATTAGTATGAATGTTGAACCTTCTAATAGACAATGCTTCAATCATACGTTAAATGGTTGTAAATCTCCTATAAGTTTACGATACGGCTTATATAACTAATATAGATATTTAAAATAAAAAAAAAAGTAATATCATTAAACATAAGAAAGAACATTTATCCCAATAGAGTGTTTAGTGTTCACTCATTGGACAAAACAAAACCATTAAAAGGTAATTGAATCCAAACATTCCGATCCCAGGTCTTTAGGACTGTAGTTTCCTTTTAAATTACAAACTCGTCCATTTACAGGGATCTCCATGTTTTAACTGCCTTTGACCTTATAACATGGAGATTTTTCAAACTCCACGAACGTTTATCCATTCATCAAAATACTGAACTCCTCCCTGTCATCTAAAACTGTGGTCTATTATAAATACTACTGTATTTGACATGAATTCCTAGTGCTCTCCAATCATGATGTCCTCATCTATGTGACTTTTTTGACCTTTCTCTGGTATTTGCCATACAGCAAAACGGTCAACGAGAAAGGGGAAGGCCTCCGCTTCTTCCAGCTCGATGGAGTCAATGAAATGAGAGTAAGGGGGAGGGCTCCAGGGCAGAGTGTATATGCAAATATTCATCTTAATGTGAATTGTATGCAAATATGAATGAGTTCTTACGTCGTAATTAATAATGCTGAGCAAGCAAATTATAATTTTTGTATATAACGGTCATTATATAAAATGAAAATAAAATTTTCACAAATTAGCTTATAATGGCAGTTTTTTTTAACCATTTCCAGGTATTAAGTTGATTAATTACATCCTGCATATTATCTTCTGTGTGGATGATCAAATTCGGTGAAAGGGACAAGGCAGGTTTAAAAGTTAGATCCAAACTGCGAAGAACGGTAACAATCTTGAGAGCAATGTAGGGAAGCAGTAAAAACCCCTATTGGGAACATTTTATGACGGAGTTCCGGCTTCCTGGTCAGGGGGGTGGTCTTGTATCCTACTTACAGCATCGCATAACATACTTAAGACTATACAATCGTTTAATGTTGTTTCTAGGTTAATTTAATTATACTTGGAAGTAATGATCCCATGAACTAAACGCTCAAAAAAGTGACTTCTGTGTTTAGGCCACATTAGGGTATACTGTATAATATTTTAGAATCCAACTAAATTTACCTATTTGAGGAAAATTGAGAACTGAGTGAGGTATTCAGCAAAGGGCATTTATGACTTGAAAGAGCGCATACTTCGGGACAGCAGGTCACAAGACTTTTTGACGAAGCGAGTAAGCCCCCTAGGTCACTTTCAAGTTAGGACTCAGTCAGATTTTTATCAATCGACATCTCTCAGTTACTAGTGTTTATGTTTCAGGTACCAGTAGCACCTGCGTTCAATCAATTCATTCTCCTAAGTATCCTTTTCACTTTATAATGATCAAAGGTAGGACATTGCATTCGATCAAGAGATATTAAGGTAAGCCAATTAATTTGCCAACAACCACATAGCACTTAATTTACGTTCCCTAACGTCTTTTATTGTAGTATAGATTATTTCATATTGCAGTATTACTCTTCAATCTAGCGCACGTAACACCTACATTTAAATTTCTCTCCAATGTTTGTTTTCTTATATGACATCGTCGGTCGACGTTTCGCCTATTCAGGGATCTCCAGGACAGCGAATGACATAATTTTTCTAAATCATTGTTCACACTCTAATATTGCTTACCTGATTCGTAAAATCCCCATAGCAAAACTTCTCTTGAGAAATTCACAATAACTATCATCTTTTTTCTCCAGTCAAGTACTACTATGAAATATATAACTTGAAAATTTCGCTGTTTTGGTATCCTGTAGTAAAAGATGAACAATGATTTTGAAAAGTTGAATACATGCGAGAGAGTTCACATCCACGTGGATTTGGGAGGTCTCTGTGCTGTCTGTAAATACTGTATGGAAGACCAAGTGAAAGGAGAATTGTAAATATGGTATGAATGAGAACATTGAGCCCAATGAGGCAGATTGTAATTTTATTACAATACAGATTTTAACTTATAAAAAAAGTTGTATTATTCATAGCCCTGAAGATACCTGAACAAGGTGATGTCTGTCTGTGATCGAATATCCACTAGCGATGTAAAATTAAAAACACATAATTAGAAAAACTCTGAAGCTTTTTTGAAAAAAAAATAGTTTTTTTCTCATAGTGTGTTTGTGTAGTTAGAAGTATAATGAACCTTAAAATCCTCCAATAGTTATTCTCCTATGGACATATTTTTATAATAAATTTCCGCATATATCAATTACTCATACAAGTAATTGTATGTAATGTAAGTAAATTCATAAAAGTGGTGCTTATTCGGGTGTTTCGTAATTTCAATTTAGAAATGGAATCTGCCAATTCGGAAACATCATTATAAGACTCTAATTTATTGTAACAACAGTAATGTTAATCTTGGTCCATTAAACTAATATGGTTAAGTCTGAGCGAAGAAAACATTAAGTTGTTTGATACTTCATAATTTAAGTTTTTTTACAATTTTGTGTACAGTGAATTAATCAATTGTTTGTGCACTAGGGCAACTATCTGACTAATCCTTACGACTATTAAATGATACGTCATATGTTTTAATATGTTTTCAACAGTCAAGAAAGGAACATGGTGTTTATAGAAGCTGAAAAAAAGTGAGACAATTTTTTTTCAAACGCCAGAGCATCACTAATCAGTCCTCTGCAGGCGTGTTTAATATTTACGTTTTCAATTGGCTCTCATCCTTAAGCACTTTAATCCACTCCATGCAGAAAGCCTAAGACAAACGCTACAAAGGTGTCAAAAGGGATGTCCCGTACCTTTTATTCTTAACTACAAACCCTAAGCTCATAAAGAGAAGAAAACGATAGTGACATAGGGAAAAGGCAAAAAGGATGAAAGAGACCTTCAGTACCAATCCCCTGGATTGGGGAAACAGTAAAGTGCCACTGAAAAAGGATTCCCTGATCGTAAAGGATAAGAGTTGCCTTCATCCCGGTAACGGTTCTTTTTTATCTTCTAGGAGCTCGCTTGTGGGTGGGAAATAGAGGAAAGGAGTGTGGAAATATAACGGAAAGATAAATTGGTAATACGATTTTGTATAATAGAGCCGATTAACAGCTGAAGATACATAGTTCATCTGTTCATACATCACACACTAAAAAAAATAAATCGCACAGAATATTTCACGCTGAATTGAACAGCTCTGAAACCTGTTTGTATGTATCAAGCAATGATTTTCTGTTGTAATGCAAAGTTATTGTTGTTTTTAACAATTTTAGCACAAAACTCTCCACGCTTTATATCATGGGCATTATCTATGTGTAGCGCTGAGTTCAGATCTAAAACCGTTTTTTTCTACCCTCATATGGTGAACATTTGAGTATCAACTTATATGAACTAATCTTTTGAAAATGAGGTTTATAGTGACTCATTTAAAATATACAGCTTGAAATCTAACACTCAAATCGTACTTTAATTTCATCGGTGGTTTTCCTGGAGATGAAGACTTCTGTGATGACGTCACGGGTTTCTCTCATAAGGAACCATCCATTAGATAGATAAACCTATCTAACATGCCAGAATCAGGTTTAAGGGTAAAATATGGCTACATCTATTAGAAAGATTAATTGAAAACTAATAAAATCTGAGATTAGGAATGTCACTGATTTTAACTTCTTTTCAGATAATGTCAGGGATGCCAAAATAAGCGATATCGTTAGAAAATAATGATCGACGAAAGACCTAAGGATATTGGGCACTAACAGGTTATTTGATTTGTCCTAATGTCTGATGAGAGAATCCATAAACGGAAGTCTCGTTCTTCTCAGAAAAAATACACCCTATTATAGTTGAAATGATAAACATTTGGTAATAGTGATTTCTAAAAAATCTAGGCGTGAGGGGAATGCAGTGCACCCTCTAGTGAGTAGTGATAATTTTTTTTTTCCGATAGAAAATCTTGATATATATTACTAATCCACCTTGTGAAATTTTGTAAGATCCTCCCACCAGCATTTCTGTTGTAAAAACCATGTATTTATTATCTGTGATATGCAATCACGCTAGTGGATCCCACAAACGAGGTTCCGGCGTTTCTACATCCTACGTATATCTGATAATACACGTATCTTAATAACAAGAAAAGAAAAGCAATGTTAAAGATATCGAAACCTAATGAGTTATATATCCGTTCAACTTAGTCGCCGACTGAAAATCATGAAGTAATGAGCATTGATACAATAATGTGTCTTATTATAAATTGGCTGGTACATAGAACCAAGTCACTACAATCGTAACTGTTGAAATCACACCTGTGCAGATTTAATTCCTTGTAAAAATTCAAACGACATCCAGACACTATAAACGTATTCTGATTCCACCATTAAATGAAAATGTTGATTAAAGGTCTGATTATAGATATAATTATTATTCAAACTAAATTTAAGACAGTACAAACAAGTTAAAGAGTCATTAGTATTATGTATGTACTAAATGACTATTTAGATCATATACTAATAAAATCTAGATAATATTTATTTTATAAATTTCAACCATACTACCACTTCATGGTTTAATTGCTGGCTGTAAATCGTATGAATAACGTCCTATTTGCGTCTTATTTATTTAACGAAGTAACATCAATCTTAACAACACTAACATGATGCTGAGACATTTGGTCAGTATTTTTGAACTAATTGAGACCAAAAGCTGTTGAAAGCACTTATGAATTAGAAATAAATAACTCCCCCCCCCCTCTTTCATGAAGAAAACTCATTATGGGTTAAGAAATAAATAACTTGTGGGAAAACGAAAATAGGGTGTTATTTATTTAATATTATCACTCATAATTTTATGATGTTTGCCATAAAAGCAAACGGTCTTCTGTCATAGTAATTGTAAAAATGCATAGTTACCTATACTTCGCTTGTCTTTGACATCAATAGTTGTGTCGTGTTACGCCGTAGACAGGTTAACACAATAACAGGCTGTTAACACAACTGAGTCACATCCGCTTGCTGCCCTATATAGTCCCTACCATGTCAAACCATTGAATATGAAAATTCATTGTTCTCAGTAGATCTTTTTTTATGCTCCTGAATATTTTTCTTCTTTCCTGGTCAACAGTTTTGACAGTCCACTCCCAGGCTTATCGAGTCCAATGCTGGAGCAAGGTATACAATATGAAAAAGTGCGTTATTTGGAATCATCATAGCAACATAACAGACATTACAATAGTTAAATCATTTCTCATCATGAACCTCAAGGATAAATTGTTGGTGACGAGTTTAGATCCCAAACTCTCATTGGTAGTGAACCCGATGAGATAGGTTATAATTTCGTTCTGGTAGGGAGAGATAATCTTTTGTCTTTTTTAATGTACTTATGCATTGTCATTTTATTCACCGTAAAAATGACTCACCCAAAATTCTAAAAGTATACTCATGACGCTTAAATGTATACTTATTTATTTTGAACAATAAAAAATAACAGATTGTTCAATCCACAGCCATATATACATATAGAGTGTGGTTTCATCAAAAGCTTTTAAATATCTTTCAATACTCACCACCTTGCATCCGAAAACACTTTCTAGCCTATGATTACTTGTGGTAGGAGATTAAGCTAGAGCTTCAGACACCAAGGTAAGCGAATTGATTCGCAATGCCTAACGGTTTCACATTTGGATCGTTTTATTCTATATTGCAAAATTAACTCCACAACTAGAGCATACAAAGTGTATGGAAAAAAGTCACAAACCTTTTATTCATTTTTAAGATTTGTGTGCTCCAACTAAGAAATTATAGCAGTTCTGATTGTTACCCCTAAGTTGTGAAGACCAAGACGAGTAGTTTTAAATGCATTCCACAAATTCAAGTTAAAGATTAAAAGTAAAGTATTCTATACGTCCCAACCCACTTAACACTAGCTGCTGCTGGAGTAATGCTAAATGTTTTAGCGATATACGAGCATCTCTTTTATTGGTTAAATTGTGGTTTTACAACTCGTTAAAAATGAATCTACTACTTACACGCCAATTTAAAAACATAAATCATGTTATAACTAAATATTCCTGATAACTCACTTCTTGCAGCCTTGGATATGAATGTGAGGAGCTCCTTGTAAGTTTCACCGGTCGCACTGTCGTTGAAGCTCCTGTGCGTGGACGAGGCGCCAAGAGCGTTGAAGACCGGGCCCAGCATGAGGTGGCACTTGGAATGGCCCTTGCTGGAGGTGACTCCGTAATCAAAGTACAGGAGACCGGCGATCTTCCAATCAAAGAATTTAAGGATGTTCCTCATGGCGATGGACACGGCCCGGTAGGAGCCCATAACTCTGGTCAACGTGGGGTACTCCTGTTTGTGGAAGAAGTGGTCCGCCTGAGCGCCGGCGGTGATCACAGGCTTCCCCCAAACCCCGGAGTACCTGCTCACCGGCGCTATCACATAGTCACAAACCGGTCCAAGAAAGGCATCTGCAACAAATAAGGACAACAAGCTTGGCAATTTTAAAACAATTGAAAAATTAATAATATATTATGTGATATTTAATTCGGCCCTATGGGATTCCATTGTATAGAACCTACGCACCGAAGAGCGTCATGATTCCTATTTACTTGCATCATTCAGCTTCTTGTAGATATTCATAATACTATAAAAATGAAGGAAAACAAAAAGAGAAATCGGAGTCGATAAGTTAGTCCACTTTTCGTTCATCTAAGGTATATCGTTGCAGATGGATAAAAAAAAAATATATCCAATAACCTTAATAAATAATTAAACACTCTAATAATACCTCTTATTACGCTATTGACATGATAGAGCATTATCATAAATAAATGTCCTTGACTAATAAAAAAAAAAACTTATCCAAGGAGTGTTATCTTTTCCACGTCAAGCCAGCAAGTGGCGCGTTGTTTTTCAGCTTGTGATGAAGCCAAAAAAGTAGAAGAAACATAGACAGATTGACAACTACCAAAGACCTGTCTTGATGCGACTGAATCGCTAGTGTGAACGTTCGGCAGTCAACTCAAATCAACATGCCTCTCACACAGTTAGTTAAGCGTTTTAGTAAATAGTATGTCATTACTAGTAAAAAAAACTGCGATTTATCTCAAAAGCCTGAAAGATTTAGATTTAGACCGAATATTTGGGCAAATATAGAACGAAAAGCGAAACTAGATCCAATAATACATCCAATGAATATTTAGTTAGTATCTAAACGAATTAAAGATTACTTCATAGCAGGTATAGCCACTACAATGTGATGCTAAACTTCAATGTTTTCCTAATAAACAGGCCAGGAGATAATCCCTTGTATTCTTGAGTGAATGCTGTTACGACATATGACTGATGATATAGATGCATCATCACCACTGACATACTAGACTCTTCCATGACCCGCTCACAGAAACATGTGTGTTGGATGCTTCAAGGCATAAATAGTTATAGGCAGTGATTCACATATCCATATTAATTTTTAAAAACAGATAAGAACGGTCATTTACATACAGCCAAAATTGAAATAGCAATTTAAAATTTTTGGATTTAAAAATAAAATATTTATGGAATGACAAATGGAATAGCCAGTCTCTGTCGACTTACATTACATTACATCACTCACTCGACGAAGGGGACCTCTCAAATCGAAAGAACGATGGGAAAGAGATATTTTATTCAACGACAATCAATTCAAGTGATCCATCAGATCTTACATGTATCTTTTTACTTCCGCATTAGTTACTTAGAAAACATTGTGTAACTACCATACTTTATTGATCAATACGGATTCTTTGTGTTTCTACCTTCTATTTATTGCTTTAAAATTACTCAGTCGGATAGTAGATCTGAATGTACATAAATTGTACATTAAATATTGTAAAATGTTTTTTTGTTTTTTTCCCTTAGCTCTCTAATTATAAGATTAAGGATGAGGGAAAAATAAAGGAATATTTGGGTTGAGTGGATCCTTGTACTAGGAGTACCTGCTTGAAGGTGGTATGAGGGAATCAAGGAGTGTGGGAAGCCTCGGTAGAGGTTGATTGTTGCGGTACAGTTGTGAGAGTCCACTAATGGCTGGGCCTAGAGCCCCTTTAGGCATGTAGTGCAGTCTTATTTAGTTGGATAGCAGTGATGGGTGCCCGTTAGAGGCTTGTTGTTGGTGGGCCAAGCCTCATTATATAATCACCACTATATTGTAAAATGGACTGTATGATTTATATATATAAATTGTTAGATAATTGCATTGAACGGGAATAATCATTAATAGGCGTAAACATAACATATACATATAAGGTAAATCCCTGAAGGGTACAAAATTATGCTAATGATTTGATTAGCGAATTTAGAGATGAAACAAATCATACTATTATAAACTATATACAATATATACCATTCATTTTACTCTTCTTGCTCTGTTTTTAGTAGGCAAATTGTATTGTCTTAGAAATCTGGAATAGAGAATGAAGCAAAAGGCAGAAGAAATAACTCGTGGAATATTTATCTTGATAAACACTAATCTGCTAAGACATCGAGCATCATATAGCCAATTTTCACCTATGTTTTACTCAGTTTAGCAGGTGCGCAGCGTAGTTGCAACAAGTAAATGAACGTTGCTAAGTCACTGGCTTCAGAAATGATATTTTCTGAACAATATATTTAATGGAACGGCTAGAATAATGGCAAAACTTTACACGACAAAATAATGAATTTGTTATCAGTTTTCATGCCAGTTCGGAGGTGGTTTTACGACCCTAAAACTTTTGCTACATAACCTTTTCGTTATAAGAAAAAAAAACACAGAGAAAGAAGAAGAAAAAAGATCTTTAAAGCTTTAAAGGTCCTTTCCTCTGTATGGACTAGATCCTTACTAAAGCCCCTTCCAATTTCAGAAACTTAAAAACCAGTGGAAAAGGCCATCTTGAAATACATAATGTTTGTGATGTCATAAAGTACTCAATAGGTAATTAACGGAAGCATTACTACACAAGTATTACTGGCTATTTTTATGCACTCTTCAGGATATTGCTCTATTATATTTAGTCTTAGCTTAAGATTCATAAAATGTTTATCACAATCTAATTGGCGTCAACTAAATTCAAATTTACCTATTCAATAAGGAAGCAGATATATTGATTTTATTCCATTCGTAAAATCAGAAAAACATTTTGATTAAAATATTTCCTTACACGAGACGTATACGTCATCACGCGGTGAATAGACAAAATGGAGTCACCCAGTTGAATGCATCTTTCAGCTCTTGCAGTATTATGGTAAGGTTCTAAACCGTACAGTTTCCTAAAGTCATATGATTCTGACAATAAATAAGAATATAATAATTGTGGAGAATTATTTCTTAATCACGACCCCTTTGAAATTTTCAGAGTAATTATATTAGTACTTGAAAAGTATTAATTAAAATAATGCATATATTTCATAATATATTTGCTTTGTGTTTAGATACAAACTTCAGATCACCCGAAAAAATTCTATTAATAAATGTTACATACTTAAATATATAATAAAACCGTTATTAAAGATATTCTGTTTTGACCACAAATAATAATCACTAGTACACGTTGCTTACGAATATATTGTCGTGATTAAATTGTTTTGACGATTAGTAGTGTACGTGGACAAATCAGACGGAAGTAATGGCGGATTCTTAATCCACATAGAACCAAAAATTCACTACAATACCATATGTTTTAGCATTCAGTGTAAACTAAAAAGAAAAAAACACCAAACATGGAAAAGGGCTTTTATAAGCAGATAGTTTTTGGATCGGACTTATCGCTAATGGCTGTAAGGATTGTTCATCTATTAAAAATGATAGCACACCGCATATGGTCTGAATTATAGTTTAATGTGTGAAATAAAAGATGAAGCACCACTTTCAATATCACTCCATAACTAATCTTCTGTGTATTGGGCAATGTTTGACTTCAATAATACCACTTATAATAATAAGTATTACCATTGATAATTCTTTTTTCCTTTAAGTAATGTCGTCCACACAAGCCAAAGCTGCACCTGTATGGCACCCTTGGACCGCTACCTGGGGCGGTGGGGGCATCATTGGTCTCACAGAGCTTCTTAGCTCCGAGGTACTGGGAGTATTCGGGCTTTTAAATGCATTTGAAAATGTAAAAATTAGTTCCCGATATATTTAAGTTAGGGGAAAACATGGATTTTACCCACATTCTCATATCAGACCTCGTGTTCTATTATACAATACAATATCTATAACAACCGCCTACTGCCTGGGACTGGGGTGCCCTGGGTCCTGGTCAGGTCCGAGGAGCCGGTGCTCTGATCTCGTCATTTTACAATTTCAGACTCACAAAACTGAGATTGAATATACAGACAACGGCGTTGATGACCTTAGGGGTTTACGCGAAAAAAATACCACCAAAACAAACAAACAATGTCATGTAGGTTTTGAAATAAAATTGTATTTCTCATTACATTCAATTGATACTTTATTATCACTTGAAGCATTTGTCTATGCTTGTAACAGGAGAGCTTCACGGTTCTCTAATGGCTGATTCTGATTGGTATTTATGTTAAAACTATCAATTTCTCCAATGATCTGTAAGATATCATTCATTCTTATGACATAGAGATAACTTAGTTCAATCATATTCGGTGGAGGAGTGTGAATAAGATTTCTATCATAGAAGGATGTTCAGGCCTTATTAACACCGACCCTACACCGGTTGTTTGTAATCCACTACAGGTAAGCAGAACAATACCGGGTTCCCTAGGGGCTTGAATCACGAAAGTGAGGCCCACCAGCTAGCCTGCCGGTGTTCGCAGCAGCTCACAAAAAGAATGAGTCGTAAACAATTCACACGATTTGATATTTCAAACGAATTGTAAAGACAAAACTAATTTTAATGCAATTAATTTACTTAATCCGTATTTAGTGTCTCAGAAATGCTCACATTCGTAATTCAAGCCCCATGGGAACCTGACATAGGTACCCGAAGAGCGCATTATTACCGACGTCCAATATAAGTCCTAGTATAATAATATAGTTACTTAAGAGTTAACCACAACTAGATTCTCACCAGATGACTATACACTTAATCACAAGGGTCGGAAAAAAAAAAGATAAATCACTATGAGAAATTTTTCCAAACTGTTAGCGTTTTTGAGGAAACGAAAACGTCTGAGCTTCTCTGCAATGTTTTTGAGGTTTGGTTATCATATTTTAAACGAGGAATTCAATTCAGAATATAAAAAATGTATTTTTATTGGATTTAGAGAACGTTGAAAATTTGACTTCAGGTACACGTTTTACTACTTTTCCCAATACGATTTGTAATAGTTAGCTGTTTTTTTAACGAAATAATATCAGTATTCCAAGTGTGGAGTGCGCCGATGTCCACAGGGGTACGTAGAAGAGGCAAGGCGCAGTTGTGCGCATGATAGAGAAATATGAGAGTTCTGCGTGACCGGTTTCCGTTAACCATTTGTAATTCCAACAAGGTAAGATCTATCGCTGGCGATCATCTGAGACGTATTGACAGCTCCGTCACATCTCTCATTGTATTGGGACCACGTGTGACTTAATGTGCCAGCTTCAAAATAGCTTCAGGAGAGCAAGTCTCTATACGCGGTGACCATTGTCATAGCACACTCCTAGTCCACATATTAAAAAATGCCAATTAGGGAAGTCATATAAGAACTGATCAAAAGCTACATCTACGATGAACGAAATCGTAACTTTTAACAATATATATGAACGAAATTAAGAACGTATTAAGTGAAAAGCAATAAAAAGATAAGTTTGAATTATACAGTTTCTACACCACTTTTGTAATAAATTATTTTGGAAAAAACAACTAGGTATTTATTTTCTTTCAAGATTGTCTTATTTCACGAACTACACTATCTTGGACGAAAACCTTCTTTTTATGAGTAAGTCAGAGTGAGAGTTATGAGTAAGTCAGGAATCGAACCCATATTATGGGGCTTCGTCGTTTTTTTAAGAATCAAGAATCCTTTTTTGCTCATTTGCTAAGGGGAATTCCACTGTTTGAATTTTAATTTAGAAAAAAGAGTCTAATAGCAGTGTCTCTTGATCAGGCTTCACTGGCTCATATCCGGTGACGCGGCTGATGGAGCCTAGGGACTTAGCAAGACTATGTTCCTTCTTTTGCATGCGAGGGGGGTGACAAACATGTGGATTTGGGAGGTCTCTAGGCTGTTTCTAAATACTGTATGGTTGAGGAAGTGAATGAAGAATAGTAAATTTGGTATGAATGAGAACATTGAACAATTACTTATTTCCCAATATGGCAGATTGTATCATAATAGATATTATTTGATATGCAAAATAGTACAGTAGTAATGTATTAGACAACTAACTGAAGTTCATAAATTAATTTTTTTGACTGGTTAAATAATGCATAATGAAGGATATCATTTACAAATTAAAAAAAAAATGATTACATACACTGACAGGTAAAAAATTCCACCCACCTGATTTTTTCATGTTTTCATCTCAAAATATTTCTGCTTTGGATTGATCAATTTTTTTTATAAATGAATATGTATTTTTGTTATTAGTTTTCAATTATAAATGTCAATACAGAGGATAGTAACCCATAACCCTTAATTCAATTAAAGGACTGTCGTTCCCAATGTTTACTTTCCAAGGAATTAAAAATGTTTATTCAGTGTCATTTGCGTTCTGGTGCAGTAAATTTCTTAGTTTTCGGCTTCGATATTTTAATTTTCTCAATTTTGAATTTAAAAATGCCTCTTCGTGCTGAGGATGTTGCACGTGGTGTGGCACTTATTGATGATGGGCGTTCCATTAGATATGCAGCTAATGCCATCCGAGTTTCTTATGAAACTCTACGAGACCCCGTCAGGCGTCTCTCTCGTGAGAAACTGGGTCTTACCATAGAAGGGCCGGATCTGGACGGCCTAGGGAAACAGAACCACAGGATGACCGGTTACTTACTTTAAGAATTTTATGAAACCGTTGTTCAAGCGATTCATCAGCTCCAAGAAGTTCGAGGTGTGCAAATTTCTGAACGTACTGCTCGAAGAAGATTAAATGAGTATGGACTAATGGCTTTTCGCCAAGTAAAACTCGCAGAGCTACACGGCTGGCTTTGCTCGAGAACACCGTCAATGGACTATGGACAAATGGTGTGCTGCACTTTTTACAGATGAATCTAGATTTGCTCTACGATCTCCACACGGGCGTGAAAGGGTGTGGAAGGGGGGACAAATAAGAGCGCGTTCAGCACTTCCTGATACATTGCTGGACCTTGAAAGGGCTCTTCGGGAAGAATGGGCTAACCTCCAGCAAAGGGACATTTCGCGACTGGTGGAAAGTATGCCGAGGCGTCTTCATGAAGTAATAAAGGTAAGAGGAGGAAATACGCGCTATTAAATGATCCTGTCATTAATTTCGTTTACAATAAAAATGGTTATTTTACAATTTTTTTTTTTCATGTTTCACTGCAGTTCACATTTTGATTTTGAATTTTTAAACGAAGACTCATTCAATAAACGTTAAAAACCTTATTAAAGGTAAAAAATATTTTATAAATTCAATAAATAATAAGTAATATATACAATTACCATGTATTATATACAAATACAATTTTTTTACAAGTGGGTGGAATTTTTTACCTGTCAGTGTAATATCATTTTGGGAATGATGTTATCTAATAATACTAATTATTGCTTATGGCTAGGTTTTCTATAATTTTGGGTGATGCTATTTCCGATTTGGTTTATTTGCTCCAAACACGGTATCCGGGTCCAATATTTTTTTTATCTGCAGTTTAAGCGTCTTTTGTTTTAGTGTAGTATAATATAATCATCCGGAGACATGTTGGGAGTAATCTATTCCATTACTTAGTATGTATAGTATTATTGCAAACAGCAAGAAACTGTACTGATGGTTGTAAGCAGTCAGGATAACATGTATGGTAAACAGATCTGGTTTGGCCTATGTGTAGTCACAAGGGGCTACAAAGCTTTGACCCGACAGAGCAATGTTCAAAGGCCCCACTACTAACAGATATTACCAATAATGGCGGGCCGCCTTTTCTGCTCCACTCCCTTTGTTTTGTAGATATTGCTTCGCGAGGGCCTTTGAGAAAATATTAACCAACCACCATGGCAGAGAAAAATTGTACGTATAGTGGAACAAAAACCTACACAGTAAATTAGTGTGCTAGTCGACCCAAAATTGCCTCTGAGATTTTCATGTTCGAGTAATAAAAGCCAGGCAACTTTCATCTTTTTATATTGTACCGATTTTCCCCTTGTAAAAATATTTTACTTTCTTATTTGTAAATATGTAGAGGGAATTTAGGGTTCTATATGGGTTCCACTGTATAATTTTATATTTTCCAAATGTTTTATAATAACATAATTTGCTACAAGAACATATGTAATTAAAAAATAGCTACAAAAATATGATCATATGTTACATTCTTCCATGTTCAAGCACGGTTCGGTTTCGTCACTCGTGGCTACTATTCTTTAGTCTCAAACTATGTATAGTATGTAATTAATATTACTATACATAATAATATGTATAATATGGCATTATATTCGGGCTACTTGAATCAAAAATACCCTTTTTTCTCCTACAAGCTTATATTTGTAAGACGTCACTTTCCCTGGCACCCTAAGACTACCAAGGTCAAAACACACCCACTCCACAAATAAACTAATTTTTAATAAACTCAATTTGCTAATTATAACATCTTTACAATATTAGGTACAGTAAAGAAATAAAAAGTGAAAAAGATACTTTGGCCTAGGCTATACAGTTGTAAAGAACATACGCTCGAAAGGGTGTTCTGACGCCGGCTGGCCGCTTATTATACCCAATGGCTTCAAAACACATTCAGCCCTTTTAATATTGGCAAATAACGAAAACTAAAAGAAAATAAGTTTTATAGGGATCGATAATTTTGTCCACCTTTCGTTCACCAAGGGCAATCGTAGCTGATAGAATTTATTCAATATTCTCAATTAATAATCAAAACTATAATTTTCCTCTTATCGGGTCCACTGGCATGATAGAACATTAATATAAATAGATGTGAGTTAACAATAAAAAACAAAATATGTGAAGAGACATGATGTAGCGACCGCTAACTACATAAGTTAAATCACCCTATACTCTGGTGCATATATAATGTACATCACTAAAAAAGTTTTAAGCAATAAAAAATGCGCGGAAGACGGCAGTCATAAACAAGTCACAAAACTAAAAAAGGATCGGCAGAGGGCAGCCATAAACAGCAGGTACCACCGGCCTAAAAGCCAGGCCATTAACAGTCCTTTAGGGGACGAGGGGTCACGTACCTCATCGCAGGTGTGAGCATTTCCTCATGCCGGCCTAGGCTCCCCCCCCCCAAGCAGGAACAATATTTAAGCCAGGGCTCCTGGCCCTGCTAGTCTAGTCTAGTCTCCTCATCAGCCTCTGAGTCTCCTCATCCGCTTTTACTCGGTGACGCTTCACGCTAGGGCCACTGGCCCTGGAAGTCAGTCTCTTAGACTCCCCGTCAGTCTGCCACTGTCTCCTCATCGCCTCTGAGTCTGTCACCCTGTCTTTTAGTCTCCTTGCCGACCCTCTGACGACTTGTACCTGTGAGGCTGCTGGGCTCCCACTCGAACTCTGAAAACTGGCCTTATTCTTCATGAAACCTCTGTACCTCTTCTCTTGAACATAGTGCATTGTCGGGGCACATACCTATCATAAATGGAGTCAGATATTAACGCCGTCCTGGAACGATTGTCCAGGTTATTAACTGGAACAATCCGCACTTGTCACCAGGGCTAGGGTGAGAAGGCACTCCCCTAGTGGCAACCCGACACATGACAAACAAGATTTTCTTAAATGAAAAAAAAACATTATAAATTGAGAAAATTAATATAACGACAATTAGAAATATGTAATGTAGATTTAATCATTATTCCCTACTATCAGTGAATTTCAAAATAAAAATATCTTTATCATACCAAACAAAAATATTACTGGTTTATGAAATATGCATAAAAACGTTATTATTAAATTTCCTTCATAAGTATATTTAACCGAATTAAAATTTTGAAATTTATTGTCTCTAAATATGGAATGGTATTCACATAAAGTGGCAACCGGGTGTGATGCATTACTGAATAAAAACTCACTGTGGTTTTCAATGGCCAATACCAACAGTGCTCTCCTAGCCAGGTTTCAGGTCAGTTCCATCAACGATCAGTACCAACCGCATTCTTCAAAGAGGTGTAGTGGCATCCACGTCCAACAAGCAAGTGCCACATTGTCTTTCAGCTTGGGATGAATGAAGCCGTGAAAGTAGGGAAAACATAGCCCCTATTTGATTTGCTATGTACCAGCCCTAATTAAATATAAAAAAATTAATAAACTATATGAAGGGAATTCGGTGGTAATATTTCTAGATTTCACTTACAGATTTCTCCTAAATTGTTTAATTATAACATAATGTTATTCATACGCAAACGGAAAAAATGTGGTTTGCAGTCGTGCCCGCTAACCCTTCTAATCCATTTACCTTTTCGAGTAAATTAGATCATATATTATATATAATCATCTCCAGTTCCCAAGAAAACTTTCCTTTTTGTTAACATATTTGAACTTTTGACACTTCTTTTGAACTTTAAATATTTTTATCGTTATATTACATCACCTACTAACGGTAACTATTAACAAAACTACACATTCGAAGTAAAAATACTTGTTAATTATTCATAAGATTTGGGGACACATATTTCACCATATCGCAGTCTTCATAACTTGATTTTTTTTTAAATATCTTTCCAGCTCTTTTTGTGTTAGCTCCAATAACGAATGTTTAACAACAGGAAAACAATCATCAACGATTTCCTTTTTAATAATCTACAATATGGTTTAGGGTCTTAGCGCAATATAGTTACAAAATCAGAAACTACTCCCTCTTAAAAGTTAAGGTCTAGCTATTTTATGCATTTATGAAAAATTATGAATAAAGCATATAAAAATATGTAACCATTATTATTTTCGTATAATGTTCACATATCCAAGCCCCTTAGACCAGACTTTGATGTCAAATTGTTCTGGTAAGGCTTAATTAGCACTAAATCGGATTATGGTCTTTCGTGGGTTTAACCAGCAAACTAAGTTCGGATACTGATGCAAGGCGGTCCCTCCTTGTCGGGTATGAATTCTAAAACGACCATTAATACAAAAAGCATTCATAGAAGACTCTCCGTGGGTAATAGTAATTTAAACCACTTCTAAATCTTCATAATTTTATGACCGATTTTTTACCTTATATTGAACCGTTTATGTTTCTGAAGGAGTACATATAATATATTGAAACCTACCTCATTTTCTACCATTTTATTTTCTAATTTATTAGTTCAATTGACCTTAACTAATTTGGTAGGTCCGTCATGAGATCTTTAATTCAACTTATTTTAATGTCTTTGACATAGGAAATTATCCCGATTGAATCGCCCGATCTCAAGGCTAATGTTATAGTTATTAATAAATTGAGAAACTGGGAATTGTGAAATATATACAAGTATAATGGTTATAACAAACAATTATAATTATAAATAATGCTGACATTAATTATATAAAAAAATATTCAATTCCTTTTGAACAAGGATAGTTACTACTAATTAGTTATATAAAAAAAATGATAATTGAGCTCAATCTCTTTTTAATGGATCCATAATAAAAAAACAATATCTATATCACCCAATCGATGATATCCGTGTAACCTTCTTCTTCTTCTTCTTCCTTTTCTTCTTCTTCTCCTCTGCTTGTGTTGATGACCGTCAACGGAACGGGAGCTTGCTCTGCTTTGCTCTCTGGCTCTTGGCTAAGACTGACTTTATCTCATCCCCACTCCTAAGAGCATAAGGGCTGATGCTGGACAAAGTGGGAGGGTGGCTGGTCATGATATTCTCAAATATCATGAATGTTACAATATATCAGTGGTGATATTACATAAATAAAACGAGTTTTCAATTTACAAAAACGTCGTGGTAACTAATTAGTTGTTTCTGTTGCTTCATTATGCGACTTGATGATAACTACTATAATAAATATTTTTTATATTTTACGCACACTTTCAGCAGCCTATATTGTCATTAAGTGTTCGGAGTGTTGCTAGTAATAGCAGTGTCTGACTTGCTGACCTAGGCTTAAGTAGCAAGTCCCAAATGCCCCCCTCTAATCACCCAAAAATTCGTAGGGACACTTAAACGTTATTTACTTAAGTGAATTAATAGTTTCTCGATCAGCTGGAAAGTATGTTAAAGACAAGTAGTAAATATAAATTCGTTTTATTTAATCTAGATTTTATAGATTAATTTTTCATTCTTTCTCAATATAGACGGTTTCAATTCACGTATGTTTCCTCAAGGAAATTGAATGTTCGGATTTTGGCTACATTCACATAGTTGCAGTAAACTCGAAATTTATATCGTCTAAAATAAAAGTAATAATAAACCTTATAACAAAATTTACAATCTGAATAAAGAAGCCCCAATTGGTTAGAAATTAAAAGTAAACAGAATTATTACAAGAAAAAAATCTGTTTTATCAACATCGAAAGCAATTATAATAATAAACAATTCAAGCCATGATTTTGCCGTCACGTACTCGGATTAAAAAAGGACAAGGCTGGTATAAAATCGTAGTAGAAAATTCCACTGGCAAGTAGAGGTGACATTTGCTATTGGATTACCGGTTTTTGATGTCCTTCTTTACCCGCTTCAACCAATAAAACCACCCCGTTGGTGGCTTTTCCAAATTAACAGCAGCTTCAGTGCTAAAAATATGTGTATACGTTAAATTAGGCAAACTCAACTGATTCCAGTATGAATGAATAATGCATTATTTAAATGAACAAAAGACTTTTCAGTACAAATAATGAATATTTTAATTATAAATGTCAATTAGCTACTGAATTTGAAACAGTAGCACATAATGATTTTTCAAAAGAGAATATATATTACAAAAAAAATTTTTGTTTCTTTGTTTATTGTTCATATATTTATTTGAAGAAAATTACAGCTTTCCTTAATTATAGTAATAAGACATAATACATAAACATTTGAAGTTATTATTTTAAAAGGTGGCAGCTATTGTTTCATCAATAGAACTGCTAAATGGTATTAACTGTGTATACTCGAAAAAAATATTAATTAAGGTATTAATAATACTAACAAAGAATACTAAGATCTGTGGCTAACAAACGTCGGTCTGAGTGGTTAGAAGGTATGAGAATAGCATGCAACTTAAAGCAAGGTCTTAAAGAATGTGAGGGTAAAGCATGACGGATATTGAGAGAGAAAGAGAATAGCAAGAAAGGAGAGATGGAATGGTCCAGTTCTATGGGAAGGAGTGTAAGGGCCAGAAAGCCGGGACCATGTAAACTGGACCTGGGAGTAGTCTGAAGATTTAACTTAGGATATTGTAAGGATAAGATAGATAGTGAGACTGAATAGTTTGGAAAATTTATCAAACAAGGAAGAGTTGTCAAAAAATTCCACCCACTTGTAAAAAAATTGCATTTGTATATAATACATGGTAATTGTATATAATACTTATTATTTATTGAATTTATAAAATCTTTTTTACCTTTAATAAGGTTTCTAACGTTTATGGAATGAGTCTTTGTTTAAAAATTTAAAATCAAAATGTGAACTGCAAAGAAACATGAAAAAATTTTTGAAAAATAACCATTTTTATCCTAAAAGAAATTAATGACAGGATCATTTAATAGCGCGTATTTCCTCCTCTTGCCTTTATTACTTCATGAAGACGCCTCGGCATACTTTCCACCAGTCGGGAAATGTCCCTTTGCTGGAGGTTAGCCCGTTCTTCCCGAAGAGCCCTTTCAAGGTCCTGCAGTGTGTCAGGAAGTGCTGAACGCGCTCGTCTTCCATTCGTCTTCCAAGGTTATCCCATAAATGCTCGACAGGGTTCATATCTGGAAACCGTGCTGGCCAGGCTAAGACCTCAATATTGTGCTGATGAAGGAACGTCTGTACTATGCGAGCGACATGTGGACGTGCATTATCGTGCATTAGAAATGAATGATTGCTGATAAGGATAGGCAACACATGAGGTTCCAAAATCTCATCTACATAGCGAGAGGCCGTCAAAGACCCTCCACGAACAACAACCAATTCTGTGCGGCACTCCATTGAAATCCCAGCCCACACCATTAAGGAACCACGTTGAAAAAGTTGGCTCTGGGTGAAATTACAGGCTGCATACCTTTCATTTCATCTTCTCCACACCTTTTCACGCCCGTCAGGAGATTGTAGAGCAAATCTAGATTCATCTCTACAGCACAAAATTCGTCCATAGTCCAATGACTGTGTTCTCGAGCAAAAGCGAGCCGTGTAACTCTGTGAGTTCTGGTCAAATCTGGTCCTCTTACTGGGCGAAAAGCCATTAGTCCATACTCATTTAATCTTCTCCGAGCAGTAAGTTCAGAAATTTGCACACCTCGAACTTCTTGTAGCTGATGAATCGCTTGAACAACGGTAAGGTGCCGGTTTCGATAAATTCTTAAAGTAAGAAACCGGGCATCCTGTGGTTCTGTTGCCCTAGGCCGTCCAGATCCGGCCCTTCTATGATAAGACCCAGTTTCTCAAAAACGCCTGACGGCGTCTCGTAGGGTTTCATAGGGAACAACGATGGCATTAGCTGCATATCTAATGGAACGTCCATCATCAATAAGTGCCACACACACGTGCAACTTCCTCGGCACAAAGAGGCATTTTTAAACTTAAAATTGAGAAAATTAAAATATCGAAGCCGAAAACTAATAAATTTACTGCACCAAAACACAAATGACACTGAATAAACATTTTTAATTCAATGGAAAGTAAACATTGGGAACGGCAGTCCTTTAATTGAATTAAGGATTATGGGTTACTATCCTCTATATTGACATTTCTAATTGAAAACATATAAAAAAGATATTTATTTGATATTATTCATAAAAAAAATTGACCAATCCAAAGCAGAAATATTTTGAGATGAAAACATGAAAAAATCAGGTGGTTGGAATTTTTGCCTGTCGGTTGACGAATCGACATGTATTAAAGAAGATAAAAGTATATCTATGGTTTCTGTAGATACACGCTAATTCTGGTAGGACTTGAAAATGTCTTTTATTCAAAATAAATTAAAATGAAGTGGAGTCAGGCTAATGTGCTGGCAAAGAGGCAACCCCATTATGACCCCTACTAAGTTCCTTTATTGGGTTTTTATTTTTTTTTTCAAAAAGAATTCAGGAGCTTCGTTCTAGAAACCCCGTTTGACGGTATGATCCATCACAATATAATAAGTTCCGTTAAAGCTGCAAAACAAGATTATTGAGTTCTTGTAACTATGATCCAACAAAGTCCAAAACATTGAAGCTAGTGTTTGTCTCGTTATTTCTCTTGACGAATCGTATGTTGGATGTGGATGTCAGAAAAAAGATTATACACATGGTTGTGAATAACCTGCTTGATTGGGAGTAGTTGTCTGCTAACAAGATGGCACACGTGCAGCTCCAACTCTGAATACGCTAAGGATACAAATTAAATTATAATACAAACCAAAATAGCAGAAAACAATGAAAGGGATTTCTCTTTAAAAATCATTCAGAACTTCTAAATTGAAAAACAAATTTATTTCAAATATTTCCTGGTTGTGGGTTCGTTCAGCTCTATTATTAAATTCATTCATTTTTGAGCTATTTATGAATTTTTTTTCAATTGTAGATGAAAATGTAATTTTAATTTTGCAAATTTGTGTTAAAAATTGGCTATGGATACTTAAATATCTGTTGCTACTTATGTGTTAGCATAGTCGTTTAACTACTGAAAACTTTTGGGTTAAATAAACAATAACCTGACACAGACCGAGATCAATTCATTTAATCAGGACATGATTTATTAAATATAAGAGCTACAATATCACTAAGGGCCGATTCAGGGTGAGTGCGTCACTGACGGGAGTCCATTAGGTTTGCTCAGCAACTTGTTGCGACCTCTCACCCCTAATACATACAATTTTTTAGCACCCCCATAAAAAAAATAATAACAATTGAGAGAAATTTATCTCATACATAGGAACATTCCATCGTTTAACGTCTATTAAGTAAAAAGGATGGGAGCAATTTCGAAGCCAATCAAAAATTATTCTAGCGCTTATTTATTTAGGTTGAAAAGGCTTTACTTGAAAACGGGTAAGAAGCAATATTCATTCGTCTGCTTGAATGAACGTTCTAACATAGAAGTTGTAAGAAATGTTCAAAAGATCTAAAAGTTTAGAAGTAGATTCTAAATACCTTGAACAATTCGGTGCAGAGTATGGCAAGGTTAAGGGCACATTACAAGTGATAGTACAACATGTTTCAGAGAGCCATCAAATACATAAATAAACTATTTAGAGATTATTTAAAAAATATCTTCTTTTTTTTGTACATTTTCAAATTAAATCAATTAAAATGATATGTACAAAAAAAAACTGCGCAAGTTGGATGACACTCAGATTTGCCAGATTTTCAGAGCCCCTGAATTTCAGTACTATGGCACCATACTTGTTTTAAAATATTTCTATAATCAAGTATCAAGTTTAACTAAAGATACAGACTGAGTAACAAAAATTATATTCAAATAAATATAACGAGTCAGGAACTATTTTAAATGGCTGATTTAATTTAATATAATTTTATTTTATTGGCATAACGTGTAAATAACAAATATATGTTTTGCACAGTGAATGAAATAATGATTTTAATAAAACATTTTTATCTTTTTCAATGCACTGCGCCACTCATCCCTATAATCCTCCTCGGAGACTGAAACCGCAGTGGCCTCGTGACCTGCTATAAACGCGTGACAGTGGGAGTCCTGGCAATGGCCAGTCTCTCCAATCATGTCCTGAGCGTCTGTGGCTCTCGCGCTCTTAGTCAGCCTCCACTGGCTAGTATCCGGTGACGCGGCTGACGGAGGAGCGTGGGGGACTTCCCAAGACTCCGCTTTCTCTTTGCGGTGGATTTGGGGGGTCTCTGGGCTGTCTGTAAATATTGTATGAATGAGCGAGTGAATGATGAACTGTAAATATTGTATGAATGAGAGCATATATCTTAATTACTTATTGCCTTATAAAAGGCAGATTGTAATTATTGCACAATAAAGGAATTATACTAAAACATTTTTATTATTAAAATTGCAAATTAACGTTATTATATTGTGATTTCTTTCTGGTTGAATAGATGTTGCCTGAGGAGGGACTGATCCAAGTCCGAAACATAGCAATAAACGATTGAATAATAAACATTTGGGAAGGATATAATGCACACCTTTTAATCATTATCAACTCTGGCATTCTAATTACGTATTTTTTAAAAATCTAACATTTTATTGTTAATGTATTTTGCCTCTGAAGCCTTATTTTATTTCGTAAGAAAGGAAAAATGAGGTGCAAACAAGTTTTTTTTTTATGAGAAATATAACGGCAAGTATCATGCTCACCAACCTGCATTTGTCATGATAAAAAAAATATAAAAATATGAAGGTCTATATTATTTGCGGCTTAAAAGTATTTCAAAGCATAAAAGGGTGTACCAAATTGGCGTGGAAGAAATAAGAGCCTGAACTCACTCTAGAAACATTATTTTATACCATATAAAGGGAGAGGCTCTACTTTCATAAGTGGTGAGGACTGTATGCCTGTATGTACGGAAAAATAACAGGTAACAGGAACATGTTCCCACTGTGAAAGACACTGGTTTATTCTGGAAAACATAAACAAATGTTTACTTTATGTCTACACTATTAGAGAGTACAATTTGGGCCTTGCCGCTCGCGTGTAGGAATAAATACAGTGTATGTAAATCATGAGAACGATAATTTTACAATGTGATTGCTCACTGAGATGTTCACCTCAGTTTTATATTTTGTATTTAGGTATAAACTATGTTTAAAGGTAACTAGTAAGTTCGGTCAGCATGGCTTAATTTACCACCCTTGAGCTAAAGAGTGCTTAGTGTCATCGCGAGGTTATTAGACATTCCAACAGAAACACTTCGACTGGAGGTGGACCTTTACAGGTAATTATACTAGAAAGGTGCCTTTCTTCAATAGTGGTCATGGGCATGATTTATTTCATCGGAAATTTTGAGGATTTGAGCATTCTCAAATTTTGCAACACCTCTGATGAATTAATGTAAAATACAATTACGGGAAGTACGTAAGATAAATTAAACCTAAAGATAGTCGGTGCCATTCAATTACTTTCAAGATTGAGTACAAGCTCAGAAACAATATTAGATATAAATTTCTGAAATCTCGCTACTGTTAAGGAATATTTCAGATGATGACATCTCTCAGGTCTTCTCGCAATTCAATTAATAATGATACGAGGGGTTTTGCCAGTTATACCACCAACTCAAGTATATTAATATGATAGAATAGGACAAACAAATTTAAAAAAATGAAAGTAAAGTGAAAACTTGAATAAAAAGGATGTTTTTTATTGTAACACAGTCAGATCTATTAGTCTATGAGATACTTGAGGATGGTGGTGTAGCCACTGAAAGAACTCGTGGCAGTATCAAATTAATTGTGGGTGGACCTGAGTAGGATGAAAATTTATTATTATAAATAGTCCACAAACATTCTCACAAAATAACAAAAATGATTTCTAGATATTCCAAAAAAGGATATTTTGAAATAAAACGTTTAAAATATCACTTTTAATATATGTTTTATTATTAGTATTCATTAATTTATTTACGTTTTGTTTTACTCACAGAATAAGTCTTATAAATTGTTAAGCAAAAATACTAGGTGGTTTTCTCACAATTGTTGAATAACTCCATCTCTTGATATTGTTTCATTAATGTTTGTTTTTATTCATTTAGTTTATATTGAATCCTCTACCAGCCTAGCATTTATGAATATGTTTTTAAAAGCTCCAAAGTGTCATTAGTTGCTAAAATGAAAAATCATACGATAATAACTTTGACTTTGCGTACGGTGAGGAACAATGTAAATCATTAAAACTAACAGTAAATAAAAATCAATAAATGAAACCTATTCAAAATATTAGAATTTGAAGTTGAATTGAACCAAGCCTGAAATGGTCAATAAATTTTATACGTTATTAAAATTTAAATATTCGACCCAATTAACAAATAATTTATAATCATTAAAAACTTAATAATGCAGTATTCTCATCGCTACTCACCACATTGGTGGGAAAAATGTATCACATCATAATTAATTTATATAATTTAAAATAGGTTGGCTAACTCTTCCTACTTCAACTAGTTATTTAGGAGGTCTGAATGACGTGGTTCCTAAGCACACGTTTGTTTATTACATCTTCTTTTTTATTATGTGTCGGGTAATCTAATTTTATTTCTATACGTTACAGCTATTAATTAACTTTCTATCATTTGTATGGTGAAGCAAGGCAACTCTATGTGGTAAACCACATCTGCAGGAGGAAGGGAAGAAGAAATAATAAACACACGTGTTAGTTTCCTCCATACCATGGACCAGACCTCCTAAATAACTCTAGTAGCACAGTAAAGTTAAAGAGGAAGCAAGCCTGTATTAACAGTAAAATAATATAAATGTTTTACAAAAGGATAGGTTTTTCACGACATAAATCGAGTGAGTAGCGACGATAGTAATGTATTATTGTGTTTTTCAACTATTTGTTATCTATGTGTTGACTTTTTTTAATTTAATAACATATAAAACGGATGGACCATTTCGGGCTTGCTGTAATTTAGAAGTTTAAAATTATAATTTATAAATTATTTAGTCATATTTTAAATAGGTTTTATTTATTGAATTTTATTTATTGTTACTTTGAATAATTGATTTTCTTTATCTCCGTATGCACAGTCAAGGTTATGATCAAAAGACTTTTCATGTCTGATGAAGATGACAGTATACAGCTGTGGTAAACGGCACTGGCGAATTTATTATATAGTTATAGTGCACCCGTGCTAACATTCTAAGAACTATGAATCACCCCTTTGCTGACTCTTATTTAAACCCCGTGAGAATCAGAGAAGGAGGTCAGTCTATTGTATCTCATTAGCCCGTCACTATGCTAGATTAGATCTGTATATTACCATGTCATTTATGTTTGTTATTCAAAATAAATCTTTTTAAAAAGTCTTGTGTGCTTTGAAGATATTTAACTGGCGCCCGAACGTGGGACTTGGGAGGAATTTTGAAGGTATTTAAAGTAACTTTGCGGAGCTTAGAATCGTGTGTAATACCGAAATCAAGCAGCATAACTACTTCTCTCCGTCTTGAGGAAGATTGCCACTGCGTATACAAGTATAGCAAGCATTCTCCACGACTACAGAGGTATCTTTCAACTTTCTGAAGATTTTCAAATCTTATCACCCGAGTTTCAAAACTATTTGTTGAGACTTCGCAGCGCCAAGGAAGAAGATTTTTCCACTGAAGACAACATACTTGATGGTAATTATAAGTAATTATAAGTTTATTGTATGTCAAATTTACAGGATAGATTAAACCAATTAAGACAAGTACATACAACTTTTAATCTAGATAATATTGATCAATTACTATTAGAAAATACAAATTCAAAGATGGCTATGGAAATAAAAGATCATGATTTTAAATTAATTCCGGAATATGATGGTGATCCTTTACAATTAGTAGATTTTATTAGAAATACAAAATTTGTGTATGACTTATATTGTAAAGATGATAACCAATATAAAGATATAAACCATTCAAAATTAGTATTAACTTTATTAACTAAGCTAAAAGGAAAAGCAAAAATTGCAACCTATAATAAGGAATTCACTAGTGTGACAGAAATTTTAACATTCCTTAAACGTAAATATCAAGATACGCGAACGAGAGAGCAATTAATATCAGAAATACTCAATACTAAATCGTACCATAACGAAAACCCACATGATTACTTAGAAAGATTAGGTAAGAAAAGATGCGATTTATATGCTCGCGTGTATGCCGACTCGGAAATAGTGAATAAACAGTCGGAAATGGAAAGATACGACAAACAGATATCACATCACACCGTTCATAATTTACATCCCTCGCTTACTGATTTTATTTATCATATTAAATTCGAGACAATCGAAGATATTGACGAAATCTTAAGAAATAACGCTGCGCACATTGTGCATCGGGTGTACGGTCCGGGTAGTCGAAAAGACAAACACCACCAACCACACCAATCGAATTATAAAGGCAAAAATTTCGATCCAAATTACAAACATAAATATGAAAAACAATTTCAAAAACAACCTCATGAACAAAAACAAGATTATCAACATCAACAAAACCAAAATTATAAAAGTTATCAAAATGCACAACCAAATTATCACAATTACCCAAATAATCAACAAAATTATCAAAAACCTATTCATAATCAATCATGGGATCCAAAATCTCAACATAGATTCTTTAATAAACCTCCATCCGGAAATTGGAGAAATAATCAACAAAAAGTAGATCCACCACAACAAAATGATTCAAATACGGTTTCGATGAGAACTGTTTCTAATCGCGTACATTACGCCGAGGATGAGAGAGATGAACAAATTAGAATATTAACTGAAAGAGTAAAACAACTTGAAACTAATAAAGATAATTTTTTAGACCAAGGTCCGAACAAAGGAGAACCACCGGATCGAATGTAATTAAAATAAGTGACGAAGTTAATTTTTTAAATAATTTACCACAGCTCTTGGATAAAGAAAATAATAAATGGTTAATTGACACAGGAGCAACAAAAAATTATATTTGTCCCCAAGCAATTCCGAAAGATGCTAAAATAAACATAGAAAACTTCGCGATAAAAACCCCTACAGGACGAGCAGAAGGAACACAAAGTGTAAACCTCAACCTGCAAAATCTGATAGGAATTAATCAAGAAGTAAAGTTCTTAGTTTATCCTATTAGTTCACGGTTTGATATTTTACTTGGGTACGAAACAATGAAAATGTTAAAAACTAATATAAATTTAGAAGACATGGAAATAAAAATAATGGGAATAAAATACAAACTTGAAAGAGACGAAATGTTTCATATCGAAGATACTAATGAAATTAAAAATGTTATAAGACACGAACACATAAATTCGGAGATAACGAAAAAACTCACAAAAATATTAAGTGAAAACGGTGAAATATTAAAAATAGAAAATGAAAAATTAAAACCGACTAAATTATTAAAACATAGAATAATAACTACGAATGAAAATCCGATTTATACACGAAATTATAGATATCCGGAACAATTTAAAGAACAGATTAACGAAGAAGTTGGAAAATTATTAAAAAACGGAATAATTAGACCAAGTAAGTCGCCGTATAATTCCCCTTTGTGGATTGTTCCAAAAAAAATGGACGCATCGGGTATAAAAAAAGTTCGCATGGTAATCGATTATAGAAAATTAAATCAGGCTACCATAAAAGATAAATTCCTGTTACCCAATATCGAAGATTTGCTGAATCGATTAAGAGGTGCAAAAATATTTTCGACTATTGATTTAACATCGGGATTTCATCAAATAGAAATGGATGAAGAATCTATTCCAAAAACAGCATTCTCTACTGAAAATGGTCATTACGAATTTGTTCGAATGCCATTCGGAATAAGTAATGGACCGCCGACTTTTCAGAGAGCAATGACAATGATGATATCAAATATTCCTAATGCAATGGTTTACGTTGACGATATTATTATTTATTCAAAAAATGAAAACGAACATTTAAGAGATTTGGAAAAAGTTTTCAAAGCATTAAAAGAACATCAGTTATCAATTCAATTAGATAAAACTGAATTTTTCAAAAAAGAATTAAAATTTCTCGGCTATATTGTAACTGAAGAAGGTTTAAAAACAGATCCGAAAAAGATAGAAACTATAGTAAACTTTCCAGTACCTCATGACGAAAAGTCGACAAGACAGTTCTTAGGTATGACAGGATACTATAGGAAATTCATTAAAGGATATGCAAAAATAACTAAACCTATTTCAGATTCGATTAAAACAAAAATTTATAAAACCGAAGAGATAAAAAGGGCTTGTAAGACATTAATAGATTTAATGGCAAATGCACCAATTTTAAAATACCCCGATTGGAATAAATCATTCATATTAACTACAGATGCTAGTAATAAAGCAATTGGAGCAGTATTGTCCCAAAAAGACGATGATGATATTGAACATCCTGTAGCATTCGCTTCACGAGTACTACAAAATGCGGAAAATAATTATAGCACTATCGAAAAAGAATTATTAGCAGTTGTATGGGCGACTCAACACTTTAAGCCTTACTTATACGGAACTAAATTTTTACTTCAAACCGATCATAAACCACTAACTTGGATATTTTCTATGAAGAACGGTAACACCCGAGTCATGAAATGGATTTGGAAGTTGCAGGAGTTCGAATTTGACATAAAACATGTTAATGGTAAAACAAATTATGTAGCAGATGCTTTATCAAGAAATATAAATGAAGTAAACCACACGGAACCAGAGGATATGGATATTGATGATGTAGATATTGATATTGATGTATTTATTGATGACATATTACAAAATCAAGAAGAAGCTGCTGAAAAAACAACAGAATATGAAGCAATTATGGAGGAATTAATAAATATTCCATCTACAGCGGAAAATGCAGAAAATCAATCAGATCTAGAAACTATTCATTCACAAGAATCCAGCAATGAACAAACTTGGATATGTGAACCAGATAAATGTATAAATGTAGAAAAAAATCAAATTATTATCATTAGAGGAAACAAAGAAGACATGAAGTTCTCTAAGCCATTTGGAAACAAGAGAAGATACGAACTCATCATTAACAGGAAAGATGACTTGCAAACTCTACTCTACCAGATCGTAGAACCGGACAAGACTTACGGAATTTTCTGTTCACCGAACATAAAAACTTTAGAAAAAACTTACGATGAATACTTTAAAGAGATTCAAAATATAATAGAAAACGAATTCCCTTCTGTAAGAATAAAACGTTATTTTAACTTTATCAATGACGTAGAAAATGTAAATGAACAACGCGAAACTATTGAAAACTATCATTTAGGAAAAACTAAACATCGTGGAATATTAGAAACTTTTGCAAAATTAAAAAAACAAGTTTATTTCCCCAATATGAAAGACAAAATTACAGAATACATTAATAAATGTGAAATTTGTAAAAAATCAAAGTATGATAGAAAACCTATCAAAACTAAATTTCAACAAACCCCAACACCAGAAAAACCTTTTCGAGAATTAATGATTGACATTTTGAAGTATGAAAGGAAAATAATATTTACTGCTGTTGATACTTTCTCAAAAAGATTGTTCGCACAAGTTATTCCAACACACAATGCAATCAATATTTGTGATTGTTTACAAAATTATTTATCTCATTATCCTACGCCAGTACAGATCTCATTAGATCAAGGCACAGAAATGAAAAACAATTTAGTTAAACAATTTTGTGACCACAATGATATTTTATTACATTATACATCCACTAATCACTCAAATTCTTTGGGATTATTAAATAGAGTTCATTTAACACTAAGCGAATTACTAAGACTTATCTCGCATGAGAGAAAATCTTATTCATTTGAACAAAAATTAAAACTTGCAATTATTGCGTACAATAATACCTTAAATAACAATCTAAAATTAACACCCAATGAAATCACTTTCCGATTTATAAAAGAAAATAACAACAACAAAAATATTAGTATAACAGAACTATACGTACAAAAGTATCATAAAGATTTACAACTTTTGCATGAATTAGCTCACACAAAAATTAATGAAGAAAAGATAAAGCGTACAGAAAAATTAAATAAAAATCGGGAAGATCCACCTGAATTAATAAATCAAGAATTTATCAAAGATACTCAATCGAAGATTAAAAGTAGAGACAAATTCAGAAAAGTAAATGTGTTAATCCAAGGCGCTAGGCAATTAACAACACATGTTGATAACGTTAGGAGACCCAACAAACGTAAAAAGAGGAAACATTTTGTTTCAGATGAAGATTCACTACATGTCAATAATTCTGATACTTCATCTTCAGAAGATTCTGACGATAAAAGTAGTAGATCTCACTAACTCTCCAGGAATTCTCCATTATTCTGTAAATAATATTAGAGTAGTTAATCAATATTATGAAACTTATCATTTTTATAATTTAAGTTTATTAGAAGTAGAAATAATAAATATTGAAGATCATGTTACTAACTTTAGATCACATAAAATGTATCATTTGCTAAAAGATTTAACAAACGAAGTTTTTGAACAATTTCAATTAATGCAACAAAGAGATATTAAAAATCGTCACAGACGAGGCTTGATAAATGGTCTAGGTAATGTTATTAGTTGGATAACAGGTAATATGAATAATGACGACAAGGAATACTACGATAAAATAATTTCAAATGTAGAACAAAATAATTATAAGATTGAACATAACATCGAAAATTCTGTCAATATTAATAAACGTCTGATTGAGGATTACCAGAATGAAATCAAAACAATTAATAAAAATTTCATAATTAATAGACAAAATTTCGAATCGCTAGGACAAAATGAAAAAGCTTATGACTTATATATTCACATCATGCATTTATTAAATAAAATTAAAGATTTAACTTTATCTTTAGAATTTTGTAAGCTTGGCATTGTTCACACCAATTTAATGATTGATGTAATAAAAAATCTACCAAGTAACATAAAACTAATCTCAGATAATACTGAAATTCTATGGACAAATAGTAAAATCTTTTGTTCAACTCATCACAATATAATCCATACTTTTATCAAATTACCAATTCATGATGAATCCTATAAAGGATATTTTGTGATATCAGTACCAAGAATTATAAACCAGACAATTTACGAAATTGATTTAAAAACTGATCTTTACTTACAAAAAGGAGCCACTCTCTATCAAGGAAGTTGTATTTTTATTGACAATTATTACTGTATAAATCTTAATAAAACAGAATCAAAATGTGTTTCATCTATTGTACATAACGGAAATTTAAAAGAATGTAAACTAGTATTAAGTAATCAAAATAATATAAGATATTTAGATCATATTAAGCAATATATCACTGTAAATATTAAAAAAATAACAGATTGTCATAATAACACTGTATTTTTACCAAATGTAGGATTAATTAATATTAGTAAGGAGGATTGCTTTCCAGAATTTAATAAAATTTATACTCATGATTTTAACACTATTTTACAACCATTTTATGAAAATGTAATATTAAATACAACTATGTTAGAAACAAATAATTATACTATACCAGAATTAGAAATATTGTCCTTTGTAGACAACGCTAATATTTATCATTATTCTTTTGTATTATGTATTATTCTAATCATTGTACTAATTAACATTTTTATTTATAAAAGAAATTGTAAAAAGATCCAAAATTCAAATTTACCTTTAAATAATGTAAAGGTTTCAACAACACCTATTACTATTGATGATCATAAAGTAATTTTAAGTAAATTGTATAAATCAAGTTTTTAAAATGTAAAAATTAAATGTTTGTTTTGACCAGAGTTCAAAACTTAAGGCTGCGGGGAGTTATAGTGCACCCGTGCTAACATTCTAAGAACTATGAATCACCCCTTTGCTGACTCTTATTTAAACCCCGTGAGAATCAGAGAAGGAGGTCAGTCTATTGTATCTCATTAGCCCGTCACTATGCTAGATTAGATCTGTATATTACCATGTCATTTATGTTTGTTATTCAAAATAAATCTTTTTAAAAAGTCTTGTGTGCTTTGAAGATATTTAACTATATGATTATACCCTTCCGCAACCGGTAATAATTATATAAAATTTCGGTTATTTTTATATTTAAAACATACGATTTAGTTTACAAATGAAGAATGATATATTTTGGTCTTAAATAACTACCAATAATCGTTTCTTCTCATAGGTTTTTCATTAATTAATAATCATACGCCTCACTCTGTTCTCTAATGGCAGTGGTTGGGTCGATGGCTGTGTGAGGATAAAAAACGTTTGCTGTTGAAAGCCCTTGCCTATTGAACAATAGCTTATGAAGAGAAAGGAACATTGTTCTCATTTAAACCTAAAGTTACATCTCTTACAATCCTCATCGTGAACAAAGTATTTAAAAAAAAAAAATTCAATATTTAAATTATTGTTAATTCAAGCCAGTTATTGGGCAACTTTGTCTACGTCGTAAGAATCTTTGGTGGTTATAGTTCAGTTAACAGCCAGTCATCAGCTTATCTCAACTCGAACTTTCACAGGAAACATGATATAAAATGGACTTCAGGCTTATCGCGATGTCTCCGTTTGGGGACTTTTAGTACAATACTTCGAGTATTTGGTTTTCATTGCCATGGTTAGGCAGACCCCACTGCTTAAAAAATTTTAAAAATTTAACTTCCTTTCACATATTTGTTTTGAAACAGAGGCTGTGAATCGGATTCTATAGTAGTATAATTCCTTTATTGTGCAATAATTACAATCTGCCTTTTATAAGGCAATAAGTAATTAAGATATATGCTCTCATTCATACAATATTTACAGTTCATCATTCACTCGCTCATTCATACAATAAATCGGATTCTAATGAGCTTTTCTTAACTACTGAGTAAGTAAATTATATATTGTCTGTTATTCAAAAAGTCTTGGATCTGATAGGAAAATTTTTATTTTTTTAATTTTTATGAATTATTACTGATATTTTATAGAGTCGTCGGTATTTTGAGGCCATCGTTAGAGCAATTCAATCATTCATGCGAATTCCTTCCTCTGGGTCACACAGGGGATTGACAATCACCAAAACGTATATAGGGGTGAAAACATAAAGGTATTACAAGAATATAATATTCTATTTGTGGATAGCCGAAACAAATAGTGCCCAACGCGTCGTTATTTGATTACATCAGTACGAAATCTTCCGAAACTTCCGCTGTATAAAAACTTTTACGGGAAAAGAATCAATGCTACAAGGCCAATACTTCAAAGGTTCTACTTGTGCGTTATATTGCATTGTAGTTGATCGATCAAGCAGGATAATTTTAGTGACAATTTCCATAGCAATTAGAATGGAAACAAATATTTATCTTAGGGTCGTGTCTCATATGAACAATAAAAATAAATAAATAACAGCTCTGGCCAACAAAAAGAAACAATAGATTACATAAGGGTAGAAAATAAAATAATAATAAACGACTAAAAGGTATATCTTAGATAAAAAATTACAATATAAGAAAAATAAATAGACTAAGCCCAAAAATAATATGAAATACATGAATAATAATGGTTACTATTTTAAAAGCTATGGATTTTGTTTTGTGTTGGCAATCGATATGCGAGACGTATTTCGACAAAACTGATAAATGTTAGTTAATTATTGTAAATAGTGAAAGAAAAACAAGAACATAATATAACAGTAAAAAAGATTACGAGGTTAACGCAGTCTATGAAAATATCCAATAAACATATTAGGAGTGGAAAACCTGTGTGGGATGGATGAAGTGCACAACTGCTTTGTTCATATTGCAAGACAAATGACTGTCATTTAAAGGGCAGATGTGCAACTGCAGATGTTGTGCAGGTGTGGTCCTCGAGTATGATGTCATGGCCCGGAATATCGGCGAACGTCGACCTCACCAAGGACAACCATCGCCTCCGGCTGACTAGCTAGCAAATTTTCCTTGGCAATTCTTCTTTCGACCACTATGTAGCACTTTCGTCACAGATGTGTTTCCGGTTGGGATCAGTCATCTCCCGTCTGCCTGACCGCTTCAGTGACATAGTGATAGGAGCGAAGAAATTGTTTGCCTACCTGATTATGGGCGCAGGGAATAAATAACAAGACATGACGAGTGGGTTATTTTGGAAGAGGCGTTTAAATAGTTATAATTACAGTAAAAACATAAAAAAGAAACTTTTTTAAAAATTTAAATTTTAGTAGAATAGAAAAACATTTTCAAACTAAGTACAGTTCAGCACTTTGAGTTGTGGCCATTGTTTCATAGAATAATAGAATTTATTTTGTCTCCATATGTGCAAGTAACATTTTTATCATTTGACTTTTTAGTTTAGAAAACTAAAGATGCCAGCTAAGATTTGTCGAAAACGCTCAAAATAACTTAACTATTGTGTAAAGACAAAAAAGCTGTGTTATTTTACTGTACCATTACTACAACCCGGCATTAATCAGGTAACTTTTAGAATTCATCTATTTTATTCCTTGTCCCTTTAATTATCTTTCATGCAATATAAATTTTTCTTGAATAAACCGCTATTTTAAAGGATTAATATCATGATTTATAATGAATGAACTAACTGTCGTTCCGTACACTAGCATCATGGTTATTATAGTTGCTTTGAGATAGAATCATTTCTAATTATTAGAAGGCTACATGGATTACATGGTTCTCAGGCATCCATTTTTTTGGCAAAGGCAACTCTTGTCACTTGATCAATAGGGTTACCGCAAAGTAATGTAATTTTTTACCTTAAATTCAAACAGATAAATTTTTAACAAGTTTTTGTTTTTAATCTATGATGTAATTACCCTTGTTGTCAACAACCTTTTGTTATCTAGTGTGCAAATTTTCAATGTTGGATCTATAAAAATCAATTGGTTTTTGAGCAAAATATTTTGGGCATTTTGGATATCAACCAAATTTGCAAATTTTTTCCAACTTAGAAAATGTTTTAGCGATCGGAATAAGTGGAAATCTGATGGTGCAATATCGGGCGAGTATGGTGGGTGAGGCTGGACATGACAAATGGTTCCTCTATGATAATCCAAAACGCAAAAGGCAGTGGTTCTCTTCGAATGAATCACCACGAAGTACATTTAAACCAGGTTTACACCCCAATAAGGCACTTTAGTGTGTTAGTTCGCGGGGTCGTTCCTTTTGAAGTTGCTGAAACCTAGACAAACTGTGAATGCAGACCTTTGCTGTGAACAATTGAATCGAGTCAATCAATCTTTAATTGAAAAGTTCCCATCGATTGAAAATTCGGCTGATGTCCAAAATGCCATCTCCAGATATTTTGCTCAAAAACCTATTGATTTTTTTTGATCCGGCATTAAAAATATGCATACTAGATGGCAAAATGGTGTTGATAACGAGGGTGGTTACTGCATTGATTAAAAACAAAAACTTGTTAAAAATTCATGTTTGAATTTAATTCTAAAAAACCGACATTACTATCCGGTCCCCCTAATAGAATATTTTTTATGCTTATCCACCATTACTATCAATGATAGTTCGGAGGCTAAGCAAAATTCAAGTCAAGTGGTACTAATCACGCAACCCGTTACAGCTTAGATACCTTATTGACAGTTTTAGTGACGTTTTGTGATAGTAGTCAACTAAAGGTACTAATATCAAACATGTTATTACTCAGGCATCTTTCCATTACTTTCTCATCAAAACAATACTCATGGCAAAACTGTTGAAGATTTCCTCACTTCACCTATCCCTCTCTTACTTCCACCAAAAGTCGTTAACCCTTCTGAGATCACCCCCTGGATATGATCTCCTTTCTCCTCAAGTTCTCAAACAACTCCCTCCTAAAGCCATAATCGTCCTAACCTACATTCATAATTGCATTATCCAAACGACCACTTTCCTCTCCTCTGGAAACACTCCATTATTGTCCTATTTCCCAAACCCGGTAAACCACCCAATGATGCCTCATCTTACCGTCCAATCAGCCTACTCCCTATCCTCTCCAAAATATTTGAAGAACTATTAAAACGTCTACTTCCAATTGCTGAATCCAAAAACCACACATTTTTATATAATTGTATATAATACCAATTTAGTTACCGTCAACGACACTCCACTGCTCAACAAGGCCTTCGCGTCCTCCTGGAGGCGTTGTCCTCAGCCCTTGAAACAGTATTGAACTGCGGCCTTTCTGCACATAGTACAAGCTTTTGACAGGGTTTGGCACGCATGTTTGCTTTAAAAACTCAAAATATATTTACCACAGACCCTTTTCCTAATCCTACAGTCCTACCTTTCAAACCGCTTCTTCGAAGTCCGCGGTGGCTTAGAATATACTAATTATTATCCCGCATTATATCGCAAAAGCAGTTTTAATTAAGTATGATATTATTCAGAGTAGTTTAACTTGTTGCCTTAAAGGTTTTTTTAAAAAAAACAGCTCCATAATAAATACTTAAGTACCACTAAAAGTTTTATATGTGATTAAAATCTGAAAGTCATAAATATAATAAAACATTTAAAAAATAAAACACCCTTCAAGCTCGGATCATGCTAATAAAAACTACGGTAAAACACAATAAATTATTCAGTAAAGAGTTTCAGAATAATAATAATTGTAAATATTATTAGTTGAATAACTATGATAAATTGTGCCATATACTGAAAAAATACGTATATTAGTTACCGCATGTATGTTTATAGCTCTGATACCCTCTATACGAGTTAGGGTAAGTAAGGGGCCCCCCAGTGGTCATGCATTTCTATGCCTCCGTTGGTATTTATTACAAGGCTTTATCTAATTTATTCTTATGTTATTCTAGAATCGATGTTTTGGTGTTTTCCCCTCGATGAGACAACTTCATGCTTTGACTAAAATCCTCATTGCGTTTCTTGATCATGTGTCGAAAACAAATATTTTGTACTAACGAAAATTCGAAGATTCATAATGCGGTTATATTAATCGCACGAGTTCTGATGTTATAACCTGAACCTGCAGTATAATATCGATGACTATGGTCCTTCCATGTATAGATTCGAAACTTTCTATAACTCCAGGGAAAGAAATCACACGTCTCTTATATTTTATTACTTAAGGCTGAACATGGGGGTTACTTGATATTTCTTTTCTCTTACAGTTTTCCCGTTATTTACCACCGGCTTTTTTGTTTCCAGCGGCTGTGGTTTATAGCCGGCAAAATTGCTCCAAACTTTTCTAATTTACGCCGCCTAATACTCTTTTCGTACCATAAAAGAAGATAAGATATCAGCCGTTTAAAATTATGTGTAGAGAGACCCTTTAGTATTAAAACTTTTACTACCCTCTTTTATGAATCAATTGGTAGTTCATAAAATTAATAGTTACACTGGTCGCATTTATATCACACACTTTTATCAGAAAAACTATATATTACCTCCTTTAATTCACAAAGAGAATTGATTAAACCCTCTGCCCACAAGGTGAACTGGAAGAACTCCTCCAGATCACCTCCGCCTAAAGCCCATGATGTTTTATTATTTTTCATGGCACATACATATTATTTATACTAGGAATATTAATTAGTTTAAGTCTATATCATGAGGACTGAAGGTCTGTATCATCATAACTATCAAAAAGTATTTTCAATCGATTAGAGCGCATTACGTTTTAAAACTGCATAACATAAGGAACACAATACCAATATATTAATCATAAAAACCATCGCAAAAATATGTGACATTACTAGTCATAAAAATTAGACACTAGATATAAGGTGAATATACGAAACAAATGCAATATCTTAAAATTAAATATAAATATTAGTCAATGGTAAATCATTTAGAACATATTATATAAAAAATTTCCAAACTAGCAAGCGTCTGTCTGGATGGTGTGGAAATGTTGGAATAGTAGTGTTTTAAAAGATCGTGGGAACGAAGCATGGTGAATATCAAGAGATTAAGAATTACAGGTGAGCCAGCGATATAGAAACGATCGTATCCTGCCGTTTTGTGGGCAGGAGTATAAAAGGCAAAGAGGTGGAATCTTCCGTTCCGGGAGTAGACTGAGGAATTGAATTTTATATTATTGAATATGTAATGAGGGTGATGGTTTAGAAAACGAATGAGCCAAGCAAATATTTTCCAGGGAAAGAGGGGAAGAGTCACCCCAACTTGGCTTACAGGTTGGAGGCCAGGGAGCTCCACGTAGCCCTTAAGACAAATATAATGAAGAAATTCATTGTAGCGACCGCTAACTACATAAGATAAATCACCCTATACTCTATTGCATATATATTGTAAGCAAAAGTAAATAACATGAACTAAATGTATTATAGACAAATGTAAATAAACAAATATAAATCAATGTAATTGTTTTAGGCAATAAAATACGGGGACCAAGCAAGTAACACGGGAAGGGTCACCAGCTGTCAGTTATAAACAGTCATAAACATAAACTACCCTTTTGCAGCCTCTACCCTCCAGGGGTCGGGTAATCAGGCGGCGGTCGTGGTGCATCACCACATGTGTGGAAACCTAACCACCGGCCTAGGCCCTTGTAGCCCTCCCTGGCCCTGTTAATTAGTCTCTCGTGACCTTTACTCGTTGATGCTTGGTTTCCGCTCGAACTCTGAAAACTTGACTAATTCTTTATGAAAAACCTCTGTACCTCTTCTCTTGAACATAGTGCATTGTCGGGGCACATACCTATCAAAAATGGAGTAAGATAGTAACGCCGTCATGAAACGATTGTCCAGGTATAAATTCGAACAATCCACCCTTGTCAACAGGGCTAGGGTGATAAGGCACTCCCCTAGTGGCAACCCGACACATGACAAACAAGATTTTCTTAAATGAAAAAAAAACATTATAAATTGAGAAAATTAATATAACGACAATTAGAAATATGTAATGTAGATTTAATCATTATTCCCTACTATCAGTGAATTTCACTGAAAGGCACCCCCCTAGTGACGTCCCGACATTCATGGTTCGCATTAACTTATCTCTGGGCCTTACTGAGAGACTTCCATGCACCACATAGCTGCAGTAAAAGTGAGAGAAGATAGATGGTGTTAATGTGTAGGCTGATGAGCGAATGGAGGGAACAGTTAAAGGATACTCATTGCCGACAGGAAATTCGGGAGATTTCTTGGTCCCAGAAGAAAGTTTGGTCAATGGTTATCCCCAGGTTAACAGAGGAACAAAATGTTCATCATATGTCGTGTAAATATGATAGTATGAACATCAAAAGATAAAACAGAAAAATTGGCAAAGGATCTGAGGAGAAAACTGGAGGCGATCAGGTTTTCCCAGGGTACTGATACGATCTAGGTCTCCCTAAATCTGTTTTTATAAGTTTTTTTTTCATTTAAACTGAAAAACTGAAAACAGTATCTGGAGTTGATGTAGAAAGCTCTTGATTTTATAACTGAGGCGGAAACATTCCTGTGAGTCGGCCAAATAACTATTTGTGGTCTAGCATTTGTATCTACTCTCATGGTTTAATTTCACTTGCATAACCTCGTAAACGAAATATCATCAACTTTATATCAAAAAAATATCCCATTGGGGAAGAGCCAAGAATTCGAAAGTTTTTGTTATGCTTTCCCTTGAGTGACCTCAAATGAATTATCCTTTCTTCAAATTAATATCCAGACTTTTAGATCTAGTTAGATTTTAATAATTTTATTTATTTATCATATAAGTATTGAAATTTTACAAGTTAATTCAATAATAGAATAAAACCGAATTGCAAAGTGTATTCAATAAATAATATTCCTTATTGAGTGCAAGCGTAGATGCATAGATTATATTTTATATAAGCCGTTTCCTGATATAAATCTCAGTAAAACCCTGTTAGGCCTTCCAAACGCTTTGAGACTTTGAAAGTCCCAAGTCAACAGAGAAGCTCTACTATATTTAACGCAAATATTTGATTCCAGAATAACTGGTTGAGGGAGGCATACTCTAGTGGTTCCTTCTAAGACAAATTTAAGAGACGAGTTTCAACGCTTTTCGGAGTTAAAGCAGATGATCATCTATCAAGATATGTACTCTGAGCAAATAAGCTCCCCTCTCAACGTTAAACACAAGTACAAGTTCCCTTGGCATATAGTTAGGCATCGCCTATTTTTCAACCGAGATTTACATAATATTACATTTCACGTCATTGAGTTAGGTTTTTTGTGGTTATTTGTTTTATGGTATGTCCTCGTCACCCTCAAATTCAGAAGTTAGGAAATACGTTAATTTAAGTCAAGGAAGAATTTAATCACATAATATCCTCACTGACGGATCATTTTTTTTACATGAATTTTACACGGGAATAAAATAAAATAAAAATGAGCCAACAAATGTATAAATAAATAAAATTCGGCATTTTGGTTCCGGTCCCCTCCGGAGACATTGTGACGCACTATAGGTCGTTCCAGCTTTCCATGTGGGTGGTTGTGGTTTTAAAAACATTTTCACTAGGTTTTCATGAAATTTCCCGCTACAATTTAAATTTGTGAAAATATACTATTTGTATCGCCCCAGTTGTGCACGTCACGTGAAATTAAATTGCGCTATTGTGCGATATAATACAACTTGCTAACAAGAACTGATATAAATTAGATATAATAAATAGAGTAAGCCTTAATTCGATAGTGATGGTTATGAAAACCTGTGGAAAAATAAAAAAAATTACTGTCTTATATTCAAATATGTGGAAAATGATTCAGTTTATTGATACATTTAACTATATCATATCTTGTGGAATCAGACTTCAAGGCTTTTGATCATATTATGACCAAAGAAAGAAACCCCCTGAATATTTCCGAAAGAGGAGATCTTCGTTTGTTTATTAAAAAATTTAGCCACATTTCAAGAACTTTGTTTCGCAGCATCAGCCTCAGGGATCTAATTAATTAAATGTAATTTCTACAGACTTCTTTCTTCTATGTATGATAAGTATCAATAAAAAGATATATTTAAGTACAGTAAGTTGTTTTATAAAGATTTATAATGGTACCTAGCAAAGTCAGGCATACATTATTTGGTAAGTATTTATTAGTATACGCGTTAACTTGCTCTAACTCTTCTTTATGAATTTTATAAAGTAAAGTCACTTCCCTACTTTTTTCCCCATTAATCTGGAACCGGGGTAGTTGTTACTGTCATTGTTCATATTTATTACCTCCACTATTCCATATTCATTGAAAGAAAGTATTCAAGTATATAATCTAATTCATTATAGATGTTCATATGTTTCCCGTTTTATTTTAATAATAATATTATACCTATGGAGCGTTTCTGTTACAATTATTGTGTTGTATAATGGGGGGGGGGGTATACATATGCATGCACTGCTCTACCTCCAAGTAAGGGTTGTAATTTAATTCATAAGGGTTCCCATGACCAATACCGTAAGGGTTAAGTTGAATTTTTATGTAAAGTTATTTCTTTTCGCCCTATTGGTGGGATCCACTACCCGTACCCCGCGTTTAATACGCTTTATTTTTTAAATGATAGGTAATTTTTAAAAATATTGTAAAGCAAGGCCAATTAAATAACCACTGTCAAATTTAGTGATTGCACAGTATTTATTTATTTTCTTCTTCTTTTTCAATCTTTCTAACCTAATGACACATTAATGCAATGCGTGAAATACACTCACCGTACGCTCGCTGAGAACTGAACCCCACTAAAAAACGTGTCCTAATAGACACAGTTTCAAAAACCTGAAAATTTCTTCTAAAATAAATTGACTATTCTTCTTTCAAATTTATGTCCAATTAGGCGTTTTTGTCCAACGTGGCAGTGTCTTATAATTATCATACTGTACTTAATTATATATAGAGAGATAGCATTAAATTATACAGCTTTCAACACAAATTAGACCCATCGAGTGTTGCCTAATTTATCTTCAGCCAAATTTCAGACTGAAAATAATTGAATCGATACTTTCAATGGATTCAATTGGATTTCCCTGGTTTTCAGCGCCCAGGGGAAACGAAGTTAAACCTACTGCAGAGTCGTTTACTAATTAAACGCTTTTCATCGTCCCGGAAACCCGTAACTGATTGATTCCAGATTTTAATCCAGGATTGAGAGTGTTCCCCTACTTCGTGGTGAGATTTTGAAACAAGATTAATTCATTTCGGTCTAAAAGAAGTTTCACATGCCAAATAATTCCACTATAGAATATTTAACACTCTGTTAGTGGTACAGTTGTACATCAGGTGACCACAACGTAATTCAATTTGAATAATTTTTACATTGGGGAATTAGGAGTCGTTGCAGCTGTCTATCGATTTGACAAGAATCTGCTAGTTGAGTGTAATCACTGGATGTGTGGTGATCATTGCAATGATTTATCCGTTAAATATTTGGAGGCACAATAACTTTCGTCAGTTACAATTATTGAACAATACATAAGAACCAGAAATCTATTAAATTTTGGAGAATGTTTTTTTTTTATAGATCCCTTTACTTTTTTTTTATCCTTTATTGTGCTAAAATTACAATCTGTCTTGTTTGGCAATAGGTAATTAAGATGAATTCTCTCATTCACACCATATTTACAATTCATCATTCACTCGCTCATTCATACAATATTTACAGACAGCCCAGAGGCCTCCTAAATACACATGTTTGTCACCTCCCTCGCATACGAAAGAGGAAGCGGAGTCTTGGGAAGTCCCCCACGCTCCTCCGTCAGCCACGTCACCGGATACGAGCCAGTGGAGGCTGACCAAGAGCGTGAGAGCGACAGACGTTCAGGACATGATTGGAGAAACTGGCCATTGCCAGGACTCCCACTGTCACGCATTTATAGCAGGTCACCAGGCCACTGCCGTTTCAGTCTCCAAGGAGGACTATAGGGATGAGTGCTACGGGGGTGATTAGAAAGACTACTGTGGAATTTCATATACTTGGAAGGGATGAGCTCGTTATGAAGGGTTTTGTTGGTAACGTAATACGGGGCATTTACTATTGTTCTCAGGACTTTTGATTGAAAGGATTGGATACGCTTGATGTTCGAATTTTTTGCTGATCCCCATAGCTCTATTCTGTATATCCAGATTGGCTTAAGTATAACTTTGCAGATTAGTAATTTATTTTCTATTGAGAGATGGGATTCCCTTTAAAGTAGTTTGTACAGTTGTCCATAGCGTCTGTTTAGTTCTTGTATTTTTAGTCTCGTATGTGAGCTCCAGGTCAGTCGTTTGTCGAGATGGAAGCCTTACTACCGTACTGTCTTGGATACAGGGAGAGGAATAGAATTAAAATAAACTAGTGCACAAGACTTGTGAAAAAGAGTGAAAGTAATGTGGGAACATTTTGCTTCATTAACTTTGATCCACCATTGGTTGATCCATTACTCGATCTCGTCAAAGGGTTATTGAAGGTTACGGGATGCTATGCCGGGGTCTGGCTGGGATGACAAGACTGCAGTGTCACCTGCAAATGTGGCCAAGAAGGTATTGGGAGTAGAGGGGACATCAGTGGTGTATAGGTTATAGAAGACAAAACCCAGGACACTGTCTTGTAAGTTAGTTAGAATATCTAAACCACAGCGGACTTGGAAGAAGCGGTTTGAAAGGTAGGACTGTAGGATTAGGAAAAGGCTCTGTGGTAAAAAATTGTTGAGCTTGTAGAGCAAACCTGCGTACGAAACCCTGTCAAAATCTTGAGCTATATCAAGACAGGCAGCAGTGCAATACTGTTTGGTTTCAAGGGCTGAGGATATGTGATCAACAACGCGAAAGCCTTGTTGAGCAGTGGAATGTAGTTGACGGAAACCAAACTGGTGTGTGGGAGAAAGGTTTTTGGATTTAAAATTGGAAGTAGATGTTTTAATAGTTTTTCAAATATTTTGGAGAGGATAAGGAGTAGGCTAATTGGACGGTAAGATGAGGCGTCATTGGGTGGTTTACCGGGTTTGGCGAATAGGACAATAATGGAATGTTTCCAGAGAGAAAAGTGCGTCGTTCGGATAATGCAATTATATATGTAGGATAGGAAGATTGTGGCTTTAGGAGGAAGTTATTTGAGTAAGGAGATCATATCCAGAGGATTGTCGGTAAGGTAAGTTTTTTAGAAGGTATTTGACCTCAGAGGGGTTAATGGCTTTTGGTGGAATGATCCCTTTACTCTGAATCTATTATTTCCGTGTGTGTATTATTTGGTACCTGACTAGCAAGCAGTAAGTAGCGTGTCAGAAAATAAGCTGTAAATGCCTTATTAACCTACGTTTAAGTACATGCAGGCAGCCTGAAAATTATAAACTGCAACGGCAAGGAATAAAGGAAAGGTCGGCACTATACAGATGGGTGGTACAGTACAGCTGTTTAACATCCGAACCACGAGGCAGTATTTATCGAGCGGAATATTCACGGCGTTAGCTGGGACAGTATTTTTTCATTGTAGCATCACGTATTGAATTTGGTTTATGTAATGGCCTCGGTAGCCGGCCATGGCATAAACAACATATTTTCCCATTTATCACCACTCACTAGCTGAGGCTACCAGTTTATACGTGCTTAGTGGCCTCATCATTTTCTACTTGGATGAATGAATCGATGAATAAACGAACGAAAACGCTATATTCTGGAATACTGTCCGCTCAGAATAACAAAAAGGTACGAATGAAAAAAAGTATTTCAAGCTGGCAAACACCAAAATAATATATAACATTAAAATGATATGATTACCTTACAAATGCTAAAGGTCTATGATGTCAACAATAAACCAACATCATAAGATTGAAACAAAAAACTACAAATCAGTAGAGGTGCATGATATTCACCGACTATTCTAGTTCAGTATAAAGTCTAGGAATTATTACAAAAGAGGGAAGGACGTCTTCACGACGGGGCCTAGTTGTCCTGGATGATTACTTGGCGACAGTAGCCTGTTCTATCTGTCATCATATCTGATAGGCATGTGCCCCAATAGTGTTCAGGAAGAGAGGTACAGGCTAGGCACTATAGGTGGTTTACGTGGTCTTTGGATGAATGCGAGTTCACACTCCGTATCTGAGCGTAGGCGAAAACCGTCCAGATCCCAAAGGGGAATGTGAACTGGAAAGAGGTGAACGGTATCGCTGGGGAAATCGCTACTAGATACGTTTGTAGAGCCCCACACCGTCGTCTGCATGGAAGATATCCCTTCCAAGCACGTGCTAGCTTTAGCAAGAAGAAGGCAAAGTATCTCAATAGGACGGTGCCGGGCCTGACAGCGCCGGACTAAATCATAGCAAGGTTAGGGTAGAAGTGTAGAGAGTTTCGTAAATATAAGGCAATATTTTGAAACATCATTAGAGCTGCAAGTACCACTCCAGAGGTGAGCCGTAGCTGGAATTAATAGTTGGCTAAAACTAGGGGCAATATATAGCTCGGAGCAGCCAATGAATAGGAGCTTTATTTTGCCCAATCGGCTTGCAGGAGGTACCTGCCAGCTGGGTCAGAGTCTCTAGAGGCTGCATGTGATCTCGTCTGCAGCTTAATAAAACCCTTTATAATGATCTGAATATACCCTACATTCTTGAACTCACCCCTTCTAAGTTCATAAAATTCCATAGTAACCTATCCAACCACCCTAATTCCATAGCAGTCATTGCACTGCACCACTCATCCCTATAATCCTCCTCGGAGATTAAAACGGCAGTGGCCTCGTGACCTGCTATAAATAAGTGATAGTGGGAGTCCTGGCAATGGCCAGTTTCTCTAATCATGTCATGAGCGTCTGTGGCTCTTGCGCTCTTGGTCAGCCTCCGCTGGCTCTTATCCAGTGACGCGGTTGACGTAAGAGCGTGGGGGACTTCTAAAGACTCCGCTTCATCCTTTGCACGCGAGGGAGGTGACAACCATGTGGACTTGGGGGGCCTCTGAACTGTTTGTATATATAGTATGAATGAGCGAGTGAATGAAAACTGTAAATTGGTATGAATGAGATCATTTATCACAATTCTTTATAGCCCAATCAGGCAGATTGTAATTTTATCATAATAAAGTTGTTGTATAAACCGTAAATATTTCCGAATTCTGACCACGAACAACACTCCACATTCCTCAAGTCTTTCTGGAGATACAATCTCATTTTTAACCTTACTAACCAAGGAAAGATCTGGGATTCTATCAATAGATGTCATTTTACGTTAGCCACAAAATGATAAATTAATAATCAATTTACTCCTAATAAAAAAACAGCTATTGATCCTTCTGCATTAACATACTATTGCTTCTAGTGGTGTTCCAGCACAATACCAGCGGAGTCAATGATCCCTAAAGACTAGAATTGCAAATAAACCTTATATGTGTGGGCATTCTATTGCCCTTAGTGCCATGGGCTTGGAAGAGCTTGGTGATTGCAAAGTCTCACAGGAGACCGATCCACAACAAAACTCGTAATTGCTTCGGGAAAGACACTTTGCCCGGCTTCCATCAACTGCGGGTAACTTTTAATAGTCGATCATATCTCAGCCTCACACTGGCGAACTTTTAGCGCGTATTCTCGTCAATCAATTATCCCTTCGTATTTTATTAAGGTATGAATTTTAATTAGTTGTGAGAAATATGTGAAGTATATTCAGTGCTTACAGTCACCTTGTTATTTTTCAATACACAGTCAACATAACGGTGATGTTGCTAGAGGCACATATTCATAACTTTGTAAAAGCTCTTATGTACATCTTCATCCTCTATGTGCTTTCGGCTAGCGTAAATTTCACCCTCGTGTTTAGAATTTCAATTTATTCCTCCGTCAAACAAGTGTTGTTTTCTTGACTTGGATTCTGTTGCTTATATTGACATAGAAAGGTAAGATCAAAACTGGTTTCAATCTACGTAGGTACAACCCTAAAGGAAAATTTTGGCATAATTAAACATTGTCATTTCCTTCAACAAGTACATTTGTTGGGGTTTGATGTTCAATGTAACAAAAATAAAACATATATTCTTCTAAAGAGAACATACTTCCCAATTGACTATGGTGGGATAATAATACGTAGTTGGCACCCTATAAATTCTTCTTCTATCAGTAATACTTTAATATTTAGAGAAACCACCAGAAATGATAGAAAACCTAAAGACACGGTCTTTATTGGAAGAAAATCAGCAGCAAGCAAACATTTCTATACCAAATCAACAACAAATTTTTGAGAAAAAAAAAACGAGAATTTGGATATACCCCTGCAAGTCTTGGGCACTAACAAGTTAGCAGGAATATCCAGCAAGTAAATAAAAACGCTTTCTTCGCAGACTTATTAGCAACACAACCAATTTATTTGTATTTCATTGGATTGTAAACAAAACCTGTGCGCGATAATTAAGGAGCCAATTTTTAAATATAAAACAGTTAGGCATGGTAAAATGAATTCGCTTATCTCATTATCTGATTATCTAGTCTAATCATCATAATAATAATGATGAAATATAATATAAATTAATTTATATTATTATTTATTTATTACCTAATATAAAATTAATTCTAATAAATAAATATAATTTTATCAAACAAAAATGTTTGATATATATATATGGCTGTGGCTTGAACGCTGGCTAAAATAGATTCATCACGAAGAGCGCCCGAAACAGGCTATGGAGGTACGAGCCACCCCGTCGCTGTAAAAGAGCTAAATGAAAAGACATATTATCACATCACTGTATTTGGATTCGGATATACTCAAGTACTAAACGGATCATTTGTAAGTATGAAGTATGCCTAGGGAAGCAGACTAGATAACAAGGCATTCCTTCTGTCAGGCCGCTTAGACCGTGGTTTGAGAGGAAAGAAATTAAGTAAGAAAGAGAATAGAGTTTGCATTAGGATGGAGAGCTGAGGGGACACTAAATTAGCTCCGCTGTGATGCGACTGGCGGGATAATGTCAATCTAATCAGAGGTTAACAACTGCTCCATGCAATCTTCTCATAGAGTCCAATCAACAGATTGCGGCTACATCCGACAAACTCCGGTCAGTGTGCCGACAACAGCGTCAGCGGGCTGGTAAACTTACTTGCCAAAAACGAATATTGCATGGGGCAGATTCCAAGAGTAATGACGTAGTGTCCTCCATAGCTATTATTTCCTTCAATATTCTGTACGGCGTATGAAGAAACCTTATGATGGAGGTATGACCACAACAAATATAATCAAAATTTGATTTAGCAAGATTCACCTCCGATATATAGACTTGTCCTCACTTCAGAAATAAGTAATTTCGGTAGACCGGCAAAGAACTTCGTAAGCTTAAAAGCCAAACCAGTTTTATCCTGATGCAATAACTTTAATTTGATTTCCCCTAAAAGGAAAACTCCTGAAAACGGTTGCTGAGTCTTAAAAGGATTTTAAGAAAAAAGATAAGGGAAGAGGCAAATGAAGGAAGAGATTAATTAATTGATTCATTGAAAAGTATAGCAAGTTCTTAAAATTAAACGAAATATTTTATTTCTAAAACTTTTTTAATTCTACTTATCTCAATTGTAGGCTAATCTAAGATCTAAGTTAATTCAATATACAATGTCTGTCCTCACTCGCCATCAGCAATATATATATAGTCAAATTAATTACATATATAATTTCATGTATACATCAAAATCAAAAGTTTTGTTGGTCTTTATTGATTTAAATCCGTGAAATGGAATTATAGCTCCTGAATCTGCAGGGAACAATAAAACAGAAATATCATGCCGTCATGAAGGAAAATGGTATCCAGTGATTCCTCCTCATAATTTTAATTAGGAGTGGCGTGTTTTGTTAAGAGATCTCTGCAACAAGCCACACGCCTTACTAATTACATCGGTTTAATAGAACTTTTGGGTCACTGAATTTTCATGAAAAAATACTGTAAATCATTTGTAATTTATTGACTCCTAAAATAAAAAACAAAATGTTTATTCGCTTTAGAATGTTCCCTTGGTGTCAACAGTGGTCATCAATTATTTTCCCGTAGGTCCATTTCAAAACATCGTCAAACTCTCGAGGTCAAGAAAAGTTAAACCTCTATACCATGACTCTCCACCACACTACCAACTACTTCCCTAGTGTATGCTACTTCATTTGATTAGCTAATCTTGTCTCTGAAATCAGTTGTTATCTTACGTGTAAAGAATAATGGACACCAGCAAAATAAAGTGTTTGATTACCAAATCAATATTTTCTACTACGACTCTAAGAGTAGAAGGGATTCGATAAAAAGTACTTATAAATGGATATAATGATAAACGACACGTTTTATTTTGAAAAAGCTGCATGGAGGTTTTCGGTCGTCAGTGCAACTAATTATGTCCAGCTCATCAAATGGTGGTTGTTTGTGAGTCAAGATATGTACCGGTTCCTAATGAATTTCATTTTTTAGAATGCTGCTTCACACGTAAAAGTTGAGCTAAGCATGGTATACAAATTTTTGTAAAATGAGTAAGCACAAAAACAACAGGCAGTTCAGTCTAAAAGAGTAAGAGAGGGGAGGGAGCAGGTGCGGGTGTTGTTCATAGCTAAGGTCAAAGTGGTAGCTGTGTTGGTGGGGTTGGGGTTAGGGGTAGAATTAACCAGCGTTGGGCTGCGTCCACAATTACCACCTATACGTTATGTGTTGTCCACTGAAATATTTTCTGTTATTCACAATTTTGTCACAGTCCGTACAAAACATGTCCGAGGTCCGCCTTTTAGTGACCACTGGTATAGGGAGATGGACTTTAAGACTTTAAACACATGTACATTCCGTCCTTAGTAAATAAGGAGAAAAACAGAGAGTTTCCGACTTTAAACCATAGCGTGACGTTGAAAATAGTGCCAAAGAAATTTAATCAACATAATAAAGAGCGTCGGGGAATTTCCCTTTGAACTATAAAAGAGGTTATATAATGTTTATTTAGAGATCAGTAAATGTTTTTTGTTATGCATAAAATAACCAAGAATAAATGATCTTAATTTTAGGGAAGATAATAAATAAAAATTACTGTACCCTTGTCAAATATATATTAATGAAATGGTATACTGCCTCAGCAATTAGGTCAGACCAGGGCATGAAAAACAGGAATCTTCATTAAATTTACAAGATCGTCAGGAAAAGACGACATTTTTCATTTCATCACTTAATTCTAAACCATTTTATTAATGTAAACCTTTTGTATTCGATGAAAGTTTACACCACCCTTCTTATGAAACTTACAATACATTTATACAATGCTACCCTTAGCAATACATTTTCCAAACGTTAAATTTCGTTTCTCCCACTTCTGACCCTGTTTCAATTAAAAAAATACAGTGTGCTAACATTTAGCTTAATCGAACAATGCCTTAAAGTTGGATCAAAATAGAAATTTATGTGGACTCATCTATACTACGATTGTTAAAAAAACGTACTTAATCGATATATGTATTTTCATCTAACTTAAATCATCTTTTATATTCCATATTCTGTTTCATCATCGTAATCATGTCTGTATCGTACCCACTATGTAGCTATTAGCTACATGTTGTGTGTACCAACATCCTACCTAGTGGGATGTTAACCAATCTATTGATAAGGAAGTGGAACATGACCATCTTGTGACCGTGATGATGCGAAGAATCCTTATGTAACCGTCATCTTATCTTTCCTAAATATTCTATGAATATATTGAATGAATATAAGTAACACTTCTGCTCACTGTTAGATCTAGAAAAATTAATTTCCTTGTTTGTTTCTTTTTCAGTCATAAATATAAGGTTTTTAGTTATTGTGTTTAAATATTTAGATAGTACTTCTAATTCTTTATGATTCCATGAAACACGCCAGGTACGTATATTAACCAATATTTGATTTTGTATTTTTGTGAATTTTCGTTGGTTAATATATGTACTTTTTCTAATTCATCTAGATATAGTTTGTATAATAAAGGATTCAAAGAGTTGCCCAATGCTAACCCTTTAGTTTGTGGGAAGAACGCATTATTGAATCAATAGTAGCTTTTTTTCACATTTTCAGTAACGTCGCTATTTCCATGCTGACTCCCGGGTTAGATTTGCTCCGTTCCATGTATTATACTAACAGATTGTACCCCTTCTCTAGGGGGATATCGGAGAACAAAATGACAATATTGAATGAAACAAATGATTTTTTTATTTTAGTACTGAATCAAATTTACGAAAAGTTAGTTTGACTAATTCCTCTACTCTAAATTTTTCTAATAACATAAAAAGATTATAAAATATTAGGTTTCTTAATAAAGCACACAACATCTATTCAAAAAAGCATTTTTATTTAGAACAATAATTATTATAGACTCAAAACCACAATGTGATTTTTGTTTAGAGAGTATTTTTTTTTCTAAGCTCTCTAATTAGAAATTGTAGATGAAAAAAAAACTGTTTTTTTTTTTTTCCCTTAGCTCTTAAACTTATAAAATAGGATGTGGGGAAAATAAAGGAAAATTATTTTGGGCTAATGAGTGCCTTTCACTAAGGGGAGTCCCCCATGTATTTAGTGGCAGTTCGGTATTATTTTTATAACCTCCTCTCATATTTTTCGAGAATGTTATTGTTGTAAATTAAAAGTTTGATATATCTTACGGCAACGTCATACACAGCAAATGTCTCCTCAATTTTTAGTGTTTTTCTGTACACGTATATGTATACAAAAAAAAAATAATTCTTGCATTAATTTATAAACAATATCTTAGCCAGAGGATGAAGTAATTGTTGCACAGGTCAAACAGCTCTAATCATATAAATTATCATTTAAAAATTAGCATAAAATATTTTCTAGTGAAAGACCGAACCTGCTCTCTCAATATGTTGCATAGAGTTGAACAACTTCATGAATAACAGACGTGAGACCACCCAAGTAAACGATCATTTTCTTGTTTCGCTTAAATCATTTCGCGGTAAACAAGCCGACGTCCCTCTCCCCCCCCCCAATATATAAATATTTCAATTCACGAGCTATTTTTTGAACTTCCGCCTAACTTGTTTATTATAAACGTAGAAGCCTTCTTAAAGACGAGGACTTTTAAAATAACTTTTCTTTTTTTAATACACATTATTTTAATATATTCAGTCGCCGGCGAATGTTATTAGAGCAACTAACGTTTAAAACTTTCCTTATACCGGAAACTATTAACATCCAAATTTTTACTAAAACCAATTTGGACATATGGAGCCTAAATTTTCCAATGCACTAAAAAGTCTAAGATCAAACCTATACAGATTTTTCAACCAAAATTTTAAAGTCGTATTACAGGTGAACCGTTATACATGTGAAATCAAACTCTTCACACTGAAGTAAAAATTCCTCACGACTTCAACAGAACAGGATGTAAAACTTTCATGTCGGGCGGCTCGGGCTCCCCAACCGAATGTTGTAAGGACTATTCACACCTGACTTATCTGGCATCAATCAACGACGACTGAGATCGTCAAGATATCCTCAAACCTAGCCTGAACAATAAAAGATAGGTATCACTAAGTGTCCTCTGCCTTCAGTTTTATGCCAGTTTTATCATATTTAAATCAAATTCACTGGTCGTGTTAGTCACAGTTTGTAATTAATAAATGAAGACAAAACAATGCAGATACCAAAACCAAAACGAGGCGTACCATAAGTTAAGAAGACAGGTAGTAAATGTCCTATGCAGACTGAACATGTTATCGTTGTATCTACATATATGCCATTTAGACAAAAACCGTGCTCGTCATGGATTGGATTTTATCGAATCATCCACGCTATTGTTTATACAACCGTGTATTTTTTATGGTTGAATGGCTTCACAAATATTGCGTTTACCCCACTCGCGTTGTATTGTGGTCACAGGAACCTTTCCTAAACATGAGAAAAACGGTTTTCATCCGGAAACCATCATCAAATTTTCTATTGGTTTACTGATTTTTGTGAATCGGAATCGCTGGGATGCATAGTTAAAAGGAGTACAGACATCACGTCACAGCAGGTATGCTATAGGCGTATAAATTATTGATAAAATTTGTTGACTTAGTGTGTTTCTCTTGTAACCCTACGATAAGGCCTCTCAATTGGCATAGTTGTAAATCTTCACATGTAAAATTTATATTTTCAATAAAGGGTACAATAACTCCACATAGTATGCCGTAAAACAGAGGAACCGGTTAGGAAAAGCTGTGGGAGAGGCTAAGATAAATGGCGATAGTTTACGAGAAAGAAAAACAGCAGAACGGTCTCAGAAACAAGGTCAAGTGCCGCGGAAAAACAAATATTCCTATTGAAGGCGCAAAGGATGCTCCTTGGCCACTATTTACTATCTGCCGGCCCAACTCCCATCATTATCTCACTAGTGAGATATGTCAAGCTCTCTATTTTTGCAATAGCTTATTCTTTCTTGGTGACTATTTTTACATGCTACGATAGATGCACCATATTTGATCAAATGTATACTTATATACATCAATAACAAAATTATTTTAATCGATAACAAAATTATTTTTTCAATGAATAATGAGCATCATTTTATCATTTATTACAATATAAGTGTCCCTACCTTTACGATATAATCCATTGTAGCGATGGGTATTAAACGAAGTCCTATAGTTACTATCTGCTTAAAACCTTGAGAATAACGGCATAGTCCTCCGAAAACGTTTTGGTGATAATAAATAAAACTGTGAAAAGGTACAAGGTGTTTTTTTCTTGATATATGCACACTACACACAGGCACTGCGTGATAACTTTATGGTTAGTGGGAGTACAAGCAACACTGTCACTTAACTTGCTGATGAATTCTTATTCATTTAAGAAGAAACACATATTTTTTATCATTTTATCATCATAATCAATCCTTTTGAAGTAAGGTAAATTAATTTTGAGTCTAAAACTGTCAAAAAGCGGATAAGGAATGGTTTGTTTACCTTAGGCTACGTGGTATTAGGCTTAACATTGTCATAACTCCATAATACCACTAGCCATAACTCCTCCCTACCAGTTTACGGACATTCCCCGTAAACGTATAACATGCGACATCAGCTATGTATCTATAGAAAAACAAAACAAAAAGCATACTCTGATAATGATAAAAATATGAAAAGAAAAAATGTCTTCCTGGTCCATCTAAAATCACAGAACAGACCTATACAACTAAAAAAACACAATAAAAAAATATATACTCTCGGGACTGGTACGCTTAGGTTGCGTATCTCAAGTTGGTCTCCGTCACCTGCGACGCACACCAGGGTTATGTGTCGACGATGGGGCTCCCAGGCTTCACCGCGGGAAACTTGAGCTGTTCCACATGTACCGTCCGCCGTTTGATCGGGGGAGTAATGCTTTCAACCGTGACCACGTTATGTTCGCGGAGAGCGATCACTCGGAAAGGACCCTCGTACCGCACCAACTAGTTCCTTACCTCTGTTCGGTACTTTTCTCCGGAATATCGCGGACTTGGAGGTTGTCGCCGATTCTTATCCTCAAGCCTTCCCCGAACAATCACCCACTGTTTCACTAGCGCTATCCGATTACTGACTACCCACGCCGCCATTTCTGCATCGACCGCCGTACCCCTACTATCGCGCCAGCATCTTCGAAGTCCGAACAGCGTCTCTACCGGAGAAAAACCGGCGGCAGAATGGATTGAGTTGTTATACGCGATGACTGCCTTTTCCATCGCCACGTTGGGTTATAACCCCTTCTATCCATGATAAATTCGTAGGTGTTCGCTGAGCGTGCTGTACAGCCGCTCTACTTCTCATCGACTCTTCGGGTGTCCTGGGGTGTTAAGGTGCCAATGGACTTAGACCACCGCCTCAGCCCCAATTTCGGCGTTATCGAACTCCCTACCGGCATCGGAAGCTATCGTGTCTGGTACGCCATAAATTTGGCACCATGTGCGTGGTGCCCTTAGGACTGCTTCCGCTGATCGTTCTGTTATCAGATGGGCTATCGCTGTTTTGCTGAATCTGTCAACAATGGTGACCCATTTATATTCCCTCCATGTGAACTTGTCCACCAGCAAATCCTCCAACGGTCGGTCTGCCGTCGGTGTCTCCTCCTGTATTGCTCTGGGGGGGGGGGATGGAGATCATATTCGTGGTGAGGCATGTGTAGCAGGTACAAATAACTCTTGCAATAGTGTCTTTCATGTCCTACCATAAATATCTCCTCTTCAATGCTTGCAGGGTAGCGTTGATTCCCCGGTGGTTTGTCTTGCCTTGGTGGAATGCAAGGGTCACTTCTCTCTGCAACGTTTCTTGCTTTACTGTCTCCACCTTAAGGGTATATCGGACGAACGTACGATCAACTCCGTCCTCCATAGGCGTTTGATGTAGTTCCAGATGGTCTGGTGGTCCCAGATGGCCCCACGTGCATGTGGATGGTCTCATTTCCCACGTGCATGTGATGCGTTTTCCCTGGAGTAGATGTGTCCTTCAGGGCGTGGCAAATCATATTGTCGATGATCCCCGATGTCGATATTGAAGATGTTGCAGTGGTCATACTTCTCGGATTCCATTTTGAAGAAGCCGGAAGTTTTGGTGAGCCAAATGATCTGGCGCCTCTTGTCATTAATGATGGCGTCTATGTCATCTATGTCCGACGGCCTATCTCCCTCTGAACTTCTGTCACTCGGAACATTATTGGCTGGAGTCCCCTCCCACTCACCTTCCTCACAGGGTGACCATTCCTGGCCGAATTGGTGAATGTCACGTGATGGTCCTGGAATCTTCTTTTCGATCGCATTCACGACCAACACGTGGGATAACCAATCGGCCACGACGTTCTCCTTCCCCAGTTTGTAAATAATGTCGATGTTTTATTGACTGAGGACCTCGCCCCATGAGATACGACTATTGTCGTGCCGATTGGGATCTGTACCGGTCACAAATTTAACATAACCTGCATATGGTGCCAGTTCTCCGCACGAAAGAGGAAGTAGATCTTCAACTAACTTTCATAACTGATGTGATCATAGACGCAGCAAACACTGCGATCCCGAAGTTCACTCCCATGCCAACATCTCTGTGACCACCTCCAGACCACATTCTTAAAATTATTGCCTTGCGCTATAATTGGAAGAATAGATGGTACAGGACCAGAGATCAGCAAGCCAAGGTCATTGTGAATTCTCTCACAACGCAATTTCGGGACTTGATGAAACTCTGGAAAATAGCGCAGTGGCATGAGAAACTTCGTAGCACTCACGGAGATCACAGAAAGTTTTGGAAGCTGTTAAAGACTACAAAAGGCAAGACAGCCACTGTCCGTCTTCACGAAGGCGACAATGTTCTGACTGCTGAGCAACAGGCAACAAAACTGGCCGACCATTACGCTAGGAATATTACGACTAGGACGGGATACAACCACATACCTCCTCCGGTAGATGCTGAACAGAACAACATATTTGTATCACTGAAGCAGCTCAAGGCAATTCTTCGGCGGTGTCAGGGAAACCGAGCACCAGGGCACGACGGGATGCAAACAGTGCTGCTCAAACAAATGCTGAGAAGAGGGATAGACAATTAGCAAACTTATACAACTCTTGTATAATATTGCGGTACTTTCCTGACACATGGAAACAAGCCATATTGTTCCCATTACTAAAGCCAGCCAAGAGCGGAGATCACCCAGCCCACTACTGCCCGACCAGTCTGCTACCACAGATGGGGAAAATCTTTGAGAAAATTCATTTGAATTATCTCAAAGATTACTCCTCGGAAAACGACATCATTCCGCCTGAGCAGACTGAATTCCAATCCAGTATGAGCTCAGAGTACCCCCTTATGAAGGCACAGTCAGAGGCTAGTTATAATATGAATAGGAACATAGCCGCGGCTATGATATCCCTAGATTGCACCCAAGCATTCGACTCGGTGTCTCACGGGACACTGTGTCAAAGGCTCTGCGACCGGGAATACCCGGAGCAACTCTATTTAATTCTGGCTAGCTTCCTGAAAAACAGATCGTTGTGGGTGCGGGTGGGAGATAGCTGTGTTATCCCCTGTACTATTCAACGTATACACGTCTGAGATTGTTGGAGCCCGTTACAAAAATACCACAGTTACTGCTTTCGCAGATGACATAGCGATGTACAGTAGCAGCATGAGTGCCAAGGTAGCTCTAAAACAGGCTGAAGTAGTCTGTAACCAGATCAGTGAGAGATTGGGGAGGCTCAATATCTCTGTAAACGCGCGTAAGACTTACTGCGTAATTTTCTCTTTCCAAAAGGGAAAAAGACCGCTCCCTACTAGTTACATAATAGGAACGGAGGAAAATTCACCAGCCAACAACCTAATATATCTGGGAATTAAAATGGACAGACATCCCCATTTTAGTAACCACTTTACGAAGAAGTTGAAGCTAACACGCACGAAGTCTAATCGGCTTGCGCACTCGTTGACTTCCCCCAATCTATCACTGCGTCTTAAGCTATTGATATACAAGAGCATACTAAGGCCTACTCTGCTGTATGGTGCACTGCTATTTCGTTATCTGACGTATACGACAGCTAAGAAACTCCAACAATTCCAAAACGGTATACTGATGAAAGTGGTCAGGGGTACTTCATTCGAGCAGCGAAGAAACAGTGAGCTGCATGAGATATTTGAGCTGCCTACGGTGGATGAATTTATCCATATATCAAATTTTTCGACTCCTTACAGTATTTGACAAACCCGGTGTTTAACACTATAAACCTCGCTCCGTTCCCCCATCGATAGCAGGAAGCTGTCGCAGCTGGAACGCTTTAGTCCTAGGTTCTAGGTATAGGTTTTAGTTGATTTTGTTTTTTAGTGTTTAGTGTTTGGTGTCTGTGACAAGTCGAAGGTGAGCCTCATCACCTAGTGTTGTGTATATTGTTATGACTTTTTTACTACAGATTGAATGTATTTATATTATGCCCTCCTCCGAATGCATCAGTGCATCGCAGTACGAGGAGCAGCTTGTATCTCTATATAATTTTTTGTTCATTGTAATATTTTAAGGTTTTGAAAAATATCCTTCCTTGCGAATACGTAGGGCCGAAAGTGTTCAATCGCCCATACGATCCCCAGTAATTCACGTTCTAGCGCGCTATATCTACTCTTAGATTCGGTAAAACGTAGATGCTATTGGTCGCTCCGCTCTATCGCGATCCTGCGGAAGTACCACCCCCAACGCGTATTCACTGGCAGCTGTGGTAATCGTGAACGTGAGTGCAAAATCTGGAAACGCTAGTATAGGCTCCGCCTTTAGCCACTCCATGCAACGTGTTATATTATTCTCCATTACCGGGGTAATGACGACTTTTTGTCCTTTTTTGAGGAGATTGTTAATAGGGACGAGGTACTCCGCCATTTTTCGAACGAATCTGCAGTAGTAATTCAGGGAACCATAAAGCGCCTGATTCCTTTGACCTCTTTCGGGATAGCCATCCGCTGAATTGCCTCCACCTTCCCACGATCGGGTTACACCCCCTCTCTGGAAATTATGTGGCCTAAAAATTTCACCTGCTCTTGTCCCACAAGCGACTTCTCCACAGACAGTTTCAGCCCGGACTGCCTAATTTTATCAAAAACATGTCGTAGATGGTCCTGGCGTTCTACCTCATTTCGACTAAAGACCAGAAGGTCGTCCATATATATTTGGCAAAACGACTCCCCAACCCCTCTTAAAAATTCGTCCATCACCCTCTGGAACGTTATTGGCTCGTTTTTCAGCCCAAACGGCATTCTGGTGAATTTATAGTGTCCCCGCTCGAACATGAATGCCGTTTTGTGTTGGTCTCCACGACGCATCTGAATTCGATGGTAACCCGCCTTCAGGTCCAGTGTACTGAATACTTTTGCTCCACTTAGGCGGTCCAGGATGTCTTCAAAGCGAGGAATAGGGTATTATTCGTTTATAGTATTGTCATTTAATTGCCTGTAGTCTATTACTACGCTGTATTTTTCTTCACCGCACGACCCTTTCCTTTTCACTGCCCACGTGGCCACGTGTATGGAGATGTACTAACTACTATGATGCCCTGTCGTTTCAATTCCTCGTTTTCGTCCCTTATATGCTGTCGCAGTGCCTGCGGGTATCGTCTCTCTTTGATATATATCACTCACTCCTGCTTCAGTGGGATCTAATGGACCGTTTCCCCCGTCACTCCCAATTTGTCCCCTTCGTTGAAAAAATATCGGGCATAGTCTCGCCAAATAGCACATTTCCAGTTGTCCTCCCGATTGATCGCTCCGATTCGCTCCTTCCTGTCCCCCACGGTTCCCGTACACCGGTATGTTATACCGTAATAACGTTATTATTCACAGTCTAATATCCCGCATTTCGTTACAGCACTTCACTCTTGCTCCTACTCTTCCCAAGAGATCGCACCCTATGATAGACTCATACTCGCGCGGCATCTTCTCAACCACGTGTATTTTCAAATATTCCCCCTTTTCTGCCCACCTATCCAATCCCATCGTCAATTCACCTTCGATAAATACACGGCCCTCCCAGGGTGATGAGCTTACACACGCATGCCCGGATCTGCGACGCCCCCCTCCCCTCCATCTGTCCGCCGCTTTCCTGCTGAGAATTGTAGAAAAACTCTCAGTTTCTCCCAGGCATCTCATTCCTCTCGCCACTCGAATAATGGGTATACCGCCTTAATTCCCTCTCACGCTATAGTTTCTTAACGTGCGGCCACCCCTCTGCCAGCCGGTTCGTCAGGCAACCACTTGCCGTTTCCTTCCTCCTTCCATGCCATGTCGTCTGCTTCTTCAGTAGTTCCTCCCGTCCTCTCCAGTCTCTCTTCTGCTTCTCCTGGGTTCATCTTCTTCTTCTGTCTCCGACGCTCCCGTAGTTTTCAACGATTCAGAGGGGGTTCTGGTTCTTCTCCATACCCTTTGTGCGTTTACCTCCATCGGTTACGGCTTATACCTCTCTGTTCGCTGGAAAATGTATGGACGCTGCCTCGCGATGTGTCCTTCAATCCCGCATTCAAAACATTTTGTGCGCGGGAACTGCGCCACTAAGTGTCCAATTCTCCCACATCCGTGACATCTTCTGTCCTCCTTCCTCCCGCTGGGTCTCGGTCTCCTTTGGCTAAGTCTCCTTCCTTCAACCGCCACCCCTTTTTTCTCCGCATGCCGCTGATCCTTTCTCTTCCATGCCTGTTGCGCCATTCTCGGCCTTCTGTACATCACCTTGTACCACCCTGTTTCGCCTGCTTCTAGTTTTTCTTCTTTTGCACGGGCACTAGCGTCCATTAAATCTTGGGCGCACTCAGTGAACGATCGGTCTCCCTTTCTTGCCGGTATCCCTGGCGAATTGTACCTTCAGAATGGTCGATAGGAATGCAATCTGGCCTTCCACTTCCACTAGGTTTACCGTTTCTCTCATTTTTCAGTTATTTTGTTAAACTTTGCCAAGATTTCTCCGGCGTACTGCCCTTTCGTTTGATTGGGCCGTCTGGTCTCCATGAACATCTGGAAGATGTCCTCTTCTGGTCTCCATCTGCCTCCTCCGTATGCCTTCTTTAGTCTTTTTTTTACCACGGCCCATGGGGTGTCTTCGTCGGCCTGTATTAGGTTTAGTACGCTCCTTTTTATTCTGCACACTAGGTCCACTTTGATTGATTTTGCATCGCCAGAGTTGAGTAATTCCTCACTTGACTTCACCTCTACCCTTTCCATAGTCCTATCACCACCTTTGTTGAAATAGTTCAATTCGCCTAACTCTCTTGAGAGTTTCTCCAGGTCCGACATTGTTCTCCTCAGGTCCTGTGACGTCACCACTCACACCTTCATCCAAGCCAGGGAGTTTGCATAAGCTTCGGCCATCGTTACCCCAGATAATTCGGGTACTTTAAAAGCCGCTGGCCGCAATTATACCATGTAACTAGGTCAAGTTTTCCAAATAAAACAACAGGTAAACAAAATTAAAATTTTACTCAAAATAGTTTACCAGAATACTTGTAGTTCCTGGGTTTCGGCAGCAGTTATCGTCTCCCAGCTGTAGACGATCAAGAAATAAGAATGAATAAGGAGGTTACTGATATAACGTGATGATTTGGTTTATAACTGGCTTTATTCTCCTCCTGATCCTCTATACACAGGTTACGGGTTTGTTTACCTTAGGCCATGTGGTATTAGGCTTAACATTGCCGTACCACTAGTCATAACTTATATATATATATATTATATATTCAGTATATATATATATATTTAGTCAGTTAAATAAATTAATATTTGGCCTAAAGAAGATTATTATCAGCAGTGTAGAAGTCATATTATTTCCTAAGATCTGAGCTTAAAAGCTGTTTATTTACTAGGAATAAAATGTGTAGTTGATAAATAAAAACAGTAAATTACTTTAAGTTATAAGTATTTGATCCGCATTGATCTTGAAGAATTAGGTAAGCAGAAAATGAAATTGGGTAGGCGATAGTAACCATTAGTGGTTAAATAGGGACGTATATTTATGATTTCTTGAGAAACTGTGACGGCATATTAAAATCTTATGAGTCTCCAAGGTCAGTGATACTGTGTATGACTAGCAAAGATTCGCTGGTTTTGGAGATCCTGGCACGCATCAAGAATTATTTTATGTTCAGTAAAGAAAACTCCCCGCGTAACCTCAGATGTTGGATTGGTGTCAATCACACCAAGATGACAAAACGGTTGGAACCACTAGCTCTGCGTAAAATGAACTAATAGAAGCTGGAAGATATTGGGTCACTTAAACTCAAGAAATATCACCTCTTGCAAAATTCAATATAATTTGATGTGCAAAATGAACCACCACCGCAGTTTTATCGATTCGACCTAAACAATTTCAGCCTATATTCCGGTCAATTAAACCGATTATTAGTTCACACCCCAGCTACATCTGACATCGAGGTTAATTGTCAATAAGGTTCGAATATCGAATCAGACCCTCCCGTAAATAACCCACTTACCCCGTTAGTAAGGCTTTTATGTCTGAATCTATTATAAAAGTGCTTAAGAGGAGATCGAGTTATAGATTCAACTGAAGAATTGTCAAGTATTACGACAGTCCCGTTCACTTTAACTATGTGTCTAAATCTTGTCAAAAAATATATTAGCATAATTCAATACGATGTAGATCCGGTGACGCGGCTGATGGAGGAGCGTGGGGGACTTCCCAAGACTCCACTTCCTCTTTCGAATGCGAGGGAGGTGGCTACCATGTGGATTTGTGAGGCCTCTGGGCTGTTTGCAAATACTGTATGAATGAGCGAGTGAATGCAGATATCGTATCAATGAGAACATTTATCATAATTGCTTTTTGCCTAATAAGGCAGATTGTAATTTTAGCACAATAAAGATGTTTCAATGATGAATATGATGTAGAATCATCGTTATTAATATGATGACGTGGACCGCACGTGTTTTCCAACGCAACACGGGTGGAACAGTGCACATCTTATTTAAAACATTAAACTAGTACTGTACAACCTCGGTGACTAAATATTACTATTCCTTTGTGGCACACCAGCGGGGGGGAGGCGCCTGGTTTCACTACTACCCCCTCATCAAACATCTAACTGCCGTACCCGCCGTGAAAGGTATTAGGTTTTCAAAACATGTGAGCGAGAAACGTTGTACTTATTGTTTTTATGAGTCGTAAAGCAACAAATAATTTTGTTTTGAGCTTTATGAGCTGTAATGGTATTAAACTCTTCGCTATAAGGATTATTTTAACTATGTTACCCATAAGCCGGCACACAATCTCAGAATATCATACCTCAATCGATACGCGGTCACCGTATTCCGGTTTAATTTCTAGGGGAAGAGGGAATGTGGTTACCCGGAAACCATGGAGTGGCAAACGTGAGGAATAAGTAGTTCAATGTGAAGAATATTATTTCGTACTTCAAATGTTGCACCGGTGATAAGTCTCAAAGCTGCTTATTTGTAAATCTATATAGTTTTGGTTTTGGACTTCTTAGCGAAACCCTAAATGAGCGGTCCATATGGTATATATCAAAATGGTCCATATGGTCCATATCAAAATGGTTTTTGTAGAGATTTCTATGTTAATATTTTCTTGGACAAGGGGAGTATTTAACGTTGGCCCAATTAAAATATTAAGTATCCATAAAATACTGACAGACTTTACAGAACGAATGACTCCGAACGACCACTCATTCGACGAGGGACTCTCCAAACCTCTTGCTCTCGGAGACAAGACTACACCCTGAGGTGAGCACGATCTCCTGATCGTATATCAAACAGGGGAGGTAACGTCGTGACCTGTCTACGGGGCTTTGCGGCTCAGGGAAGTCTTTGTCTTATGCTGGAGATTCGTGTCTCATCCCCTCTGAGCCTGAGCTTTACGCATCTAATACGGTTGTCTTACGTAGTTTACATATGTATAACGTCTTTCGAGTATTTAATATCATTGTGAGTCTGGTTACACTCATTTGAGCCTCAATTTCAAATCAATACATTTAACAATTTGAAAATTATTAAATACCAGTTTATCTTAAGAACTATTTGTTTGCATCTAAGTTGTATTTTTTTAATATTGTAACCAATATTAAGATCTTAATAAATAATGGAATAATATTGGTATATGTCTGAATGTTTTTTTTTTAAATATTTAGGACTTTTTTCCTTATCTGCCATTAGTAATTGTGATTTAAGAGCTCATCCATGACTTAAAATCGAAGGGAAAAGGGATAGTATATACTTATACAATTTCGTTACCGAGTGCGACCACATGGCCAGAGGCACATTTCAAGTATAGGCTACATTGGATATTCAAATGACATAGGGGTGATTAAAAAATATGAGCTCACAATTCATTTATTTGTAATTATTAGCCGGAAAACAAATTGATATTCAAATTTCTACTGACACTATTACCTTATAGACATATATTAATAATTATAAAAGTAATAATTAGCTAGACTTAATTTATATGTTTGTTTTTTTATCATGATGGTTATGACCAAAGCTTTAATAACTCTTGGCGAAGATGATTCATCGTCGATGATACTCAACTAAACTTAACTAAAAAGAAGTTATTAAGAAGATGAAGAAGATATTTTGCACAGTTACCGAAAAAAAAAGAAACCCTGTAGGGACCGCTAACTAGATAAGATAAACCTCTACTCTATTGTCAGGTTATACTCTAATACTTACTCTAGGTTACACTAATACTATACTTACTCTAATATTTATTCATATAAAAAGGTCCGAAGGTACTTGAAATTTGCTGTTCACTCATATTCGGGGCAGTATTATTGATTAATAAAAATCTACTTTCCACCATCTAAGTGTTTGTTTAAAAACTTCTTTGATAACGAAATTATTAAGCCTTAAAACATCAAAGATTTCTAAGTGTTTTCAATCATCTCTTTTTTTCATTAATAATTTCCTTCTAAGTGAAAGATGTTTTTTTTTCTATTCCGCAGCGTTCCCAGATTTCCGAGTTCCTTTGGCCTCTTTATATTGCGCTATGCTTTTGCATTTCAAATTTTTTTTTTTCTATAAACCCACAAAAATTTGTTCCCTATTGATCTGCTGAATATAAAACAGTTAACGAAGGCTCTAATGCGTTTGAAAATTATATATTATTATGTATTATACATATTAATATGTCCTGGATTTTGGATATCGCAAAAAATACTTTCAGTAATTTTTATTTAAACCAATTTCAAATTCCGTGACCATGTGACCTCTCCTAGCCAATGGCAGGTTGGCCTAGCAGCCGATTTGTTGGTGTTAGAATAAGGAAAGGTCGGTTCACGCCTATCTCTGAGTGAAGGACGTACTCGAAAGTGATTGGTTATATTACAATTTATTAAAGAGCACTTATCCAACTAAATAAATAAAATTTCCACTATTAACATAGTGGTGGGGGCTGCTTCAGGAAATGCTATAGCAGCTTAATGATATTTCACATACCCACGACCGGAAGAAGAAAAAGAAACAAGGTATGTTACATGTTTGTGTGTGTGTGTGGGCGTGTCAGCCTGGACGAATAAACACAGCCAGATATGCAAGAACACGCGACTAGCCGCGTAATCTGGACGGCCGCACCCTCAAACTAAGGTCTGTTGGAAGGTCCAGTGAAGTCACTCATTTCACAGTGTTCATAGGTCATTAAATAGTTATCTCAATCACTCCAAACGGTGTTTCTATTATGAATCCTGAGCCGACTATTTCTTACATACTATTCGCCCATAACAGAAGTGGGATTAAACAACAGCACGCCCGCTCATGGATGAAGATTTTGGAAACCATGACCCAAAATTATGAAATCACATATCAGACAATTAGCAAACACAATTAAGTGCTAAACTGTTGTAAAACTTCCAGAATTTGATTTTAAAGTGCAAGAAGTGGACCCGAAAACTATCTTGCTTACACCCCGCAGATATTCACAGCAGCGACAAGCTTTTGGAGGATTTGGAGGAGATAGCATTGTGGTCAGAAGCACATGCAACCCGATCTTGAAGTGCTGGACATCCCATCTCTCAATAGAAAATAAACTACTAATCTACAAAGTTATACTTAAACCAATCTGGACATACGGAATAGAGCTATGGGGGACAGCAAAAAAGTCGAACATCAAGCGTATCCAATCCTTTCAATCAAAAGTCCTAAGAACAATAGTAAATGCCCCTTATTATGTCAGCAACAAAACCCTTCATAACGATCTTAATATACCCTACATTCTAGAACTCATCCCTTCCAAGTTTATGAAATTCCACAGTAGCCTTTCCAACCACCCTAATCCTGTAGCACAGTCATTGCACTGCGCCACTCATCCCTATAAACCCCCTCGGAGACTGAAACGGCAGTGGCCTCGTGACCTGCTATAATCGCGTGACAGTGGGAGTCCTGGCAATGGCCAGTTTCTCCAATCATGTCCTATTGTATGAAAAGGCAGATTGTAATTATTGCACAATAAAGATTGTTATTAAGTAAAAAAAAAAAGAAAAAGAAAAATCATATCAAATAGCAACCATCATCCATTTCAAAGCATTTTAGAAGGATTTCAATATTCCCCCCAAAATTAAATAAGGCAGCGCCAACCTGATTTTTTTCCCACCACTTTTTTTAATATATCTTCAACAGAAGGAATAATCCGGGTCGATTTATTTAAAGGAGAATGGGAAGGACAAAGCTGTAAGATTCCTGGGGGGGGGGTTCTTGAAATATTAAAACCCCAACGGATGGTACTTGCTTCAAAGAAACAAAACTCAATCATTTGAAACGTCTGAAAGGAGGTTTTAGAACGGAGAAAATAACTGCCCGGCGCCAAAATTTCTTAGATAAATTTGAGCTTTAAAACAGATTAGGCAAGATACATCTTCTGTAATTAATATAAATACAGTTATGAGACCGAGGATAGGACCATTATCTTTCCAGAGCGAGGTATTATATTCCCGCTGGGGGTGGGCTGAGGGCGATACATCATCGTCAGTAAGACGCCAGAACACACTGTATTCCCCCGTATCTTCCACGCAGTCATTATCCCACTCAAGGGGTCATCTAACCCTGATTATTTTTCTCCGAAATACATACTTCCATGCGTAATGAAATACAAGCCTAAATCGCTCTAAATTTAACTGCAACGTCTCAGTGCAGTAATTGATTCAAAATTTCCTATTTAGGTATATGTTTTCATTAAATATTATTAGCTTTATAATCGTAGTGACCGATAACTACATAAGATAAATCACCCTATACTCTATTGTATGTATATTGTAAAAAAACAAATGTAAATAACATGACAAAAATATAAATCATTGTTTTTTTTTGTTTTTTTTCCATAGCTCTCAAACTTATAAAAAATAGGATGTGGGAAAAATAAAAGGAAAAATTGCAAATGTGTTAAAAATAAAAAATGCGGGGAGCCAATTAGTTATATGAGCCGGGTCACCAGCTGTCAAGCAGGTATAAGACCCAACCGCCGGGAAACCACACATCATTGGGCACTACATTAGCGATGCTTATTGGCTACTGACAAGGCCAGCTGGGTATTTAAGCCCCAATATTTGAGTCCTGTATATCATTCTCCTGTCAACTACCGGCTCGTGACTACCCTGCTTGAAACTCTGAAACAACTGCTTCTTTATGAAAAACCTCTACATCTCTGTCTCTCCTCGCCTCGCTACGTTTTAGTCCGGCGTTGTCGGACACCACACTGGGAATCTCTGCCTTCGTTTTGCTAAATCTAGCACTTCCTTGGAAGTGACCTCTCCCTAGTGGACGACGGTTGTCGTGCCCCTGCAAACTTACCAAGCAGTGTCTCCCGTGACAATTCAGTCTGCCTCTCTCCGGTTCACACTCACCTTTGGGATCCGGACGGATTTCGCCTACCCCTCAGATACCGAGTGTGAATTCGTGGTCATTCCAAGACCACACAAACTACCTACCTACCCTATACCTCTTCTCCTGAACATAGTGCATTGTCGGGGCACATACCTATCAAAAAAATGGAGCCAGATAGTAAAGCCGTCATAAAACCATTGTCCAGGTTATAAACTCAAACACCCCTCTCTTGTCACCAGGGCTAGGGTAACTAGACACCCCCCTCGTGGCGACCCGACAATAATGCTCAGCTTTTTATTTTTTAAGGCTTCGTTAGTTTTTTTTTGAAGCCATGTGAGGGTAGAGAGTAGGGGAGTCTTATTCCAGAAGCCAAGATAGTTAGTCAGAAAAGTGAGATCCTGATGCCATGTTTGTGAGTCCTTTACGACCATTAAGGTACCACTACCTAGCAGCGATCGCCGGTTAGGATTTAACCATGCTAAAGAAAAAAAATAATGAAAAGAGTTATCCAAGTTCTTTATAGTATCCTTACAGTTAAATAAAATTTAATGATGATTTTTTTTTTCATAATTCAAATACTGTTATTATTAAAATAAATATCTATAATTCGTGGTCTCATTTTTGTTTTCTACTTACTGTATTTCTTTTAACTAAGTACCTGACTACCTACATTAATAAGCATCTCTTAAATGATTCCATGTTATTAACTATAGTCATTTTGGAGATGAAAACGGGACATAAGAGTGACTTGGAAATCAAGCCTTTTTTATTTGCCGGTCTCTGTTAATATACCGTGGATGGTCTAACGGTCAGTACGACTGGAGTATTTGGAGGTGGCATCTCTTGGCATTTTTTTAGTTTTACTATTGCAAACAATTTAAATTTAATCCTCCAAAGAACTAGAAGAATACGGCCAAGGTTTCAAAGGTAAGTGGTAGCATGTAAGTACATATCGGGGATCAATTGGCCTATCAGTACATTAAGGAAGCCGGATGTGTTATGCCGAACGTTGCACTAGAGATTTCTAACTTTACACGCAGGTCCTATTTGAAATAACGGAGGCATAAAAGATCTATAAAACATGAGTAAGTTACAAGCTACAATGCCATATAAACTAATTGGTATCCATACCACAACAATTTCTCTAATTTTAAATAGAGTACTATTTAGCTCCGAGTTTATATTCCGACGCCCTCATGACCAATATGTAATTTATGTTTGGTCTTCATAACTACTACAATTACAAAACTTCATCAAATATGTTATTAGCATCGTGTGCTCTTATTCAACTATAACAGTTATTATATGGAAGGCTTTTTGAGAAATAGATTCATCATGTTGATAAACCTCTAGCTGCGTGTTTATCACGCTTGACGAATGAGTTAGTTTTTTTCTTAACGAAGCGTATATCACTACACAACGTCGTGTTAAAAAGAGTGACGGGTCGTCACGAGGGGGGTACCTGGACAATCGTTTCATGACGGCTTTACTATCTGACTCCATTTTTTGATAGGTATGTGCCCTGACAGTGCATTATGTTCACGAGAAGAGGTACAGGGTAGATTTATAGGTAGTTTATGTGGTCTTGGAATGACTACGAATTCACACCCGGTATCTAAGGGTAGGCGAAAACCGTCCGAACCCCAAAGGCGAGTGTGAACCGGAGAGAGACGGACTGGATTGCCGCAGGATTGCTGCTACGAGAATTTGCAGGGCCACGGCCACCGTCGTCCGCGAGCGAGAGGTCTCTCCCAAGGAGGTGCTAGTTTTAGCGAGACGAAGGCAGAGATTCCCACTAGGAAGGTGTAGGGTCTGACGATGCCGGACTAAAACATAGTGAGTTTAGGAGAGAAGAGATGCAGAGGTTTTTCATAAAAAAACAGTCAGATTTTGAGAGTTCAAGCGGGGTAGCGACGTAGTTGCCAGTAGTTGTCAGGAGAGAATGATTTACAGGGGCCAGACCCTTGCTTAAATACCCATCTAGCCTTGCCCTTAGCCAATCACTATTAAGATTGGTGTTACCAATGATGAGTGATTTCTTTGTCAGGGTTTTAGCCGAGGGTCTGGGGCCTCATCTGGCCTCATACCTGGGACTGACAGATGGTGTCCCATCTCATGTAACTACTTTTATTGCTTAACACATTTACAATTATTTAATGATAGGGTACATTATTGTGAGGGGACAACAACTTGGTGAGATTGCAACACCACGTCAGATCGAGCATCCGGAGCCACAGAGCTACCGCTATGATCTCACTGGACTGTTTAGACTCTGTGAACCACTACACCCTACTCCAACGTCTGAGGGAATATGAATTCTCGGATCAGCTGCAGAACCTAATGAGATCATATCTCACAGGCAGAACTTTTTCGGTTCGTATAGGTACCACGTCTACGACCCGAAGAAATTACACTGCCGGTGTCCCCCAAGGATCAGTGCTAGGCCCCCTGCTGTTCAATATCTACACCACCCAAATCGTAGGAGCCTCGTACCCCAACTGCGAAGTATCGGCGTATGCAGACGACATAGGTGTTTACATCACCAGCATCAATCCCACCAGAGCCCTGAAATGAGAGCGCCAGTCAATACATTGCCGAGAAACTCCATGCCGTCAGCATCAAAGCCAACCCAGCCAAGACGCAAGGAATTATTAAGAATTATTATTTTATTATTTTATATTAGGAATTATTATTATTAATTAAGTTATAAATCCGGAAGAAAGAAGCTACCTAGCTTCGTCTTAGACGGCAAAGAGTGCCCTGTGAGCAACAAGCTATGCTACCTTGGGGTCACCCTCGGTAGACACCTGTCTTTCACAACACATCTCGGTAAGAAATTAAAGAGTGTTAGGAAAACATTCTACAGCCTCGGACACCTACTTCACAGTCCGGCTTTATCGGTACACCTCAAGCTGCTGATATACCAGAGCGTCCTGAGACCTGCTTTGATGTATGGGAGCCCACATTTCAAGTATCTAACTCCTAACACTCTAAAAACGCTCCAGCAATTTCAGAACAGAGTTCTCCACACCTCCCTTAAATATACCCCGTTCAACCGAATAAAGGCAGACGAGATCCACGAAAAATTTGAAGTGCTCACAATTCAAGATTTCATCAAGAGAAGGCACATCAAATTTTTCGATTCACTCCAACAAAACCACAACCCACTATTCTCCGCCATTCAACCCCCACCAATGCCCGTCCGATGGAAGCACTGGTGGACTGCAGAAGCCTGGATGGAGACAGATAGACCTCATAGAACCCTGACGGGGACTGAACGATCCACAACCAGCCGAGAGATCGAGGTCGATCTTCCGGCTGACTCAGCCGAAGCATTATGACCCCTTCTACCTGCTCAGGGTGGGTCGATCTCCCGGCCGACTCAACTGAAGCACTATGACCCCTTCTACCTGCTCAGGGTGGGTCGATCTCCAAGCCGATAGGCCGACACAGTGCAGCCCCCTGCAGGGGCCGGGGCCAGGTATGACCTAACCGACTACAAACCAATGCCTAGTACCCCTAGGCTCCACCATAGGTAGACTCTCACTACCTTCCCGAACCCACCCGCCTCCTTTAGGCATCCCACACCCCATATCCTTCTCATACATCCTTCAAATAGGACTCCACTTAGTGAAAGGCACCCATCAATCCAAAATAATTTTCCTTTTATTTTTCCCACATCCTATTTTTTATAAGTTTGAGAGCTATGGAAAGAAACATACAAAAAAAAACAATGATTTATATTTTGTTCATTTTATTTACATTTGTCTACCATATATTTTGTTCATATTATTTATATTTGTTTACAATATATACATATATATATATATATATATATATATATATATATATACAATAAAGTATAGGGTGATTTATGTTATGTAGTTAGCGGTCGGTACAAGGAATAATTCTAGTTTTTTCTTAAAATTCTTTTATTTTTATCAAAATCTTCCATTGTTAAAAATTCCTAACAGTGTCAAATTTTACCACAAAAATATGTTAAAATAGCCGAAAACGGATAGTAATTAATTAATAACTAACTTATTGATGGTTTTTTTTTTTACAAAAAATCAATAAATATTTAATGCCAACTACCAGAAGTACTATATATTAACAGAAGGTCAGAAGTACTTTCAAACATGTGCTGCGTAAAATTGTCGTATTTCGTCTTTCGGTATGACCTACAATAATTACCTAAAATTGATCATTTTAAATTTAAATTTGTACTATAAAAAATCGAACCTGTTATTAATGATACAACGATAATTAAGTAAAAGGAAAAATAAACGAGAAAAAGAATTTACCCGCAGTGTCTTTGGTCCTCCCCGTTAATTAATTAAAACAGACGACAACCTAATTAACGGATTGACACTCCGATGAAACGCTATGGGATAATTGATGATTCTGTGATCAGTTGTGCTAACAATTCGGCAGTACTGGGACAATAGTAATGAGGGTAGCGTAGCTGAGGCAGCGAGCGATCTACATGCTTTGGAATTGAGATATTTAAATACCTTTGTTTAAACCTCATTTCCTATCCTTAAAATAGCAAAATAATTTTTAGTGAGGCATACGTTAAGGTGAATAGGCTTACCTGAGAGTGGAAACATTTTTAATTTGTTGACCATCAACCATCGAAAGTACGTACTCGTATGTTGAACTGTATTGTTTTGAATACCTCCTTAATAAATAAAACAAAATATGGAAAATTTCAGTGGCCACTAGACCACAAAATGTAAATATATACATAACATAATAAGATGTAACTTATTATAATATAACATAGATAGTTTTACAATTTACAATATACGAGTATTTTTACGCCACCACAATAAACATATATTTTTTATTTACCTATATGTAAAAGTTGAGGCCCCCTCTTGACCTAAGAATAATCTGAACCAGAAATAGGGTTTTTTAGTTTTGTTTTTTCGCGCTCGACTCTCTCCCTCTTTACTGCAGTAGGTATTTTAAGTCAGAATAAAACAGTTATGCACCAAACAAGCTGTGTCCTCTCAGAACTACTTAGATTTTAGTATTTTTTTGGAGTGGTTTTCAGACATCGGAATCATCTAATCCTCCTTTAAATGTCACCTCTATGTCCCCAAAACATCCTTCTTCCTAATCAAACAGCTAGCATATAACATATTATAAAATTTAAAAACAATCAAAACAAGGTTTATTTAAAAGAACGTTTTATTGGTATCATAATAGCTAGTGACAAAACGAGGATGATCTGTAATAACTTCTCAGAACAGGATACTAGTATAAAAATGCAGTTCTTGGAAATAATAATGACAATAGCTCATAAAATTATTATAATTGTATGTTCCCACCTCAAGAACTCAAAATGGCTGATTTCCATCGGTATTTTAGAAAAGTTGTCTTTGCCCTGAAAATCATTTGTTTACATTATAACTATATTTTATTTCTCCTAAAATGTCGATACATATTGCTTTTAACCAATCTAATGATTTACATAATTCCAGTGGCTTTAAACTAAAGACTGGACGCTGGGGGAGACGCTACTAGGTAAAGTTTGTAGGGTCCCAGAGACTGTCGTCCGCATGGAAAAGATCTTTTTCTAGGAGATTCGAGTTATAGCAAGATGAAGGCGGAGAATCCCACTAGGAAGGTGTGGGGTCTGACAACGCCGGACTAAAACATAGCAAGGTTAAGAAAGAGAGATGCAGAGATAGTTCAATAAGAAAGCCATGGTTCGAGTAGAGTAGCAGGCGCCAGTGCAGAGAGAGAGAGAGAGAGAGAGAGAGAGAGAGAGAGAGAGAGAGAGAGAGAAGTGTTCAAGGTGCCGGTTTGTTTCTTACTCATTTTCACCCTATGGGGTGTTTCTTATATAGGTGGCTGCCGGGTTCCTGAAGAATGAAAAAATCTCCGAATCTCGGCCTTATATAGGCAGGTCAGAGGCTGGGATACTCCCGCAGCACCCCCTAGTGGGCTTCAGCTGTGCCGTGCACTAGTTTCCCCCAACTTAACTGACACCTAAGGTTTTTATTATTATATATTAAATATGGAAACGTAAGCGCTTATTTTGTGCACCGAGAAGAGAGGATCTTCTATTCTGGTGAAGAATTTGGCACAACACACTGATTTTACATCGATCAAAGATTTTCCCCTGAATGTTCTATTTTATATATGTAGGTGGTGTAGTTGTTTTCGTTTGCTGTTAGATTAGTTTTTAAGGGTATTTAAACAAAGTAAAGAATTTATCAGGGAATATCATTTTTAATAGTTATACTATCTAAACCTTTATTACAGTATCCCTGTTGCACCAACGTTTTGAAAGATGTGCGGTGAATCAAGCCATCATTTTTAAAGCCCTCACTGCCATCACATCATTTTTAATTATTGTTAAATCGATATTTTAATTTTGTTTGGAAGCCCTAGCTATAACTGTCATTTTGTAAATATGTAAACTTTTTTTTGCTAATTTCCGATAAAAAAATTGTAGATAGACACACACAAATTCAATTAGCTATTAATTTATGTTCTCACCCCTTTCTTTTTTTTTTAACTGTAAAGCAAACATTTTAGTAAACGGGAGGGAGTTTTAGTGGATCTCACACAAATACGCAGAGTCAGCTGCATCAATTGAAGATTTCCACCTCTTAACTTCTTCCTTAAGTATTTAATCCCTTAAAATAGTGGAAGTACCAACACAGTTTAACAGAGTAAATTTTACAAGATGTTTATAGTAAATCAAGCTAAAGCTAAGTTTTTTGAAAGTGTTTCCATGTCCCCTGTCATTCTCCAGAAACGCCATACACACATTTTTCATTAAGTCTCAAAGCGAAAACCTCTTATTCATAATCGAGTTTTTGTTTTTTTCCAGGATATCTACAATAATTAATAGTTTGTATATATTCTTTTCATTTTTTAAAAATTAAAGTATTCATTAATTATTTACTATGTCTGTTTAGAATATATCTATAGCTATAAATCCAGATTGGTTCATCTGCAAACGACGGAGGGCCCAAAGGATATATCATACTTGAGTCATATAAAAGCAGAAACGTAACGATCCCCACCCCACTGTTCTCCGAACAATTCTTGGACATTGTCCTTCACGGCACCTGCACTCCCTCCTAAGGCCTTTAGTTAATTTTAGATTACAGCCATGTGAATAACTTCCTTAGTTTGTTTAGCATGATTCTGATTTTTTGGTTGAGTATTTAGGTTTATTCAGTCATTGTAATTTTAAACAGAGTTCTTTCTTCAATTGCTACATTTTGGTATTACATCTAGGAAATATGTTTTGTCTTTGTAAATAATTTTTTTAGAAATAAATAACTGCATACGTTGAAATTAAATACAAATGTCTCTGTTATCTTAACTTCAAAATAAGTATATCTGTACATAGGAAATGTTATCCAGAACTTCTTTTGGATAACATTTTCTTATATTTTCCGTTATTTTTCACATTTTCGTGCTAAACAAATTTTCACATAGTGATCAATAATCACCAATAGGAGGTAACGCCAAAATAATTATTTTAATATGTTCATTCGTTTTGTGATGAACTAACAAGCAAACATTCCACTATTTTAGCTTGGTTCTTAATCTCCTAACATCTCGACGAAAATATCAACAATTTCCGTTCCATGCAAAGGGCATACAAAGGATAAAAGCACTGATATCCCTTCTGCTTACACTGACTGTGTAATATGTGTATAATGTTTAAGATATATTTTAATCTGCAATTGGAAGTCATCGTCAGTTAACTTCCAATAGAAATTGCATGAATGCAATGATCGTTAGAAATTTACCAAGTAAAAGATAAATAAATATTTGTAATAGTTCTTCTTTAAATTATCATTAACACAAACTAAATTTGTAGCATTTTCCATTGTGAAAAACGTACGAAAAACACAAAAATTCAAACAAATTATCCTCTATAACAGGGATAACGAATTATTTTTCCTGCAAGTCCGTTTCAAACCATTGTCAAACTTTTGTGGTCCACAAAACCAACCAGCTACCTGGAGAAGTAGATAATGGAATACGTCGATTATTTCCTTTTCATTATAAAATCCAACAATACCTGCATTAATATATGGCTTCATATATTTGGCTCGAGTCCAAGAAATACATCCTCTGAGGATTTGTCTAGTTTAGTCATAGATCGATTCATGATTTGTAATTTGGACATAAACTCGGAATTTTACACTCACTCTCTCTCTCTCTCTCTCTTTCTCTCTCTCTCTCTCTCTCTCTCTCTCTCTCTCTCTCTCTCTCTCTCTCTCTCTCTCTCTCTCTCTCTCTCTCTCTCTCTCTCTCTCTCTCTCTCTCTCTCTCTTTCTCTCCCTCTCTCCCTCCCAAAAATAGAGATCGGGATGGGACAATGATTAACACATATTCCCCTCCTTGCTCTCGTGTTAATTTGTTGTTGACGCTACCATAGCAACTTTACAAGATTTCTTTTAAAGACGCTCTATAAAAACAACGCGCAATAGGAACAGCGACGAAGTCGATGAGTAGAAAACACGATTTGTAAGCAGCTTAGCAATTGTAAACAAGAATGTGTCCTCTGCAAATACGAATCCTTACCTTTGGCAATAAAGACCTGGATTTCACAAGCAAAAAGTACTTTTCTGAGTTTATTTGAATTTTATCGAAAGCCTTGATTTGCCAGGTTCTAAAACAAGAGGCGTTTGCTAACCTGTGGAGTTGCCCATTCAGACTTGAGGGCTTCTGTCAGCTAGCTGTCCTGCATAAAGGATAAGTTTTTTTTTTTTTTTGTTTTTTTTCAAAACCCCTTTACCAAAGCGACAAACAGATGGCAGATGAAAAAGCGACAAAAAAAATCAAGTCAAGGATGTTTTACAGTGCCATTAAGATTTTGGTTATGTAGCGAAAACGATTTTAGTGAATTTTTTGTAGTTATGGTTACTCATATTGTTAATAACGCCATCGAGAAATTAAATTCGTTACCCTACTTATTATGATACAAAAATATTTATTATTTTTTATATGGGTGATTTTATTTTTGTCATATTAAAACCAAGTAAAATTGTCATGTAAAATATGTTCACTCCAGATATATGGAACTGGAATGGAAAAAGATGCTAGTGATTTTTTTATGAACGTTTTAATGAGCTCAACCAATTATTTTCAGCTTGAGCCCCAGCTTATATAACATACCGGTTATGTAATAATATAAATTTAATATCAGATCAAACTATTGCTAAATTGTATTTTTTTTACACTAAAATACTATAAAATATCTTCAAATTTATCGTCCTGTGTAAAATTTTTAAATACAATTTTGTTTATAGTTGACAGTGGGTGCAATCTGGGGGAAAAAATGGTGATTCAACTGGCTCTTAAATCAACTAGTTACACACAGCAACATTTGACATCACTGGACATAATGGGCACTGATGGACGATGTAATGACTCATTCTCTCCCTTTAACGGTTAAAAGCACCGCAAAGCCCATCGATAGAATTTAACGACGCTTACTCGACGAGTCAAATCAAGCCCGAAGCATCCAGTTGAATTAATTCAACGTGACTATTTTCTCTCGGTTCATTTTAGTGGAATATAAGATTTTTTAATCAAGAAAGATTTAATTGAAATTAGTAGAATGATGATGAGTTGTTTTTTTTACCATTGTTTGAGTTGATACAGAAAAATGCACAAACACATATATTTTTAATGTAACTCTTTCAAAATAGAGCAGAGAGGAGGAAAAGTTGAAGGGAACGTTTGGCAGCCACCGGTTCGCTAACAAGTGACTATTATCTGCTAAGGGGGTAGAAAACACGTCATCAACTCTATGATTAAAATACAACTAATAAATGTTGACTTGGGCTGTATAAATAAAATACAAAGATTATGTATTATTGTATTACATAGTATTTTTGTATGTATACAGTACGTTAGTGAAGAAATAAAATAGGCTAACAATTGTCCTAACAATCCTCGAATTTCGTCCTTATCCCTAACCGTTCTCATTGATACTGTTTGCGGATACGCATCCTAACAACAATCGCCCTACGATTAGCGGAAAATGTTTTGCAAAACCTGAGAAATGGAAGCTCTACTTTTATATACGTAGTGGACAATCATCTTCACCTATCTAAGTTCCAAAAATAATGTAAAGTTTTCATACATCCAAACACTTTTAGTCCATTTTTAGGCAACTTCTTCCAAATTAAAACAATGATAGTAAATATCATAACAATAATAGTATATATTAAAAAAGAGATATATATATATATATAGTTAAGGTATCTTAACTAATTCTAAACATGGCTAATCCATGTTTACACTCCTCTCCTATATATAGGCTCTCGGTGTGTTATCGAGATAAGAAATACGAAAATAACCTAAGGAATTACCGACCGAACTATAACGATAACAGACAATATCATCCTAATAATCGAAGGCAACAACAGTATTATAATCAACCAAACTATAATTACCAAGGAAATAATTATAATCCTTATAATTGAAGGCAACAACAACCGTATTACAATCAACCTTATTATTACCAACGATCATGGGATCGTCAATCCTTTAATAAACCGAGATCGGCGCAACACGTTAACCAGCAAACTCGGGCGTATCCTTTATTTATTTTTTTTTTTTTGCCCTTCCTGAGGCTGAGCCTCAAACGGGCTTACCCCACAAGCCCGTGAAGCAAGCTCATTGGGTTACGTAGCCTGTGGCGCGCGTATTCCGGTGCAATGGAATTGTTGCACCGGTCAGCGCACCTTGAGTAATACTGTTTTCGTTCTTTATTTTCCAAAATAAACACAAAACTTCCAAAGAAAACAAAATAAAATAAAATCTTTTCCTTAAATCTACTTTGTACAATCCTTACTAGCTATTTTTTTTTTTTTTTTTTTTTTTGTCCTTATAGCTAGTATCCTTAATCTATTTACAATATTTACAGATCAGTTAACTATACTAATATCTTACTACTATACTTAAGTGCTATATTTACAAGGGGTGTGCATCCTTTATCCCCCCTTTAACTAAACTTATATCTAACCATAGGCTACTCAGTCCTACCTTATATCTATATAACTCGAGCGTATCCGCAAACAGTATCAATGAGAACGGTTAGGGAGGACGAAATTCGAGAACTCCAAGAGAAACTAGGTAGTGTCAAAAATCGTTTTTTTTTTGGGCTCAGGCCAAATTCAAACCGAATCACCTCCTCAGCAGGAATAGGAAGAATATTGCCGATAAACAAAATAAATAAACCGTGTGAGGAACTCAATCATACCGATAATTTATCTTACATAACAGACTTAAAAAATAATAAACGGCTCATTGATACGGGAGCAACTAAAAATTATATTCACCCAGATTTAGTGAATAAACATAAATTAATAAAAAATAAAAAAAACGTTTCCATTAAAACGCCTACAGGTTACGACAATGGCAATTTGTGTCAAACTAAATCTTAGAAATATATTGGGCCTCGATCAACTAATTAAATTTTTAGTTTACCCATTTTCTAATAGATTCGACATTTTAAAACAATGAAAGACTTAAAAATGAACGTTAATTGTAAGGAAAACCACATAGTGATAGGAAGCAATAGATTCAAATTTAAGGATTCAAAAGATGAAATAAATATAATGGATGATGAAAATGAAATAAGAAACGTATTAAGAACGGAACATATACCGCCAGAAACAACAAAGAAATTGATTAAAATAATATCAGGTAACGGGGACATAATTAAAAAGGAGAAAGAAACCTTAAAGGCCACAAACCTATTAAGAGAGAGAAAACAACAATTTATTAGGATAAAATTACAATCTGCCTTTTATTAGGCAATGAGTAATTGAGATAAGTTTCATCATTCATACCATATTTACAATTCATCATTCACTCGCTCATTCATACAATATTTACAAACAGCCCAGAGGCCCCCCAAGTCCACATGGTTGTCACCTCCCTCCCATACGAAATAGGAAGTCCCTCCTCCGTCAGTCGCAGCACCGGATACGAGCCAGTGGAGGCTGACCAAGAGCGTGATAGCCACAGACACTCAGGCCATGATTAGAGAATTATACGCATATTGCAAACTTAAATTTACGTGTTATAATGATTATTATTAATTAAGAATTAATAATGCCAGAGCAATATTACTTCAAGTGTGGTATCTATTTAAAATTTATATTATGTAATTATTATTAAAAGTGTCAACTAATGTTACTCTTTAAGAGCAACTATAAATGTACTAATTGTGTCAGGTATCTTAGTAAGTAAGATTATGTTATTTTTTGTACATTGTTTAAAATCTCTACTCCTAATTATAATATTCCAGGAGTAATGTTTAATTTTAGCCCGCGAGGAGTTAAGGTCTCTTAACTAATCCTAAACATGGCTAATCCATGTTTACACTCCTCTCCTATATATGGGCTCTCGGTGTGTGACCAAAGCCTTATCCTCATTCAACTCGCATCTCGTTCGTACTCTTATCATTCTTATTCTTATCTTTTGTTTTTTTTGATAAAGTTATTTTGTTCTTTTGACTTGTCCATGTGTAGACACAGTCTTAATATAAACCTTGTTTTTTATCTCTGAAATAAAGTGTTTTTAAAAACTGATTGAAGTTGAAATATTATTTAAATATATATATATATATATTGAGGGATCTACTTCAATATAGAAAATATTACTATTGTCTATAGTAGGTTCTACAATAGCTCGTTGATAGTAGGTTAACATTACTTATTATTAAAAGACTAATAAACAGTTGCTTAAGAAAATCCATCAATACAGAAGATTGGTAAATTAATTAAAACATCACTCAAATGATACATTCACAAAAGAGCAAACCATGTGTTGTCAAACTAAAATTTAATGATTTTATTCGATTATAGATTTAACAGTCTGACTATCTATGTATGTAAGGGTATCTCGAACATCAATACATAGGCAAATAAAAATCTTTGGTTATGATGACTTTAAAAATAAATTTGTAAATATTTTGAATTGAGTAGGTTTTTATTTATTTTTAACAAAGAAAAGATTACTGAATAATATAAATACATCATGTAAATCCATTTGCGTTTGTCTTATCTCATGTTATCTTATCTATCGCGAGATATATTGGAGCCATTTTACTGACTATTAAGAATTCTCGTCACGCATCGAAAGCTCACCAGGGTTAAAAGTTCAAACAATCAGTTATTTTCTCCCTGATTAATACTTAATTTCAATGAAACTCTTAAAGTGGAAGTTTTGGGGGCTAGCAATAAAAAAAGGAAATAAATAACGTCGGACTTTTGTATTTGTCAAGAGTACTGTTTTAAGAGACAAATATGGTTGAAATAAATAATATTTTTTCCATAGTGTTTAAGTCCAAAACTAATACTAGCTAGTTTTTTCCGCGTTCTTAAAAAGTATTTAGAGAACTCACATAGAGCCCCACAGAATAAGTACCTCATTAAGAACCAGAAGAGAAGGTAGGAATCCTTCACATAGTTTATCTACATTTCAAGATACACTATTCAGTCAAAGATTGATGTAAAAAAAAAAAAATTCTGTCTTCTAAAATATTTTAAATGGTGAAAAAAAAAAAAAGCGGTCGTTTGATCTGTTAGTTTAAAAAAAAGAAGGAATGATGATTTGATATTGATGTGATTGTAGATGATTGATCAATTCTGTGCCTTTAAAACCGACGTTTTCTTACTTTGATTCCAGTTTACTCCAGTACAATTTATTTTCCTTTTCTGAGTATATAACATTAATTTTCTGGTTGTACATTGCTCTCTACGATAAGAATATAAATCTTTATACCAACTAAGTTTATTTATATTTACAAGCAATTGCTGTCAGTCTCACTGTGCTTGGCTCATTCTCATGTTTTGTCCTTAATAGCGTTGATTTAATACAAGCTTAATATTATTTACTAAATAAATAATTAGAACTTGAGCAACAACTTATCAAATGTGTTAACATTTTTGTAAAACTGCAAGTTGGATACGCTTTAGCCTGTTCGAAAGATCCGTTCCAATTGGGTTGACACGACTTGTACGACCATTCGTAATCGTGCCAATTATTTAAGTAGTATATAAACAATTTATTTTGTAGATTATTTAATATTGGCGTTCTAATTAATACCAAGAACGATAAATATATATATATAAATATATATATATATGAGCTCACTCTAAGGACATAAAGTACGTTTGTTATGTAACAGTCCGCATGATACGTCGCATTGACGTATTTATAAGAAATGAGACAAAATATGTTATGGAGGAAATATCAAGCACAAACCCCTGAGCACGCAGCCTTACTTTTTTGCTGTGCTCCCCCACTCACAAAAATGGGAAACAAAAACAACCCTTATAAATGTCACCCGCATAATGTTCAGAGCATCATTCAAAAACATAACTTTTTTCCCTCTGACCTTATATCTTTGCCGAGTGCTATCCGAGCATCAAAATGTATTCCATAATTTTTCCTAACAGTATTAACTAAATAATTCCCAAAACGTTTTGAGATCTGATCTATTGAGCTTATTTTATTTATTAGCTGATTTATGTTAAACATTTTTATATTTTAATTATTTATTTACTCGGTAATAAACGCGTTTTATGATCTGATTTGCACATAGTAATTATTTCCGCTTAAATTGGAATTGACACGCTAGATTGTTTAAGCAATCTTTTTTATCACATTGTTCTGTACCAATTTTTTATGCTTTATCCTACAGCTCAAAAGAAAAGATAATTACAATACTATAAGATAATAAAAAATACAGTTATTACAATTTTAAACTTTACAGAATTAATTTCTGGCTACTGGGCAGGAAAATAAATTTGGGAATAACAAATGAGTCAAACCGCACCCCTATATACATGAACACAAATACATATCCACACAATCCACCATCTCCATCAACTAGTATCAGTTAAAAGTCAAGCGGAACAATAAGTATCAAAGTTGACCTACAAAATTACTCCGAGGCAATAAGCAAGCACCAAAAAAAATTTTTTATTTTTTTATATCTCTTTGATATATTGCAGGTTTAATAAACGGTACACATTTTCTCTTGCCTGTAGTTGAGGAAAAAAGTATCCCCGAGTTCTTTTTGAGTGGGTTAGTCTTAGAGGAGATGAAATAAACGCCGCCAAGTATTGTACATTGTGCTGACTTCTTTATGGGTTAATTCTGCCAGTTTCATGAGGTTAATGGACACGCGTATCCAGATGTATTATATTTTTTTTCCTGTATTATATATAATTTACAATTATCACAAAGCTTCTACAATATTGTTACGAATAGTAAACATTTTTAAACATAATTATATTGTAATTATCTATGTTTATAATATGTGGGCTTTATAAACTTTAATAATTTAAAATAAGTAAAATTTTTGTCATATGAATTTGAATTTATTTTGTAAGTGATTTTTTGACTCTATTTTTCTGTATATATTTTTTTATCTTAAACTTTCACCTCTTCAATTTAAAAAAAAAATAGTTCTAACTAAAGAGTGCTTATAAATGAATGCCCTTCAAGTAAACTTCCTGTCAGGAGTAAGCTAAAAAAAAGTTTACTTAAGGGTTCTTCCGTGCAGCTTTAAAATAAAGCTTTTTATGAAGTATTTTCAACCAAAACTTTTTACCGCAGGTTAAAAGAATTTTTTGGCCGATCTAGTATGCACATTAAAAAAGGAACTTCTCTGGAACCCTGCCAAAGGAAAACTACCATTGGCTTTTAAAATAAAAAAGAATCTGAGTTCTTTCATCCTGGTACTCTTCAATATACTCCTAATGGAACGGAATAGGGAATAAAAACGATTTAACGGTTAATACCGATACGAGACAGGTAATTTTTGTAAATATATTTTTGTATTAATCGACGAACTGTTAGATATTATAGCAATTATTTTGATTTTTTTTCCGGAAGAACCAACCGGAGAAAATTAAGTAACACGTTTATACGGTAGCCCACAATTTAATTTATTTTTCAGTTATTCATTTCTGAAGTAGTTTACACAATATTTTAGAAATATATTTAATTTGCCATGAGTATTGTTAATTACCGTTGGGAGGTTGGAAGCGAGATCGCAAAGCCCGAAGTCACTTCCATTATTTTATTTTTTTTCTATAAATGTTTATTTAAAAAAATTATAATCCACCTTAAAAGAGCAGTAGATAATTGCGATAAATACTTTATTAGATTTAGGATAGTGATATAATAGCCATGCTGTCTGCGGCTCATTCGCTTTAGCGTACCTCGTAGCGGCGTACCTTACTTCACCTTAAGATCAAAGGCCTACGTAAATTTTGTTTGTTTCTTCTCTGAAAAGAAGCTTTTTTTGTTTTGGGATTTTATAATGATTTATGTATTTTTGAACAATCCTTCAAAATAAGCAATATATTTCACTGTGTAGGAGCAAAAGGTTCATATTATTTCCTAAGTCTATAGAACCTCCCTCAAAACAGTATCACTTAATTTAATAGTAGATGGAAATGTCTTTTCTCCTCACAGTTTTCAAAAGGAAATTTTTTGTATACATGTATAAGTTCTTGACTGATCTTTAAAGCTACCTTTCCATGTAATATTACCGTATTACTGTAATTTTTATTAAACTTTACAGGAGTGCATTAATTCATTATTATGTTAGATTACATAAATATCAAATTAATGTAAGAAGAATAAGAATGATCATAGATGTAATATATAGTTTTTTTTTTGTTTTCTTTAAACGTCGTATTGTTACCAATTTCAGTTTTTATTATTTTTTAAAATATAAAATGTTTTTATTTATATGTTGTTTGGCATGTAATGTGTTTGATTTTTAGTCTTGAGGATGCCTTTTTTCTTTAATTTTTTTTTTTTTTCATAGCCCCTTTAAATTTACAGATAATTATATATAATTATAGATCCTCAGGCAAATGAGGATGCTTTTTTTTTTTTTTTTTTTCCCTAACCTTTTTAGTTAGAAATTCAGGATGAGGGAAAAATATAGAATATTTAGGTTAATCGGATCCTTATACTAGGAGTATCTGCTTGAAGGTGGTGTGAGAGGATTAAGGGCTGTGGGAAGCCTTAGTGGAGTTTGGTTGTTACGGTACAGTGGTGAGAGTCCACAGGTGTCTGGGCCTAGAGTCTCTCTAGGCATGTAGTGTATTCTTATTTAGTCTGATTTCAGTTATGGGTGCCTCTTAGAGGCTTGTTGTCTGCGGGCCTAGTGCCGTTATGTCCACCATTTCCTCTGCTTTACTCGATCTTGTGAGTTGCCATCGTGCCGGTAGCGGTGGTGGAGTCATGTCTTTGAATAGAGGGTTTAGACTGTGTTTCATCGAGTCAAAGAACTTGATGTGTCTTCTTTTGATGACGTCGGTGATGGTGGGGGAGCTCGAACTTTTCGTGCATGTCGGAAGCCTTCATTTCACGAAAGGGGCTATGCCAGAGTGCCGTTCGCAGGATCTTGTTCTGGAAGCTCTGGGGTCCAGTTATGGTGCTGGCATGTAGGAATCTAAAGAGTGGTGTCCCAAACAGTAGAGCTGGCCTCAGGACGCTCTTGTATATGAGGAGTTTCAGTCGAAGGGATATGGCCTGGCTGGTGATGAGATGCTGGAGAGAGTAGTAAGTTCTGCGTACTCGTTTCAATTTCTTCTGCAAGTGTGTGCCGAACGTCATGTGCCTACCTAGGTTGATGCCTAGGTAGTAGATGCTGTTGGCAAGTATGAATTTAGTCCCGTCTATGGTGAAGCTGGGTGGACGCTTTCTTTTCCCATGCTGGAAAGAGAAGATGATATCCTGAGTCTTGGCTGGGTTCACTTGAATGTGGACAGCTCGCAACCTGTCGGCGATTAATTGACTGGCACCCTCTGCAGCCTTTAGAGCTTTCGTTGGGTTATGAGGATGCCTTTTTTTTTTTTTTTTTTTTTTTTTTTTTTTTTTTTTTTTTTTTTTTTTTCTTCATAGCCCCTTTAAATTTACAGATAATTATATATAATTATAGATCCTCAGGCGAATCTATTTACAAATTATTTTGTATTTCCTGTAGCATCACTACATTATATACAGGTTTTGTTATTTTATAGAAATTATATAATGTATAAACAAGTATAATGACATAAATTATACGTGACTTGACGAAACTGACTAATAAGGTGATGGGGCTCACCTTTTTGATCAACCTTAAAACTAACTTACATACTAATTCTTATCATAATTTTTCCCCGACAGTCTGTTGCCATCGATGCGGGAGGGGTGGCGGGGTCATAGTGTTAAACACTGGATTTGTCAGGTGCTGCAACGAGTCAAAAAACTTAATGTGTCTCCGGCGGATGAACTCACCCACCGACGGCACACCAAGCAACGGGTGCAGGTCAGCGTTCTTCAACCTCTCGAAAGAGGTGTGTCGGACCACTTTTCGCATGATTCCATTCTGGAAGTGTTGGAGACATTTGGCTGTATTGTCAGTCAAGTGGGTAAATAGTGGGGCACCGTACAGCAGAGCTGGCCGGAGGACACATTTATATATCATCAATTTAAGACGAAGCGACAGGTTAGGTGAAGTTAGCAAGTGCGATAGCCGGTAAGACCTTTGTCGTACTTTTTCTATTTTATTACTAAAATGAGTAGAGAAATGGAGATGCCTATCCATTTTTATACCCAAATAGTGCATTGAGAAAGCTGGTGAGCTCTCTTGCCCTCCCACGCTATACGAATTTGGCAAGGATTTTTTCCCCTTTTGGAGGGAGAAGATTACGCAGTCGGTCTTCCCGGCGTTTACGCTGATGTTTAACATGCCCAGTCTGTCACTGATAACGTTACAAACTGACTCGGCGTGTGTAAGAGCTCTTTGTGCACTCATGCTGCTGCTGTAAACCGCAATGTCGTCGGCGAAAGCGATTACAGTAGCTTTCTGATAGTTTGATAGTCTGATAGCTTTAAAATACTTTAGAGAATGAGGATGCCTGAATGAGTGAAACGTTAACCAATGAAAATACACAAATAAACATGTCGAGAGGCTATAGGTGCTTCTTTTGAAAATTCTTGTTTTTATATAGCGTGATTTCGTACCTAATATTTCAATTCCCAGGTAAGGTGTTATTCACAGTTAATGCCCCATGGATCCCTTTGCTGACCGCATCAATCTGAAGTACGAGTTTTTTTCTTGACAGTTGATTACCACATATCATCATCATCGGTGGCCAGGCCACGGCCCGTGGACCAAGATCATTTCAGGTGGCCCTCGGAAAACTTTTCAAAGAATTTTTTTAAAGTTTATCTAAGGAACACAAAACAGGTCCACGTGTGATGCGTAATATTCAATGAACAAATTACGGGCTCGTCAATCACAGGAAAATCCGGAAATATTCAAAAAAGACATTGCGGAATATGAAACAATAGTTTTCCAATGTGATTTCCGTTTGCTATCAAGAGGAAAGTCTTTGGAAAGGTTCTAGAAACTACCCAGTGATCTGTCAACTTGCCTAAAACTAAAGCGGTCGCGCTGAAGGGGATCCTCGCTACAAGCAATCTAACATCTAAATTTTATCTCTACTTCAATCCTTCAACACCAGATTTGCTGACTTTAACATGGAAAATGCTTTTGTGATATGTGTATTAACCTCATTACAACAAAAGATACGAAACTGCATCAGTTCTTGGCTGGAATTCAAAGTAAATTAATTGACCTACAGTTTTTCTTACATCATAGCATGCTTAATTGTACACAAAAACATATACCCGAGTGATGTGGAGTTTTGGAAGCTCCTAAAATACTTACAGTTATCTTAATTACGCAACCACCAACAACGGGCACCCATCACTGCTATCTGACTAAATAAGACTGCACTACATGCCTAGAGGGACTCTATTCCCAGTCACCAGTGGACTCTCACCACTGTGCCGCAACAACCAACCTCCACCGAGGCTTCACACACTCCTTAATTCTCTCACACCACCTTCAAGCAGGTGCTCCTAGTACAAGGGTCCGCTCAACCCAAATATTCCTTTATTTTTCCCTCACCCTTAATCTTGTAATTAGAGAGTAAAACAAAAAATTACGCGCTTTAGCTGACTGACATGCTTGCCGTTTTGGTTTAACATATCTATTTGAGCAATCGTTCCACAAGATGGACTTTATTAAATATGACAGCAGATTGTCATTACCGACTCTCATTTGAAAAATTTAGATAAGCATCGGCAGAGGATTCTCCCTATGAGCAGTTGTTAAATAAAATAAAACAATTACAAGCTATCAATTGAACAGGAGCTAGATATATTTTTAGATTTCGTTCGTTCACGATTTTGCTACGCTCGTTTTTTCAGGTTCTATACCTCATGATAAATTCTTTGAATATTAAGTTCTTCTGATCATGTATTCTGATTGTTTGAATGTTATAATAAATAAATAGATATCGACCTAACAGTGTGGTTCTTGAATTACTTCTCCCTATTGCATTGAACATGCATAGAAAATAAATGTTGTTCAATCTCTTCTAAATTGCCTATTTTAAGATGGCTGTGTGAGGGCGAGGAGAGGGGGTTTTGACACGCACAATTTAGTTGAACCAGATTGTGGCCACGACGGAAAAAGGTTGGACATATCAGCCTAGAGGGAACTCCTCTGGGTTAATGGGAATCAAGAGAATTAGACGGTGCTCTTCGCTCTTGGCAGAACAATAGGAAGTAACGCTAAATACAAAATATGACATTCATCTCATGACATGGTTTTTTCGGTGCCCAATGAATCCTTCTTAAAAACGAAGGGTGTTGGAGCATTTACCATCATTTGCATTTCATTCATAATTTCTACTACATATTGAATTAAAAATTATAGTATTTAGAATCCTTTAACTATATTCTTTTCTTCGACTAATGATTACCTCTGATGTACACCCATCTGCACGTTGCTACCAAAACGTTAAAGTTTTATAAAATTTCTAAAAATGCATTAAATAAGTTTAACAGCCCTCCAAATAGAAATACAAGCGAGGAAAGATATGTGCATAACTCGTCCACTTAGCATATTTCCATTTGATATGGCAAAATTCGTAAATCCATTATCATAGCAAGCATTGAGTAATATGGTCAAGAAATAAGACACAGTATGATTTGAAAGATATCTCTGAAAAAGTAAAACAGGAGAAAGATTTTATCTAACTCTGTCTAGACTCAGGAGATTCTGAAATAGCAATCCAATAAAACTTGGAGAACTCACTGTGCATAAACAAACTAAAGCGTAAACAAAATCAAACTAAAAAAAAAAGTTTGATTACAAGAAACTTCCTAATGTTTAAAATTAAAGCAACTGTAAAACTAAGGAACGAAAATATATTTTATCTATCAGTTTATTGTTCTCGTCTTATAAAACTGGAAAAACAATTTAATGACTAGCAGTTAGCTCATCAGTACATAAAATAATAAAACGACCAACAGCACTTGCTACCTTCCTGTACCCTCTCACCTTCGCTTTTTTGGGTATTATAGGACCAGCAAGCATGAAACCAATCATTAAGGTTTTCTAAATAATAATTGAACCCAGGTCATTTTGTGTCACAAAATAGTTTAGACATTCACATGCCCCATGTGCCCTACATTAAATTATAATAATAATGACATTTGAGAGACATAGCTCGTTCTTTGTCACAAATACGTTGAGGACTAACCCTTCACAATGAAAACAAAACACCACATCATTCTTATGGTGCTTGTTTAAGCTCTCCCAGCGTTTGACAAGTACTAATTATTAAAAGAGAACTTAGTTACAGGTCTAGTTATGTCTCGAGATAGTCACAGATGATAGTGCTATCAGTTTAGTATTTTATTTTCAAAGGGAATTATTGTTTACAGGGGTAGCTATATTTTAATTTTTAAGTCCAAAGGAAAAATAAAGCTCTTCTTTAATTCTTTGATACTTCGAAATGTGCTGTTTATTGTTTGTCAACAAAATAACGATGTAATTAAGATAACGATATATATGGTAAAACAAATTAACCCTAAAAATTCAAGCCTGTTTAACTAACTTTTGAAATTAAAAATTTGACATCTTCTGCAGCAAAGGGTACATCAAAGACAGTTTTGGAAAAAAAATTTTAAAGATATTCCAATAACTAGTTTTGAGGCGTATAAATAAAAATGGCGTACTAAATTTTACTACTAAGTTTGGTTTCAGCCAACTTTAGTAGGTTTTTTTTTTATTTTAATATTTTAGTAATTCACATTATTTATGTTAAGTTATAAATTATAATGTACAAGATAGCATTTAGATTTAAATCTGTTTGGTTAAATGAAGTATTTATGATCAAAACTACCGACTTATGTTTCACGATCATTGAATAATGTCTAATAAAGAAACTTCGGTGATCGGACGAGAACCGGTGTGTTCAACGTGGTATGGCCGTTGGCTCAGCAGTTCTGTTTATGGAAGTTTATGAAATTCCACAGTAGCTTTTCCAACCACCCTAATCCTGTAGCACAGTCTTGCACTGCGCCTCACTCATCCCTATAATCCTCCTCGGAGACTGAAACGGCAGTGGCCTCGTGACCTGCTATAAACGCGTGACAGCGGGGGTCCTGGCAATGGCCAGTTACTCCAATCATGTCCTGAGCGTCTGTGGCTCTCGCGCTCTTGGTCAGCCTCCACTGGCTATTATCCGGTGACGCGGCTGACGGAGGAGCGTGGGGGACTTCCCAAGACTCCGCTTTCTCTTCGCATGTGGATTTGGGAGGTCTCTGGGCTGTCTGTAAATATTGTATGAATGAGTGAGTGAATGATGAATTGTAAATATGGTATGAATGAGAGCGTTTATCTTAATTACTGATTGCCTTATAAAAACCGGATTGTAATTATAGCCCAATAAAGAGTATTTGCCAAGTGGAAAAAAAATAAAAATAAAAAAATAAAGAAACATCCTGGGCATAAATATATATAGTCAGATAGATCATACATATAATAGAGAAATAGTTCATAAATTACAAGAATGATGCGATTGTTTGCATGTTCAGTTTAAAGCGTTTGTAAAGATGAATGAATGATATATTTAACAGCATACGTTTATTATTCTGATTATGTTCCGGTTAAAACACAAAAGTAGGAAAATAAAAAAAATACGTCAAAATAAACTTAATAGGACAGAGCTATGAAGCCAACTTTTTAGATTTCACAAGATAGTGCTCAGAACCTATTTAAAATTTAAAGGACTGTATTTTTATTATAGTACAGGAATCAATAGAGACTTCAACTCTAGTTTCAAATCTTTAAATTAAATTAGATTTCGAAAAAAAAAGGTTTTGAGAGCCAACAATAGAAAGAGCTTATTTAATTTCGTTTCTCTTTTCAAAAGGGGCTAAATCACTAGCAAAAGATGTTTCAATGAATAAAAAAAAGTATTTTTTTATAATAAAAAGAAATAAAAAACCCGTATTTAAAATTAAATTCAAAGTAAAAATTCCCACCGTATTCAATTTCGTTAATACACATGCTAATATATCCACTCACTGTGGTGGTTTCTAAAGATCAGAACTTGATTGAATTCAGCTCTTCTAGTACATATTGTAACCATCAGTTCTTAAAAACTAAATAGCTTTCAAGTCACTGAGTTTGAAGTAATAGGAGGTAAAATTTAGTGTGAGAAGCTTGGGGGAAGCTTTTTGTTTAAAAGATTAATGGTTAGAAACATTATACCCATGATCAAACCAGGGTCGGTTGTTTTGTTGTAGCATGGCAGAAAATACAAAAATCTTGAGCTGGGAAATTACGTATGCTGAGTTTTAGTAATAAAAGCATCATATAAAGCCTCGATTTAACAGTTACTGATCAATTTAAAAAAAAACCTTATGAATTTAGCTTGAGTTCAACCACCAACGAACAATCTTCTTTTTAGGGCTCCCAAGGGCGTATAATTCTTCTGCTCGTTACATGAATATCAAAGATCTGCATAATAACTTAAGAACACAAGATATAAAACTAAAGAATACGCTTTAAGAAACGGGGTGAAATTAAACCGGGCTCTGCGGTTGGTCTGCAGTGACAGGCAGTCCTGGAGGATGTGCCGAAGACATCAACTTCCAGATAATATAAACGGCTTCAGATCGTCATTTTGATACAGGCGAATCCTCGAATAAATATCGGATATTGGCGGTGACCGAATAAACATCTGCGAGAGAACACGATTTAAGCACGTACTTTGTATTCGGGATGATGCTATCTTCAACTTTCCCAAGAAATTTCTGCTGATATTGCCTTCATCTGAACCGTTAACTGGAAGCTTTGCTGATCGTGATCTGATAGGTTATATAAACCCCACTTTAAACTGACTTAGATTTGACTCATGTGGAAAGTATTCGCTTAAACCCGTTCAACAAAATTTAGGTAACATATCATTGAACTAAAAATACCGTTTTCTGTATAAACGTTGTTTGTCAAATCAACCAGTGGACTGACCGTCAATGGGCTTGTCTCATTCGCCCTAGAGACCAGAGCTCTTACTAGCAATAGTTTAATGTCGGCTAGAACCAGCTTAGCCGAAGAAAACATATACGATAAATATATAGAATCAAACTCGTGACCTCTCAAATATATCAGTGGCTCTATGAACATAGCCAACCGTTGCTTCACTGTCAGTGTTCGTTCTAACTATATGTCGGGAAGATCACTTTTGCTGGGTTACTCAGTTGGTAGAACCCTCTACTTGAAACTAGGAGGGGTCCATATTGGAGTCCTACTGCTAATATTTATAGACAATAGTGTGATCCTAGGCACTACAGATTGCTCCGTAACCACATTTTAGCTGCGATAACTTAAATTCAGCTGCATTGTGTTCCCCCGTGGTGTATGTACCCTTCCAGTCTTCGCTTGAGTGGCCCAAAACGAGTTTCTCTTGGGCAGCTCCTCACTGATGCAGAGTTGCTCAATTGATACAGTAAGGTATTGTGTTCAAAAACTGACCTGCCAGTATATTTTCCCTTCTGCTAATAATTTTACAATTGTTATATTGTTGATAAAAATTGGCATTTTTTTTAAAAGAATTTTAAAAATACTAAAAGCACAGAAATCGTAGGAAAGAATATCCCAATCAAGATATTTGCCAAACTGATCAACTCTTACGTCACTATGTTGACTGTTCTGAGAATACAACTACTGCAGTTGGTTACCTATAATATACAATATACTACTGTAACTGCTTTAGGGCAATTAGATTTAGTTGTTGATCACCCTATCGTCGTTTGCTCGTCAGTACTTATTTACTATATTATTTATTATTATATTCCTTTATTGTGCTATAATTACAATCTGCCTTTTATAAGGCAATAAGTAAACTTATTTACTATGGTGGAGCTTTGCTTTATTTGTACTCGGTTTTTGAAAATTCTATTTAGTGTTGTGTTTCTACTAGTGAAGTTGTCTGTGTTCTAACATAATAAGTAGAAGTTATGTGCTTTTAGTTTTAAACTTGAATTCCTGCTCTGAATGGTCTTGCTTAAAACACGAATACTAAGTATTGGGTCATATAGTAATAAAAAAAATACTCATTTTTCCGTTGAATAACTCAGTTGTATAAATAGACGAATGAAAGCAATTAAAGAGCAAACATTGCAGCCCCCCTCCTAATAGAGCTTTACTCCAATGCACAAATAGAAAGCAGTTCAAGCCACAATTCAAATCTGACACCCATTGGCAATCTCCTCTAAATTTACGATGAAAATTCATGTAGCTTTACATATGCATTACAGTTGAATTGGCTGGGCATATATCATGTTTTCCGAAAGAATTACCTTTTATAGGGAAGTTATTGCTTTTCGTCCGTCTAAAAAAAATTTCAGTAAATAAATCTGCTTTATCGATTAAGAATCTTCTTCTAAATAATTTGATTATTTTATTTTAAAAAAAACACACAGCAATAAATTGATGGCTTAATCCTCTTGGTTGAGTGTCATTTTAAAGAGGTAGCATCTTTATTGATATTAAAAAGCACTCGAAAAGATGACAGTGGGATGTGGCTTACCTCCGGGTCAGCGAAATGGCGAAACCTAACCTTGATTCTGTCAACGACCGCTTGTTGGCATTAATGGGGGAAGAGATGACGGTTATCAACGTTTGTCAGTTGGTTCAACAATGCGAAGAACTTGACATGCCTTCGACGTATGAAGTCTTCCACAGTTGGCAGCTCCAGCTCCTTGTTTAGCTCACTATCTGGGAATCTTTTACGGATAACAGAATGATGTAGGTAAAAAAAAAAATTATTAAGCAAAATAAAACATATACGACAGATATATGAACTCGAACCAATATCTCAGGGGCTTGACGAGAGCAAAACTGCCCACCATAGTACATACACCGTATGGCTCATTACTGATCAAACTTCTTTAAGTACCCCTTCTGGAATTACACTAGAAATGGTTAGGTTAGACTGCACTGTAATAATGTAGGAGTGATCTTAATTTTGTCAAATTTTGAAATATTAAGTTGCCTTTGAGTACTAATAGTCCAAATGACCTTCTTCTGCTCAAAAGCATATGAATAAATGTATTATAACTATATCTCCACTAGCTTCACCCCGGGGTGAATTATGGGAGCGCCTTGGCAGATGGTTGTTGTATGATGTTGAACTGTTAATATTAAGTGATGTCTGAATGAGCTATCAAACCATAATAATTAATTAAATTTCCAAATAAAGAACATTCAGTTAAAAAAAAAATTAGGATAATTAAATTAACTAATAATTTCTACATATCGATGGCAAGTACAAGTAAATTACATTTTACTGACCTGTGTGGTTGTAGAGCTCCATGGCGGCGAGAGGCCCCTGCGTGGAGGAGCAGTTGCTGTTCTTATGCACAACGGATATGTCTACGCCGGGCAGGAGACCTCGTTGGCTGTCAGATACGTTGCGAACCGCCAGCTCAATGATGGGCAGGATGACTGGCAGGGCTTGGACGTGATCCGACATGGGAGCGATCACAGCCAGCCGCACCGCCCCGCCTGAGGCCAGACCGACCACCGCGAGCAACCACAGCATCTCACCGGCACAGCAACATCTGCAATAATTTTTGACTGTCACTCATCGTTAGAGGGCATATAACTAAGAAATATTTTCCTAAGAACTAATTATAAATATATCTTATGCATGGCTCATCACCACAGAGTAAATAAAGGCCGAATCCTAGTAGAGATCCCGGGACGGTCAGGTCAGATTTATACCAGTAGTATTCACATTTTTAGTCAGTCCCAGACGTACTCACTTCAGGTACTCGTTAATGAACAACACGGTTCCCTACGCTGCTTTGATGAAGATCGCGCTGATTTCAGATGAAGAGAAAAATGTTAGGTCTCAAACAAAAATACGGTGATTCGAGGAGAATAGTTGCTAACCTTGTTGGAATTTGATGTTTTTTAGTGATACCTATCCATAGTGTGCTTTGCAAGATACATTTTTATTATTTAAATATACTAAAACAAATTCTATGAGATTCGTTCGCACCAGCGGTTCGGTCAAATAAAATCAGGAGCAAGGGTGTTGATTGGTCAGTTTTATATTTTTAATTCTAATTATTTGGGATAAAGTCAATTTATTATTTGACTAGTCAAAATTGTGACTGCAGTTATACAATTAGTTAAAATTATTAATATTTAATTGGGTATTTATGATATTTTGGTTAATTTTAAATTCGATTTGTTCTTAGGGGGAATTTGAATTTTGATTTTAGTTAATTATATTATATTATTTTTTTTTTCATAAACTAGGATTAGATACTCTATTTTTGAAAATGTAAAATTATTTCACTGGTATTAATAGTAAGGAACTTCAAATTAAAAGAATTTGTCAGTAATTTATCATTTCAGAAGAGCCTGTTCTTTAATCGATACTCCACGTTAAATTTTGCCCTAATTTTTGGCGTATATATACCTCTTTTGTTAGAGTGTTTTACCAGGACTAAATTCTCTTTTATTTTTATAAAGTGTACATCTGGTCAAGGTTACTACATTTGAGTTAAGATGGGCTACATTTATATTTATTATTGGATCTTTGTATTTAGTTAATAAAGTGAAATTGGACTTAGTTGTAATTTACATTATATTTTATTTATGATATTTGTTCTAGAAAAGGTACATATCGTTTTTTTTTTTTGTTTTTTTTGTTTTTTTTCTAAGCTCTCAAACTTACAAAAATGAAATGTGGGAAAAATAATGAAAATTATTTTTGGCTGGAACGTGCCTTTCACTAAGGGGAGACCCCTAAGGTACATATCGCCCGTCGCTCTCATTATTAATATGAGATAAGTCGTCACAAAGTAATTGTACAGGAAGGTGGACTTGGAAATATACACATCATTGCTAGGCATGTTATTATTTATACATATATATATATTATATATATATATTATATATATTAATAATTCAAATTTGTGCACATATTAAGAATGATAGATACGAAAATTTGAAGGTATAATGAGCAATTACTCATTGTGAGGAGAAAGAGGTCAGGAATAGGATTGGCGAGACTAAGAGGGCAGGACACCCACCTGTGGATCTGCTTCAAATGGCCCAGTGGTCAACTTTTATTGACTCCAGCCTCGGCTATAACTGAAATTAATTTTTCTTTACGGGATTTATTTCGGAGGCACCCAACATTACAGATAGCACCGCTTCGACAACAGTAGCAACATTCACCCACGGAAGAAATAAAATTTAACGTGCAGATTATTGCATTATCGTAATTATTATTTTTTTCACACTGCTACAACCGAAGACTTCCTTTAATAGTATGAATAATGACTTATGATGCTGTACATCTGTGTACCTGATGCCTTCCTTCATCATATTGTTGTTATAATGAAAGTTTCTCTTGCTGTCGTTGAATTTTCGTTGGAATTGAGAAATTAAGAATTTTCAATTCCACTATAAAATGTTTTGGGAGAAAACAAATGATATAGTCAAGTTTAAATGTCTCTGTGGGTGGCCGGTTGTTATGTTGTATGTATGCTTGGAGAAGCTATGAAGCTTGTAGTTAACATTGGTATAAAAAAAAAATGTATTAATCTAATACAATAAAAAAAAATCTATGTTCTGAAAATGACTAACCTCTTTAAGCTCTCAATACTTAACCATTATTTACCTATAAAAGTAAGTAGAGCCTCTCCGCTCAGCCTCTAGAAAAACAAATCCGGAGCGGACTTTTAAAATTTTAGATTCAATGTAGTACCAATTTTACAACCATTGACAAAGTGAACTAGTGAAGTAGCACTCGAAGGCAGAGTTTTGGAAATTATGTAGAAACTTGAAAAATTCCTAATCGCGCTCACAGATCGTGCTTTTAAGGTAATGAAATCACGAGGTTTGTTTATTGAGTGGGACGCTACAGGAAAAGCAGATTGTATTCCAGAGCACGGCCATAATTCAGTCCTAATGCAGAAAACGCCGAGTCATTGAGCGCCAAACGACCCGGCCCTTACAGTGTGGTTCGTAAATGAAAATAAGTGTGGCAATGTATCGATGAGGCCACAAATTAGGCTTTACAATCCTACCTAACCCTGGCCTCCGCCTAATTAATCACTCCGTTATTCACCAAGTCTCATGAATGGTGTTCCTTCTCAGTTCAGGCTGCGCCATTATAACCTACCATCCCCCGTTTTTTTTTTCGTTTTTTTGCCTTTGAATATCATCCAATTGGCCGACTAACGATCTCTTCAAAAACCTTATCGATTTTAGAGCTCATTTAATTAAGAACAGCTCCCGGGTAAGGAATGAGGATTGTTCGTGCTAGCTGACTTTTCGCATCCGTCAGGTAAAGGTCAGACCTTATAATAGAGCATGCAGAGTACTGGAAGGAACTTTTTTCACTAGATTATTTGTCAAAAACGGTAAAGTAGAGGGTCACATTTCAGATGAGCTCTTCCTGAGCCACAACAGAACTGGCTAATTATGATAATATACAAAAATAAAAAGCCCATCAAAGTTAATTTACCCTATTCAAAGTATGGTCAGGTCAGATTAGCTCAGGATCCAGAATTTGGCCAGTAGCATTCACACTCTCGGTTAGATTCGGTAAAGGCTTAAACGCCGCCATTACATTTACGCTTCTGAGGTATCGCGCCAATTGGGACTAAAGAGAATAAAGTTAGGACTGCATAAAAAAGAAAACGGTGCATAAATAATAAAGTATTGTTGGATTTATTTTCCTATCTTTATCCAAAATGTAGTGTAATGGCATCGAAGTATTGGATATAAGTAAAACCTTTATAGAATAGAATCTGGGATTTCTATTCCTTTAGGTAGACACACCTCGGTCTTTCAGGCCGAAGTGATGGCGATCAATGTCTGTACCCAAACCTTAATTGGGGAGGGTGTAAGAAACAGGCTGATCACAATTTTCACGGATAGCCAGGCAGCAATTGGCGCCCTAAAAAGCTATACGACCAGATCTTATTTGGTTGAGGAGTGTAAAAACAACCTAAACACACTCTCGCTAGCCAATAAGGTTAGAATCGATTGGGTGCCAGGACATACAGGCATCACAGGCAATGAGAAGGCAGATGGCCTTGCAAGGGTGGGCTCAGAACAGACCCCTCTTGCACCTGAACCCATATGTGGTATCAGCCTCAGCTACGCTAAAAGGCGTATAAAATTAGCTTTAGAGGACAGGGCAAGACTCTCTTGGAGAGAAACTAAGAAACAGGAACACTCGAAACTGTTTCTTGATGGACCCTGTAAGAGAAGAAGCTCAGCACTTCTATCAATGGACAGGTGGACACCAGAAGTGTGACAGGACTCTATACAGGTCACTGTCGGTTAAACAAACACCTCTTTAATTTGGGAATAGTTGGTTTACCAATCTGCAGATTCTGCAAGAAAGAGGGAGAAACGGCACGTCATATAATATGTGACTGTGATAACCTAGCTAGAAGGCGATACCTTCACTTTGGTAGTGATCGCATTGTAGACCCCAAACTATGTGAACTGATCGATCCATTCAGTATCCTCAGATTTGCAAAGGCCGTGGGCCTGTCACATATATAGGACAGGGACATGGACGGCGCACAATAGGTCTCACTGAGGCCGCGGTGCACAAATGCCGGAACAAATAATAAAAAAAAAAAAAAAAACCAGACAACCCAGTGTAATACTGAACAAGCTCTACGAGACGTTCATCGTCCATGTTGATTTGCCTTTACTGGCAAAGATCCTGTTAATAATTTGGTCAAATTAAGGAGAGGAGTGCTCCGGTCCTTAGCCACAGTAGATCAGTCACTGCTCCATCTTGGAGTCGTCATGCCTTGCTTTTAGTGAATTGAACTGTTTGGTGAGGGTACCATAATTTTGTATTAATCTTTAATTATTTATTCGTTGATTACTCTCAGGAGTTTTATATTTGCCCTGACTCAATTGATCTGAGCTGACATCACTGCTTGTGTGAATCGGCCTTTAGTCGACCGCTGTTAAGGGAAGCGTTGTTACAACGTAATCTCGTCAGCAATTTAGAGGAAACATGACGGAGTTAGTGCAGACAAAGGCAGTCTGTAATGAGATGCGATTCCTGCTGAAGATCTTAGCCCAAGCATCGAGACAACACGAATGTCTGATTAATCTTGGCTGCTTACAAATATTTGAGAAACTCTTAGAAACATTAGCGCAGGAAAACGGCATATGATACAATTTACTAAGACTAGTTGGCTACATTAGATAATGAGTAATCGTTCTTTTGATGGGGTCAGTTAGGTTTCGACCATGAGGTGATAGGTGTTATTAAATGCAAAATACGTTGAATTATATCACAGGTATGTAGATACATATTTTTTTATATAATACTAAGTACTAACCCAAAAATCTCATGTATGTCTATTGTAGGTATATGTAGGGCATTGAGGTCTTGCTGGAAAACTACTGACCGTGATTATTTCTTAACTACTATTTATTATTCATTTAGATATTGAATGTATTGTACTCAGTCCAGAGCTTTACTTGTTTGGGGAGGGAGGTTCTCCAGTACCTGTGTTTTATTATTTTTTAGCTCTCTATTCTCAGGCATTAGACGCCACTCTTATTTTGTTCCGATTACTTGAAAATAACTGATGAGTACGAATATTGGTAATTTCAATTAAGATATCGATTTTTACTATTATGAATATACATAAAGGTAAGGTAATAACACACACACCGATTCCAAGTAATTAACAATCCAAATCGTATTTGCGACGGAACAAATGTATTAATAATTTATTTTTGAGTGTTATTCTCAGTTCCAGTGCAATTTTAAGCTTATTTTTTTAGTCATGTCTAGTATCACAAAGCTTTGCTCAACTCCGTACTCACCGGGGTGTAAAATTTTAAAGTTCCAGGTTTTGAAACCAAGAAACCTTGATAAGTGTTTTAAAAGAATTGTTTAGTGTCTTGATAGTATAATATCTGCGACCAATCTAAAGGTTTTTCATAAAACCATGAAATTAACTAATAGCTCGATTTCTTGGTCTTCACTATGAATGATTATTTGTGTAGGTGAGATCGGTATGATAGTTAAATCCAAAATAATATAGTCTATATATATACTGAACAACAACAAAACACAAAACCAATAAATAAATAAATAGTACTTATTTATAGCTGGTCACGAAGCCACTGCCGCTTTAGTCTCCGAGGAGGTTTATAGGGATGAGTGGTGCAGTACAATGACTGTGCTAGGGAATTAGGGTGGTTGGATAGGTTACTATGGAATTTTATGAACTTGGAAGGGATGAGTTCAAGAATGTAGGGTATATTCAGATCATTATGAAGGGTTTTGTTGCTGACGTAATAAGGGGCATTTACTACTGTTCTCAGGACTTTTGATTGAAATGATTGGATGCGCTTGATGTTTGACTTTTTTGCTGTCCCCCATAGCTCTATTCCGTATGTCCAGATCGGCTTAAGTATAACTTTGTCAATAAGTAGTTTATTTTCTATTGAAAGATGGGATTTTTTGCTTCATTGACATTGATTCCACCATTGGTTGCACCGATACTCGATCTCATCAAGGTGTTTTTGAAGGATTTGGGATGCTATATCAGGGTCTTGATGGGTCGACAGGACTGTAGTGTCATCTGCAAATGTTGCCAAGAAGGTATTGGTGGTAGAGGGGACATCCGCGGTGTATAGATTATAGAGGATGGGACCCAGGACGCTGCCCTGTGGAACTCCTGCCATTGTCAAATATCTTCTGAAAAAATTACCTTATCAAAACTCTCCATGATACGACCTGCTTGCTCCTCGAATTCTCCAACAACTTCCTCCTAAAGCCATAATCTTCCTAACCTACATTTATAATTGCATCATCCGAACGACGCACTTTCCTCTCCTCTGGAAACATATTGTTGAATATACTAATTGTTGAATCCAAAAACCTTTATCCTACTAACTTATAGAACTGCTGTATTTAATAACTCCATTGACAATAGTTTTTGTGGCTACATTGTTAAAGTAAGTACCCTTGACTATCTTGTGAGATACTCTAGCCGTTTCAACTTAACCGTGATTGGTTTAAAGTCGAGAAAGCAGTTAGGGGAGGCGACAGCTGCTTTATCCTTTTACCGAGCTCCTACTTAGCGAGTGCCCATTAAGTCCTGCTTAACAATTCTAGAGGGAAATATAATCATGGCCACTCTTAAGCTTAACGACAAAGGTTGAGGCGGGGCAAGGTTTCGTGGCCAGCATAAGTCAGGCTTTAATTTATTAATAAGTCAGGCATCAGGATGCTAATGGGTAAAATTGACTACTAAATTTTCTTTGAGGTCAAAAGTTAATAGTTTTAGTAAATGGATGAAAAGAATGGAAGTTTCAATTTTCGAAATAAAACAACCTAGTCCTGGATTGATAATCGTAACCAATGCCTAATTTATTCCTGAAATTTGTCATAATTTCCAAATCTATTTGTTTTGCCTAGTCAAAAAGAAATGGGTTTCCTTCAAAACAGATATTTTAAGGGACAGTGTTTCTGAAATTTTCTGCGATAGCGTTCTCATGCGATTTATTTCATACCTATTTAATTCATGGATCATTTCCAATCAATAAACTATGTGAAACATCATAAGGTCTAGAAAAAAGTTTTGCATTATATTAATAATTTAATCCAGTGATCGGCACTGGGCAACCTTTTAATCCAAATCCTCTCTTCCTCTATATCAACTAGGGATGATTTCCTGAAGTATGTAATTAAAAATATGCACAGTATCATTCTTTGCCACACCTACTCCACCGTGACTATGTGACCTCGACTGCACGGAGAAAATTCGACTTCGACTGTGACGGAGGCGGAGAAAATTCAGATGAATTCACCTACTTCTCTTACTTTCACGCCTAATTTAGCCATCAAACCCCTACTGTTTATCAATATAAGATTTTCCAACTAAAAAAAAAGAAGTGTTGAGGAAAAACTATAAGATATTTTAGACAGATTAAGTTTTTAAACTTTTTTTGAACACTTATAACGGAAAAAATTAAGCTACTAGCAAAAATATTAGTATTGGAAAATATTCAAACCGGCCCGGGGCTTATAACAATAATTATAGAAATCCTTTATAAATATCAATAAGTACCATCTCAATAACTCTTCAACTAGAGGGAAAATCTTAAATAGCTATGACAAAATGACTTGACAAAAATCCCTCCTTAAAAATTACAGATGGTTTTACCAAGCGTTATAGCAGAACATTTGAAGGAAGATTGTTCCATAACTGTTTAGAAGTAGTATCTTCATTTCGGCTCTTAAAGTAATAAAAAATGATAAAAACCATCCCTGTCAAAGAATTGTCAAAATTAGCATTAGTAAAACTGTTACTACGCGTAATTAGCGATCTAGATAAACTTATTCCCATTATTATTAACTTATTATTATTATTATTCACAACAAATGGACCAAGAGATTTTCGTGAGGCTTTGAAGACAAATAGGTCCGAGATCCTCTCACGAAACACACTTAAGGAGGCAACTTCTGCTCACTTGACTTCCTTTCCGGAGGGACTTCAGCCGTCTGTTAACTTCTAAAGTCTAACTATCCGTTATGCATGCCTTCAAGTATACCTTAGCCGTAGAGGAAGACGGTACGAACAGGGCTCCAAAAGAACTTGGCAACAAACCCCTTTCCCAGTTGATATGAAACTTATGCCGAGCAAACTCGAGACAATATTTCCAAGAAGTTACTCACTCTTGCCTTTATTGTGTGATGAAAAAAATGCTTTTTTAGCTGAGCCATATTCCACTAATTACAAAAAAGGTAATATTTCACTAGTTCCTCTCAGCACGAGATTTTCTAGTATTCGAAAAATTCAATGGAAATTGGATATATAACTTGTTTATTATTACCTAATACGTACATTTTACGACCACTGCCAATGACAAGTGTACCTTTTCTGCAGGATAACTGAGCTCTTCGACAAGAGCGTGGTAATTTAATGGCTCAAAGTATCAAAATATTTTTTGAGTTTTCAGGAGCCAATACAACACGAGCTTGATTAATATCTACGAAAGTCAAGCTTTATTGTAAATACTTCAGAGTATTTATATACTTTAACAAAAAATGTAAATACGAGTAATCACAAGTTCGATGTGATTTCGTTAAATTTAATTTGAACATCAAAATATTCGTAATTTCAGGTCTTAAAATTCTAAATTTCTGTTATTAAGCTGGAGGTACTCATATCAGGTGAGAAGTTAAAAATAACAGATACTATTTCATTGTTAAGGCTTCGCGAGAGAGACTAAACTAAATGTAAATTGAATAAAATTACTTCTTTAAGGGCCTTTCTTAAATTCACATATTCACTCCAGAGCAGTCCTCCTCAGCCCAATACCACTGTCATGTGTTTCTTTGTTTCTTTTGTTGACTACCTTCAGGGCTATTATTTATGATTTCTAACCCTTAGGTAGCTTAGGATATGTTTCAAAATTTTCGGCAATATGTCTGACAGCAAGGATTTCATTTTCTTGGAATAAATCACCCATTACAGAAATGAATTATTAACATCTAGAATACCGTTATTCACCATAACATTGCCAACAACATATGCATTATCATTCACTATTCATTACGAAATTTTTTTATAGTTAAGTAATTATTCCTTACATAGGTATGATAGGTTTCGTCTCTAAAATACTTCATAATTTTGACTTTAATTTCTACCATAGTTACTATGAGTTCTTTGCTTAAAACTTATTTAGATATTATTTTATTTGTTTAAATGACAGGCAGATTCCAGGAGGAACAGTAGCGTTTAATGGGTATAACACAGGGGCTGGTAATGTGACCATCCATTGGCCTAGTTGTTGGACCGATAAATTTTTATGTCCCCCCATATATTTATCTATATAGATATCATCCTAGTTTCATTAGTTATTGTGGTTAACAATTGCCTGGTTGAACCATCTTCAACATGCAGGGAAATCGATGTTCAGAAGCTAGCGGTTAAGAAGTTTTATCATCGTATAACCTATTTCTATACAAGTAACGAACACTTTTGTAGAATTAAAATATTTTCTAATCATCTTAAAATAAACCTGATTTATATAGAGGTTTGGTGTGACAGCTAAATTGAAACTAATAAGCAGAACACTCAAGGCCTGTGATGCATTCATACTTTCCTTAGGAAATGCCAAGTCGAACGTAGTTTACAACCCATATTTAATACACTAAGCCATTAGTATCTAAAAATTTGCAATAATAAACGAATAGTTTCCACAATTTAAGGTATTTGTCGTTTCACCAGAATCTTTTTTTCGTGTTCCATTCATAATCAATAATTTTACACAGAGTACAAATAATCCTTCCATAATATTTACAAGTAACTTACTACAGTATTTAAATCAACATGAAACAGAAAATGGGTGGAGGAAACTGCACACGTGTTATACAGGAATATAACACATTTATCCAAGTAGATTTGTGTACTGCGATTCCAGACATTTATAAATAGGTCCCAGAGTAATGTTGTTTCAGTATTTTCGAACGCTTGTTTGAAATGAGATGGTAATTTTAGACTGACACTGCTGATACGCTGCAAGAGACCGATGGATTCATGACCAAATACTGTGGGAATGTTGCCAAAATTCATTGGTAACCTCCGTTTTAACAGGCATACTTGAAATCTCATTAGTTTATTCAGACACCTCTTGTAGTAAGTTTATAACACAACAATAATTGAAGGGTTTAGCTGAATCTACGTTACATTTTAGATTAAAAGTTAAAGTAATTAATTTTCGACAGTGTTATATGTTCGAACCCCGACATGGGATATGTAATATAAAATTAGGATTATTAGTAGGAGGAAATTAGGAGGTAGCGGTTGCCTAGATTTAGCAAGTTAGAAAGTTAATAAAAGTTAATATAGGATGACTATCAGGTATAGATGTGTTTTCGAAGGGCAAGTTACAAACCTTCCTTTCGTATTACGAACCTTCTTAGCAGCTAGGACAGTGTTGGAGCCACATGTTTCATTTGATCACCATCTCAATTTACTAAAATAAATTACTCTTGGTTTAGATTCCAATTGGGACAATAGAAAACTAGTTGAGTATTTAAAAAAAATGTATAATTTGGTATAACTTCACGTTAATGCAATACGCTTAGGATTTGATAGAATAATCACATCTGTTAGTTGTTTAATAGTCAACTACCAACCACACTATTTTCAATAGTAAAGCTCTAAAATGAAACCAACAATAGTTTAAAAAATTCTTAAAAATTGTAAATTTTCAACCCCAGATTACAGTGGGTGACGATATTCACTTGTAACTTGTAATCGGTTGCACTGTACCAAACTATTTTCCAGTTTAGATAAAGTATTGGACTAGTCGATTGTGAAAAAAGCTTAGGTGAGTCAGGGTGAATGGGAATAGTAATTTTGTGGTTTATAAATTTACTGGCGATAAATCGTGGACTGTGTGTGGCTAGTAAATTTGGTTAGGGCATAAAAAAAATTATCCCTAACAATAAAACATGCTAACTTACAATGAAACGAACACCAAGGTGTTTTAATTCAAATTTTTACTAAGATCCAGATCTCCGTAGTAAGAAAGACTACTCAAGAGATTTATTTACAAATTAATACATGCTAATAGGAGCGACAAGTTGGTTTAAATTTTAAGCCATTCCAAATAAAATTTATTGCTTACCAAGGGAACCGCAGCTTATCACGAAGGCTCTTGACCGACTACAAGACACAGCTAATGTCCTTAGAGAAATCGGATTATGAATTAACTGATTTACGTTGAAATCAGGAAAAACAAAATCCTGTGAAGTGTTTACTGGGACGTGTCAAATGTCAGAGACATTGAAGCCTAGAGCTAAACCAACCATTTATATATTTTGTGTCGCTTACTTAATAACATTTATCTATAAAAACCATTTTTTTTACTAGTATTAAAATTTTTTTTTAAAACTATCTAATTTTCGGCGTACACTTGTAACTATTGCCAACTATACTTAAAATGCATGTCAAAAGTTTCAAGAAAATGATTGATAGCCAAAATGGTTTATTTTCCTTAAAAAATGGTCCAACCCATAGAAAAAATGTTTTTAAAAATACTTTTTATGACGCTGCATACGTTTTACCACACATGTTTCCTGCTACTAAGATATAATAACATAAAAAATCGAATGTTTTTAGGATTTCGTTGATCTCTCCATAACAAGTTTTTAGGAAAGTTACCCAAATTTCTCAGTTTGCCTCTTTCAAATAAAAGTTTATTAATTTATTCATCGTTTAAATCTGTAAAAATAAATTTAACATATTGAAAACAATGCGAAAAAAATTGCCGGAAATTAATCAACTGAGTAGAGTGCACCATTTCGAACTGTCATTTTTTTTAATCAGACAGAGGATTCGTTTACACAAATGTCTGCATCGAGAAATGAGCCAGTTGGCGGATGCAAGGAGACCAGGAGCAAAAACTGCCCCCAAACCGAGGACCGGTCTGGCGGTGAAACCTGCCACGGCTTACTGTCTACCTGAACAGAATTCAATCTGCTGCAAATACCTCTCAGGTAACATTGTTACAAGCTACCTTCTCATTTAGTCTCCATAACATCACGATGACCATTTTTTTTATAGTACGCCTAACCAGATGGGTCAGTAGCACTTTTTATATATATCACATATTGTTCCAGAATTTGTTTTGCATAAGGTATTAAACATTTTTCAGTTATTTTCACATAGATTCGTATGCAAGGTGCACATTTAGAACACGGGTCACTCTTCTTGATTAGTTGTTGATTTTATAAATTGATTGGTACAAAACATGTTTGCTTCAACTATAACCGAATTTGATGCGCAGAAAGTGAAGGAACTAAAAGGAGCGATGTCCAAATTTTGTTTCCTTTTTTGGGTTTTTTGGTGTGTTTCGACAGTACTATTTTTATTTAAATGTTTCTTCATATCAAGTTTATCGGGCAAAACCTGGTAAACTTATACGAAAATCATAACTTTATGACAGCTAGCTTTCATTAAAGGAAATCTATATCGGTCCAGAGTAGCCCATTAAGTAATGGTTTTGTAAAATTAATAAATGATGTTCCACAGTAGCCTTTCCAACCACCCTAATCCTGTGGCACAGTCATTGCACTGCGCCACTCATCCCTATAATTCTCCTCGGAGACTGAAACGCCAGTGGCCTCGTGACCTACTATAATCGCGTGACAGTGGGAGTCCTGGCAATGACCAGTTTCTCCAATCATGTCCTATTGTATGAATGAGCGAGTGAATGATTAACTGTAAATATGGTATGAATGAGATCCTTTATCTGTATTATTATTGCCTTATAAAAGGCAGATTGCAATTATTGCACAATAAAGAATGTCTATATATATTAAATAAATGATGTAAACAAAAATGATTACCTTCCTGAACTAAAATAATTTAATCGTTGCAATTATTCATTATCAAAGCATAATGTTATTATATTTTACCAAGTTTATAAATGATTACAATTCTATACAATTAAAATTACGATTACAATTCTGATTGCCAATAGATCTTGCATTCGGTCATTAAGGAATACACAGAATTGATACAACTTCTGAGGAGCACTAATTATTACACTTCAAACTCCTGACTAAGTGTTTAGGGAGATATAAACTTGGGGCACGTCATTTGATCTCATTCCACTTGGTCAAGCTCAGATCTAGTTTTGGAACTGAAGCACTTCTCTCTCCAGACAACTTCCTACGATATCAATTTGTTTTGAAGAAACAAAGAGCACCCTACCGGAGGTTAACAAGGTCCTTGGTTTGATCCTGGGTCACGCCAAACAATGATATACCTCACAGAACGTTTTTTATTCTCTCTTCTAAGATTCCTTTCATGCTCTATTTAGAGACGATTAACCACTTTATATTTATTGCAAGAGAGGAAAAGTATGAACAAAAATTCATCTTAAAGAGCAATTTATGTCAAAATTACGTTTCCTCTGACCAAAAAATGACATTAAAACTGCCGAGAAAACCTTTTGAGAAGATTGATGATTCTCAAAGAATCTAAATGGATCATCTCTATCTAGCCTCATTTTATGTCTCTGCATTTCCCCCAACTTCGCTCATTTTAGCTATTTACCACCCCAAGTTAGTTATAAAGTAAATGAGAAACGTCGGAAAATTAGCATTCAGTTTATTTTTTTTTAAATATTAAATAACACTAGACTAATGTTGATATAATATCTTATACAGTACAGTTGAGAATAAAAACACTTTAGGTATCAAATTACTTTCAATAGCACTGGAGCGACCAGTTAGTTCTGTTTAATAAAATGATGAGACCAGACAAACTTTTTTTTATTAAAATCAAATATTTATTTTATTAAACTTAAAATAGTAATTATTACAGTACAGAAAAGTTATAATTTAAGGATCCGTCGTTAAAATGTCAAAGTTAGATTATAATGACTTGATGAAATAATGACAAAGCTACAGGCAAGATAAAATAGAAGGACCTATTTCCAGCAAGGATTTTTATCATTTCACGGATTTAACAAGTTAAAATTGTTTTTTTTTTTACGTTTCTTAATTCATAAACTGTATAAAAACATTGTTTCAAGGATTTTTCAGCTTCTGAAAAAATTACTGAACAGCTATTATTTCTTTTTTGTGGTCCCTTCTAACAATTTTCAAATAATATAGATTTATATATTGATGAACATTTTATCTGTAATACGCCTTTTATTAGGAATTCCCCATGGTTCTTGTAGGGGGGGGGGGGTAGTCCCAGCATAAATCAAGTTAAACATAGCCACAAAAATAGATTTCACCATACAAAGGAATTTTATTGGATCCAGAAAAATGATATATTTTTTTTATATAGAACGCACCCGTCCATTTAGGCACTCCAAATTGATTTACCGCAGTATCCTCCAAAGGGACAAAAACATAAAAAATTTCTTTCAAAATGGGTTTAAGGACAATTTACTGAACAGACCGGTAGGAATATTTTTATTCTTTACTTAAAGGTACAATATATGTCTGCTTAAATAAAATTTATATTATTATATAAATGTATCATTAACATTTAATAACGTCTTTAAAGTATCCCCACCGAATATTACCTTGGACATTATTATTTAAATAATTGTCAAGACCGAAGTAGCTTAAAGTTCAGATTTGCCTCCATGTTAAACTTAAACATATAATTCTTTGAGAGCCAAACATAAAAACCTCGTTGGTTTTAATAAGCAAATTAGTAAAGATTTGTTCCGTTTATATAAAATAGTTTAATGACTTGAATATTTTTATGTGTTAAAGTAATAACAAATTAGGGTTATACAGAACATATGCCCAAACCCTTGACCAATAATTGTTATTTGTATATCTTATTTCTAATGCGAATATTCCTTTTTAAGTGAGGGTTTTTGAAGTAACTTTACCTGCAGATGTTGAGTACCTTTTATTTATTTAGCGATGTATACTGGTAGATTGTTTTCAGCACTCAAATTCAACCATTATTATTCCCCGCTAATACCGATGGTACGTTGGGATATGCTTACGTTAAATAATATATTATTGGTATATTTCCTTGTAATAAAGAGTTATATATGTAATATGATTTATTTTTAATTTCCATGTGTTTTCTTTTCAATTTTACTGACAATATTACATTTATAGAGTGTTCCGAAACTAATTTTCGGTTACTATAATTCTGTCTTATATCATTAGAGCATCGAGGTGAATGTATATATTTAATATTCCACTGTTTTGTGATATTGTAAGTGTACCTTTTGACTAGGATTCAGCCTAAGGGTTTCAATGCCCAACGCCCTGTGAATTAAATTGACTTCCTGAGTTCAATTCCTCCTCCCTAGATTCCATTGGTAGGATTTGGCGCTCATAGCCTTTACAGTTTATTGTGTTGGTGTGACACCCTTATGGTAGTATAAGGGTATCGACGTAAAGCTTCTTTCGCCTATATTGAAACAACATAATATTTATTGAAGATTCATCAGAATATAATTAGAAAAATGTGATTAAAAATCGTTTTCGCAGCTGAAATGAATCGCTGAACTGTGTTAAACATTTGACTTGATTATGCTGTTTTTTTTATAAACAAAAATTCGTAGTGCCATCATGGATTCGCTGTTGAATCAGTAAACCTTTCGATTGTGCAGAAAAGTTATAAGATATACTCCCGACGTCAACAAAAAACCCTCCAGGAAAATATTTGAGGAGGTGACATCCGAGCCGTTGAGTGTACGGCGCCTGGAAATATATTGGCTTGGCGGCCTTCTTCCTACTTGACGCTGACTGGATTAGATGTATTGCAACCACTTCTGGATACATAATGTATCTTCCATACATTATGTATTATCCCGGACCGTTCTCAGGAAGTGCTCGAATCAGTGAGCATTCTTGAACCGGACCCTCCCCACCACTACTCCCCCACCCGAGCGGTTGATTTACTATCAAAATAAATGTTTCGTCTAACATAAAATAATATCATGAATTACTTACTCTTAAAGTGGTATCAAAATTAGTTTATCTAATTACAATGGACCCGTTGTGAGTACATAACCGTGTCAAGTGTGAGTTATAGAGTAGACTTTGAATAAATGTACTTCAATTGCAAACGATAATCACATTTCAACAATAGAAATATTTTGATATCCTAACATGAAAATCCGAGTAAAAAATATAAAAATGAGTTTCTAATGCGTCATAAAAAAAATATCAAGTTAAGTATGATGCATGCACAATAACGTTCTTTACAATAGTAAACACGATAAATCACAATATCATTTTTTTCGTTTTTGTAAATGAATTTTTCTAATTAGATGCTTATTTTTATTTATGTATTACCAAGTAATGAAGTAATAACTCATTTATATTCCATAACGATTTTTTTTTTTTCATCTTCGAATAATAAAATAGAACCACCTTCTCAAGTTGAATGTCCCAATGTAAGATACTGGTATAGCTGTGAACACGATGTTCAATGATGTGTTCAAAATGTTTGCACTAAGCTAAGAATGTAGTTATCTATTTTTCGATTAATGTTCAAAGCTTGAAAGATTGTTTGAACTAATTAGACCGATGAGATTCAAAAGAAATTGAAAGCCGGTTTTGATTTAACATTAAATACTAAAGTATCTGTAGGGTATAATTTTCAGAATCTTAAAATATTAAAACGATAGTTGATAAATAAAGAAGGTTTTATTCATAATCTGGCTTGAATCAATAGCTATGTTATTCAGAGACCATAAAGATGCCTTCATAGGTGAAACTATATCCGAATATAATTATAGCAATAAAAAAAATTATAAGAGATTTTTACTTGGTAAAGATTTCATTGGTTTATTTTCAAAATTGATGATGTTTTCACCCACTTCCCCCTGTTTAAGCCTAATAAATAGATTTCTACAAAAGGGATATATTTCTTATGGGAAGTCATAGAAAATAAAGCCATCTTTATTTAAGCTGGGTGGGGTCATTAATTATTCAATCGGTTGCTTTACAAAAAAATCTATAGTTATGAGTAGGGCATCAAATCAGAGACAAAGAGGTCCTCACTAAAAATGTTTAACTTAGTCTTTTGAGTTTTTCAATGTACCATTTTAAATAGTTTAATCGTATGCAAATAATAACGTTGGGATGTGCCAATCGATATTTCAATTAGAGAGCGGGGAGTTGTGCTGATGATTTAGCTGGCGTTGTTAGATACCAGGCAGGTGTTGTTCAATATTAGACTGTGTGGTCACGACAAAATGATACTTGTTTGAGTTATTGAATGCTGATTAGAACGGACAGATTCTAATTAGAATTTGATTTTAAGATCGTATAGCACATTGGATTAAATCGATCATAATGTCAAGTAATTTAATTCAAAACACTAGTTCTTGTACAGGCGAAGTACAGGAGTACAAAAAGGGCGTAATCTCCAGAAACAAAAGAATTTTCAGTTTGAAAATAATAAGGAGCCATATTCTGTCTTGCTTGATACGATTACCTTTCTAACAACCACTATTGATTGTCCTGCACAATGAGAAAGTATCAATTTTGTACAAATAGTAGTGTTGTCAATATCTTGCATCTAGACCGAACAGGGGACTGACAATGACCGTAACAGAAACACTGTCAGACAATGATGTGAAATGATCTAGTTGATGGGTGATGATTGGCTAAATGAAAAGAAAAGACCGACAAAACCGTTAAAAATTCCTCAAGGGTCAAACAGTCAGTTAGTTTTTATTTTTATTACGGCATATATCCACCCAAGAACGTAACATTTTTATTATGAACTATTATTGAAGAAAAGTGAAATTCATTTTCAAAGGATTTAAACCTGTAGAGAGAAAAGGGAAAACTTTATTTATTGTAAACTAATAACATACGTTTGTGTCTAATTATAAAGATATAGACAGTAATCTCGAATCCACTGTCGGATTTTCAAAATTTCAACTTTTGATTTCCCTTGCCTCTTATTTAGGGAACTTGGCAGGGATTCCTAAGGTGAAAAGAAAAGATCAAAAATAAAAAAAGTTTTTCTTTTTATTAAAAAATCATAAAATAACGCTTACCGATTACAGGAAAAGGCGCCTTTAAGCACGTGTCGTAAGCGAAAATGTCTGAGACCCATAGATCCGTCACTCCGAATCCTAGGTATTTACAATATACAATTTAATAAATTTTAAAACATTGTATGCTTGAGAGAGTAAATTTGACACGGTAAATATTGTAAGAATATGGTAAAAGAATAAGATAACTTACAACAATTGTAAGTTCTATCCTACTAGCTTCTACTGCAGTATTGTAATTTATCTAAAACAAAGAATTTTCTTTTCATTCATTTATTCTTAATTTGATTCCCTACCTAGTAGATAGAATTCATTGATTAACAAATAATTAGCCCGTTATTGACAATTATGTTTTATGAAGTTGACATTATGTATTTTATCAACTAATCATTCGAGGCACGAAAAATATAATTTTTTATGACGAACAGGCAACTCACACACAACAGGACTGAGAATCAGACAGTATGACACATTATTGAAAATATCAGGGTTCTGATTTTGAAAAAAATAAAATGAATAAAAAATACTAATCCATAAAATATAAAATATTTATTATTAATCATTATTATAAGCTAGGAAGATAAATGGATAAATGAATAGATTTTTTTCTGTTTGAAATAATTTACAAATGTTGACGTAATTGATCAAGATAAAATACAAAACTAATTACTTTACTAATCAACTTACAACTGTTTGGAAACTAGCCATGTAAATTTGTTTATCGCCATTTTATATATTTTGCCACTTTGTCCAATTTATAATGGCTTTATGATGAAAATATACAAATTAGATTGCTATCAAATCGTCTTTATGCGTGCCTATCTCGAAATCATGATGATACATCTGTTTCCTATTCTGATTCATATTTAAGCAGCTTCTGCTTAAGCTGATGGCAGACTAACATAAACAAAAATGTTTGTTTTTTTTCCTTAAAATCCCGATAATTTCTGAGAATTCGTCTTAGTTGAGTTAATAAACTGTAGAAAAACGACAAATTAATAATTTTGCATAGGTTATTAATTCATAATTCAGGTATAGGTGAGTCAAAATTCGGTGTATTGGAACGTATAGCCCTCATTTTAGTACTATTAATACTATGATTACTATGCTTACGATGCTAGTCGATGAAGTATAAAACAACATTTTTTCTAATGGTTATGCTATGATAAGGTTCATATAAACACTTCTAAACATACAGAAGGACTATCTATGTTTTTGTAACATATTGATGTTTCCTACAAATGTTATTGTAACGCCGGGGGGACTTTGAGACGGGCATTCCCAGCAACGTCATGAAATATTAAAGGGCTCCTCTTCACCTGTCTTGGAAGGGCCGGATATAAAAGATAAAATGGACTACAGCCCTTTAAAACTATAAATAAGGCAATCGTACAAAATATACACTTTGAAAATAACAGAATAAATCTACTCAATGAATCCTTTTTTGTTTATTGGCTCAGCGGGATTAAATAGATAGGATTAAAGAAACCACCAAATGAACAACGTTATGCAACGGACTTCAATGCGGATCTGATTATATGAATTTCGTACTTGTATTCTTCACATTATAACAATACGAGATATTCAATTTCTCAAGACAATATATTTTTAAGAAAAAAAAATCCACGCTGGCCAACCAAATGTAATCATGTTTTAATACTGTCTAATCAATTGGTTATCCTTACTATTTATGTGTACTTAAATGTGAAGGCACAGCTCAAATTCTGAAAGCGTAACACCACTCTTAGAGATACGGTTCTCATAAAATGATTCGAGTGCAGAAGTTTTTTTTAAGTCAACACAATAAGAATTTTTTCTTGTTTTGAATCATCAAAAGCGCTTAGTTTGATATTTTTAGAAAGTTTTTTTTTTATTTATACACCTTTATTATGATAAAATTACAATCTGCCTGATTGGGTTATAAATAATTGTGATACATGATCTCATTCATACCAATTAACAATTTTCATTCACTCGCTCATTTATACTATATATACAAACAGCCCAGAAGACCCCCAAGTCCATATGGTTGTCACTTCCCTCGCGTGCGAAGGAGGAAGCGGAGTCTTGGGAAGTCCCCCACGCCCCTACGTCAGCCACGTCACTGGATAAGAAAGAGCCAGCGGAGGCTGACCAAGAGCGCGAGAGCCACAGACGCTCAATTTAGAAAGTTAAAAAACGAAATGTTTCTAAACTACTTCAGATAGTATAATATTTTATATTGTGTTGAACTTAAGAAAATTTCAGTTCCTCTAGTATGGGAATGTGTCATTTAGTAGCCCAGCGTGCTCTAAACAATTAGACACGAGCATCGATGACACACGCATATACAATAACTTCTCCCCTTACCTTGAACTTGAATGAAAAATCCTGAACCGATTCCTAAACAATATGAAAATGTCTTTACCGTACATAAATGATAAGTTAATAAAATATTTTTCTGCAATACTAAATATTTAAATACTAACTGGTTATATACCCCGACAACAAATATAATTTTACGACAACTTTAAAAATATAAATAACCCATTATTGAATCCCCTACAAACCCCATCAACCAAGACCCTACACCTGGAATTCGAAAAAGGACAACAAAATTTATGCAATTGCTAAGATTTAATTAGCTACCTATCTACAATAGTTTCCACTAATTCCCTTTATTAGTATTTCTTTCCTTTATACCGGCATTCATTTTATTAACATAGAGAGAATTCATTCAAAGAGGATAGATGAAAAAGAAGGCACCCTATCGTTTCCTCCTGACTAAATTATCTTGGGACCGGAGCCGGGTGTAAACAGGGGGTTAAAATCAAACAGAATTCGGCTTTTTTTTTTTTTTTTTATTCTTTTTAGATTTATCTCGGATAGCTTCTAAGCTGAATAAATAACTTACTGGAATTGATGTAAAAAGTTTTATTTCAAGCTCGTTTAAATTATTTATCCTGGATCTTCAAAGCATCTGTTTGAAATACCTTATTAAGTAAATGCTTCTGAAACAAGGATGCTGTTTAAAATCAGTCGATGGGAAGCACCCAGCGTTGTTCTTTTTCTCTCCAAGTCTTCATAAATCATGATTATGCACATATATATAATTAATTTACTTGTAATCAAAACAAATATCATGCTTGATTGTTAATTATTAAAAATCTAGATGTTATGATTAATAATTTGAATTTTCAATTTAAACTATTATTACAAAACCACACTAAAATCATGTTCACAACTGTAATTAACCTATGTCTGACATAAAAGTATGTATTTATGTATAGTTGTTTCCTCAAGATGTGAAATATAAAATCAGCAACTAGCAAAATCATATATATAACAGATAATTAATAAATTACACGTAAATTAAAAAGACATCTATATATTATATTGCGTAAATTGTCGTATTAGAAATCTTGACCCCCTGATAATAAATTTGGAGAGTTACTATAATTTACTGTATTATAAAAACTAAGGCGAAATTTCATGGTATATCTACCTCTCATATGATTTTATAAACTATTAGTATAGTGGTGTTGCGCATGCGATAGTAACTGCCCACCACGATTCGAACCCCCCTCAACTTTTATTAGTATTTTCAACAATCATAAATACTAAAAGGGGCCAGGAAGCTTCAACTTAGTCTTTAAGGCCATGCAACTGAATGCAAGTGAATGATGTCCTTTATTTTAAGTGCAACATACTGTGATAGTGTTAAAGTGAGCGCTAGAAACGTTGTCATTTTTAGCCCGGGCCATGTGAGCTGGTAAGCAGATCAAAACCAATACCCCTGTTATCAGTGTAATGCCGAAAAAGTGTTGCTTTAACAGCTTAAGCAGTTTTGCTTAAGCAGTACTTTTCATACACACACACACGGAGGACTCGTCCACGTAAAATTTCATGTCTTAACGTAACAGCAAATCCTAAACCTGTCCAACGGGCCGACACAAATATAAAATTATAATTTTTTATGATTATTGAAACTATAAACACGGTAATGAATTACTAAAACTCCAACCGAAAGACTGTTATTTGCTTATCATCTATAAATCCCAGGTGCTCAGTGAGATGTTACTTAACGAACTAACACCCCTTAAACCACCGCCAAATTGTATTGTAACAATCGGCTTTGACCGTCCCAAACATTATTAAATATATTTGTCAGTTCTTTTATTTTTAACACCTGTCGTGAGATCGTAAAGACAGGCAATCACGAATTCGTCCCGTTAAGTACCATAAATAAACAATTGGCTTGAGGAAATTCCAACAACAAAGAAAATCTCGTCACATGGATAAAATGTCAGTTTTTAGACTATGTTGTACAACTATATGATGTTTTATTTCAGAGGAATCAAGCAAGGTTATCCCGCTTAGCCACCTAAAGTAGCAAAAAATGCAACAATAACGACCATCTCAAGAACTCCAACCTATCTCACAGTCTAGCCATCACAATTCCTATAACTACTTCATGTATAATAACAAACGAATACTCTTCACAAAACCCCAAACGATTCCTAAATATTTTTAAACTGATGATTAAATTTTACATTTGTGTGATTGAAATTTCACACAGCTGGGCAGCTAAAAATGGATAGTCTGTTCTGAGTGAAATCTAAAACGGAAATAGTTTGTCAAACAGCATGCAAATTCAACAAATATATTGACTCTGCATGCAATATACATGAATTTAAATCATATCGGCACCTAACTAGGTCAAAAGAAAACAATATATTGACTCAGAGAATATGGACCGTCAATTTAAATGCATTTATGAGTAGGAGATGCGAAACAGCCAGCCAATCATCTCGCTAAATGAAAATGCACTGGTGCGTTAAAATAAGGAAAAAAGTTTGTTTTTGTTTTTCTTTAGTAAAAAAAAAAAAAAAAAAAAAAAAAAAAAAAAAAAAAAAAAAAAAAAAAAAAAGGTGCTCTGCCACAGCGTGCATGACCAACAGCAAACAATTGCTGCAATTAGGGAATCAAAAATCCCCTTTCATACGTTCGCCCCCCGTGGTACTAAGCCCAACAAGAAGTACTTGCTACACGGTTTCGATCTCTCTCACCCGATTGAGGAGATAAAAGCCCACATCAATAGCGTGGGTAGCAATATAATCGATGTATATCGATTGAGGCGATCTGACCAAAATGGCGGGAAGACGGAGATCGAGCCGATTCTCGTAATCGGCGACCATACTCTCAAGGCGGAGAACTTAAGGCAACTCCGTCATATAAATAATGTGCTCTTTAGAGTGAGCACCTTTCATGACAAAAGAGGCATTCCGATGTGCCTTAACTGTCAGGAATACGGCCATACAAGACGGTACTGCTTCAAGCAGGCCAAGTGCGTGAGGTGCAGCCAACCTCACGACATAAAAGACTGCCCCAGGGACGCTTCAATTCCTCTCAAATGCGCCAATTGCGGGGGAAATCATGTCGCGTCGTACCGACAGTGCCCGTACAGGATTAAACTCCTAGAGACCGCAGAAATCAAGAAACAGGCACAGAATTTCACAGCCGGGCCGAGAAAAGCTACATTTATGACTGCCCCCCCACCACCACGACAGACTGCCTCCTATGCGCAGATGGCATCAGGTAACACCAGGGCTCCGGAAGTAGCACTCCCAGCTCCTCTACCTCAACCCGCTAACAACAATGATGCTATGATGAGTATGATGAGCGCTATGCTCACTACCATGAACAATCTCGCCGCACTGGTAGAGCGGCTATTAACACAGTCTGACCGGGTATCCAAATGATGGGTCATAGTATATTAAATTACAACGTTTGCGGCCTTCGGCCCAAACAAGCTGACGTAGAGACACTTCTACGGTGCCATTCACCAGACGTCGCTGTCCTAACAGACACCCGACTGAAGAAGATTCATTTCTGCCGATTCGCGGGATATACCGCCTACCGCCACGACACTGAGACCGTCTCTGGAGGAGTAGCAGTGTTAGTGAGGAACGGAGTCCCCTGTAGAAGACTACCCCCACCCGTGACCCTAGGCCCCTCCCACTACATCGTAACGCTCCAGTTACGGCTCACAAAAAATATGATAGTGTCAGGAGTCTACAGAAGACCGAGAGCCAATTGCGACTCGGACAAGCTCCTGCTCACTACGATAGCTCATGACCGAAGGCACGTCATCGTGGGTGACCTAAATGCGAACCACAGTTGGTGGAGCAGTACGAGGGCTAACGCCCTCGGCCGTTACATCACAAAGACACCATTTACGGTCATCCACCCAGGATTGCCGACCTTCCGTCATTTCGCTAACCCAGACAGAACCTCTACGCCAGACCTGCTCCTGACACAACAGCCACACCGGGTCACCGGATGCTCGGCCTTAGATTTCACCACCTCCGACCATCGGCCTGTTCTCTATGAACTAGAAGGCGACATGCCAGAGCCACCTGCTTCTAGGTACAGGTACGATGAGGCCAAATGGGACCTCTACAAGCATCTCATCAAGACCGAGTTGCCCACAATCACGCCCCTGAGACACACTTGGGACATAGATTACGCTATCTATCAGCTACAGGACGTCATCGATCGAGCTGCCGATGCATCGATCCCGAAATTTTCTCCGAAGCCCCCTTCTCTGAGAAAACCTCCGGATCACATCCTACAACTGATTAGACAGCGTAATAACATCAAGAACAGGTGGTTTAGGACCAAAAACAGGGACTTAAAACCGGTTTTAAATGCTCTCACAAACCAAGTTAAGTCCCTGATGGCCCAGTGGAAAAATTTGATTTGGGAAGATCGCCTCACCAGTCTCCACGGTGACCACAAGCAATTGTGGAAGCTTGTGAAGACCTGCAGGTCCAAAAAGAACGGTGTAAGGCTGGCCGTGAACGGGCAGTTCATTCCCACCACCGAACAAGCGGACATCTTGGCGGCCTATTATGAGGAAGTCAGTCGTGGCCAGGGACAGCCAATAGGAGCCCTCGACCACCCCTCCCCCACCCTCCCTACCACTACCGAAATCTACACCTCACACCGGCAATGCGCTGCATTCATTCGAAGAACGACCGGCAAGAAGGCCCCAGGTCAGGATTCCATCCAGAACATCCTACTCAAGCAGCTGCCGAGGAAAGGAATCTCATTCATAACGAACGTGTTGAACTCCTGCTTCAGGCTGCACTATTTCCCCCAGAACTGGAAGCACGCTGTAGTGGTCCCCCTTCTGAAACCAGCAAAAAGCGGTTATGAGCCATCTCATTACCGCCCCATCAGTCTGCTGACTCAACTCTCGAAGCTGTTCGAGAGAATCATCCACGTACATCTCTCCGGGCACTGCGAGTCACAAGAAGTCATCCCACCAGAGCAGACTGGTTTCAGCACAGGCTTAAGCGCGAACAACAACCTGGTGAGATTGCAACACCACGTCGCATCGAACGTCCGGAGCAACAGAGCTACCGCTATGATTTCTCTGGACTGTTCGAAAGCTTTCGACTCTGTGGACCACTACATCCTACTTCAACGTCTGAGGGAATACGAATTCTCGGATCAGCTGCAGAACCTGATAAGATCCTACCTTACAGGCAGAACTTTTTCGGTTCGTATAGGCACTACGTTTACGACCCGAAGAAACTACACTGCCGGTGTCCCCCAAGGATCGGTGCTAGGCCCCCTGCTGTTCAACATTTACACCGCCCACATCGTAGGAGCCTCGTACCCCAACTGCGAGGTATCCGCGTATGCAGACGATATAGGTGTTTACAGCACTAGCATCAATCCCTCCAGAGCCCTGAAATTCGCTGAGAGCGCTAGTCAACGGATCTCCGAGAAACTCGATGCCGTCCACATTCAAGTCAACCCGGCCAAGACGCAAGGAATTATATTCAGTTACAAATCCGGAAAAAAGAAGCTCCCGAAATCCTTCGTCTTAGGCGGCAAAGAGTGCCCTGTAAGCAACAAGCTGTGCTACCTCGGGATTACCCTCGGTAGGCACTTGTCGTTCACAACTCATCTCGGCAAGAAATTAAAGAGTGTTAGGAAGAAATTCTTCAGCCTCGGACACCTACTTCACAGCCCGGCTTTATCGGTACGCCTCAAGCTGCTGATATACCAGAGCGTCCTAAGACCTGCTTTGATGTATGGGACCCCTCTCTTCAAGTATCTGACTCCTAACACTCTCCAAACGCTCCAGCAATTTCAGAACAGAGTTCTCCGCACCTCCCTCAAACATACCCCGTTCGACCGAATGAAGGCAGACGAGATGCATAAAAAATTTGAAGTGCTCACCATTCAAGATTTTATCAAGAGAAGGCACATCAAATTTTTTGACTCACTCAGACATAGCCACAACCCACTATTCTCCGACCTTCAACCACCACCAATGCCCGTCAGATGGAAGCACTGCTGGACCGCCGAAGCCTGGAGGATGATCGACGTCATTGAACCCGATGACTGAACGAACTACACCCAGCCGAGATATCGAGGCCGATCTCCCGGCCGACTCAACCGAAGCTACAAGACCCCATCTACCTGTTTAAGCAGGGTAGACCTTCCGGCCGAGTGGCCGACTTATTTCAGCCCCCTGCCGGGGCGGGCCAGGCTTGACCTGGCCGACAACAAACCATTGCCTAGGTACCCCTAGGCTCCACCCTCGGTAGACTCTCACTACCTTCCCGAATCCACCCGCCTCCTTCAGGCATTCCACACCCTATATCCTTCTCATACTTCCTTCAAATGGGGGACTCCCCTTAGTGAAAGGCACTCATTAGCCCAAAATAATTTTCCCACATCCTAATTTATAAGTTTGAGAGCTAAGAAAAAAAAAAAAAAAAAAAAAAAAAAAAAAAAAAAAAAAAAAAATTTTTGTTTTTTTCCCCTTTTAGTGGACTCTTACCACTATACCGAAAAAACCAACCTCCACCGAGGCTTCCCACACCCCTTAATCCTCTTACACCACCTTCAAGCAGGTGGTAACTTAAATATTCTATATTTTTCCCTCATCCTGAATTTTTAACTAGAAAGCTTAGAAAAAAAAAAAAAATTTTTTATTTCCCTACCCTCACCACTATATATACCTCCTACAACCAGGTTGTAGCAATCATTACGTTCTTGTGATTTTTTTTTTCTAAGCTCTTTAGTTAGAAATTCAGGATGAGGGAAAACTATAGAATATTTAGGTTAATCGGATCCTTATACTAGGAGTACCTGCTTGAAGGTGGTGTGAGAGGTGAATAAAACGGTGATGCAGATTTATATATTAATATTATCTAATTTAAAGGAAAAGCATTTCTAAAGAACTAATTTTCAGTGTTTCTTAAAAAAAATGAATGTCTTAATGTATCTTATTGCATGTTGAATCATCATGAACAAGACTAACTCATTACTACCACAGTGACAATTTCAAGAAACATTTGAGTGTTCTCATCTAGTATCGTGAAGTCAGGATTCTTATAACCTTATTTTATTCCCTTAATTTTAAGAAGGTTACTAATACTGGTCACATTTCTGGAGGGTAATTAAAAAGTTAATACAGGTCTAACAAGTAATTTATAAAGTATTGATTTGTAAATTACCTGCAAAGGAATAGAAACAGCGATAAGGTCACACCCTTGCCGTTTGCGATTAAAGAATTTGTGTCTTGTAAGGTTATACCTTAATCAAAATCTATGCCTAATTATTAAGTTTAGTATCTCCGACATTAATGTGAGGGAGTATTTCAGGTATAATTATACTGAATAGTCTTGCTTCAATTTTTTTGTCAACCTTTTTGGTTTGATTATAGACTTTTCGAGATATTGCATCAAAGTGGCATGAAAATTTAACACCTTTTAGTTGGCAAACAAGATAGATCATCAAAATTGAAACAAAGTGTTAATATCAAAATAAAATGACTCCGCTTTCTCTTTTGCATGCGAGGGCGTCGGGTTGACAATCATGCGAATTTGAGAGATCTTTGGGCTGTTTGTAAATACTGTGTGAATGAGCGAGTGAACAAAGAATTGTAAATTCGGTATGAATGAGAACATTTAACACAACTTCTTTAATAAGAAGAATCTTATTAATCAGCTGGACACTTGATATTGAATTAATTTATATATTAAACAGAAACATGCCAGAAAGTGTCAAACCCTTTTTCCACATCTACTAGTACGATACTAGTATGTTTTTTTAATTAAAATTTTTGGATGTTGTGCCCATAAGGCGTACCCTTGAAATCGTTTGATGACTATTAACTACTGATAAGACCTATGAAGATCGAAGAACGGAGAATTGCAGAAATATGTTGGTTTATAATCGTTTAATATTCCTTGAAATCAGTTTTAATTGTGTTAGTTATGAATTTCTAATTTGCTTAAACTGACTGTGTGCATAGACTAATCAGCAGCAAGTTATTGGGATTACCTCAGTATTTTCCTGGCTTGGGGATTATTTGTTTGATTTTTTCCTAAAGGGAAGGGAAATATCACCACTTAGGTATTATGTTTCATAAGAATATATAACAATTACTTAATTTTGGAAAAACCTTTACTGTTTGATCTCTTTTCTTACATTTTTGGGTTTTAGTTTGATAATAATATGCTTCAGGTGATTTTGTTTACCAGAACTAAATTCAGATTAGTGGTCGTTTTATCGATGAATTTATTTCAAACGCTCAATTTCCCCTGATGTTCTGCATAAAACATCGCTGCCTCCAGCCATGTTTCCTTTTGAGTAATCATGGATTCTGGAGGGAGCTGAAATCACATAAATTCATTGTAAGTACTTACTGAGGGGCTTTTAAAAACATTATTTCTCCATTATTTAAGTGTTTCTTAACATCTTAGCAAATATCCTGAACTTTTTCCACCACACGGTTTGATCCATGTGCCATACAAGTAATGTGGTCCACATTTGGTAGATTGAAGAAAACGTTTAATTCTTCACCGGCTTTAACGATATAAGGTGCCAGCATCTGTTACCAACACAAAAACTTTGTCCTGAATACTGTCCTGTATACTTGAAAAAATCGATTAAACTGCTGTTGACAAAGTGAGAGACCGTTTCCTCTCTAGCACCTTACCAAAAATTAAAAAAGAGTTAGAGTCTTTTTACGGATGTAGTATTCTAATTATCAAATAACATAAAGCCCCCTTGAATATGTGCTTTGTCTAGCATTGCTTAAATAAAGCGATCCCGTATTAGTTGTCAATTTTTTTTTTTTTTTTTATTATTAATCCTTTATTATGCTAAAATTACAATCTGCCATTTTTTACTAGGCAATAAGTAATTAATATAAATGCTCTCATTCATACCATATTTACAATTCATCATTCACTCGCTCATTCATAGAATATTTACAGACAGCCCAGAGGCCTACCAAATCCACATGCGAAAGAGAAAGCGGAGTCTTGGGAAGTCCCCCGCGCTCCTCCGTCAGCCGCGTCACTGGATACGGATAAGTGGAGGCTGACTAAGAGGGCGAGAGCCACAGACGCTCTGGACATGATTGGAGAAACTGGCCATTGCCAGGACTCCCACTGTCACGCGTTTATAGCAGGTCACGAGGCCACTGCCGTTTCAGTCTCCAAGGAGGGTTATAGGGATGAGTGGTGCAGTGCAATGACTGTGCTACGGGATTAGGGTGGTTGGATAGGTTACTATGGAATTTCATGAACTTGGAAGGGATGAGTTCTAGAATGAAGGGTACATTAAGATTGTTATGAAAGGTTTTGTTGCTGACGTAATAAGGGTCATTTAATATTGTTCTCAGGACTTTTGATTGAAAGGATTGGATACGCTATATATTCGACTTTTTTGCTTTCCCCCATAGCTCTATTCCGTATGTCCAGATTGGCTTGAGTATAACTTTTTAGATTAGTAATTTATTTTCTATTGATAGATGGGATGTCCTTTGATGTAGTCTGTACAGTTGCCCAAAGCGTCTGTTTAGTTCTTGTCTTTTTAGTCTCGTATGTGGGTTCCAGGTCAGTCGTTTGTCGAAATATAAGTACCGTACTGTCTCGGATACAGGGAGAGGTGTATAATTAAAATAAGCTAGTAGTGGACAAGACTTGCGACAAAGGGTGAAGGTAATGTGAGAACATTTTGCTTCATTAACTTTTATCCGCCATTGGTTGCACCAATACTCGATCTCGTCAAGGTGTTGTTGATCACATCTCCTCAGCCCTTGAAACCAAACAGTATTGCACTGCTGCCTTTCTTGATATAGGTCAATTTTTTTTAAGTAATTTTTTCATAAAGTGTTTTCGTCGCAAAGTTTTAATTTAATAAATTTTTGTTAGAACGTTTTGAAAGATTGAATGTTTGAGCTGACCTTAGTGTAACATAAACCTTTGTTGAACTGTATCCGAGTTTCCAAAGCTGAGTTTTATTCAGTAAGCAAAGTTTAGGCTGGTTAACGACTACCTTGACGAGAATATGTCAACTGTCTATGCCCAATTAAGTAAAAAAGAAAAGATTTTCAATAGCTAATATTTTAAAATAGGAGTATAATAATGTGTAATGTCTAGTACTTACTTTACTATTGGTATTATGGATATTTATGTTAGGTGTTAAAAGGGCTGTCGGGCTATATCCTTATTATAGTAAACAACTTTAGTACCTCGAGGGAAAAAACATTTTAAGAGGGGAAATACAGTCCGGGATACTTTTTATATAACAACCTTCCATAAGTTTCTATCCTGAGGGTCAGGTTTATTTTCTTAGTTAAAAATATTATTATACATTAAATGTTGAGTATAATTTATTGTCTACGGGTTTCAGGTTTTTAATGGTTTTTAGTTTATTTAACGAACAACATTTTTACTTTCATTATAAATTGTATTCTGGGTTCCCACGGGGCGTGTATCACGAAAGTGAGTATTATTGCTACACTTCATATGGACGAGGTCAACGTTTACACGAGTTGGCGTTTCATACGAATTTTTAAGACTAAATTAATTTTAATGTAAAGTATTACCTTAATCCGTTTCCTTAATACTCACTTTCGTGGTTCACACCCAGTGGGAACTCGGCATAATAGTGTAGGGAGGTACAGTGGTTTTAATGTTATTACTACCCTGCGGTATAGCAATGCTCCTTGCAAGCTATTTTTGTTATATTCGATATTTCAGTATTTCTGATAGCTTGATATGTTTTGATAAAATATTATGCATCTTATTTTATGTTAAGAAATTAATGAGAATAAGGGAAATATACGTGTTTATGCTTAATTGTATTATAAAATTTTAAGAATCTTAGTACATCCACAAAAAGGTCCTGTGATACCCTCTTGAAAAGATCCTGCCCATACCGCTCCACTATGTGTAATATGTGAATGGTAGAAGTAGCCAGTAGTGAAACTTGCATTCCATGTCATTAGCTTACCATTTATTCCTAGTTAGATGCCTATTTTTTCAGAAGGTATCTCCTATATCACTATTATAAGATACCAAATCATTTTGGATCAAGTAAAATAGAACGAACCTGTAATTTTAATACTGACCCGAGAGAATCATTATGTTTCTATATTTTGAGTGGGAGTAGCGTTGGTGTGCCGAAAAAACAAAAAAAAACATCTTGCTTTAATAATACTCTGTGCGTCCACATATGGAGGTATATTTTTAACGTATTGAGTATTGTATGATATTCAGAGTTTTTTGCTTGAAGAGATTGAAGTATTTTTTATTTTCTTCTATATTTTTTTTTTCTAATTAATCCTCCAATTCTACAATGCAATGGAAATTGCATCCTTTTCCATCAGTAAGATGAAAAATTCCATGGGACAAAAACTCAGCTACAGGACGTTGTGGTGAATGTGGTCGAGCCAATCTACAAGAAGATGGCGCATCATGTATGATCAGTGGATTTATACTGATCATTCGTGGGATATTCCCTTTAAAAAGTTTAGAGGAGTACTGCGCCTGCGCTAACTATAGAAGTCGTTTTTCACATCGCTCTGCAACAAACTGTTTCTTGTTACCGTTCGTAGGAAGTGCCTAGTTCGCAAAACTGTTCCAACCGACCCTTGGGTGAACCGTTCGTGGTGGACTGTCTATAGGTCAGTGGAAAGAGGAACATTATTATTGCTAACGTAAGTTTTTCATCTCACAATTCATACAGAGGGCGGCCATATTGCAAGATATCAGTCAGCCGTGCTGAGAGTGGGGATAGGAGTGGGGATAGGAGTGGGGAGCCCAGCTGGCCCTCAGTACACTCTCTTCAGGCCTCTCATTATATTGAATTTTTTTTTTTTTTTTTTTTTTTTTATTCAATTGAAAACTATTTACAAGAATATGAAACATGCGTTTCTATCAACAAGTTATATCAGAAAATAAAAAAAAACGCTCAAGATCATTGGGACCTACGCCCACTATGTCACCAGTCAAACGCAAGCCACGGCGATCTAATCGGAATATCCCAATAAATTCCTCAGCACCTAGCAGCTCTATGGAAGAGATACCACCACAACCCACCACATCAAAACAAACAACAGTAACTCATGAGTCTCCCTTTTTCACACCCAATAGTTACGAGGTGTTGAAAAATATTGAGGTAGAGGACATGGACTCTACAACAACACCCACACAGCCCAAGCCACCAGCGATATTCGTTCGCAACATTAGTAATTTCAAATTACTATGCACTCAATTGAGCAAAGTTGTAGGTACAGGCAAATATACTTGCCTCAATCGATCTCGGGACACAAAGGTTTCTCCGGACACTCCTGAAACATATCGAGGAATTATAAAATACCTAGAAGAATCCAAGGCTGATTTTCATACCTACCAACTAAAGCAAGAAAGATCGCTGCGGGTGGTGATTAGAAACCTGCATCCCACAACACCAGCGGACGAGATAGAAAAGGAGCTGATAAGTTTAGGGTACAAGGTTCGCCAAATCACGAATGTCCTCCGTGAGGAGAGACAAGAAAATGATACAAGTATCAAGAAACCAATGCCCTTATTCTTTGTCGAACTAGAGCGAACAGCTGGAGTGGAGAAAATCTACGAGCTTAACCACTTATACTACACAAGAGTACAGGTCGAAAAGCCTTACCCGAAACGAGACATCGTCCAATGCCATAATTGCCAGGCATATGGGCACACAAAATCATACTGCTACCACCCTCCCAGGTGTGTAAAGTGCAGTGGGCAGCACAAAAGTGAATTGTGCAAGAAGCCCCTAAAATCACCTGCTGTATGCGTGCTCTGTCAGCAAGGCCACCCGGCAAACTATAAAGGCTGTGAGGCTTATAGAATTCTAAAGTCCAGAAGTGAACAACGTCGTCGTCCTGAAGAAGAAACATCAGCCACAGGTAGCCCAAGAAGCGCCCCCACCAGAAGTTTGAGGCCTTCAGTCTCTTTCGCTGACGCAGTTAGGAACAGAGAGCAGCCACAGGCACTGCCCACTCCTCCTCCGCAAGTTCTTCTTTCCCAGCACTCCGCTCATCCCAGCAAACAGCAAACTCTATCCCATCCTCAACCACACATCTCGCATATCCCGCCACCTTCAAGCTCTTCAGATCTCACCAGCCTTTTAACCTCATTCCTTACAGAGTTCAGAACCCTAATTACACCTCTCATTTCCCTTCTTACAAATCTTGTCTCCTACCTTATCCCCGTTAAACAAAATCCATAAGTGGATCCTTCCGACTCCTTATCCATTCTCCTTTGGAATGCGAATGGTGTTCGCACCCACACTAACGAACTGACAGCACTACTCCATGACAAAAACATCGATGTAGCTCTTATTACTGAAACAAGACTTACAAGTAAACGACCATTTACCGTTCGACAGTACCAGACTTATCGAACTGATCCCCCAGATGGAAGAGCTCATGCAGGTACCGCTGTCATTGTCCATAACTCCATATCCCATCACATAGTTCCTTTGGTAGCACATGATTTCCTTCAATCCACTGCAGTGTCAATCACCACCCTCACTTTTCCCCTTACTCTAGCATCAGTGTACTGCCCTCCCAATAAATCCATTCCCGATTCCCAATTCATCTCCTTTCTAGACTCCATCGGGCATCGTTTCCTTGTGGGTGGGGACTTTAACGCAAAGCACCAACACTGGGGCTCAAGATCCACAAATACACGAGGACGTGCTTTGCTGTCTGCACTCACCCGGAGACATTGCTCCACTATCTCTCCTGACACAGCCACCTATTGGCCATCAGATCCCAACCGAAATCCAGATCTCCTTGACTTTTTCTTCTACAATAGTTTAGGAACACTAAACTATTCACTCAAGCGCCTCGATGACCTCTCCTCTGATCATAGTCCTTTATTATTAACCATTTCCCTAAGACCAATTCACAAACTGCCTCCCCCTTCATTTATTAGGGGCCCAGTTGACTGGGACCACTTCCGTCAGCTTCTTACAGAGTCCGTAAACCTCAAATTATCCCTGAAAACATCCCAAGACCTAGACGATGCAGTGCATTCTTTCACTACTCTGGTCCAGAGGTCGGCTTGGGAGGCATCGTCACCCCATCGTCACCCAAGAATCCACAATCATAATCGTTCACCTCAACATCTCAAAACTCCTACTAAAACGTCTACTTCCAATTGTTGAATCCAAAAACCTTTTTCCCACACACCAGTTTGGTTTCCGCCAACGACATTCCACTGCTCAACAAGGCCTTCGCGTTGTTGATCACATCTCCTCAGCCCTTGAAACCAAAAAGTATTGCACTGCTGCCTTTCTCGATATAGCTCAAGCTTTTGACAGGGTTTGGCACGCAGGTTTGCTCTACAAGCTCAAAAGACATTTACCACAGACCCTTTTCCTAATCCTACAGTCCTACCTTTCAAACCGCTTCTTCCAAGTCCGCTGTGGCTTAGAATACTCTAACTACTATCCCATAAATGCGGGAGTTCCACAGGGCAGTGTCCTAGGCCCCATCCTCTATAACCTATACACCGCTGATGTCCCTTCTACTTCCAACACCTTCTTGGCTACATTTGCAGATGACACTGCAGTCTTGTCATCCCACCCAGACCCCGACATAGCATCCCATAACCTTCAAAAACACCTTGACGAGATCGAGTATTGGTGCAATCAATGGCGGATCAAAGTTAATGAAGCAAAATGCTCCCACATTACCTTCACCCTTTGTCGCAAGACTTGTCCATTAGTTTATTTTAATTCTATTCCTCTCCCAGTAACCGAGACAGTACGGTACTTAGGCTTCCATCTCGACAAACGACTGACCTGGAACCCACATACGAGACTAAAAAGACAAGAACTAAACAGACGCTTTGGACAACTGTACAGACTACTTCAAAGGACATCCCATCTCTCAATAGAAAATAAACTACTAATCTACAAAGTTATACTTAAACCAATCTGGACATACGGAATAGAGCTATGGGGGACAGCAAAAAAGTCGAACATCAAGCGTATCCAATCCTTTCAATCCAAAGTCCTGAGAACAATAGTAAATGCCCCTTATTATGTCAGCAACAAAACCCTTCATAACGACCTTAATATACCCTACATTCTAGAACTCATCCCTTCCAAGTTTATGAAATTCCACAGTAGCCTTTCCAACCACCCTAATCCTGTAGCACAGTCTTTGCACTGCGCCACTCATCCCTATAATCCTCCTCGGAGACTGAAACGGCAGTGGCCTCGTGACCTGCTATAATCGCGTGACAGTGGGAGTCCTGGCAATGGCCAATTTCTCCAATCATGTCCTAGTATGAATGAGCGAGTGAATGATGACTGTAAATATGGTATGAATGAGATCATTTATCTGTATTATTATTGCCTTATAAAAGGCAGATTGTAATTATTTCACAATAAAGTTCTGATTTGTAATTTGAAAAAAGTTTAGAGATATAATAACCATTCAGCGCATATTTAATTAATAAATAATCAGTAAAAACCAGAAATCTATTGAATTGAGTATAAATATATTTTTTTAACAGTTCTTTTTGCTATGAAACGATTTTATTAAAATTTAAGTTTTTAATAATAATTTTTTTTTTTTAAATGTTGTTTTTTTCGTTAATTATGAGTTCATGCTCCTCCAGCGAGTGTTGCTCCCCTCACATTAACTCGGCGAATGTACCCAATTCTCGTCGCGACGTAAACATCTTCTCGTCATGGACAGTTTCTACCGCTCTTCAACAGAATGCTTTTTTCTTTACGGCACTTTGTGATTGCCTCTTCCGCACCATCTTGCACTACAGATCACCCATATCCCAAAAGAGGGGTTTATGACATACCGACATCCGGCCTTCGTTCCTTAAAGTTATTTAATAATTGTACACAACCTTTCCCATGTCAGGGTTGAACATATAAGAATGCTTTTCAAAACTTGTATAGTGGTTCGCATGAAGAATTTAATGTGATAGATGGTGCTATTTTGTTATTTGTTTGTTATTGGTATTATTTTGTTATTGTACTACAGTGTTTTTGTTTTTTCGTTTGTTGTCGAAGTGAAGGTTCCTTATATATGTCTTCCATATATTCCTTATTTAATAGCTGACCAAATGAATTGCTAAAACAACTTCATGAAATGATTTATCTCTATTCAAAACTACATAGGATTTATGTTGACGGGTATTAAATGAAATTGCCAAGTTGACCATCGTCAATTGTCTGATTCTATTCAGCTGTGCCAATCCGAAGCGGCTGAATATCCCCGAAAAAAAAAACACCTATTCAAGTTACTGTATTCAGGTTTATCCACCAATAGAAAGAATCTTAATCCTCAGCTTAAGCTCACACCCCCTGGATTGGTCGAGAATGTCTCGCTTTATAGCATGGTACTCGAATATATGGTTTAAATAAAACCTTTTTCTCTCTACTCAAAAAGCTCAAGTCTGAATGATCGTAAAATGTTCTTACTTTATGATAAGTAGGGCTAGGATTTCGAGGATTTTTCATTTTTTTTTTTTCTTAAAGTAAATCAGAGTTCCCAAAAGATCTTCGGCAATCTTGAAAACTACAAAATTCTAAAAATCTTTTTTTGTTTGCAATTTTGCACTAAAATAGATCCAGCCTAGGGTTTTTTTTTCAGATTTTTTTTTCAATCGATTAAATTCATCTAATTTCAACTTTTGAAAACAAGAGTAAAAACGCTGTGAAATTGGAGACTAGGGTTGAAAATTTAAGATTTGGTGTGAAGTGAGGAAGTCAACAATTAATTACTTCATAGAAAGAATGATCCTACAATGGGATCTTAACCCCACCACCCATCCGAACGAGTGACTAACTTAGTGTATTGGGCAGTGCTAATTTCTGATTCTCAGTGTGAAAAATGCTAAAAGTGTACTCTTAATAATCTCTTTTAAAGACTTGGGACGAATATATACTCGCAATACATCCAGACAATGTTACGTTTGTGATAAAATGGTTAGATTAATTTTATTGTTTATTTAAATTTAGATTATTCTCTGTTCTTATAGCCCTCTAAATTTAAATACGTTGAAGTAACATAATAATAGTAATATTAATCAAAATAAATGTTTGAATTTGAGGCTGCACCATACGCCAATTTAATTTGATATGTTTTTTTAAAAATAAATACGTAATTTTACTATTGAATCAAATATATTAAACGTCAAAACAATATACTATTTGAAGGTTTTTTTTTTAAACATTACTGATAAAAAATTGGAAATTTAATTTCTAATGAAAAAAACAATTATGTGAAGACACCATCCAGAGTAACCGGTTTAAAATTAGAAACCCAAAATTTATCATAACCCCCCGAGCCATTAGAAATACGCTGGGGATCTTAGATGAAAGCAGCTCTGTACTACACAGAAAATTTTGAGCAAATAAAAGATAGCGTGTGCGATTTGACCGCCATCAAAAAGTTCAAATCCTAGTTTCAGGACAATACTATGCAGGTAGGATTCACTTTTACTTTCCAAACTTTCCAACTTTCAAAAAAAAAATCTTTCCAGTTTTACCTACTGTGATTAAAAAACTAGAAGAGAGAATCGCTCTTCGAGGTAATAAATGCCATTATTAAATTTTCTCCTGACCACTTGTCCAAATATTACTAAATTACAAGCCACTCTAAAAAGATCCCCAGAGTGGGAGCTTATTGAAGCAATTGTTGTCATGCTAAACGGAGAGCTCACAGACCCCATCTCCTTAGGGGAGAGAGTTCGTTCTTTCCGAATGAAATAGTCTAGTTTTCACACGTCCCTATAACAACGATAGTCGAACGTTCATTCATGAGCTACCATGGTTTACTGTACTATAATAAGCAAACTTTTAATCCAGAGAACCTGGATAAATATTTAATTATATCTGCTAACAAACGAAAATTCTTGTCATTAATATTAATTCCTAAAATTCTAATTTTTGCCAACATTATGGTTTAATGTTCCTAAATGTTCACATGTTTTACGATGTTATTTCGTATGTTTTCTTATGCGTGTTTTCAATTAATTTTCAATAAATTGCTTCAGATCTTTTTTTGATCTAATAATTAATTTTTATGATCTAAACTTTATAAAACAAAACTCAGATCCAAGCCCTAATGACTATAAGGCATTAGTATTCAAATATAATGGGCCCAGAAACACTTACTGCCCGTTTGTATTCCCCGCATGAACTGAAATCTCTCTCATATCTCCCGATGCATCTCTTGCCATGATGAATATTTGATAGCTGTTTGCTTATACCTTTGTAGCATTGCATATTGTAATAAAGGCATTGGAGCTCAGTAATCGTTACGTCCCTAATAAATTTTAGTTTTATTCTCACAGAGCTATATTACATATAAAACAATTTGTGATTTTTTAAAACAGTCAAAACGTATTAGGAAATTATCTATGTGGCTTTGATAATGAGAAGTCAAATTTGAAAAAAAAGAGAGTACTAGATCAATACACATCGTGTTTTTCCTAGATTTCAATCAAGCCTTTGATTTCATTGGCAAAAAAAGAAGCACAACAGTGAATGGGGGAGATCCCACAACTTAGGCTTGTTTAAATACGATGGAAGGTAATGAATGGTTTTCAAAGAACGAAGGAAGTAGAACAAAGTTCAAATGCCCCTCCGCAATCGGTCAATCTTCAAGAAGAAGAAGCAAGAGTGCTTGCTCTCAAACCTGCCTCATTGGAGAGAGTGTTTTGGGAGCATGTGTTGCTAAGTGTGTGTTTCAGCTGTAAATAATGTGGACATGAGATTGTAAATAGCAAATATAGTTTAAAAAAGAATGGTGAATCTATAATATAATTTAATTTGTATGTAATGTTTATTTTAAGCATACGATATTATTAGATATTATTTAGTATAGACACTGTTTATATATAATAGTTTAATAATGTAAATACTTTTTGTATTAGGTTGATATTGGGGTTCAACAGAACATGTGGCCAAATACTTTTTCACCAATTAAAAATGTAAATTATTTAGTATAAATTACTTCTACTAATACCATTCCTTTGTATAATAATTTTTTTATATAATTTAGGTGTTTTTATCTGCATATATTGAGTAGATTTCTATAGATATCTAGATATTAGTGATCTCTATTACTAAATTGTTTTTGGAACTAAGTGTCAATTATTAATATCCCCTGTTACCAATAGAACGCTGGGATATACTTATGTTAAATAGTATCGTTTAAGTGTGTTTCATTTTTATTATTATCTCCTTCTTTGTAATAAATAGTTTGTATGTAATTTAATTCATTATAAATGTTCATGTATTTCGCTATAATTTTATAATTATTATTATATTTATGGATCGTTTCAGTTTCCAATATTCTGTTTCGGATCATTAGCGCATGGGGGTATACATATGTATTGGATGTTCCACTGTTTAATGATATTCTATGAGTAACTTACGGTTTGAGATTCAGCCTAAGGATTTTGTTTACATACATCCATAGAGTTAAGTGACTTTTTCAGTTCAGTTCCCTCCCTCAATCCGCGTCATTTGACGAGGGTTCCTTTTTTAGTTTTTCGTGTTGGCTTGATCACTCTAGTGCATTTTGAATCCAGGCAGAAGGATGTGACAGAAGTGAACAGCTCCTTATAATTATTTGTATCTTTTTGGGGAGATGTTTAGGTACGGCACAGGATGGATTTGTCGATATAAAGTCGGCCTCAAATAAAATAGAGCTTTTTATAGACGAAGTACGAAGCCTCATAAATCTACAGCTAGTCTAGAAATATAAGGGGACTTAGTGTACTTCGGAAAAAGTGAATATTCTGAATAAGACCGATGATGAAATAGGGCAACATATTAGGGCAGATACACGATTTTATTTGGCTCTCCAGCGAAACTTCATGAGTAGAGTCTTCTCTTGACCCACGGAAATAATAAAGATGAAACCATCCTTACGCTCTGAATGCTGAACTTAAAAGACACTTTAGGGGAATAGCATGAAGAAGTAAGAGATCTGTACTACGATAAGGATGTCTGTGATTAAACTCTCCTAACAATGATGGGGTGGTCATGTCGCAATGACGCAATAACAGGAAATCCCAGTCTTGACCAGGAAGTCTTGATGGAACCAGGTGCATCGGGAGAACCAGATTCCGATGACAAGACAGCGTCACCACTGATACAAGAATCCTCCATGCTATCAACAACTACCGTACTTTCACCAAGACAATGCCTCTGAGCAGTCGGGAACGAGTATCCAACGTTACCGTTACCCCCACCCGCCGAAGTCAAGAGGAAAAAAGGCTTGTACATATATTTGGCTCTTAGAATTTTTAACGGCATTCTCTTGTAGAGAACTGTAGAGGAATGCAGCACTTACCTGAGTAAACAAGTGGTCATTGCTGGAGCAACAAGAGCCTCTTATAACTGGAACGGAACGCCAGTTAGATAGATTTAGTAAAACTGTATAGTAAAACTCGTGTTAATTTAAAAATATTATTTAAAATTCCAGCTAGATGGCAGTTCTTCTCCAAAGATCTTCGTGCTTGAGTATTTGAGTACGTCCTATTGCCAACGTCAGTATCTAGTACAATGAAGTCAAAGTTCTCACTACGCATACCATGATTATGTAGCTTGACTAAAATTGGACAGAATATAACTCCAGGCAAAACACGAGATAAGATATTTACTGCATTTTTATGCAATTACTTAGATAGACCTCGAATACAGTAATAAACCTAATGGTTTTATTCTATCATATCCCACACATCCGTACTAGAATAGGAGATGCTCTATAAAGCCTGTTTTAGAACCTTCGGTAATGGCTTTAGTAACTCTTTTTATCGGTATAAATGTGAAATATTTATTCTATAATCAGAACTGGGGGCAAAATATATTATACTATATATGTCATTGACTACTAAACACATTGGAGCCCACTTTTTATGTCGCAACTTCTTTTCACCGAAACCGAGGCTAATAATAATAATGAACATAATATATTAATGTTGACCTAAAATATAGTATAAAAATAATTCCTTTGAAGCAGTCACGCAGCCCGCATTCAACGATCTCGTTAAAAAGGTTTAGTTAAAACGAATTCATTTATTAGTGGATCGTTCAGACGTGTCCTCAGTTACAAATAAAACACAATGGATAAAACAACACTGTATGGGAAACTCCCCACTTGCTAAATTAAAAGAAAACTGAATGTACCTATGTAATTAACGTTTTATTTTTCATCATGGGGAAATGTTTAATTTGGTTTTGTTCACAATTTTATAATTTAGCTTAGATCTCAATCTAGTAAATAGAAGTGGGTGGTTAAACAAAAGGACGGCCCGATTTGATTGTTTAATAATTATGGTACAGTAGGAAAAAATATATACTAGAAATGATGCGTCAATAAGAATCTCATTTGGACAAATGTCACACTGCATTGACACTGATAACTTAGCATGTGGAAAAGTCAATTATAGAGGAAAATCAGAGCCCGCGAAGGAATTGAGTCCCATGAGGCCCACCCCAATTACAGAAGGGCCGGCCCACGAACCAAGTACTGAGAATGTATTTAATTAGAGGAGGACCCTTGCTCTTGGGAAGCCCTTAGTCGATGTCACATGTGTTCTGTTCCGCCCGTAAAAGTCCAATCACCGTGAATTGTCGAGGAGTCAAAACTATATAAAGTCGTTCCAATAAAAAAAAAAAAATTTATTGCATTTATTTTTATGATACATTGTATAATGATATGATTTTATCTTTTAAAGCTCTCAACTTTAAATCGAGGAATGGGGAAAACCAAGATGGAAATTATTGGAGTTAAAGGGATCCTTTTACATGGAGGGACCTGTGATACGCTAATTACCAAATAAAATGTATTTGTTAGAATTAGATTAATTTGCGAGTTTTTGTTTAAATAATTTGATCGAAGCTTTGTCAGGTAGGAAAGTACATTTTGAGAATTATTAACTAATTAATTAATTAACTAGTTAATAGCGAGAAAATGACAGTATCTTGCAGACCTCCATGGAGTACAGACTAGGGCACTTAATGAGAGCCATGTGCTAGACTAGGCAAGTCAGCGTGGAAGGAAGAAGTCATAAATGAAGCCAATCCATCACCAAACAACGATAAATAAACGAGATAAATATCTTTCTTAATATTTTTTATAAAAGGTAACTATTACTTTAGTTATATAAAACTCTCTAGCCAATTAGGATATCCCGAAACATTTGAAATAAATAGAATTATGTAGAATTCTCATATCTTTAAGAATACTCTTTTATTTTTTTAGAAATAAGAAAGTAAAAAAAAAATAAACGGATCCGGTATGATGGATAAAATAGACACTGCAAACAAACCGTCTATTTGTGGACGGAAAAAACACCACCATTATAATAATATAACAATCTTAAGCGGTTCTACTGCATTGGTAAAAACCTTTTTTGGGTTTTGTTTGTTTGTGGTTTGTATACATACATTTTAAGCAGCGTTCTATCCACTTCAGTTCTTATAAGAAGGTCATTCTGTTATCACTTCCTACCGTATATTCTGCTGTATTTGAAATCTCTCCAAAGTTCCGTCTTATGAACACCACATCTCCTACATAATACACATCTATTGCTGGTTTCTTTGCAATATTTCCTTTATACTACACAAGGGACCTAAGTTAAATTCCGAACCGAGCGATTAAGACCCAAGAGTTACCAGTCTCTTGTGAAGTGGCAAAATTGCCATAAAAGCTGGAGCCGTCGGGTTCACTCAATGAAAGTTTTCACACTCGGGCCAGGCAGGGTAAATTTGCTCCATAGCCAGGTTGGTAGCCTGTGTTAAACTTAACAATTCAAATTATGGATAGTATATTTATAAGGAGGGAAATACATGAAAACCAATCAAAAAATACAAAAATCAATTTTCGTTGTCGAAAAACAAATTTGAGATTTTTATAGGCAGCGTAATCTATACATGATAAGCAAATTTCTAATGAGTAGGAGTGTTTTAGTATTTTAATGCGTATTTTGAACTGCAGTGGTATATATCCGATTAAAAAGAAAAATTATTAAAAACAATATTAATCAGTATAAACACTTTTGGAATAATCAATCATCAAATGATTATAATGTTAGCTTAAATTGAAAATAAAAATAAAATCAAGAATCAAAAAGACTGAATAGCCTTGCCTGACATGTAGGACTAGCTTGCCTCCTAGACTCTGGTTGCGTCCTGTGTCTTTGGTTCTGATCTCGACCTAGTTCTCTCTCAAGCTCGCATAGGTGGACTGTCCAAATTAGTTTAAATACACGAAACAACGGCGTTGATGCAGTCCAACGAGATTATAGCCGTTGCTGTATTCTTGTTGATACCGAGGGTGGCTTCGGTCTGTACCTTCACAAGCGGATGTTCTGTACTCAGATGAGCCTGAAAACCTGTCTGCTTGTACGGAATGATAGCATTTTCCGAACAGAACTCCTTCAGGTAGTTCAGTATTATCTTTTCGAGAATCTTCCCCATGTGAGGGAGGAGATTGATTGGGCAATAGTGGGCTTGGTGGTCGCCTCTCTTTGTGGGCTTGCGTAGCGGGAACAAGATAGCTTGTTTCCACGCTGTCGGGAAGTATCGCAACCTGATACATAAATTTTACAGGTTAACGAGTTGTGCAATCCCTCTCCTCGGCAGCTGTTTCAGCAATACCGTTTGCACCCCGTCGCCCCCTGGTGCTCGGTTTCCCTGAAATAGATTCACCTGAGGATCTATAATTATATATAACTATCTGTAAATTTAAAGGGGCTATGGAAGAAAAAATAAAAAAAGTTGATGACCTAGGTTTTACAGGCAAAATAAACCTAAGAAACCTAAATCGCCTATCTCTTATATATAATGTTTTCTTGTAACCACATGTTTGGTTTTAATTTGTTCCGTGCCGCGTTATAGTTTGTATAGAATATGTGAAAGATTTCCCTGGGAGGGAGCAGAAATATCCCAGTATTTGACTATATATGTGTCATTGTAAATATTTTAAAAATTACATGATTAAACCCCAATCGGGCTTATAAATAACCTAAAATGATATAATCTGCTGGTAAAAATAAAACAACTATCACCCTACTATAATGTTATAAATAAACGGTTGACCCTTATCCGCCCTATTGCACGAGATTATTTTTTCTCTTGTAAGAAAGCACCGATGAACTTTTTACGCTTTCAACTTTGCTTAAGTTCTTTTGATTGATGGTCTCCGAAATTTTTTTAGCAAGATATTAAAAGCCCTATAAACAAAATGAAGTTAAGAGAGGGGTGTGTTTTTACATGTTCCTAACGTCCTTACGCTTTTGTATACTCGTAGATTATTGAGGGGAGAGTTTTTTCAAAAGTTCACTTCTAATATTTTGCCTATAATGATGTGTGGTAGTTAAGAGAAAATATATCATTTTAATAGGCAGCTTCCTTAATGTTAATTAAAAGGCAGCTTTCTTCAAAGACAGGAGCTAAAAAACGTTGAAGTGACAAAAAACGTTTATACAAATGTTCTATCAATTTAAAATATTAAAACAACTTAAGTATGTTTCATCTAGTAATAGTATCTTTCTAGAAACTATTGGAATTCGCAAGACACGATAATGTGAACTAAATACGTTATTCATGAAAATAGTTAGACTAGCATGCTCCTCTCTTACTTTTAATATTTCTCAAACCACTTACCTCCATAGATAATTCGCATTTAATACAGTGGCGCAAATAAAAATTAATATCAACTTAAAAATCATTTATATTTTTTGTTGAAATACTTTTACACGACCGTTGATTCTGAGAAAAGCATTAGATGTTCCTAATATTATTCCATTTTTCGAGTCTTATCCCTGCCTCTTACTGCAGGGTCCCACGGCCTGTAGCTTACCGTGGGAACGCTTAGTCCTCGTCATTGCTCAAGTTGATTAGGGAAGGATTTTCCTTTCCTGTTAAATGTCAACCGATGCTTTCTACATCAAAGACTTGTGAATCAGCAGAATTTTCAAGCAGCTCATAATGGAGTGGAATAATGAAGTTGTAATGGAGTAAGCTGGCTAACCAATTATTATGTATAACCCTAAACATAAAGGTAGGAACCAGATGTATGAATCTAAGAAATGTATTAAAAATAATATTATTGTGGAGTGGTCTTTAAAAAAACTTAAAAAGAAGAAAGAGCATCTGATGGCTACTTTCAGGAAGTTGGTGATGAAAATGGAAAACAGTAGAACTGTGGCTGGCACGAACAAATTATGCAAGTAAAAATGGTAATAAACATCATTTATTGGGAACAGGGAAACAAATGCGTCGCTCAATTTTTTCCCCTTGGTCCAGCAACTCTCTTTCACAGTTGTTCTCTATAACATTCTAGACATAATCACGTCTCTTGCCTTTCAGGTACTAATCTAGAAACTGTCCAATTAGGTTGCCTCTCTCCTTTCTCAGAGTTTTGTTTCTTCTTTGTCTTTTCCGGCCATCGGATTCATGTAAATTTCAATCATTGATATAGCCCTCAACATGACAACTAAATAAATAAACGTATCTGTGGACTTCAAGAGTGACTTTGTCTGTATCAAGCTTATATGTCAGTATTTTAGTATGTCACTATTATCTTTAAAGGTGCTTCAGTCACCAAAATAGTTTTACCAATAAAATATAGCAATTTGTTTAAAAAGGTTAGCAGTTTGTCCAATAAATAAATTTATTGGTATAACTTAAAAATGTTATTGATGTTGTTTGTCTCACTTTCTACGCTAATTTTTTATGTAAAAAATATGTTGGGCAAAATTCGGTATTTAAAGCAACTAATAAAAAACTAAAAACTCCCTATCAGTTTATATTTGAGTTCATACTCCTTTCGTTTCCTCAATCCATTCCAAAATCCTGATATATTCAGAAATAGAAAAAAAGTCTAAGCATACCAAAAAAGTCATAGCTTATTTCATTTTTCCAATTGTTATAAGTTATCCCTCATTTATAGATATTACTCGGGAAATATTTAGTTATGATTCATTCACACGGTACAATTTGATTGGAGTTTCATCACTTTTAATCGCGTACTAAAAGACAAGACAAATCACTTGTGGTGGGTACATTAAGATGAATGACTTCAGGCGACCACCAAAGAACGCGGAATGATCTATTGCTCTGAGGGTCATAATTACAATGTGGATGACGTGAAGCTGTTAAGGATCAATTTTAGTCATCAGTCAGCAGATATTAATAGGCCCTGCCGGGAAGTCGGAGGGGAATGTTGCCCCACACGCATCACTTGACAACTAGTGTTGCCTCTTGTCTATAACAATAATTTAGCATCATCAGAAAACTTTTGATCATTTCCCCGGATTTTGTAGGACATAATAATCATAATTTATACATTTATTACTTAGGGTTTAAGGGCGATGACTTAAGCGATAGGTTATAACAATATCCAAAAATAAGACAAATATCCGAGAAGCGTAAGGTCACTGTCAATCAAGATCAAGAGTAATCCTCAACCATTTTTATTCTAAGATGTCAATCTAAATTATCAGTCAAGTGAAATATCGGGCACCTTTTATTTTTAAAATATAATTTAAACGCATATAATTTATTAATTATATTTTCACGTGAAACAAATAACTAATAATACATATAAACTTCTACGTTGCTTTAACAAATAAAATCTTAGAATTGCATGTCATAGACCATTACTTTATAATTAGATGATAATTATAATATTCCTGGATGTGATGAATCATCAAGATGTTTGTTAATCTCTTGTGCTGGAGGTAGAAAAACAAATCGAACTAGAGTTCTTCTTCCCTTGCTTTAAACTATTAGTTATTTCGGTAATATTCTTTGTAAAAGGATTAAAAAATAAGTGACTAATGTCTTGAAGGTGTTAAACTGTAGTAATTGCTTGACAAACTGTTAATCTAATTGAAGGCTGACAAAAAAAAATAGGCAGTCTAAATGAATAATCATTTTCAAACTAATATGCATTTTTTCTTTAATTCTACTGAATCACTACTTTTTAAAGAAATCTAAAATATTTTTACGAAGCATTTGATAGAAAAATTAATTGTTTTTTAACGTGGTAGTACAGTGGCTGGCACATGGTTGGGGATACATTAGCTAGATACTTTTAATAGCATCAATTTCAACTACAACCTCCTGTATGAACATAAAAAACCATTTTAGTATAAAATTATTATTTAATTTAAGTAAAATTATATATTATTTAAGTGTAAGAAATTGCGTTTCTCCTCAGAGGGTACGAGTAAAAGTGAATCAACATTTTTTAAAAAAAGCTACCCAATGATCGTTGTACTAAACGAATATCACGAAGCATAAGTTTAATATTAAACTTTTTCTTTAAATTTAAGGTTTATATAGCATTTATTCTTTATTGAATGATGAGCGATCCACTGACAAGAAATTCATTACTTTAGATGGCATGAAGCGAAAATTGTTGCTAATATTGTCATATTTGATTTTTTTTTAAGATTTATCGTAGTAATCATTGGATAGTTATATAATGGTAAGAATATTGTAATGCTATTATTATATATAATGCTAAAAGTAGAAGCAAGCCCCTTCTAATGTATACCTGCATTGTGACTTCATGGAAGTCACTGGTGTTTCCTGTTATTTTTTAAGTCTCCTCTACAAAGATTATTTAACTGATGACAAGAATTGTTCACTGTTCTAGTAAATGTTACTTATTCATATCTATATCATCAATTAAAGCCATCACTTTATTTATTGTTTAGGCAACTCTTAGTTAAAAATATATTTATCATGGATATTTCTGAATGGTTGCCCATTGCTAATGAAAACACAGAAAAGGGATAGTCAAAAATTGTACCTGTAGTATGTTATATCCTGTGGTATGTATTTTATTGACATAATCTTGACCTATTTAAAAATATAACAATGACTAATCAACCGATAGCGAGCTAATGAGCTTATGTGCTGATAAAATTCTTAGAATTATCGGCTGATAACGTCAATAAAAAATACAAAGGTAGAGTGGCAAAGGAAAAATGATTACATTGACGTGTTCTGATAAACCTCTTCGAAAATAGAGCTGATGATTCATAAGAATTGATAAAAACGAGACATTTTCATTGGCAGATGCGATTGGTAAATACATTAAACTTGTACACCAATAATAGAAATAAACGAAGGTTATAAGGCTGTTTTCACTAATACATTAAATGGTAAATTGTTTAGAAATAGAATTTATGAAAGGATATTCTAAAGAGTCAACACTCCAAAAAAGAGACATCTGAAATTCTAAACAATATATAAAAACCAATTTTTCAAAAAAAGAGATGAAACTCGCTCCAAAAATCTTTATTAATTTTTTCACCACTCATAAGTCGACGCTTTACCCATTCAAGCATAATTCAAGATTGTTTGATTGTTCAACTGAAATGGTAACCTCATCATAATCATAAAATATATAAACACTTTTTTTTAAATGATCTTAAGTTTTAAATATCTATTCCACGTCCAACAAGAGAACAAGCAATGGTTATAATTTCATAGCCTCTAGTAAAATAAACGATAAAATGTTAGAAAAAAATAATTTAGGAAATGTTTTTTGGACTGTTGAATTTTGTTTTTTTGGATTTGTTGAATTTTATAAATAATTTTTGTTGAAAAGAATAAGAATAATATAAGTGGAAAGAAAAAGAAAAGAGAATGTGTTTTACATATCAGTACATTTATAATTAGTTAATACATTGTTTTACAGCAATATAATAAAATGAGACACCAGAAACCAATAAAGTAATTCGCTTGTAACATACCAATACTAAGAAGGGTAGGCTTGATCAAGTCTGAAAATGATGAAAGTATATGGTGGAGAAACAGAGTATTCGAGTTTATGTATTATAACTATCTTGCGTTACCTCGGTATTTTTCACTCCCGCTGCCTAGCATCATTTTGATGAATTGCTGTAGGTAGGTGATAAACTCTCCCGCTTTACAGGACCATTGTGAAAGCTTTATTTATATTTCGGTAAATGTAATTTGGATTAAACCAACCTTATGCTACCTAAACTATATTAATGTTACGCAAATTCATTTTTACGTTTTCCCGCGTGTAAATGTATGTTCTGGTCTTTGCAAGTACACAGATCAAGTAATAAAAGAAAGACATATAAATTAATGCAATCTTCATAAATCATTATTTGTATCATTAATTAACTAATTAGTAGTCATTAAAGAAAATTATTATTAAAGATATCGACGTCCTTAGTGACAATATAATTGTGAGTTTTGTTTGTTTTTTTTCAAACTTTAAATACAAAAAGGCATTAAAACTGTCGTAGACATCGTGTTTGCAACTAAACCACTACGTTTTTCAGTTCTATTTGATGATCCATTGATACTGAAGCAAAAAAAACAACAAAAACCAGCTTTATGAAAAATGACATTAGGTCAATTACATGTAGTTAAAAAATTCTTGCGTAATAGTTAGGGATCTGGATAATAGTGAAGTGTCTGGATTGAAGGAGGCCGTATTAAAGTAAAGTCGTTTAACCTGCCCTTCTTCGAGTACTCGTATTTGTTGTTTAACCGTAGTTTTGTATGGAAGGACGACATTGTCCATGAAAGGTTCAGTTCTTTGGACCATAAAGATGCTAAAAAATAATAGAAACCTTGACGAAAAAAAAATCAGCAATCAATTATTAATCAATGGACTGCATTTAAAAATTCAACAACAAGACAATCAACTTTGGTTTATTATAAAAAAAAATCAGAAATACAGAATTACGACATTGAAATGACTGGTGAAAGATCAAAATTACCATCAAAATTACAGTCAGCAATCCCCGCTTATAATAATAAATAAGTAAACTTGCATATTAACAATTGGGATCAATCAACAATACAACTTCTTCATTGTTTAAAAGCTGCTATTATAGTATTATTTTGTTTTTACTTTCATACAAAAGCAGCAACTAATTAATAATACAGTAAAAAATATTCTTCATTCTACCCTATATTAATTCATAGCTGGCACGTAAAACATGCAAACTTACTTAACATTTTTTTTAATTCTGTGAAGATTCAAAATTAACAAGTAAAACCAAGTTGTCGACTTTCTATTTTATAAATTTAATTTAGATGACACGGCAGAGTAACTTTGTTTATTTAACAGATGAAGGTGGTACTATATTCTCAAATATTTAATACAGTATAAAGTACGGTACTTAGTGCATAGATTAATTTTTTGAAACTATCCTCATGCGCTCTAATTTAGCTGAAATACGAGATATGAAATGAAATAAATTTGAGATTTGAACCCTAAACCTTTTTTTATAAAGAAGTAGGTAACTAGTAGGTAACCATATTAGTCCATATATTTTTCCTGTCCATATTTTTATTGCTGTTCATGCATGCAATCGTATGGGTGGGCTACGTTAATGTTGTCTCTTTCGTGATTTGCGCAGCTTTCAATTAAATAAAATCAGCTTTTTTCTGTGTTATTTCCAATGAGAACCTTCACGTAATCAAGTTAATACTCTAAATATAAATTACAAACTGTTGAAAAGTTATTTCTGTTCAGAATAAACTACTTACAGTAAGTAATATGTAGATCATATGAATAACAAAAATTAAAATATATTATTATGCTATAAGAATAGAGTCGATGGACACAACTATAAAGCTATTTCATGTAAGAGGCTGTCAAGGACATATTTTCACTCTAAAATATGGACGGAAATGAAGTAAAAGAATAGCAATTATCAATTTGTCTCTTTGCATTATATTATATTTCCACTATTTTCAAACGGTTAATATAAACAAATATCATATTATCTAAAGTTACCAGCCAAATTGTATAGTAGATCTTATATTTAAGACTAAGGTTGTCTCCGTAATTGCTATTTATGAATCTTAATTTTGAATTATGATTTGGATCAACTACTTCATAAGTAGCTCCTCATTTTTCCTTATGAGGCTGAGTGAACTAAACCCCCAGGTCTCCACAGTTAAAACTCAGCGCGTTAGGACATAGAAACGCCACAACTCATAATTATCACATTAAAAATTGACAGAATTTTATTAAAATTATTTTATATATACAAATATAAATATTTTAAGCGATAATTAAAACATTCTTTAAAATGTTATAGATAATTTCATGGCGGACTTCCTAGATACAGTAACTAGAAGGATTAAAATACGCATTATGATGTCAACTAACAAAGTTTACGACTTGACGGTTATAAACCAAGCTGGCTTTATAGTGCTAACGTATTTCTCTTTTTAGCGGCTCTCTACTCTAGCTTGTCTGGGTCTTCTTTAAAAATATAACACTTTAACATAATGTCATTCTCATAATTGAAGCATAATGTACTTTAGATAAGGCTAGAAAGGAAAAGAATAAAATAATCTAATGATCTGTGCGCAGATATTTCATGACACGAGTCAATCACCATATCCAAAGCCCCACGTGCAGTACAATGTAATGCTGGCATAAAGGAACATAATAGCATTTATGCTTACATCTGCATCCATGCATATGATATTTATCCCAGTTGCATTCAGATAGACTGATAAGCCCCTTCAAACTCAGAAATACTTTAAATTTTAAAGGATAATAAGGTCAAGGTTTCACCAATAGCAGGTCTCATGGTCTTGACAAGGAAGTAAAAAACTGATTTTTGGCAGTTTTGTGTCTACCCTCCTACTAACAAAATCAGCATGTAACGGTTTAGCAAACTAGTAATAATGTTTATAATTGAATAGTGAGCATTCTTAATTTTGGATTCGTTTGTTGTGTAATAGTAGGCATTATAGAAAATTATTAGCTGTGGTATTGACCTTATTACTTTTAATGATTACTATCCAAAGAGATTTCGCAGGGTAGGGTCCTCTTCTCCATTATTAGGCTTGCATAGCCACGATTTGCTTATCCATCATTAATAGTTGTGTTTGAAGAGCTCATTCATACGTTACGCACAATTTCACTCACGGAATATTCACAGTTCTACTCATACCAGAATCATACAATTCACTCAAAATTCAGAATCATACACAAACTAAATCTTCTCCTGAATGGAGATCACAACCAGGTACACGTGGAAGAGTAAGGATAGAGACAAAGACACAGAGCTATATAACTTTCGTAAGATAAAATACAAATGAGCTGGAAATAGGATGAGCGTCATTTTAGAATATTTACAAACAAAATATGTTTCCGGCTAATCAAAATATGGCCCTAACACCTTTGAAGCCAAAAATTAAGTGAGTTTGAGGTATTAAGAAGTATAAATGTGCAATAAATTATAATAAGTGTTAAAACATAAATAAAAAAAAATCCACTCTCCCTCTCCTGCGGTTTATTCAACTCATTTCCTGGCCTGATTCCAAACGGTCCTTTGCCAAGCACACGGACTGTATCACACCGTTGGCACCTCCAGTTTGTTTTTCTGACAATCTAATTTAAAAAACATCGCATAGATTCTTTTCAGTAGATATCGCCTTATTACCATTTGAATGAGTTATGTCGCCTGCTTGAAGTGATTTACTCGATAACGTATATAGACTTAAATAATAATGGGTCCCATACGCGCAGATATTGTAAATACACCTCACAAACATACAGTACCTAATTTCCTTAGAGTGCCCCTCTTCTAAATCACACCACTTATCTTCTTCTACTACTATTCTGTACCTGTGGATTTTACGATTCTCACCAAATTAGATATTATTACTGAATGGCTTCCCTGGCTTATGTACAGTTATTAACGGGTGTATGTGATAATGTAAGAAGCTATTATTGGCTAAAGCACAGACAATGATAGAGGTAAACAATTTGTACACAAGCAAAGTTTATGTGTATTATGTGTATCGTAATGTATAAATTCTATGAAATGCTTGAAGTTCAAAAAGCTGATCCGGAAAACTGATGCGACTTGTGCGCTTTGAGGTAAATAATATATTTGAGCTTATTAACTTAGCTATTTAACTGTAACATAGTGATAAAACACCAAAGTATTGGTTCCTAAGCATATTTAATTCAAAAAAATGTATAGCTTATGATTTATTTTTTAATTTATCATTTTAAAATTTTCATCCCTCCAGGCATATACGTTTAACGTACGTAATACCTGGTAAAATTAATGAAAATTCATTACATCCAATACAAGGACTCGAGCCTTTAATAACTTCACATTACTACGAATCATTACTAAATATGAACATCCAAAAAAGCACTAGATCTAGGTAATAATGGACTAAAAGAAACGGAATTTTATAATGATTAACCTAACACGGACTATTTGATAGAAATATGTATTAGATAATTTAATGTAAGAATGTTACTGTCGGGCTCAGATAACTGAGTATCCCCAAAGTGGGGAGGAGACGCCCGCCGCGGGCTAGGGTCGCTACAACCTCTTAGCCGCCGTCCGGCTAGCGCCAAGATAGAGAGCCATAAGATCCTGACTCCATAAGATCTTAGAAGGTGTGTGCCCCAACAAAGCACTATGTTCAGGAGAAGAGGAACAGGGTAGGTTTATAGGTAGTTTATGTGGTGTTGAAATGATCACGAATTTGCACTTGGTGTCTAAGGGTAGGCGAAAACCGTCCAGATCCCAAAGGTGAGTGTGAACCGGAGAGAAGCAGACTGGATTGCCGTGGGAGACGCTACGAGGTAAGTTTGTAGGGCCACGGCAACCGTCGTCCGCAAGGGAGAGGTCTCTCCCAAGGAGGTGCTAGTTTTAGCGAGACGAAGGCAGAGACTCCCACTAGGAAGGTGTGGGATCTGACATCGCCGGACTAAAACATAGCGAGGTAAGGAGAGAGAAATGCAGAGGTAGTTGAATGAGAAGACCATGGTGGGCACCGATGGCGACCGCCTATGTGAGGCTAGCTTCACCTGTTTCCCCACGCTAGCTGAGAAAGCATGATCCATTTCCCTCTCTATATATACCTTCCCGAAATTCTCCTGCCCCTCACTCAGTCAGACTCACCTCACGCAGTAAAACTCTCTGTTACCGACTAGACGTAAGACAGTAGTTAGTAAAACCGTTACCTCGTTGTACTTGTGAATAAACTCTTCTTGTAAAAAGTCTATCTGTGTAAAACTTTTTTTTTTTTTTTTTTTTTTCAAAACCTCTATTATTTACAATGAACAAAAAAATTATTGGATAACAATTAGCTCCTCGTACTGCATACACAGATGCATTCGAAGGAGTGCATATATATGATACATTTCAATTTGTAGTAAAAAAGTCAAACTTCTTTAACTGGGCTCTACTTATATAGGCACGCTATCCGTGGTGGGGATGCCACCCCACCTGCGGCTGTTTCCCCCACTAGTAGGTTTTCTCCCATCTCCGCCTGGCGTCATAAGCTTTATTAAACATATGGAAACAATGATAGATATTTACTAATCGAGAAGAGGGCAACTTGAAATTATTCTTAATAAAGAGGTGGCCACAACAGTTATATTGCGATATAGTATAATATAAGTCCCCATATATGAAGAATTAACGAACACTTTATTTTATGTTAATTGTGACTTTGCAGTTTCGTTAATAATTAACGGATGTAGGTGATGTAATAGATATATATTTATAAGTACAATGGACGTGTCAAGAATAAGCAAAAAGTGATAAGGGACTGGAGAAGTATTACGATACTAGTGACTAAGAAGCGGTCAGCCGAGATCATGACGCCCTTCGGAGAATAAGTTCTTTACAACTCTATAGCAGAAACATTTTACAAACTAATAGATCGTCAAATGTAAATTTGTTTAAAAATGCCTTTTGTTTTTCAAAAAGGCCCCTAACATTTGAATTTGTTGGCTGCCCCAGATACACAATAATAGCTGACCTTCTTAAATGCCTGTTGAATGAGAACATTGATCACAATTACTCATTGCCTGATATGGCAGCTTGTAATGTTATCGCAATATAGCTTGTAAAAAAAAAAAAAAAGGGGGCCCACGGTCAATAGATGGTGTTATTACACATGATGAGATAAGCTGTTGACATAGACGTTAAGAGTTGCTTTATTTTTTAATGCATTCGTCCTAGTTTACATCATTACATCAATAGTCATCCCGGACCTTTGGTGTTAAGGATCTTTGTATGTTTCCATGTTCTTTGTAAAAATCACTTCATGTCTCCTTATAACTCTGCCATCCAAGCAAGAATGTTCGACCAATTTCTCTCAAGATGTCAAAGACTGTCTAAAGATGTCCAATCGAACTAAAATAAGGGACAAAGTTCATGCTATCTTTGAACTTGCTTGTACCGTGTATTCAAATGTCCTTAAGATACCGTGACTGCTACTTAAGGCACATTACATATAAACCACATTTCTGTTGCAAAACACGTCATAATTCTGCATTCCTCGCCTATTTCTCAGTCTAGTCTTGAGCTTCATCAATGCCCCTTTGTGTGCCAGTACAGAGATCCTATTCATCGAAATTCCTTAATAATCCATTGATTAGCTATTCTCTTGTTCCCTTACGAAACTAAGGTTCATTCATCATTCACATATGCCATAATGAATATAGACCCAAGGTTCACATTTTGTTCAGTAACGCTCTAAAGCATCTAATTTAAAATGTTCTATTTATTTATTGAGTACTGATTTTTTTTAAAATCGATATGGACAAACTTTTATTTTTAACAACGAAGTAATTATATTATTGATAATACACTAATCGGTCTTTTTATCAAAAATACTTCATTTTGTAGATTTTAATTCGTCGAAATTACTAAAACATTAAAAAAACCAAAAAAAAACATACTGTTGAAATCAGCTGCAACGAAATGAATACGCGATGTATATTGTTGTAACTCAAAATATTTTTTAGACTATCACAGAATGTTTTTTACGTATTAGCATCCATATGTTTTTCAAAGTGACGAAAGAATCAGAAAATATCCTGCATAGCTTCTGATTTAGAAATTTAAATTCCATCCGACTTATTTTACTTTTATGTTTTCTTGTCATACTTCCTGTTATTGCCTTTAAAAAATCATCATACTTTGAGAAGTTTTGAAATAAGACTTTTTCAGATCATTTCTACAGTTAAATAATCTTTGTAGAGGAGAGTCTTTTAAAACAAAAGAAAGAAACGCTTTTTTATGAAGTACAATCAGAAACAATATCGTTAACAAAGGAGGACTGCGAATTTAAAAGTTTAACCTCTGATAAAGTTTGTTTTCGAGCTTATTAGGTAGCCGTCGTTCCTGTAAGTTATCTTGAGGAATGAAGGCAATATACTGTTATGATCACTTTTTTGTGGTCTTATCTCAGCTTTGTCGATATCGATTTTCAGCCTCAGTCAATATTCACAACGAAAGATAAATAAGATGGTTTGGTTTCGAACGGCTCGGCGCTCTTCAAACTACAATTTTGCGCCAACTTAAGGGTCGTTCGATTGCTTCAAATCCGAGTAAAGAAGCTGAGAAAATGGGATCCATAAAAAGGAGTATATTAACTTTATAAACTAAAAAATACGGTAAATAATTTTTAAAAAATACAGTAAATATAATACTGATTTCTTTAAAACATATCGTAAGTTATATAATTCTAAGAATATTATAATGCTAATATCATATATAATGTTAAAAGTAGAAGTAAGCCCCTTCTAGTGTATGCCTGCCTCGTGACTTCATGCAAGTCACTGATGTTTTCTGTTATTTTTTTAATTAAGCGACCACATCCCACCGAGACCTCGCTCCCTATTCCCAGAACTACCTTATTTCTTATACATATATGTCTCAGCTTTAGCCCTAGACCACACTTGTTCTCAGACACTTGTTTCCACACATCCCAACTAGAATTTAGTAACATAACTTTTAATATTTTTATATACCAGTGTAGCGACCGCTAACTATATATGTAAATTACCCTACACTCTGGTTCATAATGTATTATAATAGAAATGCAAATCTATGTAACTTCTGGTAATAAATCATAGAGAGGTCGGCAGAGATAAAAACAAGTAACAGAGGATCGAGGGTACGGCAATAAACCTAAGAGAATTAGCCACCTGACTGCCATATAACCTAGGGCAAGGACACTTACCCCTATTAGAATAGACCTTCAGTCCCTTCCGGCAGCCATAAAAAACACACCCTTTTACCCCAACGGTCATAAAACTAAAAGGAAATGGTCACCTGGGTATCGTAAAACATACCCCTGGCAGACAGACTCCGCCTTCCACGAGGGAGGGGGTTACCATATTTATATCAGTAAATTTCGCCCTGAAAAGACACTCTGTCTCTTAGTCTCCATAGCCGCACGACTTATCACTTACCCCAGGGCCACCTGGCCCTGGTAGGCTCACGCTTCACTCTTTTCTAGTGTCTACATACCGATAGCCGCTATCACCCGTCGCGATACGCCTACTCAGCCTTCCGCTAATCGACTCTCGCTATGCCGCACCTCTACGACGGCACTTTGCCACACAGCCTATAGCAGACCTCTGACGACTTGTACTTATTACGCTGCCGATCTCTCGCCCGAACTCTGAAAACTGGTCTTATTCTTTATGAACCTCTGAACCTCATCCTGAACACAGTGTCTTGTCGGGACACATTCCTATCAATAAATGGAGTCAGATATTAACGCCTACATGGAACATGGTCCATGTTAATAACTACAACAATCCGCACTTGTCACCAGGGCTAGAATGATCAGGCACTCCCCTAGTGACGCCACCGACACCAGTGTTTTGCTTGTACTTCATAATAAAGCTTTTCTTTCTTTTCTTTTAAAAGACTCTCCTCTACAAAGATTATTTAACAGTACACGGAGAAATCGAATAATAGTTGACAACTACAAACTAACGCATGAAGTAAGCTCTTAATAAACTATGATTCGCCATAAGATAGCAAGATTTTTCTTGAAGAATTTTGTGGAAAATAAAAATTTTATTTTTATCATGAGAAATTAGTCTTGGTCTCTCCTGTAAAATTATATTTTAGGGGACTAAGAGATTTGGTATCTTTGCACTTCTTATCAATGACCTATACAGGAAGTGACCTTCTCATTCAGCTGCAGCTCCTTATATTAAAGATGGATGACGACTCCTGCACGAGTGCATAAAGTAATGAGTATTAAGTCTTGAATAAAACCTCGATAAAACCTAACCAAGATCCATTGTATCACAATTGCAAAATCTTATCTAAGTTTATGGACTGAGCAATAAAAGCAGATTTTAGTTAAGAGCAACTGACTATAACACTGAATAGGACTTTTATCCTACACACACTGTAAGTACTTCCATTCCTGTAATAAAACATCTTGAGTGCTAACATAACTACCGCCTTAAGTCTACTTAAGAAATTGAATTTTTAATGTACAGTTAGGAGATAACCAGTCACTGTTGAGACCCCGGCTGGAACCGCTTGGATCACGTCTGGTGATTTTATGTCTCTATTGAAACATATGTTCCTTGCTGTTATATACAAAAATATTAAAATAATGAAAATTCGCATGTCATTGTTATAATGCGCAAGTCTGACTACGAACTCCAGTTCTATATTTGATATCCACGAATGCTAAACGATACTGAAAGAATCGGATTCGTTAGGCAACCATTGGTAACGTTCATTTGTAATAAAATATAATACAATTGTTGGGTCGTCGCAAGAAGGTCTAATTGTCCTAGTCCTGGTGATGGAGAGTGTGGAAGAAGGGGCTAGTAAAATTACGTCGCCGAACTTCTGTCCCTTGCAAATTACCGGCTGTGAAATTCAGAAAAAAAGTACAAGAATGGATGCCTGCATTTTCCCAGAAAACCAACAAAAAACAAGATTGTTTACACAAAATATAATTGAGGAAAGATTATACAAAAAAAACTAAAATTATAAACTGGCAATACATATGTAATGATCGTATATATAAACAAAAAAGAAGTAATGTAAGCAACGGGGTTAGTAATCTAAAAATAAAATGAAAGAAACATAGATAACAAAAATATAAATGTCTTTACGCTTTAGTATAAATAAAAATTAATTAAATCCTATATTTACTAAATTTAACAGTGTCAATCACCAAAAGTCAATAGTCTTCTATTTTTTGCAAGTAAAAGGATGATGTGAGCTGAATCTGGAGATAACTGGTGTGTGTACTAGCAAATAACCTCTTACCGGAGATCCCAAGTGGAGAAGAAGAAATTCTTCTCGATGTTCGCTCTCCGAACAATTGGGAGCGTGGGTGGGTGGTGGATATCCGGTGTGAAGTCAGCGATGAAGAAGTAGTGGGAATGTGGGGTCATCATCAATCAACAAATTTCCAAGCGTCCTTCTTCGTTCACAACTTTCAGGGAACTGAGCCAGTAATTAGATGACGATCGGAGTTGATCCGCCATGCCAAAACAATTGCCGATTGCATTAGAGGTCACCTTATCACTTGCTTAGACGTAAACAACTTTAATTACTAATTATGCATATCAATACAACAAAATATTACAATCTTGTTTTTTTTTTTCTTTTAACAAATAAAATAAAATTAATCGTTATAATTACGTGAGTGAAAAAAAATAATAAAAAAATAGTTGGGACCCAACAGAGAGAGACTTGCATAGTCTATGACCTGTACGATTGCTTGGTGATGGGTCTTACTATTGACCTATCTGATTCCAAGTCGATAGCTGATCCCGAGAGTGCACTATGTTCAGGATAAGACGTACAGGCTACGTATCATAAGTAGTTTGCGTGGTCTAGGTGTGACCACGAGTTCACACTCGGTATTGAGGGTAGGCGAAAACCGTCCGGATCCCAAAGGTGAGTGTGGAACGGAAAAAAGGCAGACCGACTGCTGGAGGAGACTCAAGTCTGCACAATAGCTGTTATGAAATAAAGAACCAATCCACATATATTTTCTCAAAGTATAGTGGACTCCTTTTATCTTCTAACTGTAAGAATTAAGGACGAACGAATTTTTACTCTCTGCAAACAGCAAATTGGGAGTTCTCAGAACCAATAGTTCGTCATTCTTTGCTGCACAAACACCAAAAAATAACACGCCTCCAAAAATAAGAAAAAATAACACGGTCATTGCTTCGTTATCCACTACATCAACGAAATTATTATTATTTCAAGTGAATCTTTGTTTAAGTGTTCCGCTTGTTTTTACTTACTGGAGTGTTAACTATGCTTTTGGGTGTATTACTAATAGTTGATTAAAAGTGACATCAGTTTTTTTTTTTTAAATTCTGAAAACAATTTGAAATGTATTCCTGTGACTATATATTTTTACTAATGGAAACAATGAAACAAATTTTTTCGTTCTCATTAAAAATTAATTTTTACAATACTTATATTACATGCAAGAGACATTCCAATTTAACATATTTTGTGCAACGAGTTGTATGTTCTTTTGAATCCACATATGTTTGTGAAACATTTTTTTCTAAAATGAAATTTACAAAGAGAACCAGCTAAGATGTGCATCATAAATATAGATTAACAAAATTAAGTGAAAGAAAGATTAACAAATCGCAGCTATTGTTAACAGTGAAAAATTAACTATGGTATCTCAATATTTAAGACTAAAGAGTTCATTATAATGAATAACACTCAAACAATAAATTCTTATTAATTTTGTATTTGTATTAAATTTTTAAAAGCATGTTAACCTAAAGTAACGTTACGCGTTATCAAAGTCATCCATTTGGGTTCACTCAGTTAGCGGGCAACAGTTATAGCAAAAGGGCTTATCTTTACAATTTGTAATGTCTTTAATAAAGTAAGAAGCTAAAACATTAAAAGTCAGATTTCCTTAAGTCATGTAACAAAATTAAAACTAAAAATGTCTGTTAAGAGTGATCTGTAACCAAATCAACGGTTTCGTACATAATGAGAATTTTCCATTTATTCAAAATTAATAAAATCCCCAAGTTGATGATTCCTCAGCTGTATCTGAGATTAACAACTTTTTTTTTTTAATTTTACGTTCTAATTTTCTCGTTTCATTCCTTATCAATGAAAATGTTGGTAGTAACAAAAAAAGGTTCACCAAGTCAATTATACAAATTATACATTTAAATATCTATAACCAGATGAACTTTAATGGAATGTGGCATTTGCGTAAATACATCTATTGATATATACTTTAAAATATTCAGGTAATTAGAATACTTCACAATCATTCGTATGTCTGTTTCATTTTTTTTTTCGTTATTGAATAAACGAGTAGAATTTACATGCGAAATTCCATATATCTGGTTATACTGGAAACCACAAAAGCTGCTATCTGTCACGTTCAAAATTAACCAAAAATGATAGTGAATTTTGCCTGCCTACAGAAGGTTTTTTTATCACGCATCAGTGCATTCAGTAATCAATTCCCATCTGCAATAGCTACTGTAATAAAAAAAAAGTATATTTCTTAAAATGAAAATAAGCTCAAAATTAATATATAACATCTATTAGTGGAGAAAACCTAGAACATCCTATAGTTCTAGTAGCATGCTTAATTGTTTAAATCCCTGGTCAATTTGTGTCTGTTGATGGCATAATAGGCTTCAGCTAATGAATATGGTTAATTGAAATGAAATTTATAGTCCTCATCAGGGAATTGCCGTGCACGTCATAAAGCACTAAACCGTATAAACCGAATCGACGGTTTGTGCCATAAGTGTACGTGGATTAAACAATGGAAACCCTCTGCTAGAATATACGTGTATGTAGCTTATATGATATTTAGCCTTCGGTAATGATGGGCATTTAATTTACAAAAAAATAAAAAAGTAATCTATTTATTGATGTGTAAGCTAACTAAAGGTACGTTAGTTAAAATATCAACCAGATAAAAACGACAGTTGAAAAAATACATCAAATCATGTAATATGAAAACAAAGTTAATGTATAAACGGGAAATATCTGATGAGCACCTGAGAAGGAAAATTTGTCTGTATAAATGAAACAAAATTACGAAAAGGAAGAAGGGGTAGGTTGCAGGTTGTAGGTATCCGTGTGAAATTGTTATTTGACAATAAAAGGTTATAGAGAATAACTCAACCACGAGGGGTACAAACAGCTAATTGAAGCCTGTCTCCATAAATCTCCGTATCACGCATTAGTCTTCAAAGCCAAGAATTGCAGCAAACAAAGTAAGGGAACCACAGAGGGCTGGTGCGTCGTCACGGTTTCGCCACGAGCTGTGAGACAGCAAAAAAAAACCCAAGACACCTACTAGGGATGAAAATGTCCAAACGGTAGGGTATGATAGTAAACAGAACATGTATCTAAAAGCCACTTACAAACTACCTCTATTAAAACTCAAATGTACTAAATAGAAAATCCCCCAAAAATAATATTCTATATTACATTGGCTGAGCTTTAATTAGAGTGGAAACCAGTGTGTGTTTTTTTATAAACAATAATCCACACTATTAGAACACAACCTTGAGGATATCTATAGATGCAAATATTAACAGACGTATTTAGCACGAGCTCAATCAGCTAAAAAACAGTATACGATGTTATTGGGCCAGTGCCAGAAAATTCTGCAACATCTAGCAGGATAGACATTTCGGAAATAAATATTATTATACAGGAAGAAGTTCTTAATGACTGGCATTGAATAATCGGCATACCATTGTCGGGGGCGTCACTAGGGGAGTGCCTGATCACTCTAGCCCTGGTGACAAGTGCGGATTGATGTAGTTTATAACATGGATCATTGTTCCATGTCGGCATTTAATATCTGACTCCATTTATTGATAGGAATGTGTCCCGACAAGACACTGTGTTCAGGATGAGGTTCAGAGGTTCATAAAGAATAAGACCAGTTCAGAGTTCAAACGGGGCACGGCAGTGTGGTAGGCGCGAGGCGTCAGGTGGTCTTAAGACTGTGAGACAGCGTGGCGACTCATAGGACAGCAGAGAGAGAGTAGATTAGCGAAAGGCTAAGTAGGCGTATCGCGACGGGTGATAGCGGCTATCGGTATGTAGAGACTAGAAAAGAGTAAAGCGTGAGCCTACCAGGGCCATGGTGGCCCTGGTGTAAAGTGACAAGAAGGGCAGCTCAGGAGACTAGGAAACAGAGTGTCTTTTTCAGGGCGAAATTTACTGATATAAATATAGTAACCCCCTCCCTCGTGGAAGGCGGAGTCTGTCTGCAGGGGTATGTTTTACGATACACAGGTGATCATTTCCTTTTAGTTTTATGACCGTTGGGGTAAAAGGGTGTGTTTTTTATGGCTGCTAGGGTCTCACCCATTTAGGTCATTTGACCGCCTCCCGAGTTACGTGATGTTAACTGTTTCTGGCATGATTTTATGACTGCCGGAAGGGACTGAAGGTCTATTCTAATAGGGGTAAGTGTCCTTGCCCTAGGTTATATGGCAGTCAGGTGGCTAATTCTCTTAGGTTTATTGCCGTACCCTCGATCCTCTGTTACTTGTTTTTATCTCTGCCGATCCCTCTATGATTTATTACCAGAAGTTACAGAGATTTGCATTTCTATTATAATACATTATGAACCAGTGTGTAGGGTAATTTACATATATAGTTAGCGGTCGCTACACCATGTTAAATGGATACTATATTATTACTTATAGGAATGGGCATGGAAGTAGTTAAAAGGAGGAATAAATTGATTTGACCCGTATCCAAGGGTATAACCCAGTTCTTTAATAAGAACCAGCACAACCATATGAAATGCATTTACAAACATATAAAAGCAAGTTAACAACTAGGCAACCACGGTTACCGAGTTTTTGCTTCTGCAGCTCAAAAGTTTTCACATTCGCTGCATGTTACAGATCCAGAAAGTAGTTCATATAAAAACAATTGTGAGTAGGATCACGTTCACCGAGGTATTAAATTCCATCTCAAACTTTTAACAGCTTAGGAGGAAGGGCTTAGTGTAGTTGGGAAAAGACATTTAATTCAAGAGACGGCACTTAACTTAAATGAAATATAGTTAATTTTAAAAGTGGGGTTTCTTTTTATATTGGCAGCTAATTTATTTTTACTATTTTAACTATCTATAGCAAAAGTTATTCAACTGTAATCAAGTCCCTCTTATATCGTAGTAGCAAAAGGAAGTAGGTGATAGTGACGTGAGTGAGCTGTGACTGCCAGGAATCTCCGTGCACGTAGAGTATATATATGTATATATAAGTATATATTTTATAGTTTGATTTCAGGTATCAGAAGTTCATAATTCGCCTTTATACTTTTTTTTTCTTCATATCCCCTAATATGGAATTCAATATAGATTCTACGTAAATGAATCTATGAATTAAAAAAAAATTCGTTAATGTTTAAATCACGGCTTCCTAATAATTAACCATACACTATGATTATCGCAGGTAGAAGTCAAGGTATAGTACAGTATTAAAACTTAACTCAGCTGATTTTAAAACTTAATTTTTTGTTTATTCCTTTTCGCGTTACCATTTTTTGTATGTCGGTGATCAGCGATGAAACTTAGAACTTTAGCTAAATTATTTCTGAGTTTTGATTTATGAGTGCCAAAACACTAGGGTAATATTTTCGTATTTTTCTAGGTTTATTTATTTTGTATTAATTTCTTACCTACCATCACTGTATCTTACCAAACGGCTAATCTAAGAAATCTATAATTCGTTCGAAATATATCTTCAATTATGGCCAATCGGATTATATTTCACATGAGTATTAACATTTACACAGATGTGCTCGTACATACAACAAATGATTAACCAATTACAGTAAAAAAACAAAACAAAAAACTGTTTCTTTAGGGCACGACATCATCATTGAGAGCCCAGATTATTTTTTTCTTATACTAGCTATGATCAGACCTAACTCAACTACCAGTTCTACGGGGATAGCAAAAGCTGACTCAGTAAAGGGCACCGAAGTGACTTGGCGTAGTGCCAGCTGTCATGTAGACTTCCTTGGGATCTCGAGATACACGACCTATCCTTCTATTCCCATTCAGAACTGGCACTGGGCAACTTACACATCATTGTTATCTCATTCATAAAACCTTGTGAAACCAGCTCCGATATGTACACCATCCTCGTCTCAATTGACGCCATTCGGACTTCTCGGGCAGAGTTCTCCTGCCCATATTGAATTTCAATGTTAAATCGGTTATTTTCCTGATGTTTTGCTGCATGAATAAAGAGGCAAAGTACGTTACAAAGATTTAATGCGATTTATTGTATGTATTAGGCTTATTATTGTTTCAGTTTGTTGTAAGGACCCAGAAATATAGATTTACAAAACCTGGCATTTTCATTCACATCCTTCAAGAGGACCTAGTTCTTTATGAAACAAATCAGCCCCCACACCTTCCTAGTGGGAATCTCTGCCTTTGTCTCGCTAAAACTAGCACCTCCTAGGGAGAGACCTCTCCCTAGTGGACAACGGTTGTCGTGGCCCTGCAAACTTACCAAACAGTGTTCCCCACGGTGATTCAGTCTGCCTCTCTCTCAGTCTCACCTCCGGTTCACACTCGCCTTTGGGATCCGGACGGATTTCGCCTACCCTTAGGTAACGAGTGTGAATTCGTGGTCATTCCAAGACCACACAAACTAGCTACCTACCTATCCTATACCTCTTCTCCTGAACATAGTGCATTGTCGGGGCACATACCCATCAAAACATAGAGTCAGATAGTAAAACCGACATGAAACGATTGTCCAGGTTATAAACTCAAGCAACCCTCACTTTGTCACCAAGGCTAGGGTAGGCACCCCCCTCGTGACGACCCGACACTCCACTTCCTTGTTTTCTAAACCTACCTAATAACTGCTACAGGTAGGAGCTTAAGCTAGAGGTACAGACACTGAGGTGAGTGAATTACTTATATAATGTTGTCGGGTCGTCACTAGGGAGGTGCCTGATCACCCTAGCCCTGGTGACAAGTGCGGATTGTTCGAGTTTATAACCTGGACAATCGTTTAAGACCGCGTTACTATCTGACTCCATTTTTGATAGATATGTGCCCCGACAATGCACTATGTTCAAGGGAAGAGGTACAGAGGTTTTCATAAAGAATTAGTCATGTTTTCCGAGTCAACGAGTAAAGGTCACGAGATACTAATTAACAGGACTAGGAGCCCGCCGGTCGGTTCTCACACATGTGGTGATGTACCCGCGGTCGACGCTTAATTACCCGGCCAGCCCTGTCCCCTGGAGGGTAAAGAGGCTGCAAAAGGGTTGTTTATGTTTATGCCCTGAGGGTACCCTCACTTATATGGTGAAGTACCTGTGACTGACAGCTGGTGACCCTTCTCGTGTGACTTGCTCGGCCTCCGCCTTTTATTGCTTACCACCTTTACAATGATTTATATTTGTTCATGTTATTTACATTTGTCTATAATACATTTAGTTCATGTTATTTACGTTTGCTTACAATATATATGCAATAGAGTATAAGGGTGATTTATCTTATGTAGTTAGCGGTCGCTACAAATGTATAACTTGTATAGTCGCATCGTTTGGTTTTCTATTGCAAAATTAACTAGCACATACCCACCAGGACCAGACCACTTTATTTATATTAGAAGTTCCAAAAATGACTCTAAACCACCCTGTCCTGATTTGAAATAAAAAAATTTCAACTTTATTTGTGTTCGAATCGGATTTCTACATCCTTAAAATTTAACTTGGCTACAGTACAGCGGATATATTTTCATGAATGGAATACCACATATTCTCTCCTGTGGAATACGTAAATATATTGAACAGCTATTCTATTAGAAGTTCAGAAAAAAAACTTGACTTCGACCGAAAAATCTAAAACTTGGTTTTATAAAATAAATTATACAGGCCACTTTGCTTCATGAGACAAACTCCTTGAATTTAAATATACACTTTATAAATTTAAATAACCACAGAGGAAGTAGCTTTCATAGATGCGAAAATGTTTTATTAAAAGATGCCTATATCTAGAGCATACATATTACATTGATAACGGGATACCATTTAGTATTCAGACATGCTGTTAGGTCTGTCAACGGTGATTATTACCTGGATACCTGACGTCGGAGGGGTTTTATCTTGCGAGGCAGCGGCGAAGGAGGTGCCGTGCATACCTAAGGAGCTTCAGACCATTTCTGAGAGGGAACAGGCCTCCAACCTCGAAGACCTCTGGTACAGTGTAATCACCCAGATGCACCTTACCGGCCAGATGTGGCAGATTACTTATAGATTATGATGATTTTTTGGATTTCCGTCTCGACTTTTTCGTTGTCCATACTAAAAAATCTAGCTGTAGATTTTTAGTCAAAAGTTGCTTTTAGTTTGGTTAATGAAATTGAAAAAAAAGGGAAATAATTCGGTTTTTTTAACGGTAATATGTTTTTATAGTGTCCTTTACTAAATTTTAAGAACCTATCTATCCGTTAGAGAGGGATAAACATTCAAAATTTGAGACTGGTTGCAGGTTGTCTATGGCTATCATAGAAAACAAACAGTGGAGGTATGACTGATTATCTATAATCCCTGACAATCGTTTATATAGATTCAGACGACAATTGTCCCGATTATATCAATATCGTACAATCGATTAATCATTTTTTGTTTCATTATTATCTTCTCTGGTAAAGAGTTCTTTCATGTTTCTTGGATCGGACGGATGATGTAGTATTTGTTTTACATAAATTGCACTAATAATGACAAGAGTATTTTCTAACAAAAAAGCCCAAAATTCTGATTTCTTTACTGCTAATTTTACCCTATAGATATGCCCGACACATATATGGCCACACACTAATTGGGTGGAAGGTTGGAGTCAACTGATGAGAAATTAGACAAAAATATCAGGTCTCAAAGGGATTAGAGGGTGAGAGGATTACATAAACTGCAGTTCTAAGAAATTTCGATTAGTTTAGTTTCCTGTGTCAGACACCTTGTTTTATTGAATTTTCTAGAGGATACGGGCATTTCCTATCTTAAGTTTATGGTATAAGCCTTAAGAATTAATACAAATATTTAAATTAAAAAAACTTAAATAAATAAAATTGAAACACTCTTGTTTTCTCACATAAAAAATATAACAAAAAGGTTTCAAACAACTATAGAATGCACATCTTAAATTAAAAACAGTTTACCTTGAAATATTTTACTATTGCCTTTGTATACAGATTTTAAAAAATGTCCTTTTTCACTAATAAGTTTCCTTTTTGTTTCTCATTTATTATTGTCAAGTTTAGTAAGAATTCACCAACAAAAGATTTTTTTTTAAGTTTCTTTAAATAAAGAATTGTTTCATATTTGCGTTTTCTTAAAAAAATTAAGGTCAAAGTGAATGTAGCTGCATTTTCCAACGAAATATTTCTGTGAAACTAAAACGGTGGGAGGGGTGTTCATTGTTAGGTGGGAGAGACCTATTAAAAAGTGCGCGTATGAAGCGTATCGATCGTTTTAAAAATAATCAATAGACAGTTGATATTCAACCACAATCGACAATCAGTCATCCCTAGTAGAGATACAGAAGAGCAGAAGAAAAACTGTTGCTTCCGGTGGTATACCTAGAGCACCACCCTTTCTAATTATATCAAAACTATGAGTTATTATGTATTAACAACGACTGAATGTAAATAAACATTTTTATTTCTTTTGCATATTGTACACAATATGTAAGCGAGTTTATTTATTGATTTTCTTGATTTATTATTAAAAAAAGGTGTCAACATTTATATCATTTGTAAGTTGTTTTTATATGTAAAGCAACGGTAGATCTCAATTTGACCGCCTGGGGATGTATATGTGGCCATTGCTAATTCCAAAGTTACAGTGCAAGTTTTATTTTATTTCACTGATAAAGCGTAAAATGTACTTTGTACTTCGTCACAAAAGTTTTATTTCCTAATAAATACACACCCCACATTGGCACCACACCCACCAATAAGGTCAGTACACATTTATTTTAATTTATATAATAAATATAATTATTATAATCAATGATTCTGTTGTTTATAACATTATTAGATTTTATATTATTCTTAATGTATTTTTTTAAAAATTGACGCCACCCTACTGATTGCATTGCACATGTTTGACAGTTGAGCCGGTCCCTTTGAATACGATAAGTTTAAATGAATAAATAATAATTATTTAAACGTCCCAAAACAATACAGGGAAAATCTTATTGAAATACACTACTGTAAATACATACCAATATACTAGGGACAACCTTACAATAAATAACTGGTTTTAAATAATGCAAATTTTTAGGTACTCTCATCAGCGAAATGCCAGGTTGTCGTTTCATTAGAGAGACATAGTATTAAAATTAGAAAGGAAACACCAGTTTCCTTAATTTCCTTACATCGAGTGCAGCATGAAAATGTTTCATTGGACACTAATGCGTCAGGAGGCCAAAAGTTCATCCCAATAGCACGAAAGATAAGTTATTCTCTCGTTTATATACTTTCTCGTTACTTTCTTTTATCCTTTTTCTTCTAAAGCAAAGGCAAATATTCTGTAGAAGACATTTCGGACCAACCTCCTTGGATTGCAAGATATTAAACAAGACGATGACAAAATCCAACATAAAGGACACCACTCTTGCATAGGATAACAGGCCAACAGTATTCAGTTGTTTATAACGGGACATTAGTTTATTGCGTCAAATTACCGGTCAATAAGTATAAAAAAACTGTAAAGGTATAAGGCAGCCTTTTGAACATTATAAAAACAGGTCGCATAGGAGGAACATACAATAAATATAATTGAGGTAGCAGATCCCCCCAGTGAGGTTCTAATATCCCAACTTAGTGAGTTATTAACGGTCTCTGTAATCCCCATCCACAATGACTGGACCCTTTGTGTTATCCAACAGAAAAATAACTATTATAAAAATAGACAGCTACTCCTAATCTAAACACTATATCGATCCAACGAAAAATACAATTGAGTCCCCAAGGTGGGGAGAGGACGCCCACCGCGGGCTCACTTCATCCTAGCCGCTGTCCGGCGAGCGCCAAGAAAGAGATAAAATGGGTCGATCTGTGGTGGATCATTGCTGGCGGGCTAGTCGGCGGGCAGCTTTATTCGTATTGATCTGACTTCATACGATCTTAGAAGGTGTGCCACAACAGTGCACTATGTTCAGGAGAAGAGAAACAGGGTAGCTATTATAGGTAGTTTATATGAGGTCTTTGAATGACCACGAATTCTCACTCGGTATCTAATGAGGGTATGCGAAAACCGTCCGAATCTTAAAGATGAGTGTGAACCGAAGAGAGGCAGACTGGATCGCCTGGAGAGAGAGAGAGAGAGAGAGAGAGAGAGAGAGAGAGAGAGAGAGAGAGAGAGAGAGATTATTTTATATAATTTGGTCACAATATGTATAGTAAGTGTTCCAAGTGCCAGGTGCTAAGAGTCTATCGAATGCCTCAAATATGGCTGCTTATATAGGCAGGCCAGCGTTGGTGGGGGGTTCCCTCATCTGCGGCTATTTCGTACACTAGTTTCCCCCTCTCTTAACTGACGCTTTAAGGTTTTATTAATAAAATATGGAAACATAGATGTATATTTTCTGGACAGAGAAGAGGGGAACCTCTAATTATTCGTGATAAAGAGGTTGACACAACAGCTATCATTAGCAGCATACGCAACTTTATCTAGACAATTAAAACTACAGCAGAATGAAGTAGTAAAGGCATAGTTGGGTGTATCAAAAAGCCTATAAATCCGATTTACCGGAGAGGATGTAGGAGGGGGCATGAATTCCGGATATAATAATAATAATAATAATATATATATATACTGTATACTGTACTATATATACTGTATATATACAGGAAAATAAGGTTGTTTCTTTCTAGTTCCTAGATCGCAGAGTCTTTCTCACAGTTAGAATGTGACAAGTTCGTCAGAGTTCCTAGGTCTCAGAGTCTTTCTAACAGTTAGAAAGTGACAAGTTCGTCAGAGTTCCTAGGTCTCAGAGTCTTTCTAACAGTTAGAAAGTGACAAGTTCGTCAGAGTTCCTAGGTCTCAGAGTCTTTCTAACAGTTAGAAAATGACAAGTTCGTCAGAGTTCCTAGGTCTCAGAGTCTTTCTAACAGTTAGAAAGTGACAAATTCGTCAGAGTTCCTAGGTCTCAGAGTCTTTCTCACAGTTAGAAAGTGACAAGTTCGTCAGAGTTCCTAGGTCTCAGAGTCTTTCTAACAGTTAGAAAGTGACAGAGTTTGACTCTCTTTCTTATTAACAGGATGATTTCGCCAGCAGTCTCCAAACGGTCTTTATAATAGACGAACCGTCATCTTATCACACCTTGACCTGCCTCGGTAATTGGCGGGGTCATTCTCTGTACGTTGCACTGCGTACCAGCCTCCGAGGATACATAGGATACTTGCCAGAGGATACATGAGTTCATTTCATCGTATTGTAAATTAAAGATAATTTCATGGGCTCATTCAATAAATATTCACCACAGCTTCCATCATATATAATTAATATGTCTGAGAATTATTACTTCAGCAAGATTCAATTTAACAATTTTGAGTGATAGTACGATAAAATTAGTTTATTATTTGGTACACCCAGCTTTTTTTTTCTGATTACTTAAATGGGTAATAATTATACAATTTTACATAGTACGTTGAAATTACCCTAACAAGGAAATAAATTGATGCCCGAATCACAATTAATTGATTAGTACCTCCTGAACGATACAAAGTATGAAATGTGATTTATAGTTTAGAGAAAATGAAAGGAATCACTCAAATAAGTTATATTAGGGCTAATAAATCTGTTAAAGTTTGAAATTTCTTGCAAAATGTGATTTTCTCTAGCCAGCAGATAACATGTAGGCTGGTTGCTCAGTAGAATCAAGTTACGAAAGAACACTGATAAGTGTAGTCTGCACGCATAATGCTTCTATTGCTCTCCTCAACTAATACAGTAAAGTTGGTTAATTGGACAAGTCGGGCTATATACGGCAAGCAGGTGTACTAATTAAGCAGAACCTTACTGAAATTAAGTAGCCTCTCACACAACGGGGAATCTCATAACTAACGATTGTTAGACCTTGCCTGTCTCACCATGAAAAGAGAAGTTCCACTAAGTATTCCTGCACCCAGAAGGATCAGGTATGACAATGACGTTTTATGTTAGAAGGCTGGTTTTGTGCTACCTCTCTATTTTATTTACACAACAATTTATTGCCTGACTATGGGGCTACAGAGCTAAATGCAAAAAAAATTGAGAGATAGTTTAACTTTTTCATTTTCATTTCTTATTATATCCATTTATTTATTTCTGGCTGAAAATAGTTTTGCTGCCGGCAAAATCACTTGTATCATAATAATAAAATTTGTGGGTAGACAAAAAAGATATTTTCACACACATTGAGTGATGTCTAAATGAATATTGTATTAAACAGTATTTTTATAGTTAATTATTTTTACTTTAATGATCAATTAATTTACACGGCTTTAATTTGGACAGGATATATTGTTTTATCATTTGCATTTATCGTTTACATTTTTGAAACAGAATAATGTGCTTGTCGGGGTTGCCACTATGGGAGTGCCTAATCACTCTAGCCCTGGTGACAAGTGTGGATCGATGTAGCTTATAACATGGACCATGTTCCATGTCGGCGTTAATATCTGACTCCATTTTATTGATAGAGATGTGTCCCGACAATACACTGTGTTCAGGAGAAGAGGTTCAGAGGTTTCATAAAGAATAAGACCAGTTTTCAGAGTTCGGGCGGTAGATCGGCAGCGTAATAGGTACAAGTCGTCAGAGGGTCTGCTAGAGGCTGTGAGACAGGGTGACGTCACAGAGGTGTGGCAGAGAAAGTGTAGACTAGTAGAAGACTGAGTGGACTTACGTATCGCGACCGAGTGATAGCGGCTGTCTAGATGAGAAGACTGGGAAAGAGTGGGTCTACAGTGCGAAACTCCCTGATTTAAATATTATTTCCCCTCCCCAGTGGAAGGCGGAGCCTGGCTTGAAAGGGGTATGTTTATGATGCCACACCTACACCGAGGTACGTAATCGCTCGTCCCCTAAAGAACTGTTTACGGCATGGCTTTTAGATTTTATGACCGCCGAAAGGTGACACGAGGTCTACCGGTTCTGTTTATGAGGGGGCAGGTGGCTTACCCTCAGGTTTATCGCAGACGACCTTCGACTCTCTGTGTCTTGTTATACGACTTCCGATCTCTCCATGATTTATTACCAGAAAAAGCTATTACCATGTTTTACATCTAATTACAATACATTATATATGCACCAGAGTATAGGGTGATTTAACACTTATGTAGTTAGGGCCACTACAGTGCTATTTTTGGACACCATTTTAGTCCTTCATAGCAGGGAGTTTCTTTAGAAAATTTTGAATAAGTCACACAACAAACTAAGTAGAGATAAAATTACGGCTAAAATGCTATCAGTATGATATATATACTAACAGTGTATACACATTCATAATAAATTCTGTATGATCATAATAAAATCAGTATGATAGATATAGTAACAGTGTATACACATTCATAATAAATTCTAAAAATATTCTAAATCCAGCTCACTATCTATCGAAATTATTAAACATCCATGGGCTATGCTGCAAGATAAATTTTGCTCTACTGCTAAAAAAAACAATATGTAACCTAAAAGTAACAAAAAGAAGTACGATTTTTGACCACGAGTTGTTAGCGAGCGTTTATGGTGAAAGTTTAATGAAAGATCTTATTCTAGATAAATCATTGTGTTTTGTGAAGAAGAAATGAATAACTCACCCACTGCCCTGATAAATGATTGAAGCACCTACCTGAAAAACACGAAAACAAAAGATTAGTCAAACGATATCAGATTAATTTATAAGTGACTATTTCTAACATGTTAACTTATTTTCCTATATTATGAATGGCAATTGTTTAAATGGGCTGAATTTTAGTTTGTTTTAGTCAAGAGTCAGTACTACAATTAGAAAATAAAAATAATGACAAATTCACGTCATATACATGTATATATGTAAGACACTTATTGAAGGTGGGGTGAATAAACTGAAATCAATTTCTCTGTAAACAAAGTTAGCAATTTTATTCACTATATATTATATTATAACAATTCTTCATATTGATTTACACAATCTTACCTGTAATCAAAGAACTGACAATTACAGTTTTTGACTATCACTTCTCCATTCACACTCTATTTACAACTTTTGTTACTTAACCTTCTCTATGTGATAGCTGCTCCATCTGGTAGGGCAAGTAAAAGCAGTGCGGCAAATTCAAATATTCAAATTAAAGAGAGAATACTTTCTTCATATATATATATATATATATATATATATATATATATATATATATAGTAAAGATTGTCACCTGAGAATGTTGTTTATAATAAAATTAAAATAATAATGAAATGTCCGAATTTCGCCTTTATAAGTTAATCGATACCGTAACATTTGACAAAATAGTGCACCCCTATCATATATTTTAACTGATGTTGCTGACAAATCGGAATATCAGTGACCACCCTATGCGGTGGAAGTGTCTCTGCAAGTATGTATGTCTTTGAGAAGGATTTTAAAACTGGTCACTCTAACTTATCATGGAAAATAAGGAAACCATTGGTTCTATTATATACAGAAGGTTCTACCGTAGGTTTAGAGGATGTACTACTATCCTCATCTAAACACTACCATAGATTTCCATCTACAGTAGTCACTTTTTTTCAATCCAGAAGTCAATTGTTCAGTCATTCGAACCCAGTTCACTCTAAGATGTTATTAAAAGAATCTAATTCATCAATATATAAACAATTTGTCTACATTACAATACATCTATAAACCTTTAGGGAAACCTCTTATGGATCGCAGGGAGGAAAAAAAAGATATGCTGGGCTCTAAAGCGCATCGTCATAATTATTGAAACTTCTCTCATGTGCTCAATACATAAAACAGAAGACATGCTTTTTCAACTTTAAATTACCGTACATAAGCAGCATTTCTCCATTAGAATTATTAACAAGTTTTATGCGAGCTATTCACTACAACTAAACTTTATATAAAGTCATTTTAAATAAAATCTATAATGGAAAAACTGTATACAATGGGTTCGAGATATTTTTGATTGCTGGATGTAGTTTAAAAAGCTCTTCCAGTCGTTGAGTGTCATTAGACAGAGAACTGGAATTGGAGAATAACTTAAACAATCGAAAAAAGTTTCCAGAAATGAAGAATGGTCCAACAACTTTATTTTTTAAAATTCATTCCTCATTTTTCGTTCTCACTCCGATCACTTATCGCGTCCTTATTAAAAGCCAATTACTGGAGTTTGATAAGACACAGGTTTCTTTCATCAATAATTCGTCTCAGCAACCCTTTTATATCAATTATCTTTTTTGTGGAAAAATCGCTATCTGCCTTATTGGGCAATAAGTAATTGTGATAAATGTTCTCATTCATACCATATATACTATTTTCATTCACTCGATCATTTATACAGTATTTACATGTAGAAGGGTTAATTGCGTCACCTAAGGGATGTCGCATAGCGCCCATTCATATTAGTTACATCAATCAATTTTGTTTAGGGCAATTCCCAAAAGACGGATGAGTGGATTGCCGCTGTTGGCTTCCCATTCCCATAGTATTCCTTATTTTCTTAAGCTATTTGTCAATCAGGGTTTTTCTATATGTATTTCACCCAAATTTTGAAGCAGTAGTTGCTGGACTGATAGTCTCACCATATGTTTTACTATAATTTGGAATTATTTAGAAATATATATTAAGAAATGGGTTGTTTTAATAAGTCTTCTATACTTTATTTTGCATAAATCAATGTTACATGTGACACGATACAGGAGTAAAGTTATAACTAGAGTTATGACGTAACGTACATTAATGTAATTTACATATATATATATATATATATATGTTAGAAAAATAGAACCAAAACAACCAGAAACTTATTGATAGATTGTGAAAACTCTACTGTGATTTTAAATCAAAAGTACTTTTTATTATTTTATTAAATAAAAACCTCATTCCTTACAGAGTTCAGAACCCTGATTGCCCATCTCATTTCCCTTCTTACAAATCGTGTCTCCTACCTTATCCTCGTTAAACGAAATCCATAAGTGGATCCTTCCGACTCCTTATCCATTCTCCTTTGGAATCTGAATGGTGTTCGCACCCACACTAACGAACTGACAGCACTACTCCATGACAAGAACATTGACGTAGCTCTCATTACTAAACAAGACTAACGAGTAAACGACCATTTATGGTTCGACAGTACCATACTTATCGAACTGATCACCCAGATGGAAGAGCTCATGCAGGTACCTCTATCATTGTTCATAACTCCATTTCTCATCACATAGTTCCTTTGGTAGCACATGATTTCCTTCAGTCCACTGCAGTGTCAATCAGCACCCTCACTTTTTCCCTTACCTAGCATCAGTGTATTGCCCTCCCAATAAATCCATTTCTGATTCCCAATTCATCTCCTTTCTAGACTCCATCGGACATTGTTTCCTGGGGGTCAAGATCCACGAATAGACGCGGACGTGCTTAGCTGTCTGCACTCACACGGAAACATTGCTCCACGATCTCTCCTGACACAGCCACCTATTGGCCATCAGATCCTAACCGAAATCCAGATCTCCTAGACTTCTTTTTCGACAATAGTTTCGGAACACTAAACTATTCACTCACGCGCCTTGATGACCTCTCCTCCAATCATAGAACTTTATTATTAACCATTTCCCTAAGACCAATTCACAAACTGCCCCCTCCTTCATTTATTAGGTGCCCAGTCGATTGGGACCACTTCCGTCAGCTTCTTACAGGTGCCGTAGACCTCAAAGTGTCCCTGAAAACATCCCAAGACCTTGACGATGCAGTGCATTCTTTTACTACTCTGGTCCAGAGGTCGGCTTGGGAGGCCTCGTCTCCTCACCGTCATCCGAAAACCCACCATCAAAATCGTTTACCTCAGCATCTCAAAGACCTAATCCAATCCAAACGCCACTCGAGAACAGTGTGGCAAAGATCCCTGCTGATCGTTGCTGATACAATTAGTATCAAAAATATTTGATAAACTCCTCTTAAAACGTCTACTTCCAATTGTCGAATCCAAAAACCTTTTTCCTATACACCAGTTTAGCTTCCGGCCACAACATTCCACTACTCGTTCGCCTTCGCGTTGTTGTTCACATTTCCTCAGCCCTTGAATCCAAACAGTATTGCACTGCTGCCTTTCTTGATATAGCTCAAGTGTTTGACAGGGTCTGGCACGCAGGTTTGCTTTACAAGCTCAAAACATATTTACCACAGACTCTTTTCCTAATCCTAAAATCCTACCTATCAAACCGCTTCTTCCAAGTCCGCTGTGGTTTAGAATATTCTAACTACTATCCCATAAAAGCAGGAGTTCCACAGGGCAGCGTCCTGGGTCCCATCCTCTATAACCTATACACCGCTGATGTTCCCTCCACCCCCAATACCTTTTTGGCAACATTTGCAAATGACACTGCAGTCTTGTCATCCAACTCAGACCCTGATATAGCATCGCAAAACCTTCAAAAACACCTCGATGAGATCAAGTACTGTTGCTACCAATGGCGAATCAAGGTCAATGAAGCAAAATGTTCCCATATAACCTTTACCTCTGCCGCAAGTCCTGTCCGCTAGTCTTTTTAAATTCGATTCCTCTTCCCGTTTCTGAGACAGTAAGGTATTTAGGCTTCCATTTCGACAAAATACTGACATGGAACCCACACACGAGGCTAAAAAGACAAGAACTAAACAGACGCTTTGGACAACTGTACAGGCTACTTCGAAGGACATCCCATCCTTCAATAGAAAATAAACTACTTATTTACAAAGTTATACTTTGTATAAAGCCAATCTGGACATACGGAATAGAGCTATAGGGGACAGCAAAAAAGTCGAACATCAAGCGCATCCAATCCTTTCAATCAAAAGTCCTGAGAACAATAGTAAATGCCCCGTATTACGTCAACAACAAAACCCTTCATAATGATCTGAATATGCCCTACATTCTTGAACTCATCCCTTCCAAGTTCATAAAATTCCATAGTAACCTATCCAACCACCCTAATTCCCTAGCACAGTCATTGCACTGCTCCACTCATCCCTATAATCCTCCTCGGAGACTGAAACGGCAGTGGCCTCGTGACCTACTATAAATGCGTGACAGTGGGAGTCCTAGAAATGGCTAGTTTCTCCAATCATGTCCTGAGCGTCTGTGGCTCTCGCGCTCTTGGTCAGCCTCCACTGGCTCGTATCCGGTGCCGCGGACGGGGGAGCGTGGGGGGCTTCTCAAGATTCCGCTTCCTCTTTCGTATGTGAGGGAGGCAACAACCATGTGGACTTAGGGGCCCCTGGGCTGTTTGTAAATATTGTATGAATGTGTGAGTGAATGATGAATTGTTATTTATCTTAATTACTTATTGCCTTAATTTTTTTATCTTAATTAATTACTAAGCATTAAGGCAGATTGTAATTTCGTCTTAATTAAGTTGATATATATATATATATATATATATATATATATATAAATATTAAACAAATGATTTATTTTGTTCCTTGAATCTTCACTAATCACTAAGAATAGCCTTTTCAACCAACCAAAACCAAAATATTTGGTTCTCCTGTCGGGCTCACCTTAATGGGTTAAAATTTACAAACAATGGTGTTGATAACCTGAGAGTTTTACGTCAAAATAACCATTTACTCCCGTATATACTGCTCAATATACTGCAGTATGCCACTTCGTGAAATATTGAGGAGAATTGAAAATAAAACTTGAAATTCAATAAAGGTTGACCGTCGAAGGGACACTACTATACACTACGATGTAACATAATGTATCATAAAGTTTATAATCCTACACTTTTAAATAGCTTTTAAATTTCAGTGACAAACCTTTATCAATATTCATGTGCTTACATATTCTATATATATATATATTAGTTCGACGGTTCGGGCTCAATCAGTTCATCATCGAGAAATCCCTATTCAATCAGAAGACAAATATTGGTATAATAAAAATATGTTTGACTAATTTGGATATTGTATTGCTGTTCCAAATCGAATACTAAAAGGAAAAATTAATTATTGCCATTATTTATTACTTCATTTGGACCAACACACATCTTAGTATGGAGATTTTTTTTATTCTTTTGTTTTAATACATGCTATGTTGTATGAATAAATAATAAAAAATGGACAAGGAAGGACATTTATTATTATAGAGACATGCTTCAAATAACAAATATTATAATAAATTCTTTAGGTATTATATAACACCAATGTTTCTCTTCCCAAGCTTTTCTTTAATTGACAAGCACTATCAACAGGCCTGGGCAGTTATCCTCAGGCGCAACACACAGCCTAATTCATGAGCTTGTCAATTAATGAGAAGCTTATGAAGAGAAACGAACATTGGTTGTCATTGGAAACCTGGGTTATATCATCTCTTCCAATCTAATACCTCCCCGTATTGGTCCATTCTGTTATAAATTTGAGTGAGCTAAGCGGTATCGGTTATAGTGTTGGACCGCCGGCTGCGTTGCGCATGATGAACCAGGCATGTTGATAGTACCTGTCAATTAAAGAAAGGCCCATGAAGGTGTTATATGAAACCTAAAGAATTTCCTATGTTTTATAAATGGAACCTGCAAAGGCTCGTTAGATGGTGAATATTGATAAGGAAGTTTTGATTATTGATTTCTGGCTAAGAAATAAAACCATTAATTATTTCCTGTTGGTCCATGAGCAAACTCTTATGTAATCCAGCCAGATATCATTTCATATTTACTCGGTGGTTTCTACTCTTAGTATAATTTTATTTCCGAGAAGATACGACACACTAAAGGAGATGATGAAGTTATCCAGGATGCCGTTGGTCAGTGGTCCATGGACTGCTTTACAGCCTCGCTAAGAGAAAAGGGTGGAGGCAGTAAAGCAAGAGAGGTCTATAAAGTAGCAGAGAGGGCAAATGGCGGAAGGCACCTCTATTGAGAGCTTCCCTATAGGCACCGGCTGTAACAGGCCTCCGTGCTTCTACTTCTGTCTGCGATCTTCATTCACATGCATGCATGTATATGCTATTGCTTATATGCTATATTTTTCTACTAGAGAAATACCACATGAACGTTTAGATGTTTGAACGTCCTAAATCGACCGGGACTGGATGAGTGTGAAAGACCCTTTTCGAATGTGATATTTGCCCAGTGTCAGATTATTTGCTTTTTGCCTAGTAACGCGCATAGTGATTTTTCAAATGCCGTTCTCACATTGACTGAATCCTCTTGCGAGAACGCCATACTGAGTGAGAAAGTCGTGCCACGGGCAGGAACACTAAAACGAATAAGCTTATCTTGCAATGGAACAACCACACTCATTTGAACAGAAGACGTTGAACTTGCCTTATAACTAACCTTGTAAAAGCAATACACGCATTTAATAAGCGATAGTAAGAAGTTGAATGTGATGTAAAAGTTTCAAAATGATGATTCAGTGTATCCAGGGATCAGATACCTCGTAGTAGTTGACTAGGCATGGAGTCTAAGAGTTGACAGACCTCCTTCCTGCCTAACCTAAGATCAGGACGTTCCATACTTAAATCCTGACCCTTACAATACATTTAATCATTATCTTTGGCTAATAATTATAAAACCACTACATTATAGCTTTTAAACGATGTCGCAAACCTGGGAGTCCTTTTATACATTTTTTTTTTATACTGGTAATATATTCGTAATAAGGATGAATTTAAAAGTTGAAAAAACAACAAAACAAAAAAACCGACAATAGACAAAATAATAATGATATAAGTAAACAAAATTAATTAGGTAGAACTGTTAAACATACCTCATGAGGTAGGAATTATAATATTTTGGGGAAATTTAAAATCGGCGATAAAATATTATAAAATTATTTTGTTTTGTTGTAATTGTATGTTGTTGTATCGCTCTCTAAATGCCAAATGTTAGTTAGCACACATATTTACAAAGAGAACAAAGTTCTTAAAAATATTGTATTACAACAATTTTCACACTATTTCACCATTTTTGTTATGTTGGTAGACTTCATGGAATGGACATCAGGTTTTGTTGGAATTCTGCCTGGTGCACTACCATTTGCCTATGAAGCTGTATGTAACTAAATATTTATAGTAATACGAATCTTTGATGAGCTACTTTACTATAAAATAATTCTTTTGAGCAGCTGTCCAAATCAATACTCTAACTAGGGTGAAAAGTATCAGGATATTTTCTTAACAAATAGGTTACTTCTGAGCCCGACAAAATCCCTGCATTGTAACAATAATTGCACCTCAATAGAACTTCATCCTTCACAATAATATCGCTGCGCATGGTTTAACTGAAGCGTAGCAAATCCTTTCAATCAAAAGTCCTGAGAACATAAGTCAATGCCCCTGGCAGAGGCATATAAATAACGTTAGCAAATCCTTTCTTAACGATCTGAATATACCCTACATTTTGTAACTCATTCCTTCCAAGTTCATGAAATTCCATCGAAACCTATCCTACCACCCTAGTCTCCTAGCACAGACATCACACATCCTTATAATTCTCCTTCGAGACTAAAGCAGCAGTAGCCTCGTGGCATGTTATAAATACGTGACAGAGGGAGTCCTGGCAATGGCAAGTTTCTCTAATCATGGCCTGAGTGTCTGTGGCTATCACGCTCTTGGTCAGCCTCCACTGGCTCGTATCCGGTGCCGCGACTGACGGAGGAGGGACTTCCTATTTCGTATGGGAGGGGGTTGCAATCATGCTGATTTGAGAAGTCTCTGGGCTGTTTGTAAATATTGTATGAATGAGTGAGTGAATGAAGAATTGTAAATAAGGTTTGAATTGAAATATGCCCAATAAGGCAGATAGTAATTTGATCGCAATAAATATTTGATTTCAATATTTCATATTTTTAATGAACGTGGAAATATTGTTATGCCTAGTCAATTTAGTGTAAAATAGTGCTTTCCATGCTTTTGTTTTGGTTTTAAACTTATATTCCAATTTGACACGTTATCTCTTTGTTTTAGCACTTTAAGTTTTTCTTGTCAGTTTAATAGTTTCTATTATTTTATGTGTCTTTTTAATACTATATAGTTCAATTTACATATTTGTATACTCTGTTTAGCATTTTAACTTTTACATTTACATTACTCTTCTGATTTCTTAAATAAAATAATACACTGGGTTTTGTAGTTTGAATTCTCTGTTTTTTTCTGACAATATTCATCCTTGTACTAAATCTATGATTTGCTATGATAAACCTATGGGGTAAATTTCACCCCAAATACGGGGCGAGAATCGTTACGAAGACATTTATTTTTCAAGGTAACATAAATGGTACTATTGCCGCAGACCTAAAAAGGCGTTCTAATGATCTAAAAGGGCGTTGGCTGATCAACCAAATGATTTAGGTGTGCCATTAAAATAATACTGAATTTGAGAATTCACACCCTGATGGTTAAACTCTGTATGACGGTAGATATTTAATTAACATTAACTTATCCATACAATATATCTTTTGAGGGTGTGATTACTATAATTACTTATCTCTCATATTGATGGGTTTTTTGATATGGAAGTTATAAAAAAAAATTCTCTGGGGCAAAAATAAGCTCTTACTGAAAAAAATGAATTCTCCGCAAGGATGTTTTCTATTGAGTTATCGAGACGTACTAAGAGAATACATGCAGTCATGGCTGGTATTCGGCACCGATACCCCGTGGTGGGGGAGGGCGAACGATATTAAACTATTATTATCAATTAATTTAAACCAATATAATTTAATTGCAATAAACTGAATATTCATTTTTGTTTCAGGTAGCAAGTTATTTCGGTTTACCCAGGATGTGTAACGATGTTGTGACACCAGGGGTGGTTTAATTTTACTTCTGATGAATGCATCTTTAATACAAGTGCAGCCGATGCAGGCCTTTGTACCATTGCCAACATGTTGGCTCCACTCCAAGGAATCATCTATTTTACGACTGAACTCAAAAGATAGCTTTGAAATATAATAACATGCTTTTTTTTTATTAACTATTCTTGTCTGATGATTTATGTTATTTTAAGAACATTATCAGTAATAATAAGTAATAAGAATATTTGATTTATTTATTTTGAAATAATTATATCGACTACATTTTACTATTTACTTAGGTTCTGCATCAAGTAGAGTTTTAATCATATACTTTTTTTTATTCTACTCAAGTAATAAGTCCGGTGTCAGCACTAGACAGCAAATATATAATAATATTCAAGTTTTCTCTCGGAGTCATTTAAAGTAGTATTAGCAGGTATCATTCGGAGATTTCACGCTTAGAAGAGTGGAAAGTTAAACGTTGACAAACTTAATAAATATGAAATTAATTTAAATGTTAAACGGTTTTATTTGTTCCAACGATCACATAACCATAAAGCTTATACATTTCAACTTGAATGTGATGAAACCATCACGCGTGAAATGAAATTCCTAACTGGGACCAACATAAAACTAAAGCTTTTTAATTCGACCGTAAAGAACAGTAATGTGTTGTTAGAAAAACACTTTATATGCTATTTTTATTTTTCTATTTTATGGGTTTATGAAATCGTTTTTTGTTTTTTATCAAAACTAGCATAAATCCATGTTTTCTGGTCGAATCATTAAACAAGGAGTTTGTTGTTAGCAATGAACTTCCGCAACTGTGTATTTATTTAGGTTCATAAACGAAAGATGTTAGATTTTCATCAAATGTGGGCGTCAGGTCCTAGTTCCTCTAACAATGAAAGTAACAATCATTGCTTGTAATTTATTTTCATTAATATCGAGTTCGTCAAACTTGGTATTCTTGAGCTCGAAAAGTAAGCTTTTACCTGGAGATCCCATTTAATGTGAAGATGACACAAATATGAGAAAAGGTAAATGAAAAATGTTTCCGTTAAATATGATTACGTGTCATTAATTACACGGTATTAAAAGGAAAAGCTTTTGTAACCACGAGTAGGGTATAAAATTAAAGACCTCGTCGCCTTGATCAACGTTATGTAACTTGTAATTAATCTTGTATGACCACAAATACAGAAAGCCATTAAAACTGTCATTAACATTGATCGAAACATGAGCCATCATATTTTTTTCACTGTTCTATATGACGCCCCCTTGATGATTGTAATAAAAGAAAATCTTTCATGGAAAACAAATACTTTCTTATCAGATTAAGTTGGGTATGCAATTAAAATCACAATATGATCATGAATGATTTTGTTACAAATTACAAATCTTCATTAACTTTATTAAACTCATTTTTATTTTCTTTAGAATATTTATTTTTTCATTTATTTCAGTTTATATTATTAATCCTTGAAAAATATGTCTCTTTTATTTATATATACACGTCTTTTATTTTATCTAGTTTCATTTATGTATTTTGTTTTACCTCACATTGTAAATTTTATCGGGTCTGATACTTTTCTACTTTATATTAAATAAATGTTTCTTCTTAAGGGCCATAGTAAGAGTATTAATGTAATTTTATAAATACAACGGTTATTGAAGTCGGTTTTGCTGCTGTTATGAATGCTTCAATAGCATCTCAATAGCCATTATACCTCATTCGCTATAAGGGTACAAAGCAGTCCAAATATATACTTTCCCTTTGATTGTTTCGAGATATTGTTTTGAATGGCGATTGCTGTCTGTCAGGTCAGAGAACGCTTCGTTCCTTCAAGAGAATTACCCGCTATAAATAACAGGTATTCACTATCTGCGTTTAACACCCCTAATCGACGCACCCAAATTGCCATGCGGCCCTGGAATAACAACGAGCTCTCTTGCCTCTCCTGTCACAGCCTGACGCAATCGCTGGTATCGTACCGGTGCATGTATTTGCGCACGTAATGTTTTTCATTTTTTTTTCTTGTCCATCAGAATGTCAGGAGGGAATGAAAGAGAGTCTGTCGAGAGAGACTTTTTCGTTTAGGTAGTGTTAAACTGTTAATTAATATTTTAGTGGGAGTATTCTCTCATAAAAATTTACAAGCTTTTAATTATATTTTCCGTTTGGACAAATTTAGCTAGAACTCGTTGAGTTAAAATAATTTTTCACTTCTTCTTTTCTTTTGTTTAATTTGTGTTTTAAACCAAAAATGCTTTTTTTTATTACCTGGACTATCTACGTCTGAAGAGAAATGAACAGCTTTTTCAGTAGATATAGACTATAGATATCAATTTATATAGATATATTTTGCTTTTCGGAGCTAAGGTCTCAGATTTCACCGAATCAAAGATTAAATACTTTCATTAATTGTTTTTTATTTTTATTATTATAGAAATTTTACAAACAAAAATAAATGAAATTGAAATTTCTGAAAAACAGTGAATATATATTTGAGTAGGAACACTCGTCAGAACCACGGCTTCACAGGTTCACAGAACCTAGTACATCCAAACTAGGGGAAAAAAATCTATTATAAGTTCTCTCTTTTAGGAAAATTACAATTTTTAATTATATTTTCTGTTTGAACAAATAGAACTAGTTTTGTTAAAATAATTTTGCTCATCAATGATAACTAAGTCCTTTTGACTTAACACTTTCATGTTACTTCATAGCGTAATTATTTATTTATGACAACTCATCACACTTCTTTCAAGTAAGATGTGCGAGTTAATGTGTTATATGGCTAGATGAAAACCTACATAGTATGTTGAAAAATCTTCCGTGAATACAGTGTTGAAAATAAAGAATATATTTTGTCAAGGTAGGCAGGAAGACGTGATAAATAGTACCAGTAAGAGAGAAAACTATTTCCCTTTAGAATCACTAATAAGACTAAACTGAGAAAATGGCTCAGTTAATTGATGTAAACTTTCAGTATTGACCAGAAGAGGTGCAACATTTTTATCAGTGCTGGTAATGATTCACTTGAGCTTCAAGGACGACAGTTCAAAACAATCACATCCTCTCCCATTGCGAATTTTGAACAAGCCTCTTGAAATCATTAAAGTGGTCGTGCCATGGTAATCCTTGCAAGGTAAAAGTGCGAACTAAAGGTCGCCGGGCCTAGGAATTAAAAGATCTCCAGTGTTCATCTCCACGCTCCCAGGCGATGAGTAAACCACCCCAAGTACAAAACATATAAACAACTCGAGTTTGTATTATTGTTATTCCTTTATCCATAATCTTAAAAATTTGAGAGCTAATAAAAAAAAAATAAAAAAATAAGTTTGGATTAAATCAGAACAAAATTTATTAAACGAGATCGGCGGTAAAACTCTAGGTTATTCCAGTTGTCAACAACAGACATTTCCTTTCTGGATAAAACCAAACGCTCAAAAGAAATAAATGGTTCTAAATAGAAGGTTTTAATTGCGTAACCTGAGGGCTGAAGTCATAAGACCTATTCCATATCCGTTAAAGCATCAGTCTCTTTTGTTTAGGGCAATTCCCAAAAGACGGTTTAGTGCATTGCGTCATATTCTCGAATTACAATCACGGCCTTTATATTGATATTTCTGGAAAATTTCTTTTAAACTACCAGTCAGTCCTAAGGTCACCGTATGAGTCAATTATTCTAATGAAAGAATTTTTACAGACCATAATTTTGAGTGACTTCTAAAGTTTCCTAGATTTTTTTTTTTGTATTTCTAATATTTTCCTTTATGTTACAAATCGATTATTGTAGTGTTGTGGTCACCTCTTAATTACGAATAGTTAAAAGTTACCCTCATCTCGTCCCAGAAAATATCTGTTTCCATATTTGTACAAATAAAGATTATGACGTCAGTCGTCGTGGGGTAAAGACTGGTGGGGGGAACAGCCACTTGTGGGGATGGCTCCCCACCACGACTAGCCTGCCTATATAAGAAGCCCATAGGGCGAAAATCAGAAAGAAACAAACCGGAACCTTAAACACTTCTCTCTCTCTCTCTCTCTGCACTAGCGTTTGCTGCTCTACCTTATTTAACTACCTCTGCATCTCTCTCTCCTAACCTCGCTACGTTTTAGTCCGGCGTTGTAAAACCCCACACCTTCCTAGTGGGAATCTCTGCCTTCGTCTCGCTAAAACTAGCACCTCCTTGGGAGCGACCTCCCTCTCGCAGACGACGGTTGCCGTGGCCCTACAAATTTACGAATACCGTCTCCCACGGCAATCCAGTCTGCTTCTCTCCGGTTCACACTCGCCTTTGGGATCCGGATGGTTTTAGCCTACCCTTAGACACCGAGTGTGAATTCGTGGTCATTCCAAGACTACATAAACTACCTATAAACCTAGCCTATTCCTTTTCTCCTGAACATAGTGTTTTGTCGGGGCACACACCTTCTAAAGATCTTATGGAGTCAGATCGAAACGAATTAGGCTGCCCGCCGACTAGGCCGGCAGCCAGGGTGAAAGACTACATGTCCACCCACCCGCCTTATCTCTTTCTGGGCGCTCGCCGGACGGTGGTTGTACTAAGAGGTTGTAGCAACCCTAGCTCTCGGCGGGCGTCTCCTCCCCACTTTGGGGATACTCAGTTATCTAAGAGCGCAACATATAGTAATAAACTATAATAATAAACTAAGTAGAATTAACCCCTAAAACTAAAATGTACAATAATTACGTATTTACGTGACTGGAAAACATTACTGAATCATCCTGCAGCTAATACTTATTGCATGATGTTTTTTTTTATTCCCTGGACTATCTAGGCCTAGAGAGAAGAAAACTAAGTACACCCTTTTCAACAAATATATGGAGATATTTTGCTTTTTACAGCTAAGGTCTCAATTTTTCTCAACGAATCAAAGATTAAATATATTTATTTATTTTTTATTATTAACGAAATTTTACAAAAAAATGTATTGAAAATTCTGGAAAAAAAACATCAATAGATGACCCAATCCTATCCCGTAATAGTAACTGTTGTATTTTCATGAATAATAAATAATTGAATGACTGTGAACAAACTATTAGGCATTTAAATAATGCTTTACTTATTATTATTGACAAAGGTTGTTTTTATTAAACTCTATATTAAAAAAAGACTTAACAATGAATAAAATTTCCTTACAATAATTTGTTTAATTTATAGCTTCTGAGAACAAATATTCTTTTCTTTTTTTTAACGTTGTACTGATCCCTATTGAATGATATAACGAACAGCCCTTTGTTGGCAAACATGGTTACACAGGATAATTGGAATAATTGTATTTATGGACTCTTCGAGAATAAAAGGACTCCTTGTAAATTTTCAACAGGAAATAAGGGGTAAAAAGGGAGATAATTGGATGATTATAGAGAAAGCTCTGTCGCCCCTAGAATCCGTTTTTACGCAACAGATCCAATCCAAACCGGATAACTTGACAATTGTTTACATAATATAACAAATGTGTCATAGGAAAGGTCATTCTGTTCTTGCTTTTTTTTTTCATTCGACAAATATTTTTAATACTTCCTTAGCGGCCTAAATAATAACACTATACACGAGTACAAAGTAATACTTGCGAGAGTCAATCAAACGAATATTGTGTTCAGGTCGTCACTCAAGCAGGACTCAGTCAGTGCAGAATTGAAGTACTACCTATTTTCGAGTTGCATTTTTTGTATTCTCTGAACACTATAAATTCAAATAATTCATCAAGTGCCGCTGATCATAACACACAATTCAGATGTGTTACGAAGAATGGAAAAATAAGCATTATTTCGTTATTGGTTCGCTAGAATGTGGTAACGTTATATTACCACACTTTTGTTTTAATAAAACATTCCTAAAAACATTGGAAATTCGAAAAAAAAATCTGAATTCTTCTTAACGTCTACATCTTCTTGAAACAAATATCACTTTCACTTTTAAGCCAACTTTTCCCCTGTCTTCCTCTTTTAGATAGTCAATTTATTCAAGTCGGTTAAAGTTGTTTCGCTAATCCTTAATAAAACCAATATTTAAATTCTCTCTAAAACACTAAAACCTTACTTTAAACTAATTTTGGTTTTTTTATGAACACACGTACTATTGAACAAGCTTAATACATAAGTGATTTTTGTGGGCAATTAACTGTATGGTTATAGTAAAAAAAACAATAGACTAAACAGTTAACTATTAATTTTACAAAATAATGCTCTATTGCATTATTATACCCACTATAATTATAACGCCAGCTTACCCATGGTAATTTCGTAAAGTGCCCATTCAAGTTAACTGAGACACGCGGATAGTCAGATTTTGAAGTTTGAAACTCATTCAAATTCATGGGTTACTAGTAGAGGCTACTATACCCAATCATGTTCTGTGCGTCTGTGGCTCTCGTGTCCCATTTCTGGTCATTGCGATAAAGCGAAATAGGAGGAGTTTGAGGCGGGGTAGCTTGCGTGGCCCATGGATGAAATCCTTTGGGCATGGAAGCACCAGGGCCTAGTTTGTCGGTAAATAATGTTGTAACGACCGCTAACTACATAAGTTAAATCACTCTATACTCTATTGCATATATATTGTAAGAAAAAGTAAAATAACAGGAACTAAATGTATTGTAATTAAATGTAAATCATTGTAAAAGTTTAAGTAACAAATGCGGAAGCCGGCAGTCATAAACAAGTCATAAAACTAAAAGGGTCGGCAGCTGGCAGCCATAAACAGCCAGGTACCCACCGGCCTAAAAGCAAGGTATAGTACCACCTGGCAGCCATAAACAGTCCGTTAGGGGGCAAGGGGTCACGTAATCGGGGGGCGGTCGCATTTCCTCACGCCGGCCTAGGAGCCCCCGAAGCAGGAACGATATTTAAACCAGGGCGTTTGGCCCTGTAAACTAGTCTAGTCTCTCATCATCAGTCTCTCAGCCTCCTCATCTACCTCTGAGTCTTTCACCCGTCTTTTAGTCTCCTTGCAGAGTCTCTGGCGCCCCGTATCCGTGACGCTGCTTGGCTTCCGCTCGAACTCTGAAAACTTGACTTATTCGTTATGAAACCTCTGTACATCTTCTCTTGAACATAGTGCATTGTCGTGGCACATACGTATCATAAAATGGATTCAGATAGTAACGCCGTCCTGGAACGATTGTCCAGGTTATTAACTCGAACAATATGCACTTGTCACCAGGGTTAGGGTGATCAGGCACCTCCTTAGCGACAACCCGACAAATGTATTAATGTTGGTATGAATGTGAACTGTACATATTTAATGAGTGGAATTGTGTATAAGAAATGAGTGAGCTCGTGAACAACAATTATTAATGCCGGATAAGCAAATTGTAATTTTACAAACAAAGATCTTTCTAATATCTACTAAATTAATTGTTTGAAGGAAAAAGACAAGTAGACATTTTTAATACTTTTTCTATATTTCGTTCGATAATATGCTTTTGACTCAGCAAACTAATAAATCGGCATATGTAATTGAGTTTGAAAGAACATATACATTTTTATTTGTTTAACGTCATTGATTGGAAACCTCGTATAGTCCGTACATGGCATAATCTGTATTCTTGTCATGAGAATCTAAGGTTTGTATAACAAACATATGCTAAAGACTTTTTAAAATGAATCCTATTAAAACGATACAATTTTGGTAATAGTGTGGTTTCGTTAAGTCAAATTCTAGGTTCCTGCGGAGGCGAACCAACCCACCGGCAGTAAAAATTTAAATTAGGAAGATTACAGGGTCGTGGCTTGTCATTTCGTTTCGACCGACTACCGAGCAAGCGATAAAGACGTTCGGTTTATAATCTACCCACGACAGACCTGTTCTTCCAAGAACGGAGCAACAATGACACAAATAGTAATTTGACGTAAGATAGGGTTGGCTGATCATCTGTTACGTCATCTACATTTTTGTTTTTGTGACAAATTAAAATAAAATCAGCATGGAACATTACTAATCTAATGGAGGTCATAGGACTTTCTGGATGAATTTAATGGAGGAAAAGTTTATTCTGGGGGATAGTTCCCTAAGGATAACAAGAAGAAATGAAAAAGGACTTTTACCTGATAAAAAAAAGAAAACATATATATAATATTACAAATATGTGATTACTTAATATATAATTAAGGTCCTATGATGACTACAATGATCCAACAACCTAAAATTGTAACGAAAAACTTAAATGAGTGACAGCTTGAAAAAGTGAAAGCGAATGACAGCTTGAAAGTTTTCAACAGCTACAAGGTAATAAATCATTGCTAAAGTTTTCAATTAGTAATAATTGAAGTTCAGTGGAACTTCAACGATTACGCTGGTGACCCCGACTTACCTTCAAATTCCAAAAACTTGCATTACATATGTATGAAATCAAATCAGTTAATCAGTAATATACTTTACTAAATATATAAAATGTATTATCAACAGAAAATATGAGAAACAGCAGGTGCAATTTAGATTTATTTAGCTCCTTACAGATTTTAAACATTGTGAGTCTAAATATATCAAAATAAAGGGGCTTCAAACAATACATAATAAAGCACATTGTTATTGAATTTTTGTGATATTATACGTAACATAGATAATGCTTTATTAATTAGATTGTATTTCAGCTATAAGATTTAAACTGTCACATGTAAATTTTATTAATTGTGACTAATAATTATTCTTTTGATTTTCACAAATCAATTATGTATGTCTACAAATGCTCAATCAATATTTTTTATAAGAACTATGTTTTATGTTTTGTGAACTGTTCTTGGTTTCCTTCTAAAGTTAACCAGTGAAAAATATTTCAAAACTATTTTTATTAAATTACAGTTTGTCATTTGTCATAATTTCGATTTTCCAAACTTTCCCGTTAATTTTCTATCGTTCGACGCATTGCAAATCGTTAATTCGAGTGTTATGCAAATACTTGGCCATTTAAACTTTTATTATTGAAAGTCATACATAAAGAAATATTCTTTCAGTTTTGTGTCCATATTTGTATTAAATTTAAGTGTGACTGGTTCAGTTATTTGTTTGGGATGTAAGTCATCCCAGTATCGTTATGTGCTGACGAATGTCTTTAGTAGAAATGAGAGAATAGGCAAAAGAATAAAGGAGGTGTTCCTATTTACATTGAAGCGGCGAAATAAATATTTCTGTCTACTAAAAGCAACCGCATCTAAGGAACCATTTCCTTGCTTAATAATAGAGATGTGCTATTTTCCCAGCAGCTTAAAACATAACGAAGTGAGTCAAACCTTTATCTTCGAACAATATAACTGAAATACGCTTAAGTTTTGAGCAGTAAGTCAGCTTGAATGTGGCGTTGTAAATGTTTGTTAGGGAAATAACTCCTTTTATGTGAGAACTCCCTTAGAGTGTTTGTAGTGCTGTAGTCGTTTACCTTCTTAAGAAAAAACATTTATATTCCAACAGCTTGTTTTCTTCTGGTTGTTCTCGGCTGATTGTTCTTCTAGCTTGTAGGTGACCAACAATATTTGGTTGTATGTATTGTAAGGAAGATATAAATACTACACCGTCATCTCCAAGAATGTTCATATTTGATATAATTTATAAAAAAATCAGTACCTAGAACCAGGTTTTAATGTTTTTCTTGGGAATTTCGAGTGTTCTGGTTTAACACTCGAGCATTTATAGGAATATAAATCTTCCTATTTAATTTTCGAATTAAACTTTATTCAATTGAAATCGGAGATAAGATAATGTCATTGTAATTTGATGGAGAAAGATATCAATTATAAGGCATTCCATAGTTGAACAATCATTACGAACAAGATTTTGATTGGTTTTCGGTTTGATAGAACATTGAAAAGTCACAACTCATTATAGAACGTCAAGAACATGAATCAGATACCTTAATCAATATAATAAAAATGTATTGATTATGTGATTACGAAGTAATTTAGTAATAGCCTTGCAATAGTTTCGATGAAGTCGCTTTTACTTTCAGCATTATCGAGGTATTCGGTTCATACAATAAAGGATGGTTTTAAGTACCAGATTTCGGATTCTTGTCTTAAGTACAAGATTAATTTTAATTCTTGAAATTAATTGACTTTACTCCACTGTATATTATTACTGTCTTGACACTTACATGTCTTGTCAAATGAAATATGCGTGTAAAATTCATGACTCGTTTACAATAATATAAACAGTAAGAAAGACAGCAGAATGTTTTAGGTTCATTTAAATTGATAATTGTTAAAAGATGTAAGAAATATATTACCCAATTTGTTATCTATTAATAGTTAGTAGCTACATTTTGGACTAATATCAGCCCATCCTAATACATCAACACAAAAAAAAAAACTTGATAGAATGAGACTAACTCACAATTTTGCCAAGAATTAAAAAAAGAACAATATGTTACTCAATGCAATAACATATATGAAGTGTCATAACAAATGCACAATAAATTATATCCTTCAAAACAATATTTTTTTTAAATACTTCCTGGCCAGGATATTGTCTTGTAACTTGAAAATTATTTATGTTATCGAGTTAGTACTTCTTCAGGAATGAGTTATTAAAGCGGGGGTTTTAATAAAATGTGTAGGTTCGGTTGTTGCTTGGTTTGCTTTGATAAGTCTAGATGTTATCGAATATAAAAAGTTGCGACAATGTATTAATGGGTTCTTCCTGATCAAATTAACTAATGATAAAATAGAAAAATACTATCACGAATGTTGGCCCATAACGTGGCAATAACATGTAATTCAAAATTTGGTTTTTGTATTCTTAAAAATTTTAAGATTATTTTGGTGAAGTCAAGTAATCAAATAAAAGCCATTGAAATTCTGAAACGAATACAACTATTTCCAACTTTCTAGGGCCAATAGGTTTGGACCTAAAAGTTTTTGAACCTTTCAAAATGAGTCAATGTGTTTTTTTGGTTTTTTAAAAATTTACTCAAAATAGGACAAATCTAAAACTACAGTACTACAAGTGTACAAAAAATCATTAACTTCTGGGACTTAAAGTTTTAGATCGTTGGTTGATTTTACATGGGATGGCCCTTATACAAATTTATATATTATGATATTTTTTAACCTTAATCAACTTTCTCATCCTTTAAAATACCATATGATACTCACAAATTAATTTCAAAGAAACTAAATAGAGAAGTCCATTGTCCATTACGAAGATATTCCTAGTACATTCAAGGCCTCCGATGTAGTCAATTAAACGTAAGCCTGCTTCTAGATGTAATATGACGGTAATTAGAACACGCTCATTTAGCTTGTAATATCTCTACTTCTCTAAAAGGTTTAAACGATGATGCAGTGGCAATTATGTAACAGAGTCTGATTTATACGTCAAACGCTTAGCACCGTCATTAATTTTCCTTTTGCTGAGAACAGCTATAGGTGAAAAACCATAAGCACTCAATATATCTTACTTGTGTACATAAATTAGGGCATGTACATTCATTTAGTGTTAATTAGTGGAACAAGTTATTCGTTAATTATACGTCCTGTCAGTCACGCCAAGGCATTACATATCCTAACGTATATGTTGTATTTTTCTGAATGTAACCTTTAAAGTTTTATGAATCTTCTAAGACCTTCCCTTTTTTCTGAGCTTGATTTGGCATCAGCCGAGCTCGAAGCAGTTTTCGCATACACCTGAAGGAGACTAGACTTGTATTCATAATCTTTTCTTTAAAAAATTGATAGCTCCCTTTGGACGCTCATTTTTCACCTGATAGCTGATGAAAAAAACATGAGCCGTGGCATATATTACCCTTCTGGATGTGAGTTATTCATGAATTCGAGCATCTGGTTTGGCGCAACCACTGGTGGTATTGTTCTGTACGGACGGAACACTGCCCGTCCGGACAAAATAATGCTTATAGCTTTTTCTATATGCATTACATTAGAAAAAAAAACTTATTTTTAATGTGCCGTATTGGTTTACACGTCCGCGTTCTCTTTGTTTTAAGCTTTTTCAAGTCACTGCGCAGGTGTTCTGATATTTTTCCTAATTGCCAGGGTTCAACATTCAGAATCGTAAAAAAATCAATAAAATTCTAGAAAGAAATAATTCAATGTATTATTATTGTTATTCAACGTCATTCCAGTTGATTCTAACTAAAATAACTTCTTTTTTTTCAATTTTTACCAATTTAATTTTTTTTTAATGCCATTTCCGGTCGCTAAGAGTGACTTAGCAGATAAGATTGAGTCTTTAGTCAAGATTACCCAGAAGATTTTTCACAATCAATAAATAAGATACTGATTCGCAAATTCCATCCCGAAACCATTACAACACAACAGCTTTTCTTAACTTCCGATGTCTTTGCAACTATCCTTGCAACTAGCCAACAGCATCTGCTACCTGGGCATCAACCTAGGCAGGCACACGACGTTCGGCACACACTTGCAAAATAAATGAAAACGAGTCCGCAGAACTAACTACTCTCTCCAGCATCTCATCACCAGCCAGGCCATATTCCTTCGACTGAAACTACTCATATACAAGAGCGTCCTGAGGCCAGCTCTACTGTTTGGGACACCACTCTTTAGATTCCTACATGCCAGCACCATAACTTGCCTCCAAAGCTTCCAGAACAACATCCTGCGAACGGCACTGTGGCATACCCCTTTTCGTGAAATGAAGGCTTCCGACATGCACGAAAAGTTCGAGCTCCCTACCATCACCGAAGCCATCAGACGAGACATGACACCACCGGCACGATGGCACCTCACAAGATCGAGTAAAGCAGAAGAAATGGTTGACATCACGGCGCTTGGCCCACCAACAACAAGCCTCTAAGGGGCACCCTCACTGATATCAGACTAACTACGAAGCACTACATGCCTAGAGAAGACTCTAGGCCCAGCCACCAGTGGACTCTCACCACTGTACCGTAACAATCAACCTCCATCGAGGATTCCCACACTCCTTACTCCTCTCACACTACCTTCAAGCAGGTCCTCCTAGTTCAAGGATCCGATCACCCTAAATATTTTATATTTTTCCCTCATCCTAAAATTCTAACTAGAGAGCTTAGAAAGAAAACTATCCTTTCAACAAAAATCACTAGGCTACTGATCTTCAGGTCAACTAGTATTGAAACCGTGGGAAGGAAATTGTCTATAATTATAGCAATAAGAAAAATTTATAATAATATATCAAGTAATATCTTTAGCAGTTCTAAAGCTGTTATGACGTCGGTCAGACAAATTTTCTTAGTTAATGGCAAAACTATATAATATAATAGCTAGAAAAATTGTTTTGTTTTCTCAGAATCGGCTTAGGTCATATAAATTATCAATGTGTAACGGATTTATCTTTTGAAAAGATTGAGATATATAGGTCTGTGATGTTACTCTTCCAGACTAGGAAATTCTAATTTAAGATATAGCAGGTTTTTATTGAGTACTATAAATTGGCAGGTAACGTAGATTATAAAATCATTACAGTTATAAGGTATGTGATACACCAGTTTTTTGCCCGCGTCTTCACCCAAGTGGAAAACTTAAAGTAGTAAGACAATTTTAATTGCATCCATCTTCACGTTTAAGTACGAACCTAGCCTCAAGAAAACTGGGTAGAAGATACATAGAAAATATGTTAAGGGCATATTATTATTATGATATGGTCTATGGACATATCAGTTTTCAAAATGCACTCATTAGTCCCTGAGTTTATCTCTTTCAAAAAAACAAACGTTACTTGCTTTATTTTGTGCCTTGCGTTACCAGGGTATTTTCTCATACAAATCTTCGATCAGACAGAAAAATGACTCAGCTCTATCTTTAGTGTAAAATCGAAAACTTTTTACTTACAAGTTATTAAGAGTACATAAAATATTAAACTATTGTATACAAATAATAAGGTAAATCCTTTCACCAATTCAAAACTTGATCATAAACCACATGTTTAGTTTCCATGCGAGGAAAAAGAATATATATATTTTCGGGTGAATGTACCCTTGAGAAAGTATCACTAGACTAAATTGTCCGCGGGAGAAACATAGCGATCTCAAATCACTGTATGGTTGATATTTTAGAGAGACGGAAGTTTGTTTATTTGATCTCAAATCGACTCCGGGACTTCACTTAACTAAAAACGCGATTAACCTTGAAAATTATAGAATTGACACTAATCAGACATTTTATTTTTCACTTTTTCTTACCCCCTACGGTCATTAGTGCTGAAATGGGACTTAAACAGCACCAACAGTGTCAATATTCATCAATGGCCTCATCAAAAAACATATATAGTTCGTTTTCAATTTTTGTTACGTATATAGACAAACGACTGACCTGGAACCCTCATACGAGGCTAAAAAGACAAGAACTAAACAGACGCTTTGGACAACTGTACAGACTACTTCAAAGGACATCCCATCTCTCAATAGAAAATAAACTACTAATCTACAAAGTTATACTTAAACCAATCTGGACATATGGAATAGAGCTATGGGGGACAGCCAAAAAGTCTAACATCAAGCGTATCCAATCCTTTCAATCAAAAGTCCTGAGAACAATAGTAAATGCCCCTTATTATGTCAGCAACAAAACCCTTCATAACGACCTTAATATACCCTACATTCTAGAACTCATGGCTTCCAAGTTTATGAAATTCCACAGTAGCCTTTCCAACCACCCTAATCCTGTAGCACAGTCTTTGCACTGCGCCACTCATCCCTATAATCCTCCTCGGAGACTGAAACGGCAGTGGCCTCGTGACCTGCTATAATCGCGTGACAGTGGGAGTCCTGGCAATGGCCAGTTTCTCCAATCATGTCCTATTGTATGAATGAGCGAGTGAATGATGACTGTAAATATGGTATGAATGAGATCATTTATCTGTATTATTATTGCCTTATAAAAGGCAGATTGTAATTATTGCACAATAAAGTTCTAGGATTGGATTGTTACGTATCCCTCCCATTTACCATATATATACATATACCAAACTTTTCTTTTCTTATTGCATATTCAATACTAATTTAATTGCAAATATGGGTGGGACTTACGCATCCTTATAACGTAAAATAAACATATAATTGAATAAAACATTACAGAATCCGGTATACTCGTAGAACACCAAAGTGTCGAAGTCTGAGAGAAAATGGCATGTTGGCAAAGCCTTCGGTAGTATATTTCATTTTAGAACGTGCTCAAGCGTGGGCACAAGATAATTTAAATACCGCTTTGACGCCACCTAATTACTTCAACGACTCTCTCTACGTTGCTTTTAATTAGTTGTTATATTTTCATTATGATTAGTGATTCTGGGGAGTCGACACAAGAATCAATATTATCATTGAACTGGAGAAATGTAGTATTTTGTTTTAAATAAAATATCAATTCAAAATTTTCACACTATATTTTTATTTACACCAGCAAATACATGCCTACTAGAATTCTAATGATGAAATTTATTTTTACTCTTATTCAAAAGAACATGCCAACATCTCCAAAAAAGAAATATAAATTATAAATTATACTAGCTTCAGATATAAAGAAGAAAAAAATCATCAATTCGAAAAGGCAGCGTTCTAATTAGTTGGTTTTCGGAGGTCTAATTATATTCCAAGTCGGATTACGCTGGTTTAATCTCAGATTAAAGGATCACACATCTACATGCCTTCTCAAAGGGTTTCAGATATTTTTATTTTACTGAATGTTCCACAGATGATAAGACCTTTTTTATTTGAATTGATAAATGAACCAAAAAAAATCGATTTTACACCGAACGAGACATGAAAGGAATCATAGCAGGTATGCAAGGTTATCAAAATCACCCATGAAATATTATTATTTTACTTATAATACTTTAATATTTGTATAGTTAGAAAAAGTTGGGCATAATTCTAAATCTATTCATCTTAGAACATATACATCTGTCACCCGGTGCAGTCCTTAGGAAAACGGTTTCTGATGGTCTATCATATCAAGGCTGGATAGCTGAAATTATAAAATTGGAGGTGGTACCTCATTTGACCCATGACAAGGTTCCATGCGAGTTTTTCAAGTGACATTTCTGCATAATTTTTATTCACTTTATGATTATGCCTAAGATCAATTAGGCATGGAATTGATAATTCGCTAAAGAACTCCAAGACAAGTTCACTCCTGAAAAAGTAAGTTTTTTGGCAAATGGACCGGCATCTCAAGTTGTTCCTAATTCTACCTAATCCAGGTAGTTTGAGGTCTTCTCGCGTTTCTTCCTTAGCGCTGAAAACCAATTGTTTTTCAGGGGGAATGAGAGCTTTGTTATCAACCCTAACTCCGCTGTTTCTTTAACCTTGCTAAGTTTTATTCTTAGACCAGTAGCTACTCTTTATTTAAACTCAAAATGGCCAATTTGTGTGAATGTGGTTAAATCCATAAATATCCTGTAGTTATATTAGCGGTAATACAAGTTATACAATTTAAATTTAAATTTATACTTACAAAGAATTAGTTTATGTTAGGTAATGAACATAAAAAAGAAAGCCAAGCCCATTTTTATTATTATCAATTATACCCAACAGGTGCCACTAGATCTATTAAACCTAAAATTTTCTAATTAGTCCATTGCTAATCAGTTATTAACACCAATAAAAAATCAAGAAGAACAATAATGCAACAATTCTTCAACAAATGAAGTACTGTATTCTTTAGAGAATTCAATACACATTGCATAGACAGTCTTTTAAAGTTCGTTTTTGATATGTAATTTTTTACTCAGTTACTTTTTGGTTTTAACTCCTCAAATTCTCAAACAACTTCCTCCTAAAGCCATAATCTTCCTAACCTATATATATAATTGCATTATCCGAACGACGCACTTTCCTCTCGTCTGGAAACATTCCATTATTGTCCTATTCGCCAAACCCGGTAAACCACCCAATGACACCTCATCTTACCGTCCAATTAGCCTACTCCCTATCCTCTCAAAAATATTTGAGAAACTCCTACTAAAACGTCTACTTCCAATTGTTGAATCCAAAAACCTTTTTCCCACACACCAGTTTGGTTTCCGCCAACGACATTCCACTGCTCAACAAGGCCTTCGCGTTGTTGATCACGTCTCCTCAGCCCTTGAAACCAAAAAGTATTGCACTGCTGCCTTTCTCGATATAGCTCAAGCTTTTGACAGGGTTTGGCACGCAGGTTTGCTCTACAAGCTCAAAAGACATTTACCACAGACCCTTTTCCTAATCCTACAGTCCTACCTTTCAAACCGCTTCTTCCAAGTCCGCTGTGGCTTAGAATACTCTAACTACTATCCCATAAATGCAGGAGTTCCACAGGGCAGTGTCCTAGGCCCCATCCTCTATAACCTATACACCGCTGATGTCCCCTCTACTTCCAACACCTTCTTGGCCACATTTGCAGATGACACTGCAGTCTTGTCATCCCACCCAGACCCCGACATAGCATCCCATAACCTTCAAAAACACCTTAACGAGATCGAGTATTGGTGCAATCAATGGCGGATCAAAGTTAATGAAGCAAAATGCTCCCACATTACCTTCACCCTTTGTCGCAAGACTTGTCCATTAGTTTATTTTAATTCTATTCCTCTCCCAGTAACCGAGACAGTACGGTACTTAGGCTTCCATCTCGACAAACGACTGACCTGGAACCCACATACGAGACTAAAAAGACAAGAACTAAACAGACGCTTTGGACAACTGTACAGACTACTTCAAAGGACATCCCATCTCTCAATAGAAAATAAACTACTAATCTACAAAGTTATACTTAAACCAATCTGGACATACGGAATAGAGCTATGGGGGACAGCAAAAAAAGTCGAACTTTTTGGTTTTGCTTACAACACCAGTTGGTGATTGCACACCAATCCTCATATAATGGTTTTATTCATTTCTGGACAAGACAATTGCTTACTTTAAAGCAGATGCACGAGGGAGATGACAGCCATGTGGATTTGGAGGTCAGGTCTGTTTGTAAATACTTCATGAATGAGGTTTGTAAATACAGCAAATGAAGTATTGTAAATCTGGTATGAATGAGAATATTGGTCACAATTACTTGCCCAATAAGGTAGAGTAAATGTAATAATAATATTACCTCCCCAAACAAGTATGTTCGTTTTTTATTGTAATGTATGCAAATTATTTTTTCTATTTTGGATAGTTCAATAATGTTACAAATTGGGAATATATAACAAGGGAGTAAGAATAAAGTCCTGAGAAGGCCCGAATTGATGAAATCTCCACTGATTGTTTGGGGAGTGTTTAGGGTAAATATTTTTGTTTTTGTTGTTTTTTGAGTAGGGTACTGAACTTTGAGAGTCGTGACCAAATATTTTAAATAGCTACTCCGAAATCATCATGTGTAGTTGGACTCCGTCCTCGAATCAACTCGTCATTAAGAAATGTCCTAACTGTTACGGAAAACGGAATATATGTCTATCATAGCTTGTACACAAATGACCTGTGAAAGAAACTACTTCACGCTGTGAGTGTATAAATTCAAAAATAGGCTCTAAATTTCAACACTCAATATTCTGCGTTGCGATGGCTAAGGATCGTTCTGGATTTTTCCACTGCTCACACTACTTTGGAGGTAGAATTTACTCATTATCAGGATGCCAAAAATTATTACTTTCAACAAGCCATCTTCGTAAATAATATTTAATCGTGCACATTGATTAATATCACTTTCTTCATCGCTTTTAATATATAAACTCTTTTACATTCAGGTCAGGAAAAACCTTTCATGTGACTCTTACAAGATCAATATGATCTTACAATCTGTGGGGAGCTTTTTATATAAAAATTTATTCTTTTAGGTTTTACTCTGCTTGTCTCAAAAGACAATTAGATTTAATCTTTGGCTTTAAATCATTCAACCCCTTATATTGGTCAAATGAGGGCAGCCTGTCAAGGTTATTCCCTTATAAGGTTACTATTATTTGGTTTGCTGATCTCATTTCTTGCGGCCGCCAGCAAATCAAACTTAGCGTCAAGTGCTTCTGTTTGGTGATTTACTCCATAAAATAATTTCATCAAATCAGAATATTTCTAACACACTTTTCATGCATATTTCTTCAAATAATGTCACCCTTGATGTCATACCTGGAGTAAAGCTATGATACTGACACTGCCATTGGTCATTATTTTCCTTTAATGGAGGATGGAGGCGGCTCGGCTCCAACGAGGCGCCCTGGACCGCACTACAAACACTTCAGAGTTTTGCACTTCACTTATTGACCTTTGTCTTAGGACAGCTGGTCGATGGTGTTCACTCGAGTAGATATCTAATGGATAGAAACTTAACTCTATTATTATAAAAATAGAGGTTATCCCTTGCCCCTTGCCTTTTGTAGTTATTATAACTACCCATAAACTCTACAGCTCTTTGTCATGCTAGGTTACATAAAATAATATGAAATTTTCATTTGAAAGGTGAATAATGTCTTATTATCTCATAACAGACCAGCCTTCCTGTCTCAAATTAAGTAGTCTCATGAAAATAGCATATAATTTTATGAATCCCATCATCACAAGCAGTTGCTGAACTTATGATGATTACGTGTGCGTATCCGCTGTTGTTTGTCAGTTTTTATTTGATTTTTGTACCAGAAACACCCTTGATAATTAATTATTAAAATATACTATTAAAAACCCATTTGTAGGTGTCCCAAAGGGGGAAGTACTCAGCCCGATCATACTTCTCTTGTACTCGTTCGATATGCTACTCATCCCTCAATCTCCCTTTATTAATCCCTGCTTGCTTAATCCCAGACCACTTTTGTAGGACTTGGAGTGGCTCACATCAAGCCCTAACGAAAAGAAACTAATTCATGATTATAACTACTTCTTCACCACATTGTAATTCTAAAACAACAATATACAACAAGGAACTGATCTACAAATCGAAACTTCAAGCTACCCACATTACAATCCAGTATTCTCCGGAACATAACAAATACACCCTTCAATATTGCCAATTGTACGCTTAACGCTGATCTCAACTGTAGCGACCACTAACTACATAAGATAAATCACCTTATACTCTATTGCATATATATTGTAAGCAAAAGTAAAATAACATGAATTAAATGTATTATAAACAAATGTAAATCATTGTAAAAGTGTTAAGCAATAAAAGACGGAAGCCAACTAAGTCATAAACGAGAAAGGGTCACCAGCTGGCAGTCATAAACAGTCATAAACGTGAAAGAGTCACCAGCTGGCAGTCATAAACAGTCATAAACTTAACAACCCTTTAGGGGCCTCTCTACCTCCAGGGGGAAAGGGGTCGGGTAATTAAGCGTGGGTACAGCACCACAGGTGTCCACAGCCCCCAACCGCCGGATTAGACCCTCGCAGCCTCCCAGCAGAAAGTAGAGAGGGTACTTAAGGCAGGGCTACTGGCCCTGTTGGTTAGTCTCTTAGTCTCCTCGCCAGTCTCCTCGTCAGTCTCCTCACGAGTCTCCTCGCAAGGCTATCGCGAATCTCTCTCGCAACTCTCCCGTGACCTTTACTCGTGACGCTTGCTTGGTTTCCGCTCGAAATCTGAAAACTTGACTAATTCTTTATGAAACCTCTGGAGCTCTTCTCTTGAACACAGTGCATTGTCGTGGCACATACATAGTAACGCCGTCATGGAACGATTGTCCATGTTATAAACTCGAACAATCCGCACATGTCACCAGGGCTAGCTAGGGTGATCAGGCACCTCCCTAGTGACGACCCGACATCAACATACTACACTCATTCAAAATCTAGCAATTTTAGCTTGCTACCTCGCGCTACCTGAACTTCCATCCTGGTATTCCTGGCCAACCTAATCTTTATGCTAATCCTCTATACTTCCATCCCACCCATAATTTCCGTAACCCTACTTCCGTAATCTACCTTGTATGTGGTCAAAGGCTTCTTATATTTCTTCAAGCTTCCAACTTACATACTTGCCTATATTCCCGGCCACCATTACCTTCTTGAAATGTATACCTAATTGTTTAAACTGGTCCTCCCCTATATCTTATCCAATCAAGGTGCCAACAGGATTAGTCAACAGTTGTACGGCGTAGAGCCATGGGTTCAAACCGTCAAAGCCTACACAGTAATTTTATCGAACGTCATTTAAACAAACCGAAAAGACAAAAAATACCGTACGTACCCTGTAATTCCATCCGTATAAGTGGTCATTATCGATCCAAAATAGGGAAGGATCTATTAAGAAGTTAGCAAAACCATGCGTGATGCTAACTAGACACTAATCGGATCGGACAATGTCCAACCCACGCAAGACCAACATTCCGTAGGAGGACATTTACATTCGATCAAGTCTGACAATCTACCGTCTAATTAGCTCTAGGAGCAACAATGCCTATACATTTGTGACAGAAATACTCTCAATCTCAAATAGTAAGCAACGAGTGCTGCCAATTGTTACTTACCAGGATAAAGCGCTTAGGAGAACAAAGAAGAACAAAATCGGACAATAAAATAATAATTATATCATTTCGAGCGAGGTCACAAGTTATTGCAAAGGTGTTCAGATTACCATCTGTCAATCGCTTCTTCAATGTTTTTGAGATTCGTCATGCTATTACAAAACATTTTAATTCATAAAATTTCGGCAACTCAAAAGAGCTATTCCTTAAAAAATAAAGTATTTTAACTATAAAGAATATTCGGCTTGTTGAACCAAATTGTCCGCAATTTGGTAGCAAAGGGAACTTCGTTTTTTAAGAACTGCCGAAACTCTATATAATCCGGTGATTTGTTTTTATGTTATTATCGCTGCTTACTTTCATGTAAGAAAAGTATGCAGTTCTGAAGATCAAATATTTCACTTTGAATTTCAGGCAGCAGTTTCCTGTATTTTGTGGTAATGGGGTTGATACAAATATAAAAAAAAAAAAAAAATGTTCTCACTCAAAGTCACCAAATTTCCTTCTGAAGGATTGAAGTAGAGGTGAACGTTGAATTTATATTTTTCGTAGTCAGGATCCACTTCAGTTTCACCAACAACAGTTGTGTCACAGAGAAAAGCGAGATTTCCTTTTAAGTTGTTCTTCATTTTCTTTTAGGAAGGTTGAGACATAACTGCATAGTTTCCTCAACAATTCCAAACTTACCTCTTAAAATCCACTGGTTTTTGGTGACTTGACTAAAAGCGCTTCATGTTGAATTATCCAGAGATATTTTAGAAGTATTTTCAAATCGTTTTTAATAGTGCAATGCAGCTCTTGTTTGTGCTGATCATTGCAGGAGACCAATCAGAGTAAATGATATTTAATTTCTCCCAGTCCGAGTTTTTCCTACAGCAGTGATGTTTAGCTCTTCACATCTTCACCTGTAGTCGTTCGTAGTTAACGTAAGTCAAGGAATTATTCAGATGTTTCAAGATTCTCGTTGACCATACGAATGAACACACACAGCTAAGGACACGATTTGCTGTCGCGAAATTCGTCTAAGGCTAAAAAAAAATCTTTGCAACTCAAAACTCAACACGTACCTGTGAGCTCACATCTGCTGCCATCTCGTTATTCCGCCACTTTACAGCATTTCTAAAGAGACTTATTTTGTCTACTAGGCTAGAACACAAAAGAAAAGTAGAAGATTCCGCTTTGTTGATTTTTGCGACCTAGATCATACGACACGAGTTATCAAAAACATTGATATCACCCGAAGCTGTATTATCAAACCAGCCTGACCCCCTTAGCACTTAGCGACATTTGAGGGTCTATTATTGAGTAGATAAACCTAAAAAAAACAAAAACATGGTCGTTGGCTGTGGTTATTAACTTTAACCACTTTATTAAGATTATAACTTATTAACTTATTTTAACCCACTTTTGAAACCCATTTCTTAACTTTTCGAAAAAAAAAAGAAAAGTCCAATTTGAAATAATTATTAAGTGATAATTCATAATAGGAATGTTTTAGAAAAAATCTTTAAATATTTAGCCATTAAAAGTTAGCCTATTACGTCAAAGAGAAAGCATCACATCTTCTTAGCGGATTAACATAAGCAATTTTTCATGAATTAAAATATCTTTTTTAAAAACATTATTCAAATAAAATAAAAACTTTTGTAATGCACCCTTCTATATATTTCTTTTTAGCATTGTTGATATTCGCATGTTTTACACGTTCTTTATACTTTTTTTTAGGGGGGGGGGCAGTAGTAACTTTGAAAGCACTTCTTCATAGTCATATAGTCAAAAGAGTTCTGACTTTGTAATAAACGTAAATAAAATCTCTATTTATTGATTTTCTTACATCAGAAATTTACAAATCAACCATTGATTAAATCTGATCAAAAATAAATTCAGTTGTACAGATGTTTTTTTTCCTGATGTATTTCAAATGAATGGTTCGACCGATGTTTAGCATTTAAATATCACCATTTAACATCGACCTTTATGAACTCGGTTGGGAATTTAAAACGAGTTTGACAGTTGCCCAGACCTCGAAGAGGGATCGTTCCGATGCAAATCGAATGGAGCAGTTGATATTTTTTTTTTGAGTTGTAAATAAAATTTAAAAACTCAGGCATTTAAACCTTATTAGCTTTATACCGTATCCTTTTCTAGAATATAGGTGGAAAGACAAGAACTAAACAGACGCTTTGGACAACTGTACAGACTACTTCAAAGGACATCCCATCTCTCAATAGAAAATAAACTACTAATCTACAAAGTTATACTTAAACCAATCTGGACATACGGAATAGAGCTATGGGGCACAGCAAAAAAGTCGAACATCAAGCGTATCCAATCCTTTCAATCCAAAGTCCTGAGAACAATAGTAAATGCCCCTTATTATGTCAGCAACAAAACCCTTCATAACGACCTTAATATACCCTACATTCTAGAACTCATCCCTTCCAAGTTGATGAAATTCCACAGTAGCCGGAAACCACCCTAATCCTGCAGCACAGTCTTTGCACTGCGCCACTCATCCCTATAATCCTCCTCGGAGACTGAAACGGCAGTGGCCTCGTGACCTGCTATAATCGCGTGACAGTGGGAGTCCTGGCAATGGCCAGTTTCTCCAATCATGTCCTATGGTATGAATGAGGAGTGAATGATGACTGTAAATATGGTATGAATGAGATCATTTATCTGTATTGTTATTACCTTATAAAAGGCAGATTGTAATTATTGCACACTAAAGAACTTGGACCAATTAAAAAAAAAATAAAAAAAATATAGGTGGAAATAAAAGTATCAGAAGCGCGATAATAAGCTTGTACGGATGGATTTAATAGCTGTAATAAAAAATACATGATGTAGGCTAAGATGGATGACGAAGCATGAGGTGAACAGAAAGGAAGGATATTCCCTGAATGGAAGGGTCAGTAGCCGTGAGCCTTGGTCAAGGACGACTCACTAACCCGATGTCTAAATCCACTCACACGCACGACATACACTGCCAACTGTGTACTATATATAGTGTACTTTTTTTCGATTTTTGGCTTTGACACACCTCTTGTAAGGTCCTGTACTTCAACACGGACGACAGAACAATTTGAATAATCGAGCACACAATTCCGACAGCGTTACTCCGTTCAGGTGTACGCCAAGATGTGATTTGGGACGATCACGTTGAGAATTGTACGATTTAACTTGCAAATAATGGACTTTTTATGATTGTGTATGCGGTACATATGTTTCTTAACTCTCTCCAGACGGCCATGGTTATAGCTAATGATGAAACTGCAAAAGGAGTCGGTCACACCAGAGCCTTGTATGATTCCTAGGCAGTAAAATTAATCTTCGGTGTGCTATTGCAGGGTACATTCATTTATGTTAACTCCTCCTCCTGAAGCCTCTTGCGTCATTCAAATGTGAAGGAAATAGCGATAGACGAAGAATGACTAATGTACGATAAAATAATATACCATAGTAAGCGAGAATGACCTCGTAAAGTCCTTAGTCCCAAACGGTTACAAGTCACACTGATATTTGAAATTGTTCGCGATTCCTCATCGAGGTAACTCAACATGGCGGTTATAAGAATTTTGTTTGGATTTTTCTGTATTAACGCCTCATCTATCACTCGCTACGCCCCACCTGTTTACAAATTGTTAAAATAATAGAATCGGTCTTATATAATTTAACCATACCGTAACGTTGCTATTGTAAAATTTGTACTACTCGTCATAAGAAGAATTATTAAATTTGTTTACTAAAATTTTATAATAAAGAATAATTTTCAAGTGAGGTGATGAATTTTAAAATAAAAGCTTCGGTTTCACCTCCAACTCTATAACGAAGGATACCATAAATAGTCTAGTACGCATTTAACTTAGAACCTAGAAAGTTAAACTTAACGTGATTGATAAAACTAAAAAAAAAACTACAAATTTAGAAAAATACAGAAATGTTTTAATATTCCATTCATGAAATAGTTTATATAATTTAAATGATTCTAAGACAAAATTCTTCCCCTGTTCTTAGTGAAGTGACAGCCGGTAGTGAACTAGGGCAAGCTCTTGGGGTAAATAAGATGTTAATGAGGTTATAATCTTTCCCTCATTAATTCAGGGTACTACAGTTTGTAACTATCGATTTTTAAATAAGCCTTTCGGTTTTTTGATCGGTTATTGTAAAAAAAAAAATGTATAGACCAAAGTTCGCTTTTTTAAGTACTCATTTCAAGATCACAGCTAACACGTAAGAACAATCAACACAGCCAAATTCACACGAATTCTAAAGTGGAATTTCTTCAAAGGTCGTCGCAGAATAAGGAGAATATACGCTTCAAGTAGACTGAGGCCAATCTAGGTTAATGGACAACATGCAGTGGAGTCATTCTACGGACATATAATACAATATATTTTACAAAGTAATGTTACTTTTTATCAAATCGTTGACATTAACATATCATGACATAAGCATTAAAATTGTTGCCATTCTGTCAAATTGTATTCAATAATTTCCAAGCAACAACCCAAAAGCCTAAACGTCATAATAATAAATATAAAGCTGACATTATGTAATATTTTGCTTTTACCTCAAAGAGAATGACTCAGGATGTTTAATGACCGATTCAGACAGGAGATCAAGGTACAGTCAGATTTGATCATATCACCTCCCAAAATTTTTCCAGTAGCATTCAAAACTCGCGGTCAGTTCAAGTCATTAACGAAACCGTTTCATTTCAATAGCTCACTGTCGGTGAGATTTTTGGATGAGGAGAATATTACATCAAGATCGAAAAGACGACGGTTCTGGATAATTATCAGAAAACAAGTAAGTAATTGCTTACCTTGTTAGTTTTTTTACAATACCTATAGTTTTGTGTGACGAATCGCCATATTTTTTATCAGTAATATCATACTAACCACTAACATCCCGAACAACCATATGAGCATGTTGGTTTCTGTCATTGGATGCTATTCATCGATCTTGGCTTAATATTCGAGTCACTTGTCCTGACTTGACCAAACCGTGCAGTGAGAATGCTCTCATTTGATTATATAAATAGCGATTTCAATCTGACCTGACCTGACCCCTACGGCACGAGTACGGCACGAGCGCATTCTCAAAAACAAATGATAAATGTTATCCTAATCGTTTACAATATTTTTCCAGAAACCGTTAAATAATTTTTTCCAAGTTTGGTCCCTAGAATTGACCATATGACGATCAGATCCCTGTTACATAATTAGGTCCATTTATGAGACTTGAAGATGTAGGGTAGGAAAAATACTATCTACAAGTTTATAACACTCCGTAAACTCGTTAACAAAAGTTCGCAAACTCTATTTGCATCTAAAAAGGTTAAAATTTGAATATATCGAGCAGTGATTAGAGTTTACCCGGTTTAACATACTATCAACTAAGCCACGAACTTGTTTTACTACAGTAAGGACAGCATGATCAAGTATCCAGCCGTATCTATATGAAAACATGTAAGGTATCATAACGTGCTTTATATTCACCAATTATATTTGCAGTTTTTTATCTGAGAGTATGTTCGTAATATTTAGCTATTTTTCGTTGAATTTTTAGATGGACTCGTAACAGTGAAAATTAGCTGTTAGGAATGATTAAGTTAAAAATTAAACGTTAAAATTTCATCTTGGTTATTCCAAAATAATTTTTAATATACAACGTACCTCTGCGTCTAATTCAGGAGTGGATACAATTTGAAAATTTTGAAGAAATAAAACGATCATTTGATGCTTATTAGGTCACTTACTTATTTTTAAAATTAAATATTCAGTAACAATAATTTATTCAATCATATATTATATATGATCATACCATATATATATTTTTTTTTCATGGGATATGACAGGAATACGTATTGTAGTTTTTTGGCAGTCTAGCTCGGTCTTGAAGTTGGATTTGAATAAGTAAAGGATCCAGTATGCAATTTTATTTTTAATATCATATATTTATAATAAAAGCTTTGAGGAAATTATAAAATTTTTGCTAAATCGAAAGTCAATAAAAATGTGTGAATAAATTGAGCCCCAACGATGGTTTTTTCGATGATATTGATTGTAGCTAAGATCGCTTTCAAAAGACCCTATTAAGCATTATTCATTCAAGTGATCAGAACTTACTAAGCCCACCGATCTTGATAACTTAAAAATTATTTTAATGGTTTTGTCTTGTAATGTAAGGATTGTTCGTATGGTTTGTTTAATCGATAGCTTATGAATGGTCGGGTTTCAAAACTTTTCTAGTGTAGTTTGACTATAGATACTGATCTAAAAAACACTTGTGTAAATTATATCGTCAACACACACTAGGATAATTATTCTTACTATACAAAACTTTACAGAACACTAACTATCAGTTAAACAACAGGATAATACAACTTTATTATTAAAAACAAAATTTGTCCAAATTTTATATTATTTTGACGGTGACAAAGAACACAGTTGTGACCCTCCTACAGACAATAATTGCATTTAATGGCAACTTCACGTATCCTCTAAGGAGATTTTGTTGACGTAAACCTCAGTATACTTCAGAACAGTTAAAGTAGATTTTAACGATACCGTGTACTAAGATATCCTAAGCACTTAAGTAAATAATAATGGGTCATAAATGTCGTGATAATAAAAGTACGCATATTTTATTAAATGACAAATTAGAATAATAATTGTTCTTCAAAGAAGTATTCGGAATGAAAGTCTTTGAAGGAACGATACATTTTAAGCTAATGTCACAAATTTAAGTAAATGGCCAATTTTGTATTCCCTCCTCAACTTGGGTAGCAAGTCAGACAACGCATGAATTAGTCACACACATTTGAATATGGCAGTATAGGCAGCTGAAGGCCTTTGTCAAATCGAAATTAGACGTAATTCACTTAATCTAAACCCCAAACGAACAATCAAAAAATTAATTTTTCGGGTATTTTCTCATATCACACATTTATATACCTTTCCCAACAGCCAATCACTAGAATCCAGGTTAATGTGAAACATGGTAAAATACTGGCAACTATTTTCGCTCATAGATAACTGATAAGATTATCCTAAAGTGACACTTTACTTCTGGTAAATTACCAATGAAGCAGTAAAGTGATGCCTTTCAAATTCTTCCATCCACAGGCAACAATAACCTAGAATGTTCCATTTTATCCGGAGTGCAGTGGAGAAGAAAATTACTGGACGGCGTTCCTTTGTTTATGGCTGCTCGATGGCCGCTTCCGTTATACAAAACTACTTTATAATACTCCGCTCCAGTCTTATTGCATTCCACCTAACTCTTACTCATTGGTGATCAGGCAGATGCCTGGGTGAAGATTGGAATATAATTTGTCTATCAATTCAATAGAAATCAATGATTTTATGGACAATTTATTTTGTATACTCAAATTCTATCAGACATATTGTACCAAGGAGGTAAAGCAATGAAGATCAAATCTACCTCTGCCATTTTATCGGAAAAGGAAAAACGACTGAAATAACCTGATGGCAGTGATTTGGGAGCGGTAGCCAAGCATGTATGGGGCCAGTCTCTTGGAAAAGTGAATGGGGGAGAATTAAGCGACCATGTGTTGTTAAGTGTAGAGCTCAGCTACATATATGATATTGTAAATATTAAGTATAGTTCGTTAAATTAAGTGTATAGTGTATATAGTTTATAAAAGGGATGTGATTCCACTACAATTAACTGGATTGTATATTTAATGGATATGTAATGTTTGTTGCATTATATGTTAGTAATTAGTGTAGATTTGTTACGTACCGCGCTATTGTTTATATACAATACTTTGTAGTGACCGCTAACTACATAAGACAAATCACCCTCTACTCTATTGTATATCTTGTAAATTAGTTATAATATGTTATAAATTAAATTAAACAAATGTATATAATATTACCAAACCACCAGGTATCCCCTAGATCTGGTGCCCTGGGCCCTGGTCTAGCCCCTTCCGAGCCTTGCCAGGTATCCAACAGCCAAAGCTGCAATGTGATTGGCCAAATAACACCCTAGCTCATTAGCTGCTTTGGGATATATATATACCCCCCAGTTTTAGCCGAATATTCCTATTCATTTAAGCTACGGTTCGCCGCTGGACTGGTACTTGCAGCTGCACTGATGTCTCATGATATTTTTTTCTCATTCATGGAACCCTCTACACTTCTATCCTAACTTTGCTATGTTTTAGTCCGGCGTTGTCAGACCCTGCACCTTCCTAGTGGGATTCTCTGCCTTCGTCTCGCTAAACCTAGCACAACCTTGGAAGGGACCCCTTCCATGCTGACAACGGTCTCTAGGGCCCTACGAACGTACCTAGTAGCGTCTCCCCCAGCGATCCAGTGTACCTCTTTTCGGTCCACACTCGCCTTTGGGATCCGGACGGTTTTCGCCAACCCACAAATACTGAGTGTGAATTCGAGGTCATTCCAAGACCGCGTAAACTACGTATAAAGCCTAGATCTGTACCTCTTCTCCAGAGCATAGTGCACTGTCGGGGCACATACCTATCAGATGTGGAGTCAGATAGTTCAGTATTAATACCCGTCATCAAACAATCATTCAAGTCACTACTCTCTCTCCGTCACCAGCACTAGGGCAACAAGGCCCCCTCGTGACGACCCGACATATGCTCTAAATGGTTTTACTTTATTAGGGTAATAACATATCGGGGTTAAACAAAACATAACCCTAAGTGTCCTGTAATTTTCAATGTAAAGTTTTTAGTATATATTACTTCTGCTAATACATATTCCTTAGTAATAGAGTGTTTGTTTATATATTTATATAGTTATATATTATACATAGTAACACTCATCCCTACAACCCTCCTCGTTGCATAAAACCGTGGTGGCCTCCCGATCTATTGTACATAAATATGTAAGTCATTGGCCATCATCATCACAATATATGTACTAGTATCTGCGACTCTCTTGCATTCTCTCTGGTCTTGGCCAAATAGTGAAACGGTAAGAGAGGCGGGGGCCCTTCCGTCAGCTTTCTGGGGGAATCGCCTAGCTTGTGAGTGGGGGGGGCGTTCGGCAGAATTTTTGTAGGTATATATTGTATGAATGTCGGTATCAATGGCATTTTACATAGGTGTGAATAAATTCTCATATCATAATTAATAATTCTGTATAGGCGAATTGTAATTTTCTAGTAATGATCTTCAGTATTAAAAGAAAATCTTGTTTCACCAGCTTATTTTTTAGCATGTTATATTCGTACAAACCCCTTCGCCAAAACTGCACTACATACTATATATTCAAATTTTGTCTTCAAGTCGTGTTCAGTTCAGATGAACTCCGAAATCTCTATATTCAGATTGAGTTCTTCAGTTGTTTCCTTTCTTTTGCACACGACCCCCTCCCCCGTCCCCCATTCGGGTGGAAAAAGTAGGAGCCCATCTACATGTATTTAAATACTCCTTTCACATTAGAATTGTTACTTCTCTAAACACCATAGAAATTTCCTGAAGTGATCGATAAGGTAGGCTTTTTATTAGCAGGCAGTTAATAATAAAAAAAATGAATAGCCATAGTTTTTGTTATTAAAAAAAAATAGTAGCTAGGTAATAATAATAAAATTAGTAGCTAGTTAATAACAGAAAAATAATAATGACCCCTAAAACCCTAAAAGAAGAAAATAGCGATAAGGATTGAGATTGAACAGGTGATAACCTCAATAGTCCTAATTTCAGCCAATAATAGAAAAGATATTTTTTTCAAATTACTTCATTTCTATCAATTCAACTTTGTTACCTAGTCTGAATAATTGCGATTTACGAGCACGTATTCTAAATAATTCCATTCACTTATTATAGCATAGTAGAAGGCCACCAATTAGATTATGGTTTAATTACAGGGCGTGAGTTTTGATTAAGTAAATACCATCCAATTTAGTCTTCCCACAAGTTTTCTTTGGAGTCTTGAAGAAAACTTGAGGGAAAACAAAATTCCATATTATTTTGTTTAATTTTTTTTTATTCTATACAAATATATCCCTAATCATAAACATCATCATAAACATAAAGAAAACAAAACCACAAATGTTAAGACCTTGGTATTTCGTTTTTTTTACAATATCATGCAAGTCAGGCCATAAGCTTTCCACGGCCCCGCTGATAAAGGAACACGCTTTCTCTTAGATATAACCTTTAAGCCTAGGAATTTCCGACGTCCATACTATTTTGGAACCTTTCCAGCGACACAAAAAAATGATACAGGCCTAATCCCCAAAACTAATTAGAAACGAGCCGATGTGGAATCAATCAGAGCCTTAAATCTACCAGCTAATAAGGGAGTGAGTATTTAGCAGTCAACTAACTTTTCCAATAGCACGCCTTTTACCTCCGGACTTGGCTAATAGCTATCCAGTTGTAATTTTAATTTAAGCTGAACTAACAAGAATTCGGGATTGCTGTGCCGTTGCGGCTGGATTTAGATGGATGCACAGGACATGGTCTATTCTCCGAAGATCATACTGTCGATCTCCTTCTTGCTCAAGTATCATTCAAAGTTATACTTATATTTATACCACTTTCATATTTCATTTACACTGTGAATCGTATTTTTTATTTGCTTTAGTTTTTATTAAATGCCGAAATAATACTACAAAATTATTCGATTTAACTACGTAAAAACGTTGATTAATATGATTGCAGTATCTAAAGTGTAGTAGATGAAATGTCCAGACTATAAAATATCGCGTTGTAGGGTTGCTTTGAATTAAACGAAAATAAGGAACAATCAAAACGAGGCTGAACGCAACAAAAAGTTAGCCATCAAACACCGCATATAGAACCCAAATCCGTAGGAATTAAGCCGTTGTGTAATAAATCGGGTATTAGGGTATTTTTGCATACAGTTAAACATATTTTGCTTCAGCGTTCTTACAGGATGAGTGGAGATCATGCGGCATCTCTTCCTTTATATCTTAGGAACTTACCATATCGGCAGTATTCGCTTTAATTTACCCCCCTCCCCCCGAATAATAATTCAACATACTCGTATTTAACCAACATTTATTTCAGTGACTGATGTGAACCACTTTAGCCCTTAGCTTTCCGTTATTTAGGGCTTTTGGTGGCACTTAAGGACTATGTAAGGATCAGTGGACTTTGCGGATAAAAGTAATGTTGGTAGGCGAAAAATCTCTTTTCAAGTGCTTTATAATCCCATCATAAGCATCACTATTATAACTATAATTATCACAAAGATAATTATGTATTTTTTGGGGGGTGCCTATGAAGTTTCTTATGGTTAACGTTCTCTTAAAAAAAACAAAAAATAAGGATAAAACCAGTTCCTTGCAGCAAATCCAAAAAAAATGATAGCTTTTTCACATAATCTATAAGCCTGTTCATCTGACCACCAAGTTTTATTTTACGGGGTACATACAGTTAAGAGTGCGAGGGACAAAAAATAATAAATGTTGAAAACATTGAAATTTAATTGACCCCTGTGTTGTTGTAAACAAGACTCCGACAGTCGAAAAACCCTCCCCTTCCACCACGTTGATGTCAAAAGACAAATAAAAATAACTTTGACATTTTATCATAATTAATTGTATGCTGTAAAACAGATTGCTCTACTTTAAGGTAATTTTAATCTCAAGATCTCCTGCTGCATTTAATTTTCGACTACTCAGTTGCTATAGTCTAGAATAAAATGAAAATTTTACCAGCTATCAATTATTAGTTTTTTTAACAATAATTGCTTCAACAGGAACAATAATTCCAGGGCTCAGACTGACCCCTTCTTATATCCTTTCTTACACCATATTGTTAAACCGTGCCGGGAAAATCATTCTACACACTATTCTATCACGTGATTTCACTCTCAAAATATTAAAATTATAATTAAAACTACACGTCTTATAGTCCTGATTGTCAATTACTGCTAATTAATTAATCCTAAACGATTATATTACTGCATGATCATGAAAATAATTAGGAACCTGGTAAATTAGGAAAATTCCTAGGCAAGTTAAAAATTTTCAGCTGTTGTCCGACTAAGTAATAATAGGATTCTGTAAAAAAAAAATAGAAAAGTATAGAGTAAGAATCTTTCCGGAATGGTAAACAAACGTCCTGATGAGGTTTTTTAGTAAAAGCTTGTCCAATATTAAACTTTTTATACTTATGGTTCCTACTTGTGCAGATACTGTTTATTTTATAAAAACGTTCTGCTCTCTATGTTACTGTTTTCATAAAACTCTCGAGTAGCCCTCTCCCCCTAGTGCAGACCTGTCATACAATCCCTTGCCTCCATTCCGTCTCTCTATTGGGCCCGTTGCTAGGCAACGAAGACGACAATATCTGGCTGCCATTCGAGTACATTTTCTAGAAATGCATTTGTTTGGTTCCCCTGCTGAGATCATCTTACGAAATCATCAATAACCTTTGGGTCATCACCGAATAGTTGTAACAAATTGTCCATTAACGGTTTCTAAATATATGATCATTTATGCTCATTTTCCTTGGTAATGCAACACTTAATTGTATTTTGCACAATCAATATAAGCATACGTAACTCCCTCTTAGCTCAAGGCAATCATCAAATATTACAATAACAAATTTGCCCATTGTATGTTGCAGAGTTTGCAAATCGGCGTAAGCTATATTGGATACGTATTTTGACCTCTAGATAGATATTTGCATTAAAAAGACCTTTCTCATAGAAAATGTACTACTAAAAGCAGCTGATAGGTGCAAATAATTGAATTAATCAGTATGATCCCTAAATCGAAGAGAGATTTGGAGAAGGATTTTCTAAAATATTTTTCGTTTTTGAACACCCAGTTACTTAAAATCATTGTTAAATTAAATTATAAACATTCACCAGCACTTGGAAAATCTTTGATTAATAATTTTATAAACTGACCTGTCAATGATTCTCCTTTTTTCCCACTCCTTGTTGTGACCAGCTAAAAAAATAATACATTTTATTACTTATAATTATAATAGTGAACTAGCAAATTAATATCTAAAAAAAATGTTTTTAACTAATATTCGAGCAGTACAAACAAAAAATATCCACAAACACAATTGTAGTCTGCTCATCGGATAGTTAATGGTTTTAATACGTTTTATACTGCTAAGTTATTTTCAGCGTTAAACCGTTAAAAACATTTTCCAAATCGATAATATGCTTTTTAAAAAATTATCAAAATATTTGTATAGGTTCTTATCCAGTAACGCGGCTGACGGAGGAGCGTGGGCGACTTCCCAAGACTTCGCACGCGAAGGAGGGGACTACCATGGGGACTTCAGAGGTCTCTGTCTGTTTGTAAATATTGTATGAATGAGCGAGTGAATGAAATTGTAAATATGGAATGAATGAGATCATTTATCACAATTACTTATTGCCCAATGAGGCAGATTGTAATTTTATCATAATAAAGTTGTTTTATCAGATAGGTTCTTTAGTAATAGAAAGTGTTATGGTTAGGTTGGAGTGTTTCATCCCATACAGAATCCTAAGTGAAATTCATTAGGTTGGCAGTAGAGGGGGGGGTTGCCAAAAAATGTAACCTAATGTAATGCCGTGGATGGACGAGAGCCCTGCCTTGTAGAGACACCATCCATCAACTAGCAGCATCAGCGTCTACATCTGAGGTTTTAGGATATTGGACCATTTGGAGGCCACGTCTAGACCGGTGTACCCAGGTTCTTTATATTATATACCTTATAAATGAAGGGATTCTCTGGTAAGTAGCTACGAGTCTACCGTTTTTCATACTTCTATCTTTCGGAGTATCAGAACATTGGTCAGACACGAATCTATTGAATCTATTGTTAACGATTACAATTATATTCAAAAAGACCTTGGTTTATTTATTCTTGTTGTATTGGTTAGGTTATATTAAAAATTTGATCCAAGGCTTAGTATCATCTTCATTTTTATACGCGATACGATTCCTGTACATTAATAATAACCTAAATTATATACTTGAAATATAAATAAATGAAGTAATAAGTGAGATGAAGATTGAGTCTCTTAAATAATTATAAATTTACCGTTGGTATAACTTCCCGGAATGTCACTAAAAATTGCTTTTTCCAAAAGTTAGTAAAATTGTAAATAGTTAGAATATAAACAAACGGCTGTGACGATATTGACGTGATTTATATTATTTATTCAATTCTAAAACCTCATGATCTTGGAAATCTTTGAACATAATTTTGAGTTACCTTTTGTGATCCAACATAAAATGTATAAATAAAATCTTCAATAGCTTCGAAGAATGAAAAAAATTAAAAACCAGTTAATAGGAAAAGGGCCGAATATATTTTTTTTTTTCGAATGTACTTACGAAAGTTCAGATAGATTAGTTTTAACGTTCTTTGTTGACGCAGACTTACATACAGTGTGACAGACTGACAGTACAAAATGAAAAGTAGATTATTTTTCATTTGGGCTCAGCAATAATTAATGAGAGAAATGCAAAAAACAGTAATGTGAAAAAATTAAGTATCCCTCAACAACTTGCTTCGTTCCGATTTTTTAGGATTTCACAATTCCAAATTAAGATCTTACTAACAAAGGATTAGAATTCTAAATTTATAGTCTGTAAAGACACAAAAACTAAAATTAGTTGTATTATAAAACACAAAATAATGGAAGCAAATAATGCCAATTATATATTTAATCTCAAGTGCTCAAAAGCTAGCCAATAGTAAGGTTTTACTTAGTCAAGTAATTTTTTTATTTAATGTTTTTTAAAAGAGATTTTCAGAGGAGGGGATGGCCCAAAAAAATTGAATTAAATTTTTTAATTATCTTCCAATCTAGACCACATTCTACTCCATTCATATCGTCAATACACGATAAAAAAAAAATGATATATAGCATCATATAAACCAATTTTAGCAGACAAATTTAAATCAACTGATTAATTAATATGGCTGTCGCTCCTACATCAACAGAAAACTTTTAGCTATGTTTTTTTTTCTCTCGCTTTAGTCAAAAGTTTCTGATTTATTTTCTTATTTCATCGAGTGGCTATTGGCCTATTGGCCACCATTGAAGCACTTAAGTTAGACAATTCAAAGGGGCCCTACGGATGTCACTAAGAAAAATCGATTTATTTACTTGGAGTTGCAATAAGTGTTGGAATGAAATGAAAACAACTACTCAATCTGCGTGATATGTAACCTTAGAGCTGAACTCATTCCAAGGATAATGAGAGAGAATTGTTGTTGAGTTGCATTGCATGTTTGGTTGGGATTTCTAATTCCCCTACCTAGCAAGAGGGAAAGAGTAGGAAAGTTGAATCCACCCTTAGAAGAACGGGTGCTATTGAGGGGTTTCCTAAATCCGTATTGTGAGCCAACCTGCTAACAAGACGAGCAGGTACTGAAAGCCGGCAGATCGATTGAATGGAGGGATTGGTAAGTCTTTATTCTTATTCTTTTGAGAAGGGGGCAATACTTCTATACTATGTTATAACTATTAGACAAAAGGAACCAGTATCAAGTGAAAAAATTATAACTGTTACATTATAAATCAGGTTTATATTCTTTCATTCAGTAGCAGACAACGAAGTAATCCTCTGCAAGCAGTGCGGGGTAAATTAGTACTCCAGCTGACTACAACGCGAAAAAAATTGCATCATTTTCACATTGGGGGCGTAAGAGCTACTAACCAACTAACCTTACCTCCTCTTTGAATACAGGTTGCCAATTCACCTCTAATTCTCAACCAATGTCGGTCCCTCAGTTACTGTCGTACTCCATGCGCCTAATAAGGTTTCATTTTTATCCCATATTAAAATTATATTTACCTTCCAATTAATTTGTAGGTATGTACACTTTTGTGGACATTTCAAATACATTTTCCCCCTTCTTTTAATAAAAAATTTACGATCAAAGAATTTAACATAAAATATTTAATTTTATTCAAATGATTATTCATGTATACTACGTTTTTTTTATGGAACCCACCGGCAATATGGATGGGATAAAAAACTAGTAACGGACGTTGTGGTGAATAGTGAACTGGGGTCAAGTCTGTGAGCGATATATAAGAAGATGGTGCAACAAGTATTATCAGAGCTTGCAGAAGGTGAGCCTTATCACCTAGTGAGTGAGTGTATGTGTTTTTTTTTGACTTTTTAACCTCAAACTGAAACGTATTATATTGTATGCATTCCTTCGAATGCATCTGTGTATGCAGCAAGAGGAGAAAGATGTAAATTCAAATTTATTTATTTATTTTAGTTCATTGTATACTATTAATAAAGAGAGATTATGAAAAAAGAAAAAGTATCATCAGTAGAAATGTGCCAATCATTTGAAAGATGTTTAGAGGTATAATCTTTAGTGAAGTTAAAATAGTAAATACATATTGCCTAATAAGGCAGATTGTAATTTCATCACAATAACGAATTTTCAATATAAAATTATTAAACAATGTATTAAAACCAGAAGTTTAATAACACTATAGAGTTAGGGTCCGTTAGGCTCCTTCACTCTGGTACATTTTAAATCTTTATATTGTAATTCTTATGTATACGATACATTTGTGTATTCTTTTGTACCTAACTAACAAATTTGTTGTCATAAACTGTCCAAAAATGAGCTGAAACTAGCATATACATTATGGGAGACAGGTGAACTCCATTCGCGTAAAGTGTGGTGAAAAATCACGTGCATAATTGAGGGTTAGGGAAAGTTATAAGCTCACTTAAGCCCTTTGTTTGTTCTAACCATTCTACTAGACGAGAAAAAATTATATCAACAAGTTTTCTACTTCCATTAGAATCCTAGCTCACCCACGGCTTATCGATAGACTTCAAACAACTATAAAACTGTGAAGTACACTTACCATTGAGCACTTACTAACAGAGTGCTAACTAAAGAAATTTAATGAGAGCTAATCACTTTTTCGTGAGAAATTATGCGAGATTACAGCTGGAATATTTTCATAATTAACCATTAGTAAATAAAATATATTTTTTTCTGATGGAATATTTTGTATCCCATAAGATAACTGTTAGTAATTTCTAAAATCTAATGGAGGTCACCTCAGTAGTGGATTTTCAGTCCTATAAAACCCTTTACTTTTTTGAACCCCTTTTAGGGACTGCTTCACCAGCTGTCTTGTCGTTAACAATTGAACTCAACATAGGTAGGTCTCGGAATTGAGACTGAGTTATTTAAACAGTCGTGGTCGCTGAGTTTCCTGTTGATTACCAAGATTGTTGAAGCCTGACGCGAATGCCACTAAGACCTCTGTGGTTCAAGGTTGTCTTTGTTACGGATATTTATTTGTAACTGAAACGTTAAGTAACGAATCTCACCTAATTCCAAAATAGCCCCGTTATCTTTCCCTTACTTCTTCCAACACCAATTGTACAGCAACTTGTGGTGTTGCTCTGCGCAGTTGTAAAAGGAAAACTCTTTTTTGTTTTTCTTACATAGTTCACTTTAGCTTCACCAATACTAAGCAGATATTTTATCTTTATGAATTTAAATCGTTTTTTTTTTTGTATGGTTTTTTTCATATAATATTAAATAATGAGTTAATTTTCATTCATCTTAGTTTTAATTCACAGATAATCAATTCACGTGCATATTCATATAGGTCATTATAAGTATGTTTAAATAAACATACATCACTGGAAGGTTTGAATATATTTTAATCCACCTACGCTTGTAGCGCATACATTTTTACGAAAAGCTTTCCTCTTAGGCATATAAAGAATAATTTCAAACATAAAATTGCAAGAGACTATTTATTTACTGTATTCAAAAGTAATTACGATGACAAACCAGCTCATGTTTCGACAAAGCAGAGTTAATGAGCGTAATGGATTAATTTAATTTTCTTAGACCTTTGTTTAACAGAGCTGGCAAGTTTACTTCAGCACTTCACCAATTGAAGACCGAGACTAAGTGCTAAGTGCTAATGATCGAAAAGAACTTGGGTGGTTTCATGAAAAAGAAAAGGTTAGTTGCAAGCCCCACTCCATATCCCCAGCCTAACAGCCTGCCTGAAAGCCTATGGCTTGCAAGAGAGTTAGGGAAGTCTTAAAACCAAGCGAAATATACTTACTGCTACAGGGCGAACCTTTTAGTGTAACAGAAAAGGAGATAGCTGTTCTCTCATAAATCAAATTATAGGCAAATGCATACATGTACAATTGCAGCATTACTCTAAAACTAAGGATGGTAGTTGATCTAATGATCAGTGACTATTTTAATCCATCCTTATGATAGATCTATATTTTATATTTAGTGTTCAATCGAATAATGATTTTTTACCCTCTTTTTTCCTGATGCCACAGCAGTGACCTGTAAGAGTTTAATTGTATCAGCATATTCCCTCCAACAGATAACTTATAAATTTAATGCGATTCATTAATGCATCACTAAAGAAACAATTGCTAAGTTATAAAGCTACAAAATAATAACAAAAATGATTACTTAAAAAAATAAATGCTAAAAAAAAATCAAAATAAAGAAATGAAAAGATGATGCCTTAAACATTCCAATTCCCTTTTTCCGTGTAAGAAATTTAGGTGAGGATGAAAATTGGAAATTTAATGTGGTAATTTATCACAATTACTTATTACCTTATATTATTATGAGGCAGATTGTGATTTTATCATAATAAAGTTCTTAAAGTATAAAAAAAAAGAAAGTTAGGTTTACGTTTGACTGTGCCAGTTATGTTTTATGTGGTGAATTAAAATGGCAAACAAGAGGTCTGTAAAGCAGTTAACCTCTAAGCATATTATGGCATAAGTGTATAAGCTCATTAGCTATTTTTTATTTTTCAGGATAATTCTAGTGATAAGTTTATGTCTTAGTCCATCAAAAGTAGACAACTGTATGCACACGCTCGTTACTTTGTTTATTCCGGTAAAATTTGAATTTTCAAGTGGTCGTAATATTTTTAAAAAATCCAAGGAAGGTGCTGACGCAATCCTATTATATTTCCCTTCACGGTAGACCCCATCACAGACTTGACACTTGGACTACCCTGTTACATATAAAATCAATAAATATCTGCTGATCCTAAAGAAATTGGCAAGTCTTTGAGTTCGCATGTGACATCCTTTAAAATGTAATTGTCCTTTAATAATACGGAATAAAAACCTACCATACTATGAAGACGCAACGACGCTCACCATTTATCATATCCTATAAATTTGAGAAATGCCTTGCCTATACAAGAAATGTTCTCCAAAATAGACTAATAGGGATGCAAACGTTGAACCATAAAGCAAATCTATCTTTTTCAATATCGTTAGTTATATAAGGCTAAGAATATTGTAATGCCAACAGTAGAAGCTAGTGTATACCTGCCTGGTGACTTCATGGAAGTCTCTGATATTTTTAAGTAAGCAACCGCATTTCTTCAAAGACCTCCATCCCAATTCCTTGAACTACCCTTCTTTTATACACATAGGTCTCAGCTTTAGCCCCAGTCCCCACTTGTTCACACGTGTTTCCCAGACACTCGGTTCCCAACATCCGACCCAGTATGTAGTAACATAACTCTTAATATTTGTATATACCAGTGTTTTGCTTGTACTTCATAATAAAGGTTTTCTTTCTTTTCTTTCAAAATACTCTCCTCTACAAAGATTTTTTAACTGTTGTTGATTTTGCTTAAGGTCATGTCCTCTCTAATGATTATTAGTGTCATTAAATAGTATAATTTACCAAAATAAACCCCACTAGAGTTCCTACATGGTTTGGGGCTGGCTTTATGATGGGCTTTGGTGTTTTCGAACATGTACCATTTGGTATATGTATTGTATAATAATATTTGTAAGTAATATGAAACATGACTATCTAGGCTCCTGACACCGGTTTCCGACCAAAAATGCTCCCTTTATATGAAAAACCTTTTTTTTTTTTTATCTATATGGAAGCACTGCTGGACCGCCGAAGCCTGGAGACAGATGGACGTGATCGAACCCTAGCCCCCTGACGGAGACTGAAGATCTACACCCAGCCGAGAGATCGAGGCCGATCTCCGAAGCTACAAGACCCCATCTACCTGTTTAAGCAGGGTTGACCTTCCGGCCGAGAGGCCGACTTATTTCAGGCCCCTGCCGGGGCTGGCCAGGCTTGACCTGGCCGACTTCAAACCCTTGCATAGGTACCCCTAGGCTCCACCCTCGGTAGACTCTCACTACCTTCCTGATTCCACCCGCCTCCTTTAGGCATACCCCAACCTATATCCTTCTCATACATCCTTCAAATGGGGGACTTCCCTTAGTGAAAGGCACTCATTAGCCCAAAGTAATTTTCCCACATCCTATTTTATAGGTTTGAGAGCTAAGGGAAAAAAAAAAAAAAAAAAAAAAATCTACGTTGTGGGTTTCTGATTTGGAGGTTCGTTGGGAAGATAATATAGTAGGTAATAGGTAAATTATGTACATGTATGAAATTACAAACAAGACATTGACAGAGTTTCATTTTATAATGAACTTAAGCACAATATATCACATTCAATCTCAGAACATTGACTAAAATTAAATCCAATTTAAATCAACTTTGACCAGTAATTTATAATATTGGCTCTCGAAAGCTAATTTTTTCTTATCGTGAGAAATGAACCAACAACAAGAACTTTCAATCTTATGCATCTGCGCATAGCAGAATGAGGAGAAATTTGCAAAGTTTCTTATATTTTCATTGTATAAATTCAAGGGGTTTAGAAAAAAAAAAAAAAAAAAAAAAAAAAACTTTTAATCCTAAATTACTTTTAGCTGAGGCAATATTTCACGTTATTTTTTCTCATCCATCCCGTACTGAGTAATATAGGCTGCCAACGTTACCAGACACTCGTTCCGCAACATCCGACCCAGTATGTAGTAACATAACTTCTTATCATCTTAAACACATATTCATATAGACATAATAAATACCATTACCCACAAATTCTCTCCATTCAGACCGTTAAGAGAATCTCATTTGATTTATTAAACAATCTTGTTTAGTAATGCAGGAGAATGTTCCGCGAAGGATGAAAAAGGGGGTCAGTCTTTTACAGAAAAAATGAATAAATGATGAATCACGGGCACAAACGTTGCAGAAATTTCGAGCCGGAACAAATTTGCGGTCCGGGTCGTGGGAGAAAAAGCCGCAAACGCCATAGGCCTTTAGAAGCAGGACCAAAGACGCCCCATCGATCACCGAAAATGGATACGCGTGAATCGTGATGGGCCACATTTTTTTTTGTTCTCTAAAGGTGGACCACTAGCGAAAACGCACTTCTACGCTGGTGAAACTTCCGACCACTAACTGCATGCAATCTTTAAAAAAAATGATGTAATTAGTAATATTTGTTTGTTTCATGGGGGAATGTTTAATGATTCAATACTTCACCCTACAGACCAAAAATGTAGCTCTATGCATAAAAACATTGCATTATTCTCAGTTTTCAATAATATAATAATTAAATATAATATAATAATAATAAAATTAAAATGGAAAGAACGCCAGAAATAATACAATGATTACAATCAAAATATTCGTGACTGAGAGCAACGGAAGAGGAATTGTGATTCATTCTAGAAGAATGGAAATCGTAAGGATGATGCTTAATTACACAGGATTCTTGTAGGAAATCCTTGTAAAATAAAAAATAATTGAATTAATATTCCATATAACAAAACAAATAGTGAAAAGGTCATTGTTCTGTGAACCTTCTATTATTAGTAAATGACGACCCCCCTTATTTAACAAGCGTGATTCCTCTATAATCCATTATACAATCTCCGCTAACCTCATGGCTGGTAATCTCATTCAAGCAAGCCACGAAGACTGTCGGAACTACAAAGGATGAATTATTCATCTATGAATCTACCCAGGCCACGCAGCGCCTGTTGATGGCTTACACTGACGTAGGTTAGTATCGAGACCGTAGTGGAGGTGATTTCGGAAACCGAATGACCCATCCCAGTTTCTAGGCTGTTATTCTTAGCAGAAGTACTTCCGTGTGTATTAATCCACTTTTTTAGCCTTTTTTACTTGACAAAGTTATAACGATCGTATTCTTGATTTGGCGAAACAAATTTTATTTCAAAGAATATTTGAAATATTCACGAGAGTATGTATTTTTTTTTATTTGTTACAGTAAATGTAGCCGGCAAACCCACGACCCCCCCCCCTTCCAAAAAGCGAAAGAAGATTCCAATATAATTAAATTATATTTATTAATAATTACAACGTGTAGTACGTAGTCAGGTGTTACATTTAATTATAAGAGAAAATATGTGGAAACAGTCGGGATTCAAACACAAGACCGTTATTTACCATTCAGAAATCCTGACCACCTATGCTACCCATTGCCATGAGTTTATTTTTTTCTCTTTAATACATAATCATGAATTATGTGTAGATTATCTGTGAGTAACGAACGTGTCTCCAAAAAACGATGTTAATAAATATAAACACAAATTTGATGATAGTTGAATCTCCTATGTCACAATTTCAGTTAAATCAGTTATGAATGTTAATAAAATAAAATGAAAATTAATCTTTATTCTTGAATATTTTTCGCTAGGAATAATGAAAAGGTACTGAGCAAAATTTACAGTTGACATAAATTATGTTGAATGGTGATTTAAATTTTGAAATTAGCCTAAAAAAACATTGGACTACATCATATAAAAGAACGTACAACACAACCAATTTTAAATAAAATACGTGAATAACGTTCCATACTGATTTTAATGAGGGAGGATACAATAAAAAGTATGGATTATGACTTCATGAAGAATGAAAGTAAGTAAAGTATACACTTACAGAAAGAAAAATTTTGTGTTTGAATAACATTATTGATTATCAAACTGTTAATAGAATCAAATTATTAATTGTCAAAACTGTCATTCAATTTATACAGATTTACAGATTCTACAATACGGAATCATTACATAAATTCACATCGTGCTAATTCATATAATGTGTGAGGTTTAAATATTTTTTCTACGGTAGGCTGATGTACAGAATACAAGAACGTAGAGTGTTAGGGCTCAGCTTAAGATTGAGTTTTGACAATACTAACCGAAATCTAACTAACTTAACTTAGTTTTTCCGGTAACATAGTGTTAAACACTGGGTTTATCAGGTGCTGCAACTAGTCAAAAAACTTGACAAGTGGGTCCGGCTCACGGTCCATTAACCTCTGGAGAGAGTATGCCTGACCATTTTTCTCATTATACCGTTCTAAATTGTTGGATACATTTAGCTTTATTGTCAGTTAAGTGAGTATATTATAGGGGGTATTATAGGTATATTATATATTATATAGATAGGTATTTCGTATTTTTCTATTTCGTTTCTAAAATGGGTAGAAAAATGAGAAGGCTATCCATTTTTATACTCAGATAGTACATAGGAAATGCCGGTGAGTTCTGTTGCCTCCTTTAGTACTGGATTTTGGCAAGGCTTTTCTCCATTTGGAAGGAGAAGATTACGGAGTCGGTCTTTCCGGCGTTCACACTGATGTTTAACCGATCCTTTCTGTCACTGATTACGTTACAAGCTGAATCAGCCCTTGTAAGAGCTCTTTTTGCACGCATACTACTGCTGTAAACCGTATAAAAATAAGTAAGGTACTTGTAACATCCGTTAGTTAATTTAAATTGTAGACAATTATAGAGGTAACGAGGCTTTTTAGTGATGGTGTCACATTAGAGGAAGCATACCAGAAAATATTAGAGACAGGATAAAAGAAACTCACCTCTACTCCATATAAAGGGTGTCCCAGAGTTAACACAAGATTTGAATTTGCCGCTATTTGAGCAGTAAAGTGCTGGCAACCCTAAAAAAAAAACAATTTGACAGCTACCCTAAACTGTCGGATTAGTAAAAATGGAGAGTTACACGATAGAACAACAAGTCTTTATTGTTGAACATTATCTCAAAAATAATGAAAGTTTGGCAGCCGCAGTTTGAAAATTTCATAAAGCATATGGTCGGAATAGTGTTTTGACTTCATCAACTTTGAAGAGATTAATTGAAAGAATTAGGGAGGGATCAGTTAGAGACACTAAACACGATGGTCGTCCAAAAACTAGCCGTTCAAATGTCAATATCGAAGCAGTGCGTGGGAGGGTTGTTGAAAACCCAAGAACATCAATTCGGCGTCGTAAACACAGTTCTTTGTGCCGAAATTGGATGATATTGATGTGGCCGATGTGTGGTTTCAACATGCTGTACAGCCCATGATACAATTCAAATACTGCATGAGACATTTCCAGGTCGTGTACTCTATCGTTTCGGTGATCAGAATTGGCCCCCTAGATCGTGTGATTTAACACCTTTAGATTTCTTTTTATGGGGTTATTTGAAGTCAAAGGTGTATGTCAACAATCCCATGTCCACCCGTGCATTAAAAGAGGAAATTCATCGCTGCATCAACGAAATTCAACCACATTTATGCCAAATGGTCATAGAAAATTTCGTCACAAGAGTGCGTATGTGCCAGTAAAGTCGTGGAGGCCATTTCCCCGATGTGTTATTCCATAAATAACCCTATCCTATTCACTTTATAAAAAATAACAACAAAAATACTAAAAACTGTGTTTTCTATTTAAATCAAATCTTGCGTTAATTCTGGGACACCCTTTAACTTTACCAGATAGAGTATGCAAAATAGCATGGGATCTTGAGCTGAAGCCTTGTCTCCTCATCAGGCCCCTCAAGCATCGAGATGTTCGGAGATTTACCACTATTATGAGCAAGGGAGGAGCTAATGTTTTTAACCAAACAAAATTGGAATCTATTGCTATGTTAGGAGTGTATATATTGAAACCTACCTCATTTTCTACCATTCTATTTTTCTAATTTGATAGATCAATTGACCTTAACTAATTTGGTAGGTCCGTCATGAGATCTTTAATTCAACTTGTTTTTATGTCTTCGACATAGGAAATTATCCCGATTGAATCGCCCGATCTCAAGGCTAATGTTATAGTTATTAATAAATTGAGAAACTGGGAATTGTGAAATATATACAAGTAAAATGGTTATAACAAATAATTATAATTATAAATAGTGCTGACATTAATTATATAAAAAAATATTCAATTCCTTTTGAACAAGGATAGTTACTACTAATTAGTTATATAAAAAAATGATAATTGAGCTCAATCTCTTTTTACTGGATCCATAATAATAAAAAACAATATCTATATCACCCAATCGATGATATCCGTGTAATCTTCTTCTTCTTCTTCTTCTTCTTCTTCTTCTTCTTCTTCTTCTTCTTCTTCTCCTCTGCTTGTGTTGATGACCGTCAACGGAACGGGAGCTTGCTCTGCTTTGCTCTCTGGCTCTTAGCTAAGACTGACTAAAACTCGCCCTTCATCTCATCCCCACTCCTAAGAGCATAAGGGCTGATGCTGGACAAAGTGGGAGGGTGGCTGGTCATGATATTCTCAAATATCATGAATGTTACAATATATATATATATATATAATTGCAGCTGTGTTGGATCTCTCGATATTAATTTGTAGTTAAGAATGAAAGGCCCAGGTCACCCGATGCAATGCCAAAATGGGTAAAAATCCTGGCCGGCCGCCATTCGAGGGCCCTTTCTTATTTTAGGCTGGACGGAAAAAGTAGGCCTAAACTTCATTCTTAGCATAATGTACGTATACCTGTGTATACATTTCACAAATCAATATGTACTATTGTTCATTAATAATGGTTAATTAAAAGTCAAAACATGATATTTCTATTATATAATTTGATCACATAGTTTTGCACAAAGCTAAGCTACCTTTCTGGATTTTTCTGGAAATATGCCATTCAAGAAAACCTCGTTAATAATCAGCAATTGCGTTGAGAAGCGAAGGAAAGTGATCTACAAATTTACTTGTCAAGTGTGACAATGTAGTAATAGTAAAGTAGTAATATACTTTGGAGTGAGCTGGACTCACACAGACGAAGCATGCGTGGACACGCATGCGTAGGAGACCCGAATATAAAGCTGAGGACTAATGTATTTGGTGCACGTAGTTGGCCGAGGTTCAATTACCAGTTGGATTAATTATAACAGCCATGAGCAGGCTAATTGCTACACAATACGTGCTTTTTATACCCATAGGCATAAGTTAATTTATTGAATCATTTAAAATGGCTGACTATTGTAAAACACAATTTAGCTCTTATCCTGGGATGGCCTCGCAACCTTCTCCAAACCAACTAGGACTAACAGTGCTTTATTTATAGTTAGCTATGTGTGATAAAGTGACAAGTTAACTGGTATTGGCCAATGAGACTTTTTCTTTCTAAGTAACAAGACGTTAAACACTGAACTCCTAGGTACAGCTTGAAATACCTTATGCCACAGCCATATATATATTGTAATGAGATTTAGAAACTAACTAAATTTATATATTTAGTAAATAAGTAAGTAAAGTTGAGGGAGTGATGTATGTGGCAAAAGTCGCAACAGAGGGTTCATAACTTTATGCAAGTTGCCCGGCCCTTTTCTTGATGACGGACTTTCCCAGGGCAAGCCGGGGGCCGGTTTATTTAGAACTATCTAGGCAGACCCTGAAGTAAGATATGCGTTTTCTTAGTTACAAATTATGTATTAGTCTTCTTGACAAAAGTAGTTTCCTACATCTAAAGCGACCGTCTCGTCCTCCTTAATACTCACCACCTTTGTATCTTAAATATCCTTTTATCCATTATTACATGTTAACAACTTTATTATGATAAGGCAATAAATAATTGAGATAAGTGTTTTCATTCATACCATATTTACAATTCATCATTCGCTCGCACATTCATACAATATTTACAAACAGCCCAGGGGGCCCCCAAGTCCACACGGTTGTTGCCTCCCTCGCATGCGAAAGAGGAAGCGGAGTCTTGGGAAGTCCCCCACGCTCCCCCACCAGCCACGTCACCGGATACGAGCAAGTGGAGGCTGACGAAGAGCGCGAGAGCCACATATGCTCAGGACATGATTGGAGAAACTGGCCACTGCCAGGACTCCCACTGTTGCGTATTTATAGTAGTTCACGAGGCCACTGCCGTTTCAGTCTTCGAGGAGGATTATAGGGATGAGTGGAGCAGTGCAATGACTGTGTTACGGGATTAGGGTGGTTGGATAGGTTACTATGGAATTTCATGAATTTGGAAGGGATGAGTTCAAGAATGTAGGGTATATTAAGATCATTATGAAGGGTTTTGTTGGTGACGTAATAGGGGGCATTTACTATTGTTCTCAAGACTTTTTATTGAAAAGATTGGATGCGCTTGATGTTTTTGCTGTCCCCCATAGCTCTATTCCGTAAGTCCAGATTGGCTTGAGTATAACTTTGTAAATAAGTAGTTTATTTTCTATTGAGAGATTATCCATGATTGCTACAGGAAGGAGATTACGGTAGATTTGCAAAATAAAATAAGTTTCGTTATTTACATTGTATGCTACGCCACTTTGTATTGATCTGACTTGATATTCGTCTAAAATGATTACAATTTAGTGATTTCACAAGGATAAAATTTAGAACCATTTCTCGACGTTTATGGTTTCTCAGTATCTTGCTCAGAGATTATTTAAAATTTAAAGATGAGTCAATAATAATAATAATCTTTGGTTTCCTTTTCAAATTGTAACTGTTGTGAACGAATTTGCCTTTTTAGGACTATAAAAACTCATTTTATTATTTCTACTACTATATTACTTAAAATTCCAAGCTTAAAAAGAGAATTTATCAAGTGGAACCAAAACTAACTAAACTTACACAGTTTTAGAATTCGTCTGTCCACTTGCAGAAAGAAAAATCCGTATCCTATTATTTCCGTTGAAGACAAGAATAGTTCTACCAATTCTTTAGTTGCTGAACTCCGCACTACTGGGGGGGGGGGGGGGTGAATTGGATGGTAGAATTTCGTGGTATTTCTTTATCAGCATTCTGGGTCAGCAGGGGATTAGGGGGTCGGCCTTTAATGAAACATTGGACTAATATTCCTTCCTTAGCTCTACCCTAGAGACCGGCCAAGAAAATAAACATCTGCTATCGGCTACCAAATTATAATGCGAATATATTAACCATTTATAAATGCTAATTGTTCATGATGTTCAAGGTGTTTATGTTTGGATGGTACGGTGTTTGGATTTGGGGAATCCACATGATGTTATTGTATATTTTATTATTCACTTCTATATCTGAATCTCTAATTAAGATTTTTTGTCTGATGAAATTGAGACATGCATATTGCAACCTTCCCTATGACCGGGAATACCACGAGTCGACTGACAACATCGCTAAAAATAATGTTTTGTCACAGAACACTTACTGCATAATCTAGAATCAACCTCAACCCTAATCATTGTTATGAAATACATCTATCAAGGACCTATACCCTAATGTTATTTTTAGTTCTAGAATGTTGTTGGTTTTTCTCTCTAGTACTAGACCTAACTTGTTTTTGATAAGGCCTTTGAGTATGTACCCGGTTAGTATTTTAAACCACGGTAGGATAACAGTGGGATAACGTTTTAAGTCGGTAGCGTGGATCAATAATGGCTCAGGGTTTAACAAGTAAGTCAAGACAGACCCACTGTATAAAAATCCTAAAGAAAGCCCAGTTTATCAGTCGCAGATAGTGATTTATGAAGAAAGACATTTATCCTTAGCCCATTAATAAATTCTAAAGTTCATTAAAAATTTTTAGAACTTGTTTTTACCCTAAATATAAAAAAAAATTAAACATACACCAAGCCATACTAAAACCAATCTCGCTTTAGGGACTTGAACTAAGGAGGTCAGCCAAACCCTTGAACATCACTGTTTGTAAACCAAACATTTTAATCTAAAATCCTAAGAACATGATTTACAGCGCCCTACAATGTCACTCATAAAACCCCCCATAATGACATTAAAATTTCCATTCACAAAACCCTCCTCGAAGATTGGAACGGAATAGACCCCGTGATCTACCGTAAATATTTAGTCACTGGGAATTTTTATCCTGTCACGTCATTCGGTTCTCGCACTCTTTATTCAGCAACTGTGATTCATATCTGTTGTGGAGATCCCTTCACTGAGCTTAAAAGTAAGGGTATGAATGTAAATTGTAAATACCGCTATCACAATTATCTATAACCCTACTTGGGTAAATTGTAATTTCCTTGAAAGAAAGAATTATGAGCGAAAAAAAAAATCCTTCTTTATGATATTCAGTCACTCGAACCGATCGTTTGCGTGCCGTTACTTTTCTTTCTCTCTGATGTCAAAGTGCTCCCACTGTTATTTGGGTCGGTACATTTTTTTTGCGTTTAGGAAGAAATAAAAGCCTACCTAGAATATTCACGTTGATATTATATCCAATATATTCCTGATCGTTTCTATATTCCTTTTGGATACCGCTTCTCAAGTATGTAGAACAATTTCAAATCTAAGGTAATATTTCGCTAATTCCAGGCAATTTCTTTTTAAGTTCACCAGACTTCGTTTTACATATTTTAATTTTCATTTGGTTTTACTTTACATTTTTATCGTCAACCTCAATCTTAAGATAGTTTAAATTGTTTGTTTTGTTTTTTCAAACCGTGCGAAGTAATAATCATGTAATTTATATTTAAAGTATACTGTCGTATAATCAAAACTGCGCCAGATCGTGATCGATGCTTTAATCTACTTATCTGATATAGTCTCTAATCATCACTGACGTCATATTGACTCAATTTTGAGCTTTTTCTGATCATTTCTCTAATACTTATAAGCATTCTAATTAACTGAAATATATTATTGCGGTGCAACCGTCGGCACGTACACTGTTACCGCGTATATCCAATCTGGACATGACAGATCAACAGTAAATAAATAGACCTCATTTACATATGAATGGATCGACAGGATAAGCTGTCTCATGTTCACGTTGCTCAGTTTTTATATGTCCAGCAATTAAGGGCTGTAAAGCGATAAATGAAGGTTCCGGCCGGTCACTGCTAGAACCGGACTGACTGTAACCGCAGGCTTGCTTGGCAGCATACGATAACGAAACGGGTCATTGACTCCTCATATGCTTTTGTATTTCGAATAGTTTGTCGTCATGAGTCAAATCTCCTAGGTCGAAGTTTGGTTTAGTGGGTCAGAAGAAGTACTTCGAATTTGAGGGCAGATTAATCAAAGGCTTTATAGTTTGTAATTAATTTCAGAAAACCTTTTTAAACAATAAACAGATTCATAATTGATATAATTGTTTTGTTTTTTATAATTGTTTGCTCCATATTGTGTGAAAGAGCTATTTTACTATATTTAAATCATACACATACAATGAATCAATTAGATTGGAAGAGATGGGACCATTTAGAATTCAAATAACACCAATGTTCATTTCTCTTCATAAGCTTTTCTTTAATTTATTTGCTTTATGACGAGTAGTATAAATGTGGTTATTTGTCGCATATTTATCAAATTAAAGATCAAGGTACCTTTTCCATATGGTCTTTCCTCATATTATTTGTGAAGATCTATCTTTAGAGCAATTGTTATCCAATCTTCATTTAGTCCCAAAATCCCAAAGTGCCAAAAGTTTTTTTTATTTTCCCATTCAGAATAATGCCTAATAATTTATTGACTGAATTGATAAGCATAATCGCAATGAAATACGTTCTAAATTATGCCATTAAAAAACTGATTCTCAAAGAAAAGCATTAATTTGACATCATTATAGCTTAAAATACCATCTATCTAAAATTTTTATTGTTCACATGCGGTATAACAAGAACAAATAATTCATTTAAAAAATAATTTTATTATATACCCATAAACAAATAATTATATCCATAGGCCATTTCTGCACTTCAATGACATTTTATATATTTAAAAGAAGATAATATATCATTTAATTGTGGCTCGAGCTGAACTGTCACACAGTAGGTTGCTTTGATAGGTATATAGATTACCAAATTAATTCTTGCTTAATCAAGCCACATACCCTAAGCGTCTTTGTGGATTTGGCAAGTCTCTGGGCTGTTTGTAAATACTGTATCAATAAACGACTGCGAATATGTAAATATGGTATAAATGAGAGAACATTCATTACAATAATTATTACACAAATAAGACAAATTGTAATTTTATCACAATAAAGAAGTTTCTATATAAAAGGCTACAACGTTAAACTTAATTTGCCACCACTTTAGTTCAATAATACAAACAAGTCACTAAATTCTAAGTGTCCCAGCAGTAATTGATGTCTGCTGTATGACTATAATAAATATTCTATTATTTTAATTTTATTAATTAATAACTTTTTCTATACTGCGACCCGGAAGAAAGTTTTCAACCACTAATGCGTGCTGTACCAAATCCTACTGTCTGAATATTTCCTTAAAAGTTGACTACCGCATTTTTTTTTTTTTAATTATTTTAAGTGAGTCCTCTATTAAAATGACACAATTCATAAAAATAATCTCATCATATTGAAAAATCACTTTAAAAACAAAACTACATTAAAAAATTCACGATGTAATATGCGATACACTAAACTCTTATACATAAAAATATATATGTTGTTTAGACTATGAAATGAAAAAGCAGAGGCTTTAGCATGTTCCTAGTGCAAATTTATTCCGTATTTGCACAATGATACTACAAACAGCATCTTACCACGTTTCACCGGCGATCCTAAAATTCACTACATTCTGGCTATGTAAATTATGAACAATAGACTACAATACCCATGGCTGTTACAACTGCATCTTCTTAGTGAATTTATCTCGGACAATATAACTTTGAAGTGACTGGGTCGCTTAAGCTGAAAAATTCTCTACCCTCAAAACTAAAACAGCCCGGCACACTACTTTTTATAGCTTTCTTCAACGGAATCGTTGATAAAAACATACTATGTACACTATCATGTTCTGTTATCATTCTATAGTAAACAATCGGTGTGTTTCATTGTATCGTAGGTCATATTCTTTATTTGAACTAACTAAGGTGAATTGGAATTGAGGAAGTAAGTAATTATTATAACATCTTTATATGAAAAATTACAATTTGCTAGCACAGAATTTTTAATTGGAATGTTGAATTCATTCATACAATATACACATACTAATTCTATCTGGGACCCCCACCCTTTAGGTGAATACTGGTGAAAGACAAGGAAGCCACAAACGCTCAGGCCATTAGTAGGGATGAGAGCCAATGCCAGGACCACATGACTTAATTATCAATTTGAAATAGATCGCGAGGCCACCTCCGTTTAAGATGACGAGGAGGATTTTAAGGATGAATCTTAATGGACAAGGAGTGGACAGGAGGATTTATACCATGAGGGTATGAGGGGATAGATACCATTTACAAAATCTTGAGGGTATAAGGACGATTAGAGTTGGGACATGGAGATCTCTATGAAATTTTTAGATTGGTTTTAGCAACTGTTTGTATATGTGAAGTTTGTTTTTTATTGTGGAAGTACGTAAAAAATTATTATCTAGGATCGTATTCCCATTATTTTAAAAAAAATTCCATTTCACTATAAATTTTATGCCTAGAACTAGCGGGAAGCTGTGTGCCCAGTGGGTAAAGAAGAACCCAACAATGAACCCCTTTTTACCCATCAAGGCCATGAAAAGACTACAAAGACCTTTCAGGTATCATTTTATTATTCAAATTATCAATTATTATTACTACACTATTACGAAGAATAAGTATAATATAAATTACATTAATTACTTGATTTTAAAATGTACTAATCATCACACCAATTTCAGGCCGAGTTAGTCCTGTTTACATCCGTACCAACTCAGTGCTTCAAGAAGAGAGAGGGCAATCTTTCCCTGAGTTCCTAGGTAGTAAAAAAAATGATTTTGAAAGACTAGGTTTTTTCTTCATAGCTTAATTACATTTAAATAACGAGCTTTCGTTTAAACATTATTTCACGTCATTAACATTCAAAGCTTTATTCATTCACTGGAATGTTTATTTCGTCATAAATTAGAAAAGAAAAGACGATTAAGTCAAAATTTCCAATATTGCACAATTAACTTGAGATTATTTACTTGGATTAGTATAATTGCTGTTGTCAACATAACCGCATATATATATATATATATATATATATATATATATATATGTAACATATACATATATATATGCGGTTATTAGTGTCTGAGTTTCCAAGGTTTGAAGAAACATGCATTCACGATTTCAAATATATTGGTTTGTTACTACGGATACTACCCTGGGACTGCAGACAACAGGAATAATACTTTTTTTCTTAAACCCATTCAACTTAGTTCAATCCCTAGTTTGAAGAAGTGCGACTAAAAATTGCAAAACACTATAAAATGTGCTATAACATTCTTCGTTATTCGCCGATCGACCGATCGAAGTTTTCATGAACTTTGATTAAATTTCCATCTGAAATATGTCCTTGATATTCCGTGACTAAGGTCTGTAAAACATCATCTTATCTCTTATCCGTCAGGATGTTGCATGAATTCAGTCATTTTTTTTGGAATAATTACGACTTTCGAAATTCACTAGATAATATTAGCCACTTTGGTAATACAAAAATTATTGCTTTGTGCTTGTGTTAAATTCTTCTAAACATAGATCGCAAAAATTTTGAATCAAGTACCTTCATAAAATCTATTTTTGGATATAAATTTGCCAAACTGTGCGTTTTAAAGACAACAGTAGTAGAAGTGATTAAATCGGTCCTTAAATATCAATAATACGCAATAAGACGTATTGCTATATACTGCGTGGGAACGAAAATTATTTGTAAAAGGCGAAAGATTTATTCACTTTGAAAAAAGCCGAAGCTGTGCCACTAATCTGTGGAGTACCCCAAGGAGCCGTCTTATCCCCTGTACTATTCAACGTATACACGTCTGAGATTGTCGGAGCCCGTCACAAAAATACCACAGTTACTGCTTTCGCAGATGACATAGTGGTGTACAGTAGCAGCATGAGTGCCAAGGTAGCTCTAAGACAGGCTGAAGTAGCCTGTAACCAGATCAGTGAGAGATTGGGGAGTCTCAATATCTCTATAAACGCGGGTAAGACTGACTGCGTAATTTTCTCTTTCCAAAAGGGAAAAAGCCCACTCCCTACTAGTTACATAGTAGGAACGGAGGAAAATTCACCAGCCAACAACCTAGTATATTTGGGAATTAAAATGGACAGACACCTCCATTTTAGCAACCATTTCGCGAGGAAGTTAAAGCAAACCCGCATGAAGTCTTACCGGCTTACGCATTTACTGACCTCCCCCAATCTATCACTGCGTCTGAAGCTACTGATCTACAAGAGCATACTCAGGCCTACTCTGCTGTATGGTGCACCGCTTTTTCGCTATCTGACGTATACAACAGCTCGGCGACTCCAACAATTCCAAAACGGTATACTGATGAAAGTGGTCAGAGGTACTTCATTCGAGCAGCGGAGCAACAGTGAGCTTTACGAGATCTTTGATCTGCCTACGGTGGATGAGTTCATCCAACGTAGACATATCAAATTTTTCGACTCCCTGCAATATTTGACAAACCCGGTGTTTAACACGATAACCCCCGCTCTGTTCCCCCATCGATGGCAGGACGCTGTCGCGGCAGGAACGCTTTAGTCTTAGGTTCTAGGTTTAGGTTTTAGTGTTAGTGTTTTCGACGGTCGCAAGCTGAAGGTGAGCCTCTTCACCTAGTGAGTGTATGTGTATTGGACTTATTAACAACAATCTGAAAGTATTATATTTTATGTACTCCTTAATATGCATCTGCGAATGCAGCACGAGGATACAACTGTAATTCCAAATTTATTTATTTATTTTCATTCATTGTATATATATAATGAGGTTTCACCTTTGGTGGAAATAGAGACTGAAATGCGGTTCTGAAAATACAACAGTTTATTTATAATTCGTATTTACAATTTTAAATAAAATTACAAACCATTCATCTCACCTGAAAATACAACAGAAACGACATTAAAAGTCCTTATATCGGTATTTCAGGTTCTTCTTGATAACTAAATTAAAATAAATTCCTTCCATGTGGTTAACAGTCGATCACAGCTGTCCGACCTGACATCTGGTGTCTATAGTTAGATGCTCAGCGGCGGCAAATATAAACTTAAGAAAAGCATGTGTTTTCTTTACATCTCCCCCCCCCCTTTAGAAAAAAAACAATCACAAATGACACCGTACGTAACCGTTCATTTATCAATGATCACTGGACACAGTTTCGTAATATGGTAGAGGTTCGATTCTGCTTTCCTGTGTCCTGTATCAACTTCATAGATTGAATTGGAGATCTTCTTCAGAATATTATAAGGTCCAATCCTCAATTTTCTCCTATTTAATCGGTTTCCATTTTCCACGAAGACTCTGTCGCCTACTTCCATTATGTATTCTTTCCTATGCCGGTCGAATATTCTTTTATTATAATTATGTGATTTTATTGTGTTTTCAAGAGCAAGTTTCCTATCTCTTTCCAGGTCTTCTTTTGAACTTTGTGATATCAATTCGAGTGGTAGAATATTCACATTTTCGCCTTCCAAAAGATATTTTGGTGCAAACTTAGTGACTGTGTGTTCTGTTGCGTTATATTTTTCTACGCATTTCTGTGCAATAGTAGTCCACGCTGTTTTCTGATCACTTTCATTTATTTTAGATCTTATCCTATTAACTAAAGTTTGATTTAGCCTTTCGTTAAGTCCGTTTGAAAATGGTGCATCCACAGCAGCGAAAACCATTCTTATGTTCTCGTTCTTCAAAAATTGTTTAAACTCTTCGGAATTTAAGCCAGGGTATTGGTCTGTTAACACCACACCAACAGTGTTATCTTGTGTGACTTTTTTTATTAGTGTTATAAAATCGCTGGAGCTTTGTGTTTTTGATGTTGTAATATAAGCGTATCTTGTGAAATGATCAACTAGGAGATGTAAGTATTTGTTTGTTGATCGTGATCCTCCAAAGCCTCCAATGGTATCAATAGATATAATTTCAAAGGGGCGTGTTGATGGACCTAAGTATGACATTAAACCATATTTTGGTTTCCTCCTTGATTTGTTTTTTAAACAAATTTCACATTCATTACGAATTTGTTTAATGTTTTTTATAATATTTTTTGATGTGTAGAATGGTGTTATTTTATTTGTTACCTGGGTTCTCCCAATGTGGCAGTAAGTATTGTGGACATCCTTTATTAGAGTTTTGCTAAGTTCTTCTGATAGTACGATTTTTTTTCTTCTTTTATTCTTTTTGTAGTAAATTTCATTTTCCAATATAAGTTTTCTAGTTTGTAAGTCTAGATTTGTGTTTTGGTAATTTTTTATGTCTTCTAGGTTTATTAAATTGATTATTTTCAAAAAATCTTCAGTATTTTCATAGGGTTCTAAAACCTTCTGTTAGAATTGCCTCCAGCAATCTTGATAGATGTAGTATATGCTCTTCAAAAGTTTTGGAAAAAATTAATATATCGTCTATAAAATTTACTGCAAAATCAGAAAGTTTGTATTTTCTTATGATGTTGCTCAATATTCTTTGGAAAATAGCCGGAGCAGTCCTTAATCCAAATGGGAGACATGTCCATTGAAAGTGACCTTGTTGTGTAACAAATGCAGTTTTGTATCTATCTTGAATTTTCAAAGGAATTGACCAAAATGCTGAATTTATGTCAAAAGTAGAAAAATATCTACAGTTCACAGTTTTTACCATCAAATCCTCAATCAACGGAAAAGGTTGTGATTGAGGGATGACAATTTTGTTCAATTCTCTGAAATCTATACATAGCCTTGATTTTTGTTCATCTTCTTTTTTATATGCCAGAGTAACTGGGGCAGCAAATGGGCTGTAAGATTCCTCAATCAAATTCTTCTCTAATAGTTTTGATATTTGGTTTTCTATTTGTCTTCTATCTTCCACTGTGCATCTGTATGGACGTTTATAACAGTATTTGTCCACCATCAAGTCAATATGAGCTTCATAATGTTTCACAGTACCAACATCATATTTATCTTTGGCGAAGACCGGTTTATATTTTTCTATCAACTTGTCAATTTCTATTTTTTTGTATAAATCTAGATGGTCTACTATAATTTCAAATTCATCTGTGTTAATATGTTCATTGAAATTGATTTCACATTTGTCCATGTGTCTAGTTTCTTGTTTTTCAGAATTTAACAAAACAAAATCTTCATTTTGTTCACCTAGTTTATCAGGAATGTAATTATTACCTGTTAAATTCGAATTGCTATTTTTTTTGTAGTTATTGTTTTTTATATCCTCTTCATTTGAAGCCATTTTCTTGCTTTCTGGGTTGTTACATTGTTTGATTTTTAATTCTTCATTTTGTATCAATTTGAAATGTTTGATACAATCCAAACCAATTAGAAAATCGTAGTTAAAGTTATCATTATCGACTACAAATATATCCATAACTCTCTCTATATTGTAAATTTTTATTTTTAGTGTTATCATACCTTTTGTTTTCTTCTCACCATTGATAGTCTTCAAGTTTACTATTTGTGTATTACTTGTAAATTGTTTTGGCTTTATTTTCAGTAATTTCGCATTAATTAATGACACATTCGAACCAGAATCATAAATTCCAGAAACTTTCAAAGTATCATTCAATAGCAATTTGACTTTGATTAATGGTGGCACCTCTAGTGTTTTTGGATTCTTCTCATTCAGTTCAATTTCCAATTCAGAGTTATTCACAGATCTCAGAGCTGCTTTTTGACTTTTCTCTTTAAACCAACAATTTTCCTCAGGATGGTAAAATCGTTTCCCTTTTTTCTCAACACAGATTCGGCATGGCTTTTTTTCTTCAATATGTTTAAATTTTGAGTCAGAATATATAACACTTTTTTTCCATATTTATTCTTCTCAACAAGATGTTCTAATTTCCCTATTTCATTGTACAGATCTTCCGTTCCTTTTAAAGGTGCTCTGTCAATTTTATCAGCCACATTATTAGGTAATCCGAAAGCTATTAGGTCTATACATGTCCCAGTATCAATTGATTTCCTTACTTCAAGCAATAATTTTTCCTTTTTTAGGGCATATTCAAGCAATGAGCCCCCTTGATATTTAAAAGCGAGAGCATATCTAATGGGTGACCACCCTTTGTTTGCAAAAGTCCCACAAAAATTTTTTTCCCATGTGTCCCATTCAGATTCCACTGTAAGTTTCATTAACATGCAGCTGTACCACTCCATACCCGAGTATTCCAGAAAATGTTTTAAAATTTCAATCTTCTTTGTGTCGTCTTCGATTTTGAAACGTTGACATTCTGTATTAAAAACCCCAATCCACTGGTTTGCATCTTGGCTTCTACCCGAAAATTTATCTATCATGAAATCTTTTGATATGTTACCTAAATTTTTTGTTTCAGATTTTGTTTGTTTATCGTCAAGAAATTTCTCCAATAGTTTTTCTAGCGTTTGACCACTAGGTTTATGTTCTGAAGTATCTGAATTTTCGATATTTTCCTCTAGGTAGATATCATTAAATTGTAAATTATTTTCATTATCTAAGTATATTTTTGATAAATTCCCCGTTAAGGTTATCCATATTTTTCTTGTTTGATGTCTTTTAGTTAATGATTTTTTTACCTTGGCATAGTTTGGAGTGTTTGTGATTTCTTGATGTAGATTCGCAAGTTGAAAATCGGGTGGTATTTCAAAAATCCGTCCATCAGGCGTAGCTATCGACGTAATGCACATAACATTTGATTTTCCATCTGCCGTTGGTTTTATAGCAAAATCAAACCTCAATTTCTCCATCTCTCCTGAATTAGTTGCAGATAATGTCGTTTTATAATGAGGTTTCACCTTTGGTGGAAATAGAGACTGAAATGCGGTTCTGAAAATACAACAGTTTATGTATAATTCGTATTTACAATTTTAAACAAAATTACAAAACATTCATCTCACCTGAAAATACAACAGAAACGACATTAAAAGTCCTTATATCGGTATTTCAGGTTCTTCTTGATAACTAAATTAAAATAAAATCCTTCCATGTGGTTAACAGTCTATCACAGCTGTCCGACCTGACATCTGGTGTCTATAGTTAGATGCTCAGCGGCGGCAAATATAAACTTAAGAAAAGCATGTGTTTTCTTTACATATATATTATCAATAAGAGGTTTTGAAAAAAAAATTATTTGTAAAATGTTAGCAGCTTATCTGAACCACACTTTCAAGCCCCTGCTCTGATTCGGTTTAAACATTCCCCTAAAGTTTTTTTTAGTTTATCATATATATGTTTACAATTTTACGCTGAAGCGAATATTAAAATATTATATGCTTCGGTCACTGAGTGCACTGCAATATTTTTTTACTGGCGTTGTAATAAATTACGGAAATCTTTAATAGTAGAAAAAACATAAAAGTCTCGTTCTTTCCATTTAATACCTCATCATACATCATAAATATGAAATGATATTTCAGTATCCCAGTCATTTCTTCAACTTGCTGATATGCAAGTTCTCGCTTTCCAGGCGTCGCATTGCTCCTTTGCACCATTGGCTTCTCCTTCTCTCCAAGTATGATTGACAGACCTGTGCTAAAGTTTTGTTCTTCGATAAGCCCATTTCAACCACAATCCAGATCAATTAAATAATAGGACGAGTTATTCACATGAGGCTTCCACATTATCTCCAAATACCAAGAAAGGGACAGGTTTTCGCCTCGAGCGCATTCTACAATAGCTGTTGTTGAAAACAAAATACTGATCAACGATACTCCAACCTACGCGTTCCTTCAGAATAGAAGTTTTTGAGAGGTCCAAGCCCCCTTTTGCATAAAGCCTCTGTAAACCAGAATCCTCCACAATAAAGAAAATGCGCTTTTATTTTTTCACAACCGTAGCCTTCGCCCTGATTTTAACATCACTTTCCTCCCAAATCCACCTCCCGTTACCAGATTTTCCATTCCCACTTCTAAGGCAATCCCAAACTCTATGGTAAACGTCTATTCTTCTATTTCATCCACGGGAACCCACAGGGAAGACCAAGATGGTCTCATGACCTCCTTCAGATAAGCTAACATTACATTTAAAAGTAAGCTTGCAAATCTAAAGAGAAGTGGTTTCGAATTAGCCTGTTTCAATTACTTTCATTCTTTAGCAATTTTTCATTGACAATGATGCAAATAAATTAAAAAAGTCAAATCTTCGATCAATTTAAACAAAACAAATGAAAATTTTTAACAAATAATGGCAAGACCACTGATATCGATCACATAATTCACTCGAGAACTTTGTTTTGAATATTCAAGACACATGACAAACAAACGCCTCTTTAGGAAATATTGATAAAATATTAATAAATAATATAATTAATATTAAAAAAAAACACCGGTGATAGATAAGCTAACTAGGGATAAATGAATGCATAGGGTAACCCCACAAAGCCAATCGATCTGTCTATGGCCAATCTGTAGGAAATCGGATTATTACCCCTTCGCTGACCGTCTCCACAAAGCAAATTTGGAAATGATCTTATATCATGCAGAAAATCAAAGCGTCTTCTTGCTTTGACTGTCTATTTAGGGAGTCTGTGATCTCAACTTAGTTAAGCTCGTCAACTATGAGAGCTATGCAAATCACCTATTGTTGTAGTTCCACATAATTATCATGATGATTACGATGACGCCAATGATCACATTTTATTGAAAGAAATTGTTCTTTTGATTTAGCAGATTCATAATAACAAATATTATTTATTTCAGGCCACGTATTTTATTACTATCGGTCCAATCAACGTTGATTACCTTTCAAGGTAATCACAGTTAAGTATCACAATTAATACATTTATGGACATAAGTTTGTTATATACTCAATAATAAAATACTTGCCTTGTTGAATAAAGAACATTTAACAAGTCAACGTATGAAATTACACATTTTCAATTTCAAAAGATGTTAATAAACACCTTATTTCTTTTAAATATATGTTTTTGAACAACCCAGCAAGGTAGTCATTCACGTATTTTGATTGTTCAAATGTATGGGTACCATTTCGTTGCTTTTAGGAAATTCATTAAATGATGTATGGTCACTGAGGACGTTTTCCAATGTTCTGGGAAGGCCTTCCTCTTTTTTTTTTTACTTTTCTTTTCTTTTCTTTTCAGAATAGACACTCTAGCAGCAAATGTTTTTGTAAGAATTTTAAGTATATTCGAAGGAAGGAGAGGGAAATGGCAGTGCCACTAATGTAAATCGTACACAGAACAATTACCTCGAGTCATGGGTTTCTACTGCTTGAGGACCAATGTACCAAGAAGGTTGAACTCGGAACACCCACCTGCTCTCTAGCTAAGAAGAAAACGACAGGGCTTTGTTGGAAATCAGCAATATGGAAGAGAGGTTTCTGAAGTGAAATTGGAGGAAAGTGCTGCTAAGTGTGGTTAAGTTTTAAATACTGTAGGTATGAGATTGTAAATATAAAGTTTAGCGTTCGTTGTCTTGATTACATGATGTAAAAGGAATCTGGGTCCAAGATAATTTATCGGTTTGTTTAAACGGTATTTAGGACTTTGTTTTAAATGATATGCTAACATTTAGTTTTAGTGTTACTGCTTGTTAGTTCATTCAACATATGTTTATTTAGGTTTAAGGTAGGACTGTAGTTTTCTGTATTAGTGTAAGATACCAGGTTAAACAAAACACTGCTCTATCACAAGTATTAAACACAACATATATGTTGTTTTTTTTGTTAAACAAATATGACCTAACACTGACCTGAGGATTATGAATATAAATTATTAGTATATTTTATTTCTGTTATTACATATTTTTTCTGCGTTGAAGAATTTTTGTATAAAGTTTAATTTATTTTAAGTGTTATTTTTTTTCCTTCTACTTAATTAACGACATTAGGTCTAAGGATTGTTTTGAAACCCAGTTTTGGTTACCATTATTCTACCTTCTAACATTAATGCATCGGACAATGAATTTGTTTATTGATACACTAAATGTACCTTTGGTTTTTGATTCAGGATATAGTGTATGATGATCACTACTCTCTTAATTAAGTTGAATTGCTCAGTGCAGTTGCTTCCCTCGATTGCACTAGTGGGTTATGGCACCCGCTGCCCTTTATTCAACTATAAATTAATTCATCTTAATGTTTTGTGGGATGTTACATTGGTAAAGGAGGTCTCTTATTCTTGTTTGGTCTTTATTTGCTCTTGACTCCAAGGGTTCAGCTTTTTCTAGCTCCATTTTGAGAGCCAAAAGCCAGTTGTCCTTTGAAAGGCAATTAATTATCGTGGATCCGTTGTCCCAGGCATCGTTTGCGAGACAGTATAATTCCTCGTTGCCAGGTATGCTGTAATGTGAAAGAGCCATCTTATTTTTAACGTTTTAATTAATGAGAAATTCCACCTCTCTAGTATTTCAATTAGTGCCATTGTTCTCAAGTGGTTTCCTTATTACATTCCAAGAATAAACATTGTATTGTTTTTTTTAATTGGTATGGTAATTGTGAGATAAGAGTCTGTGTTAGTCTATTTCAATCCCTTAACAATAACATTTACGTTTGAAACTCACAAGCAATGAGTAGTCACTACTTATACAATTAGTAACTTTTACAATTATCTAACAATTTACCAAATAACTACTGAAACAAGACATTATACAATCAGTTTTCGAAGCGAAATTTATTTTATTTTTTTTCAACCATCTATCTCCATGAATACTCTAATCCTAACAATAATAATAAGAAATATACTTATTTAATAAAGTGACTTTATGCAAAGAACCTGACTTCTAACTATGAGGGTCATAGTCAAATGAGTAAAATATTTTCTTAGTGAATCTTTGCTAGAGAGCCACAGCTTCGGTGATAATTTTTTTCATCAGAAGTCATGAAAAAAATTTAATTACGTTTACTGTTATCGCCCCTTAATACATCGGACTTAAATATAACTTGGTGTTGTTTAAGTATAGCTCGTTGGTTTTTAAAGATATCATATTTTCTCCTTTTTTTTCGGATCATTATTCATGAACGACCTTTTCATATATTTATGTATGTCTGCCTCAGGTATGAGGTGGTTTGAGAATACAAGTGAGAAGTGAATGGCTTAACACACGGCCACGAGCTCCAATTATTAGCTTTATTCTAATTATGCTCAATTGAACGCTAAGTAATCACAAATTAAAAAAAACTATCGCTGGTCATCAATGAAATGCACTTGAAAAAATCTATTTTAAAATTACCGTTATTTTTTAATTGAGATCAGTAACTAACCGGTTCTTGGCGATCAAAATTTTATAACATTGACTCCAACAATAAATCTTTGTATAAATCATACACTTCATTTCTCTATAAATAGATATTCTCAATTTCAGATGTATTCTCGCTTGAACGGCATCTTAAAACCCTTCAGACTGTCAATTCATTTCCGTAAAATTGTCCGTTTATATAATAGACACGTGGAAGAGCTTTCAAATCACTTTAGTAGAATAATAACTGATTTATAAGTTTATTTTATTTATTTTTTTTAACGGGGAATTTTCTATTCTAAATGATGAGTTTCCAAACTGATAATCTCTAAGCTCTCTTAGATTTCCCACGCCAATTTTGGCATTAGTTTCTCACCTGTAGGTGACATTCAGAGTACAAGGTATTGAATTAATTTGATTAATGATCTAAGAGGGACTAGTTATCAGCCAAAGGAACTTTATTGTGCTACGTTCCGTGAATGGTTTTTTTTTAATTTAACAGATACTTACCTCGCATCCAATGCACTAATATATCAAGTGGTATCCGAATACATAATTTATGAGCGATGTATCTTTTCTAATGAAACATTTTTCCTTTTATATATTTACGTGACTCACCCTCAACGCAATGCCATTACGCTATAGTTGAATAATTAAAATATTTAATTAATGTCATCTAATTATTCAACTAACAACAAATTTTGATTCCTCTATCCAATCCTGGGCGAATTGCTTTTTTACGCTAAACAAAATTATATTTTGCTCAATAATATTCAATTCATTTACTATACGTCCCAATTAACTCTAACCCAAAGTGATTTACTTCAATAAATCAAGGTGGTGGGTAAATGTTTTCATTTATAATATGTTTTATTAAAACATTTTAAGTGAAAACAAAAATTAAACTAAAATTTAATATGGCTCAAAAGGATCAAAAGAGTTACAAATATCTTACTGTCTAACTATTAACTGCAATGATTATAAAATATACATCGAGGTATTTTAAAGGCCAATATCTCAGCATCTTTATATGCCAGTCTTCCACTCTGTGTCCCACTCCTCGGACCCATCTGGGGTCATTCATACCTGACAGTCACTCCTGGGGGCCAGAATTCATCTAGGCAACCTCCATCTCTTAATATTCTTTTTACTTCTATCTTAAATTTACACATCGGGGTCGAACACAATTAACAATTGTCATGGTCGTGAATTGACTCATTGACTGTCTAAATAAATAATATATTTCCGTTTCTATGACATAAAGACCCACCCCACTAAGAAACTAACATATAAAACGTTCTTAAGTTCATACTTGAATTTTATCAATTGGAAATGAAGGGTAATTAAAAGCACAGTTTATTCTATGGTCAGTTAGTAGGTCTTCGTGCCCGATAAACAGGTCTGGACAAGTATTATGATGATATTAACGAGAAAACACGACAGGTGAATTTATTCTGTCAAAACTTTATGAAATATTACCCTTTTAAAGCTCAGAGCAAGAATAAATCTTCATTTTCCGGCAGTGAGGAACTTCTTTTTCCACTCCTCTCTCGACAGGTCCCTACCAGACTGGTGAAAGCACGCCCTCAGCACTAGGGCAAACCTGCAGCAAGTCTTAATTCCAATGTCGTTCGAGTAAAGTACAAACTCAATTTGATAGATTATTGGTTCAAGATGCGCTCTAATCTCTAGGAAAATATTAGGTGTAATTAGAATCTTTTCTGAGTAAATACCATAGTGTCATATCGAACCTTGTTTAGAAGATGATATACTATACTGGACATACAGGTGCAATGAAATATAATTTACAACTGGCCTGCAACCGTTTGGGTTTGCACACAAATATTTTTATACAACGCCAGCAAAGAGCAGAGATCACCCAGCCCACTACCGTCTTATTAGCTTGCTACCGCAAATCGGGAAAATTTTAGAGAAAATTCTATTGAATCTGCACTGGCGCTTGCTGCTGTACTTGAACCATGGCTTTCTTATTCAACTACCTCTGCATCGCTCTTTCCTAACCTTGCTATGTTTTAGTCCGACGATGTAAGACCCCACACCTTCCTAGTGGGATTTTCGGCCTTCGTCTCGATAAAACTAGCATCTCTTGGAAGAGATTTCTTCCTTGCTGTCGACGGTCATCTGGGGCCCTTCGAACTTTACCTAGTATTGTCTCCCGCTCTCTCTGGTTCACACTCGCCTTTGGGATCCGGGCGGTTTTCACCTACCCTTAGATACCGAGTGTGAATTCGTGGTTATTCCAAGACCACATAAACTACCTATAATACCTACCCTGTTCCTCTTCTCCTAAACATAGTGCTTTGTCGAGGCCCACCTTCTAAGATCTTATGTAGTCAGGTCAATACGAATAAAGCTTCCCGCCGACTAGGCCGCCAGCAAAGGTCAAAGACCACAGGTCCATCCATTTTATATCTTTCTTGATGCTCGCCGGACAGCGGCTAGGGTTGTAGTGACCATGGCCCGCGGCGGGCGTCCTCTCTCCCCTTGGGGACAACCCTAACCCGACATCGATAAAAACAATAGTTAAGTCTTGTTACAATATCTTGGTCATTAAAAACCGCTTTTTCAACTAACAGAATTGTAAAATATTTATTAAAAAATCCTATTTAAGTAGTAGGGGATGCTTTTTATAAATTGCTGGCTTTCAAAAGTTTGTTTTGAGTTTTGAAAACTCAAAAACATGACAAATCCGAGCATTATCATCTGAGCTGGGAGTACTAAATCAACAAAAATATTTTATATAAATATACTTTTAAACGGTTACATTTTTTTTTATACTGTCAGGTTTTTTATTTTACTATAAAATAACTAGCGTAGTATAAAGAGTTTTTGAATATTTAATAATCAAACAAATCATTTTACGACAACTACCGTGGAACTTGCCGGCATACATACTGTTTGGGCTCCACAGAGTTCTTGATTAGACTTAATTTTTGTTTGAGAGGATTTCACCAATATTTTTTTTTATGGTAATGAGATGAGTGGAAAATTTTAAAATTGTGAATTTCTTTTTTGTCTTTATCTTCCGATTGTTTTGGCTAGAGGAAATTAGGAAAATAAGCGTGTGTAAATATTGTATACACGAACATATGTTTAAGATTAAAAAACAAAAGAAAGTGTAGGTTAGGAAGTGTGGTTTGTTTTTTCTCTTGAACAGCAGTTTCAATTTTGTTACATCAACATACAGATAGTGTACATCAGGAGAAGAGAGTTTGAAGTACTATAAAGCTCGAGGAAGTGAAGAAATAGGACATTGCGTATTAGCTTGGCTTAGTCAGTGTTGAAGATAGCAGAACGGGCCTGTTCCCCTGCGAACAAGAAGTTGTTAACTACAAGTTTGGACTTCTAGGCCTACCTCGTCTACAGAGCTCTTCGTGCACATCGTCGCCCTGTGGTTGTCTGTACGCACTCTTCTCCGAAACATCGTATCGTGAATATAAACATTTTTTTTTTCATTATTTATTATACATTATATTTATATTTACCAATAATCAGGTTTGTTTAAATTGACTTTTAAATTACTGATCAGTAGTTTTTTTTGGAAATGAATAGTTATTTATATATTATTTTTGGTATTTGCTTAATTTATTATTTTTTAGATATTATAATTTGGTATATATTTTTTAATATTTATGCCTTACTGTTGGCAATTTTGTAACGCTAACCGACTCAATCAAACTTCTCACGACGTAACCGGCGTAATTTTTTGGCGTTTGGGGAATTCTTGATTCTCATGAGCCCTAGCGCGAGCACATACATACAGGCAGACGGAAAACGATCACCTCTAACTGAACGGACGTAGATCAACTCCAGTTGGGTCGGCAATCGTAAATCATTGTAAATACATGTTTTATGGACCATCCCTCTTAATGTATGTCGGGTCGTCACTAGGGGGGTGCCTGGTTACCCTAGCCCTGGTGATAGTAGAGGGTTGTTTGAGTTTACAACCTGGACAATCGTTTCGTGACGGCTTTACTATCTGACTCTATATTTGATAGGTATGTGCCCGGACAGTGCACTATGTTCAGGAGAAGAGGTATAGGGTAGGTAGGTGGGTAGTTTGTGTGGTCTTGGAATAACCACGAATTCACACTTGGTATCTGAGGGTAGGCGAAATCCGTCCGGATCCCAAAGGCGAGTGTGAACCGGAGAAAGGCAGAGTGAATTGTCCCGGGAAACACTGCTTGGTAGGTTTGCAGGGCCACGACAACCGTTGTCCATTAGGAAGAGGTCTCTCCAAAGGAGGTGCTAGATTTAGCGAGACGAAGGCAGATATTCCCACTAGGAAGGTGTGGGGTCTGACAACGCCGGACTAAAACGTAGCAAGGCGAGGAGAAGAAGAGATGTAGAGGTTTTTCATAAAGAAGCAGTCAAGTTTCAGAGTTTCAAGTGGGGTAGCCACGAGCCGGTAGTTGGCAGGAGAATGATTTACAGGTTTTTTTTTGTTTTGGGGGGGATCACCTTCGGTTTAAAAAAGTGGGATAAAAAACTTGATTTACAGGACCCAAATCACCGGCTTAAATACCCAGCTAGCCTTGCCCGCAGCCAATAAGAATCGCCATTGTTGTGACCAATGATGTGGCTTTCATTTGTTCCCTGGCAGAGGCTGTAAGGGTCTTGCCGGCGGTCGGGTCCACATATACCTACTGACAGCTGGCGTCCTAGCTCATATAACTAATTGGTACCCCGCATTTTTTATTGTTTAACACATTTTCAATATTTATAGTTTGGTCATGTTATTTACATTTGTTTACAATATATATACAATAGAGTATAGGGTGATTTCTCTTATGTAGTTAGCGGTCGCTACAATGTATTTTACCAGTTGCAGATGTTATCTGATCCTAATTCGAGCAACTTTGAAATGCCCAAGGCTATTCTTAGGAACTAGGTCTTCTAATTCACGTTATTTAGTTATTTACCAGACCAATAAATGGACTCTGCACTGACAGCGTTGTTTTAACCCTAAAAACTTACTCACTTCTAGACGCAGGTAACTAAATTTTCCCAGACTTTCTCTTACCTAGATAGCATTTTTAGAAACGGAAATAACAACTCATTGATGTGGCTTTAAAGCGTTTCCAGTAGTTTGTCCAAGAGGATTTTAAAATTTAACACATCTCAATTGAGATATCTGAAATTTCGTATACATACTTATTAATAATGATTTCTACCTTAAAGGTACAGATAGGCCTGTTATACGACACTATAAGTACTCAATGAACGTTGCTGAACAAAAAAAAACCTACCAAAAATAGCTGATAAGATTTTAGGAGACCTTTACATTTTTTTTTTGCGTTGATCTATTAATTGATTCATAATTTTTAAGACAAACATGTTTATCTTAATCTTTTTGCGTTTAATATTTTGTTTTGAGTAATAGCAACTACGCCTAATTCAGAGAAAAGCGTCTCGGCGATCACTTCAAACAACTCTTTACCTGTTTTCAATCTTTTATGCACAACAGGGCTTAAATTTAAAAAAAGCCAAGCTATTCAAAGGAAAAGGTTCATGCAAGCAAAAAGAAAGGAGATGTACTACAATAGGAGAAGGGTAGGCGGAGGAGAACAGAACAGAGAGATGCCTCCGAATGCTTTCAAGAAAATTGTTTTACATATCTATTTTTTTTTCATTCTTTACTTCTTCACGTCCCTGACATGTCAGATAGAACGTTGTAAAGAAAAAGCATTTACTTTTTAGATCTCATCAATTGACTAGAGCATTAACTTAAATTTGTTTTAATTTCATTCTGAAGGAAACTGAAATTGCATAAATATTGCTAAAAGATACTTAGTCCAGGCAACGAAGGAAAAATCGTTTAGTTCTGATATTTGGTACAGTTGTTGTTGGAGCGGGGGGGGGGGGACTGTCCTGTACAACATACTAAAAGTATCTGAGAGTGGGGAGTGAGCGCGGAGGTTCAAAGGTATTTTTTTTCCATTTTTCTCGTCATAATTTGGCCTACGTTGTCTAAACTAGCTCTTCTTATCACCAGTTTAAGCTATATTGCGATAAAATATGACTTGCGATAATCCAATGCAGACGTGAGGGCAGTGCATGATAGATTCTCTTGAATGCTAATGACGTCCCACGGTATATTTAGCAGGTGTGGGCGCCATATTGTATATTTGCATCTGTGCTGAGTGTCTATTTAGCATCTGATATTATCTAATGTAAAATTAGGGTGGAAGATTAACGATTTGAACAGGTTATTACCAAATTAAGAAATTAAATTAACCAGTTAACAGGCTACAGGCTATTTTTACAGCCCATCTCATTTATGAGCCTCTCTTTGCAATATTTTCTTTTCAGCGTCCAAGAACAGAAATTTCAAGAGAAGAAATCTGGCTAGATATAGGTGATAATCAATTCATAAGTTACAAACTGATGGACGTAGAAAATCAGTATATAATATATTTTTTAGGAAATACATTTGTTTAAACCACCTTGGTCATTCAAAATAGTTTTATAGAATCTAAAATATCTCAAATGCAGACCAATAAAACGCTTAGGTGATATTAAAAACGCTCTTTAATTTGTTCCTAAAATTTATTTAATAGAATATTTTTAGTTTATATTTGCATCAACGTCTTCAATCATTTGGAAAAAGCTGAGCTATGAATTTGAAAGGGCTTCTCATCTATTACTTTAGATAGGAAAAAATGAGATGGGGAACACTCCTAAATGCTGAAAAAATACAAGGACTTTCCCATGTTTTTTAAATGGAAATTTTGAATTATTGTTCATATTACACCATCATATGTAATGTTATTGATGTTTGGTTGCATAACAAATTGCATAAACTCTCTAGTCTAGGCATGACTATATGCATGTATTTCGTAATTATAAGGCCTTATATCAGGGTCTATAAATGGCAATGATTAGAATCATTTGCTTCATGAATTCGCCACAAATGATTAAAAAAAACACAAAATTATTCCATCCACTCCATTTTGAACACACTAACACATCTGGCAGGTGCACACAGTTCAACAACTGCTATGTGCATTCGAACGTCATACGGTCGTTATACAAGGAATAAAATTCCAAATAGGAATAATGACGTAAAAGACTCTCAGAAACGTATAATTCTTGCTCTGGCTAAATGTCATGAAGTATGCAATCTTTCTGTCAGTAGCCTGCCATAAGATGACGTAATAGTTTTCGTTCATATAGGGCTTTTATGGCAGGGGGTCATCAGGCATCTTGTTGCATTAGATATAATAAAGCAATATTAGACAGCAACTATATGAGATACCCTTATAAATATACACAATCAGATTAATTGTCTGGTGACAATAAAATACTATCACTTTTCAATTACACTTGTATCGCAGGTCTGGTACCAATTGTAATGGTAAGCTGAGGGAATTCAGGAGTATAAATCATTAGTCTAATCTTGGGATTCATTTAGTTAATGCACGAGGATGGATGTTGGGCTCTTAACAAGATTGATTATAGAGTACAAAAGGCTGACACATGGATATCTGATGTATAGAGGCTCTTTGCCCAACAATGCCCGGAGGGGTGTCTTAACTTAACACTTTCTGACTTAATGCCTCACACATGAACGACTAATAAAATCTTTTATCTTCTCATAAATCTGTTATCGACCGTAAAACCCTGTATTCCAGCTTGAATACGTCACTGAATGAGGAAGTGTGATATGAAGTTAGCTGAGGCATCGCGCTCCTGTAACTAATTCAACCGTTCTATATGGAGCACCATATTCCAAAGGCTCATGTGATAAAGGTCACAAAAATAACATGCTCTTGTGTCTCTCGTGAGTGCACTAAGAGTAACCAGTGCATTTTGCACAGTATTAAAGCTTCCAGTATGATTTTGGGCTTGTTCCGATTAGATGTCCTGGCAACAATAGTCTTGAAAAATGCCCTACGCCTAGAACTGATCTTAGAGAGACAAACAGTCTCTACTCCGTTGATAAGTATACTCATAGGAGACCATCAGAAGGTAAATAACTCTACCTATCAACTGAATAGAGGTAGGGTGTTCCTACACCGATTCAAAATAGAGCAATTATCCAGAACTTATGAAGAAAGCGAGTTGCTTCAAGATTTTCTTGGTTAACAACCATCACTGGCAATCCTAGCGCATTAGTAATGGTCCTGGCTACTAACATAAAACACTAAGACCGTTTGCGGCGAGAAAATTTCAAGTTCTCCCATGGGTACATCCACACGTAGTTCAGGAAAGGAGTCCGTAAGTGGCCTTAGTTACAACTGCGAGAGCTAATGAGGCTTCTAGTCGTGATGTAATACAACAGCGTAGGCCAACTAAAAGCCATTAAACCCACAAGGAATAAAGTGGTGAAATTCTATGTTCCCAATGAAGTAAGACTTGGCTAATTCGACTCAGAAAACCAAAATTAAGATGAGAGACGTAGATCCAACCATGCTTAATTATGAATCATGCACGTCGGTGACAATTATTCTCCTGAAAGGTTATTTCAATACATTCCGAACGTGTTTCACCATAGTTTTATTTTCTTTACCTCCCTTACTAGAAATACGCTAATTGAAACACAGCAGGAATGCTAACGTACAATTACAAGTAGAGAATCAAGGGATAATACGAGAGATGGCACTTCGTAGTCATTCATTAACTTACTAATAATATTAATACTGAATCATATATGATTATTGAAAATCTGTTACCAACAATGAAGTTTTGTTTATTAAGGCACAGCCTACAGAAGGAACATTGATTTGGAATTCCTTCTACCAACTTATTTTGTATCTCAACGAAAAGGAAAATGACTCTAAAGTCTATTTTTTCTGAATACTATTTTAGCTGTGAACGAATTAAAACTTATAGATAAGAATTACTGTTCTAGAAGACAGCTCTCGAAGGAACATACAATAAGCAAACAAGCAGCCTGTCCGTCAATATTAAGACAAGCCTTTTGTGTGGTGTAAATCTCGTTCCTCTAGATGAATGATTACAGTGACAGCAGCTTGCCATCATCGCACTCCAAAAACTATCACATCTGATGATAGTACTCTTGTACAAGTCATCAGTAAAAAAATATATTTAGCCCACAAAGGCTGTAGCTAACAATACAGATTTTTTTTCATACACCTTTGTTATTATAAATTATGGAAATAAGTAAAGATTCTACATAAATGAATCTATTTACAGTAGGTCATTATATGCCCTGTAGCTTGGCTACATTTTATACAATTTTTAATATTTTTACATTGCAATTTATGATTGTTAAAAAAGTATAATGCAAATTATACATTTCTTGCCTAAACTGGTTTAAAAGTGATGTGTCTCACCTTATGAATGACAGACGTAAAACTAACTTACATCTAACAACATAATCCTAACCTAATTTTTCACGACAGTTTGTTGCCATCGATGCTGGAAGTGTGGTGAGGTCATAGTGTTTAATACTGGGTTTGTTAGGTTCTGCAACGAGTCGAAAAACGTGATGTGTCTCCGAACTCGCCCACCAACGGTACACCAAGCAACGGGTACAGGTCGATGTTCTTTAACTTCTCGAATGAGATATGTCTGAACACTTTTCTCATGTTCCCATTCGGAATTTTCTGGAAACTTTTTAATTAACTTAACTGTATATAGTGGCGCACCGTACAGGGGAGCTGGTCGGAGATCTGTCACATTGAGACGACAAGAAATTCTGCCACAATACGGAACCGTGAGGTATCATTCCCTTATCCACAAGAACATTTTAGTTCCTCGGGAACACAGAAATTAAATTCAACCTTACGGTTTTGGCAAGAAAATGGTAGTTTCTATAGACAACTCGCACTTGCAGTCATGAATTTCATCGGGATGTTAAACTTAAATAAGCAAACGTAATCCTTCCTGACAATTTTGCGAAAACCCAGGGGATATATTGTGACTCTCCCTGTGATTCCCTGTTCAAGTGACATGCTTCTGAGGTTTATGGTATTTTAACTAAAGATGTTTAATATTTTCTAGGCCACAATGTGGCATATAGCATATGGATATGGATTTTTAAGCAAATATAACAGCTAATCAGTGACCAATCAGTGGCTCGAGCTTCTTCCTTGTCAATACCATTTTTTCTTTGGCTCATAATTGAGAATTTCACATATCCCATCTTTAAGCCTCTTAAGAAGAGATTGGAGACATATATATTTCGATGTTAATGATCGCCACTAATCATGCTTAAGTGGATACCTGTTACCTTGTTATAATTTTTTTTTTTTTCTTCCTGTAACCTTCTACTCAACTAGACTGTTCAACTCAAGCTAGAAAAGAAGAATTGTCAAGGCGTAAAATGATATTTAAAAGCCTTCTGGATTTCCCTTCCCCTTTCCTCCATTAGGAATACTTCCGAATAATGATCTCTCGCCAGAGGGTGCTTCCAAGGAGAAAGATGAAGAATACAATTAAGGAAGCAATACTCCGGACCAAATGACTCCTTTGCCAGGTCAGGTGCTAGCCCTTCGGGCAGGATCTAAAGCGTTTGCTCTTTTGAATATTTGGACCGGCTCTTTATAAATAATGGACCTGTTTTAGCCAATTTCTTTCCATATTTTCTGTGGTTATGTAGCAATATATCTACTAACAATTGGTCTGTCTGTTTTATGCCATAGAGGTCATAAAAATCATTCAATAAATTTGAAATGTAACCAGTAAAGTATATTTCATAACATATCGAAATATGTATGTTAGATTTTGGTTAATGCAGTATAAAGGGAAGAATAAGAGATATCATTCATTCGTGGGAAAAGTCCGTAAAAAATATCAACTATTAATCAATAAAAGAAGGTATGAGAGTGGTCTGAAAAGTTTCCGACCTAACAAAGCTTTTATTTCACTAGTTTTTATTTATTTTATTATCATCTTCATGTTGAGGTCGAAAACTTTTCAGACCACCTGTGTATTATGTACAATAATACACGTTGAAATTGTGATTTATTTCTACACCGTAGAGCTTATACATTTTACAATACAAAAATACACATTTACATGTATTTTTAAACAGGCAATGTTTATGACTCCCAGCCTTCTCTGATAAAACCGCACTTAAAGAGAGTCAGTTTTCTCTTTCGGAAAGGTAACTCCGTGCTGACATAAAACCACTGGGATCCTAACTCCCAACACCTCTATAAATATAACGTGTTCTCCTACACACAGCCACCTACGGCGTATTTGCAAGGACGTTTGTCTTCTGAGAAATATATGTGTACTTTTGTCCTGCGGCTCACTTCAGGTGAGTCTCCATAGCCACATTATAACTAAAGGGTCCAGTAATAATTATACGTTTGTCAATTCGATCCTTAAAACTGTCTTTTGAACTATGACAAAAAAGGACATGGAAATGCTACCCTTTTGACGACGCGGTAATATTGTGATTTTGAGCCCTGAACCAATCACTAACCGGATTTATGAAGTAAAGGTAAAAATTCTGTTATTCACTGAAGATGGACCCTCAGGACATTCTCCAAAGATGAAGACTACATGGAAACATTTGGTAGGAGGAGAGTGTTGCGAGACGAAGCTGTGTATAGTAATCAAGTTGCTCAAGAAAACGGGTCTAGAACTAGGTTAGTCTGCTGTGAGTCTTCCCTACATCTGCGTGACCCCACTCTGATCATAAACAATACCTGGACTTGTACAATTAGTAATCAAAGGCTATTAACAGTTTATAGGTGCAATTAGCAAAATTATTGCTTACCACGAAATTACTTTAGTTAACAACGATTGAATAGCAATCCGCAACTCCTACCGTGGATAGGAATTGTATAATAGAGTACCATTTATGAATTAGCTTTACATTTTAATCAATCACAAACTAAATTCTACCATCCGAGATGAATAAAACTCAAATAACAAGTGTAGAAAATAAAGAAACAGAATCAAGAGGCGCTCATTGTATGGTGTTGATGTAAGGTTCTTACAAAGTAATTAAATGATTGAAAACAATTACACGGTATTTTTTATCAAAATACCGTTTTGTTAACTAAAACATTACATTCATACGCCACGATAAATAGTTTTTCGTATACCTTTGCTTTATTTATACGTACACTATATTGTATTTCGAAATAGCCTCTATTAATTTTTCAGAAGAAAGCTTTATTGTATTCAACTGTTTACTTCAACTTATTTTGGTTTATACATTAGTCAGCGTTTTCCCTTTCCATGCATACTCAGGACTAAATTTAAACATGACATGAAACACTTAAATGAACAAAAATAAACAATAAAATTGGTAACAATCCAATGGATAAAATCAAAGAGAACTAGGCATGAATTTAATTTGTTTCACAATCGTCATTCCCATTATATGCCATTCATCATATAACATCATATATGTTGTTAGAAGAATAGGAATGACGATTGTAACTGTTATCCCTGGAATCATGAATCTAATGTTTTCCTAACTGCCAATTACGTTTCATCAACTGATATGCCTAATGATATGCAACAGACTAGTAATTTTCCAATCAGCCATTACCATTGAGGAATGCTTTCCATGCATTGAATGTGGCACAGTGGTTGTTAGAGGAATAGTTAAATGGATCTGATGTGTTTCGCTCATGCATGGACAGTACCGTGTCACTTTACCCACGGGTGCACCATGATTGGCTGCATTCCATTGCCTTCTTGCCCGAAGTACGATCACCCCGAAGCAGCTTCAACTTTGATGTTTGTTAGATTCAGTAATCCGTTTCACCACGGCTCATCGCCGAGTCAAGGGAGAAGAGTATCATCGAAAATAAAGGCATGCGCGTTTAGCCCAAAACCATCAAAAATAGGAATGAAAAAGGGAAAACAATAATTTTCCACCATAACAAAAAACTTTCGTTTATTGCGAGGACAGTAAGGGCTTTCCAAATTAAGAGATTAATACACTGCATATCTGTTAAAATATTACTTGTAACAAGATGTGAAAAAATGACAATATTGCGATATGATAATTAGTTAATTTCAATTATAAAAATAAAATATTTAACAAAATATAATAAAGAAAAAAATAATAGCTTCACGGGATAGTTATATATAGTTATAAGGACATTTAATTGAACAAAAATAAAGATAAGATGATCTTTATGGAATAGATGTGAAACTAAAGGCAAAATTCGCATTAAATAATTCTTAATATAAGAGAAAATATAAATGAATCATTCTTTCTAAAGAGTATATTATAAAAATTTCGACACAACTTTATAAATAATGTTCCAAAATATTATCCTCAGGTTTTACATTCTTCTCTGCCTGTGAAGACAAAATTAAATCTGTCCTATTTATTCTTTAAAATTAATCAAATTGATAACATAGTTAATAAATATGTACACAATGACAATATCCCTGACTATAATGGAGAAGAACCTAGAGGAAGTTGAGTAATACTGTTCTTGGACATAAGGGTCCGAAACAAACATTACCGTGTTTGATCAGTATACCCGGCTTCGACTCAGTTAATAAATCACGCTAGTACTATTTCATTTATTATCGTTTGTAATTTAATCAAATTAAATACATATAATTTTAGCTAATATAAATTTTTTTTAAAACCCAGAAGTTTCATTTTATAACATTTAGGTCATAATGAAGCTTGTGCGGACCACCAAGCGTATTTTTACACGTATTTTAGCTAGAATATTTAATTCGAATTAAATAAAAATATAAGAATGTTAGCTCACTCAGAGCTTTTACTTATTCACAGTAATGTTACAATATTTCGCAGGTTGTAGGTTGATCCTAATCATTTGAAATATAAATTATTCCCCCCTGTACAGTCATTAGAGGCACTAAGAGATTTAATGAGCCCGATCTTAATTATTTTGAAAATGCTCGAAATCTCAGGTATTGTTATCCAAATCTTAATATTTTCTTTGCTATACTCTTAGTTAATTCAAGGATTAGTGTCCTTGTCGTGAATGCAATGTCATGAAGTGACGATTAGAAAAACTGAGATGCTGTAAGCACTTATACATATTAAGTTGTTTTTAAGTGACACCTAGAAAATCAGCTTTTTCTTTCCAAGTTTATGATAGTTTTCTTTTTATCTTAAACCCACCACAGTTAAGTGGCCTATTTGGTAAGTGTACCAAAGAGTTAGAACCTTCTGGTGGGAGGAGAAAAAAACACAGGGTTTTCTTTGAAACAACCTCGTGACAGGGTGCGAATAACCTTCCTCATATAAGAGTGTTTTGGGAGCTTGCCTCAAGCATTTCTTGTTAAGTGTGGAATTCATTAGGTGTAAATATTGTATACATGAGATTGTAAATAGTAAGTATAGTAGGTTTAACACCTTGATAATTAAGTTGCCTTGTTGAGTTTAGGCCCTTCCCTCGATCCCATAAGTGGGATTTGGAGCCCGTACCCTTCTGTACACTCAGTTTATTGTGTTGGTTCGATTTCCTTGATGCAGAAGGTAACTGTTTACAAGTTGAAATTCTTTATTTTTTTAAGAAGCCCTAGACTATTGACGTTAGTAACCCTCTACACGTATAATACCGCCGTAACGGTCAAATTAAATAAACTAATTCCTCCATCAAAAACTTTTCTCTTCTTCTCCCGTTTTACGTCCTGATCATTAAAAGTTTCTCCCCCTCTCTCCGGAATACATTATAAAACCTTGTTAAATCCGCTGGTAACACTCCGTTACTACGAGATACCAATTTTCACTAAAAATAACTTCAGACTTAGAACATTCTGGGGCTTATTTCTACTGACGGGATTTGAGGGGAGGGTAAAGTTGCGCGGAAGGCAATCGCCGTTGTTGAAAACAAGGCGGCAGCACGATTTACTGCCAGCAATACTATCAGGAACGCTCCGTTAGTGAACTTCAGCGGTTAATTTTTCTCACAGAGCAGCTCTCTTGTTTATTTCTTTAAATGAGCTTTTATTGATTTCAGTTTATGTGCGAGACCGCAGATAAGGCAGCTCGTTCAAAGTTGGTTACGTCACACCGATTAAAATGACAGATCAAGAAATTGCATAATTTTATCGGAGAGTATTAGCCGAACAAGGCAATGACTTTCACGCCTTGATTCGTTATAATTAATTATTTGATATTTGAAAACTTGATTCGTCTCTATTAAGTTCAGTTGAATAACAATCACAACAACGAAACAGAACAAAATATGTTATATAGTATGGGAAAGTATGCATTCTAATTTGGTTGATTTTGTATGTTTGGAACTACACTGCATTGCTGAAACAGAACAATAGTGACTCAAACAAGAGTCTGGCTCATACATATCTTATGTCCTTACCACTTATCCATGCTAATATCACTTATGGTTCTACCAATTTTTATTAATTTTATCATATTAGCCTGATTACAATACCTCAAATTGATGCTATAAAATTGCGGCAAATTGCTTTATTTTTGAGAACTGGTATGTGTTTTTCATATCCTATGTATCTTTATTTTTAAACACGAGAAGAACACCCTGGAATTAGTGTCGCTTTCTCAGAGACTAAGGTCCAATTCACATTAGAGATCAATGTAATGTCCGGCCAGATCAGCTCACGATCCAGGATTACATCGGTAGTCTTCACGCTAGTGGTCAAGTCATAGATGACGCCACTTCATTTCAGTTTCTCACTCGTTAGTGAATAATGCCTCCCCAGTGTGAACTTTATTTAAAATCACGCTTCCCTTGTTAAATTTATTATCCAAGATCTAACTAAAGTATCGATGGATCCATGGAGTAACCATAATTTCGTTGGACTACGTGTACATTAACTTAGATTTTTCCCTTATGTCGGAAAAGCTTCTTGTGCACGTCGAGGGTCACCAATTGTCGGAAAAGGTGTACAATTGTCGGAGGTCAACAATTGTCGGGGGGGCGTCACTAGGGGAGTGCCTTATCACTCTAGCCTTGGTGACAAGTGCGGATTGTTGTAGTTAATAACATGGACCATGTTCCATGTAGGCGTTAATATCTGACTCCATTTATTGATAGGGATGTGTCCCGACAAGACACTGTGTTCAGGATGAGGTTCAGAGGTTCATAAAGAATAAGACCAGTTTTCAGAGTTCGAGCGAGAGATCGGCAGCGTAATAGGTACAAGTCGTCAGAGGTCTGCTAGAGGCTGTGAGGCAAAGTGCCGGCGTAGAGGTGTGGCATAGCGAGAGTAGACTAGCGGAAGGCTGAGTGGGCTTACTCCCAGGGCCCCGAGGCCCTGGTCGTATCGCGACTGATAATGCGGCTGTGGAGGCTAAGAAACAGAGTGGTTCTCAGGGCGAAAACTTACTGATATAAATATTGTACCCCTCTCCCTCGCGGAAGGCGCAGTCTGTCTGCAGGTGGTCTGTTTTATTATCCCGTTGGTCCAAAAGGGTGTGTTTTATGATGTCCCGCCTCCCGAGTTACGTAAGCTGTTCCTAGCATGATTTTATCACCACGGGAACGTGACTGAAGGTCTATTTTAATAGGGGTAAGTGTGCTTGCCCTAGGTTTTATGGCAGGGCCCTCTGAGTTACTTGTCTACCTCTGCCGATCCCTCTATGATTTATTACCAGAAGTTACACAGATTTGCATTTCTATTATAATACATTATGAACCAGAGTGTAGGGTAATTTACATATTTTTAGCGCTTCGCTATATATCGCTACACCTTACTTGCCTTGATCTGACCTGACTTGGTCGTAAGTGTGAATCGGCCTACCCAGTCCCATCAATATATTGTAATCTATTTTTCGCTCTTATGTGCCTTCCTTTCTGTTTTGACATTAAAATTCATCTTGTTTGAGCTAGAGGCATGCGATTTTACTTGATGGCCATGGAGTTATCGCTTAAATTATAATAAATAATATTTACTGGAGTCAATAAAGAATACAGGTATCAAAGATTCGTTACATTTCTTAGTAATATTGTCGTCACTTCTTTCACACAATCAGTTCACGTTACATGGGGACCGATAAACGGGTATTTACGATAATGATAGTGTCCTATCATTATCATTATGATGCATGGCGTCAAACGTAAACACGAAGAGAATCATTTGACTTTTTATTTTATTGTAAAGATAACTGAAGATGACGGATTAAAGCTGTCAAAAGAGCTATTAAATAAAAGAAGAGGTTATCAGTTGTGGAAAGACAATAAAATTTACTCACTTTATCATAATTAAAGTCATTAAGAAGAGAATCACTTTATTTAATAAAATATATCATATATTTATTAGTTTCAACATAATAACTGATAACGGTTTTAATTGTATATTATACGTGCCGTAAAAGTGATAAAATTAATCTAAAGTTCAACTGATGTATTAAAAATACCACATATATTCTGGATATGATGAAATAATACAAATTGCGTCAAAATAAATCACTGCTCAGAAACTATTTAATGACCGAACAATAAACTATTGGTTTTTTTGTCAATATGTTAACAATTAAGACTACTTATTTTATATTTAAAAGAGATAAATTAGATACCAGGTATTAAGTCTCCATTAAATGACCCTGCTACTAAGGATGGAACGTAAGAAGTAAATGGACATCACTAGAAAAGATGCTTTTGTTCATGATTCATGTGAAAAAAAATCTATTTTGGGGAGGGATGAATAAAAGGAAAACTAACCTCGGATGAACTTGTAATAAAAATTACAAAAAAAAAGTTTATGTTTACCTGCGTGTCTGTCAGTCTCTCCTGGCCCCCAGAGACCACAAAACAAAAATATTTTAAACTTAACATAATCAAAAGTAGGTACTTTGTTCATCGAGTTTACATAACGGTATTAAATTAAATATCTCGTTGCCAAAATTATTGTAATGAGGGGAATTCCAACAATACTGGTATTAAATATTCTTTGAAATTTTAACTTACGTGTTATAATTAACTAATCAGATAAAAATTAAACAATATTTTCCAGCCAATCAAAGGCGCATGTTAGAATGGCTGCTTTTGAATGTGTATATTAATAAAAATAATTCAATAAAACGGAATTAACTTACGTTTCTCCTTTACACTTCACAAAGATCTTATGTATGCTTCTGATATCGTACATAAAGTTGAAAGTATCAATTTATAAAGCGAGAAAACGTCAATTTGTACTGGCATGATAGTGAAATATCTAATAGGTATTAAGGAACAGGTAATTGAAAGGTAGCCTCTGACAAAGTGTGGCTATATACTGCTTCGATAAACAGAAGTTTGTAGCGTTCAGGAAACACGTAGCAACTTTTGATAAACTTGGCCTAGAAAGATAGAGCCAGCCAGCCAAGGGCTCTCTTATGCAACCGGCGTAGGAGAAAGGAATAACCGAGACCAGCCAGCCCAGACAGACTGTTGGCTTTTATTGCCAAGGAAAATATTGGTATACCTATTGACGATGTTTTCCCATTTTATATCATTCACTTAATATTCTTCTTCAGAGCAATGATGAAACAGAGACACTTGTACATTTATCGAATTATTTGTCCAAAAAAAGCTTGGAGTTTCTTCCAAAATATCTATTTTTATCGATTTTTAAATATGATTTGTTAAGCCTATTAGGGTCTCTTCAAAACTACAATCAAGAACAAGAGACATATATTTACATACGTAAAATAAAACTACATACAAAGTGGTTCCATAAATAATTTCATAGTATTGAAATCAATAAAAAAAAGTAAAACAAAGGGCCTGTTAATTGTATAAAAATTTAGTTTTTGTTACTGCATTATTATATATACTGAATTGCATAACATTACTTCAAAAATTTAATTTTTAATTATAAATGTTACGCTAAAAAAACTCTGTTAAAACAAAAACTATTTACAAGCCTAAGTTATAAGGAAAACTTATTTGAATAATTTACAATGAAAAAAATAATTCGCATAATTTTTAATAAATATAAACCTCACTGTGTTTAGCATATGTTTTATTGTTCTGAACTGTAGTCCTGAGGTATTGGTATAGTATTGGCGAAAGTGGTGTTGCCCTATCCTAAGAAACGGTATTTTAGCTTCCTAGCTGTCTGTGTTATTTTTTTTGAAACACTAATTCTAGCATAATTTAAATACAATCATTTATTTAATAATTCAAAATATATGTATATAGTTCCTTTCACGTTACACTAAAACCAGTTGTCCCAAGTATCATCAATTGCCTGGCCAAATTTTCCAATTACATATATATTTTTCTCTATAATTTTCACCTACTCCCCCCATTTTAAACTAATTTTTTTAACTTGTAAGTACGTACAAATGAAATTTAAGGTGTAGAAAGAGAAAGAAAACTGTAGATGTTTGCGTTATTGATGACTGAGTTAAATAGAGTGAAAAAACTTTTTTTATTTGTAAAACTATCTCAACCAATAAAAATTACATTGCAGCAATAAACAAAATTTAAGTATCGAAATTATTTACACGAAAAAGAACTTACTGAAAACAGGCAGAAAGAAGAAACATATAATTTCCATCGTTTCCAACCCAGACATAATTTTTTAAATTTATTTGAGCATGTTGTCTGAATATAACTATCATTGGTATAATGGATGCTGTATTTTACACTATACCAATGTGTTCCTAAAGCGAAATGATGCCCAAGATGGCTTAAATTATGTATAAACATTACAATTTTTTTTCATTATTGTATTTTAAACATTGGCCTCTGTGAAAACATATCTCCCTGATAACTTTAGATCCTATTAAATGAGTCAGTTTATTTATATGACATCAAAATTCTCTTTCAGGTCGCTTCAAAGATATAAATTTGTTTATAATTTAAACACTACAAAACTTTGAAAAAAAACTTCAAATTGTCAAATCCTTATATCTGGTGAAGAATATTTTGGTTTATATAAAATATGGATGATACTCGCCCGATGTGAATTTCAGGCTTCAATAGTTACTTAATACTATTTTATACACGTAGCTACTAATAATTATAAACGTGAATTGTTTGTTAATATTTAGGGCATTACAAAGCTGCTGTTAGTTCTTTCCTTTTTATTTTTTATTTAGTATTAATTTGAAAGGTATTTTATTTATTCCGTTTCGACATATCCGAGAAACTCAAAATAATTGCCCTGTCAGTTGTTTATCTAATCGAGAAAAAAAACTGTGATGAATAAGGGGCACTATTTTATCCCAACGCCACCATCAACACTGACCACCTCTTCAACCAGTGAAGAGATCTGCGGATGACAACCCAATCCATTCTATAGCCTGGATAATTTTTCTTAAAGCTAGTTTATGTTTTGTTATTTTTGGTTTTGCCACTTCCAGCAGCGACCTTTACTATGTTCTTACTAATCTCGCAAAAACAGTGGTAGAATTCAATCGTTATAAATAATTTTCAGGGCTTCAGTTTCCAAAAAACCAGCTGTAAAATTCATGCTGACTGCGATAAAAAGTTATAATTTTAATTTTCACTAAATATATTTTTAAACAGCAATGGATTTGAAACCATATGACCAATCCTACATATTATAAACAAATATTATTGATGATTTAATGTCAATGTTTTACTTTCAAACAAGGGAGTATTTTTTCTCTATCTTTCTGTGTAGTTTACGATGGTGACCGTAAAAATGATCAAATTGTTACAAAATTTAAAACATATATTCAAAAGCAATATATAAATTTTGGTTAAGATTATATAGCAGAAAGTAGTCCAAACGTTTTATAATGTAGAACCTTCAGGGCTAAAGAGATTTGATATTTGGTAGGCTCAAGGCAAGTAGGGGATAATTCAGTCAATGGCTAATTCTCTTGACCAGGGATTTCACGAATTAATGTATTTGTATTTACGATTTTAATACAATATTCATATTAATATAGGTGCGTAAGTTTCTGAAATAGTTATTAAATGATCGAGTAAAAACATTAAGTAGTTTTGACCAAAAATGCATACCAAGCCAACTTTAAAAGACCTTTACAAGAAATAAAAAAAACATTAAATACGGGATTTATGTTGACAGCAGACAATACTTTATTTTTTTGGAATATTTTATTGTTTATTTTTGCCATGCCATCCCCTACATGCTCTCACATGTGGTGGAGTAACACTAGATCTAAAGCAGATTCTCGGCATTGACGAGAGAAAGCTTATATATTTTGTTTGCGCATACCTCCCATAATAATAACCCAACATGTAAATATATGCGTATACACATAATGGTTATTAATGGTTTTGTTTTGACCATGCCTTCAATTAACTTTAAGACTCCTATTTTTTTTCATAATTTTAGGCAATTGGAACTAATCAACTTGGATACCAAAAAATAATTGATAATTGAATTGATTCCAAGATAATTTTTGCTAGAAATTAATATCATTATAGACTGTAAAATCCACTATTTTGACTTTTGTATATTATAAACTTGGACATGTATGTTCATGAGAATGAGAACTATTAGTCAGTCGGCTCTTGATAATTCGAACGCCACAAGTCACAATAGTAGATTGAAAAGAATCATGTGTGTTTTACACTCTGTAATACGAAGCAGCTTTAATACAAAGGGAGAGAGGGCATTCCATAACTCAAAACTGAGTTTTTCTTTCATTTATAATTCAAAATTATTACTCCCAATTTCAGCGTACTGTATTCTCACTATGCATTTTATTTACATTACGTTCTGTTCTTTATGTGTAGGTACCAGTTATAATGAGGTATATGCATGCATAACAATAAAATGCATAATTCTACATTTGTTCTTTTTTGCCATGTACCTCACGTAATAAAAAATAAAAAACTCTTAGATATAATTTTTGTGATTCTAACTTTTTGACAAATTAAACTCGAAATATTTTTGTTTTCAATTTATGAAATTATGCTGTAATTGCTTTGTTAGCACCCTAGAACACCTTATAGGCTACTGATTTCAGCATCAACTACGCTGTGACCGTATCCGAACTCGCAACCTTGAGTGTTGCATACCCGCATGATAATTGGCTTAACTACAGACAATTATCAATGTGTTATGCCCAACACAGATTTAGGGTATGGAAATTCGCCGTTTCGAAATTTTCGGGGAATGTATTGAAATAGTCTACATTTTTTCTTTTGGTATACATAAGTAAAAGATATTTTAACATACCTACTCAAAACGTGCATTAACTGTTTGTAAAAATTACTGAAGCGAAAAGAGAAGTTGATTGTTTTGCTAATTGAATTACGTCTACTACAGAAAAGTCCTGATTCTTACATGTACCTTTTTTTCATGTAGCTTCATCGTTGGTCCTATACTAACGTTGTAGAAAACGGAAAAATCAGATGGGTAATTTTACAGAAATATACATGGCTATACTCAAAAAGCAATCCTTTTTGAAAGTATCGAATCACATAAAAAATTCATGCAACGATTTCAATAGTTTTTTTTTTCTTCGTCTAAATTTTAGTATGTAACACTCCTAAAGTTAAAAATTATTAAATAATCAAATGACCACGTTTTGGAACATGTTAGTCACTCCGTTCGGCATCCTAGGGTCTTTCTTCAGAACTGTTCCGACCATCAGCAAAGCAACGGGTGTTGTATTTAAATTGTTTTTGCGATTTTAGGGTGCGGTTTTAAGATATCGGAACTTTCTGATCCTCATTTATTTCCCAAATCCTTGCTTCCTAAAATATCCTTTCTAGCGAATGATTACCACAGGTAGGAGTGTCTATGAGGACCACCTCACAGTGTGATGAGTCAAGTCATTTTTCAAACTATTTTATTTTTTATTGCGAAATAACGATTCAACTAGCGCATATAGAAGTAACTTTCTTCTCATCATCCAGTAGGACCTTGAGTCAAAAGTAACAGAAACAAAGAATCATGTTTATTTACAACTTCAAGCCTTACTTTGCTGATTTTTTTTGCCATAAATTTTAACAGAAGATAATCAGTGCCTTTAAAGGAGACTCTAAGCAAAACCTACAGACTAATAGTGCCAGGACAGTGGGCATTAAAACCTTAGTACCTCCATAAAAGCAGTCTTAAGTAACTGTGACTGTAGGTGATAAATAGTGTAATTTATAAGGCGGTAGAAGCAAAAGAGACTAACAAAGCAGAAGCTATAGACCGCTGGGATGGGAGAAACCAACACGCAGACAGGCTTAATTGAGAGTGAGAATTGAAATTTATCGGAGGCAAGACATTGTCTCCAATCTGGGCCGCTCCGCAGCGGCCTTGTTATCTCTGCAATTGCCGGAGTGGGTGGGGTATTGCCGAGTCTGGATGCCGATCTAAAGGCACGAAAATGATGTGTGCTTTAGGAGTTCATTCACACTAGCAGTTGTTTACATTATGGCTATGTGTGCCGCCGCAAGGGACGCCGGAAGAGATGATCATACCAATGCGGTTAGTGGGGATCACTTTAGGTTTGCAAGAACAGCGAGTCAAACATGGGTCAATTTTAGCTACGTTAACGTTTGTGTGAGGTCGCTAGAGCATTGCTAAAAAGATTTGATGCTTGAGGCTCGTACTCATGGGTCAGTACAATGGCTAAAGCACCTCTCCAGAGTTTTTATGAATGTCCCCCCTACGTTGATAGCATAATAAACTGATTATAAATAATACTGTTTTCAAACAATGAAAAGATGGCTAAGGCCATTTATACTCAAACTTCGATCATCCTTCGTTTCTTTAAGCTCAATCATTATGATCAATTATAATTCAATAAAACCAGCCTACCAGACATTAGGGACTGAGGTGCCTCCTCAACGGTATGGGTTGGGGGCCTTTCTAATCTTTGATTTTTTTATTTTCACTCTAGGATGTGTGTATATGTTTGGGTTATGGGTCCAATGGGTATGTTCACGAAAGCATCATTAATAAAACTTTGATAGAACGAGAAAGGATCATACCCTACAAGTTACACAAAGTTTATCTGATCATAAATAGAACCTATCTCACACTTGAATAATTTCAACATCATCCTGTTAGAAAAGCAGCCTTTGACACTGTTTAATGAAACGAACAATGAATCACCACCTCAATTATTAGCACACTTTCCGAAGAACAGCCTAAACTTACTTGCCTTGGAAACTTTTGAATAGCAAACCTTAACTCAAACACATCAGGAAATAGGAAGGCCAAGTTTCCCGACGTTAAGGATACAAATATATAAATTAAGCAGACTTTAAGATGAAAATCCCGTTCATTCTAAAACAGACTTCACCACATAAAATTACATATTTTCATGCACACATTTAATAATTATAGGGCTGTCTTAATTGAAAAGAAATTTTGATAAATTATATTTAGTTATTCTTCTTAGTTCTTCAGCTGTAATAAATTATAAAGAAACTTCTACGACCAAGGGCATGACTGCCCATTTCTACAAACAAAAGAACTCTCTACACCTAAAATTTTAATGAGACCACATAAAATTTTGAAAGGTTCCGAATATTTTTCGCCATCTTAGCATAAATGTAATTTTATTTAATAGCTATCCGCTGTTCCAAGCTAAATTATAAAATACACTGTTTCTAAAAATAATCTTGTTCTGTGGTCTTACTTACTTATTTTAAAAACACATACAAAGCAAGGTTCCAAAATATTTAATGTCTAAGTGTGGATTTGACGGCCAACGTTTGCTTTACTTGTGACATCTGCTCGTCTGTGCTTCCGAGAGTAAGCTCCAGAACAGTTTCCAGATTCGTTTTTAGAGATATTGTTCACGATAAGCAGATATCAAATGGTTTTGTTCTGTTTCTTCAGAATTTAATTAATAAAACCACAGAGGCATTGGAATACGAAATAAGTCTGTCAACAATGATTGTAGCCCATTTATTTTAGGTGTTAAATGTTATCTTTGATGTAATTTACTATCTAGAGGTCTTAAAATAAATTCCGATAAAAATTTTTATCAGAGATGCATAAAATAAATCTTAGATGTTTAGATGTTTATTTTTAAACTTTAACAGCTTCCTCCGATTTATAGCCATTTCAAGGTTTCATAAATCATATAATCTAACTCCAAGTATCTTTATCACTTTTGGCAAGGGACCGTTTTCCAGCATGTGTTCATCTATGATGTTCATTGTGCTCTAATATGATAGTCTAATAGTCTCTCCGAAATGTGAATCGATTCCACTCCACCCTCCAACGCCAATGAAACATAATTCATTGGCAGTTAAGTAAGAAGAATTGGTCTTCATTTTTTTTCGGAAACTTAAAATTCAGAACGAAAGTAGATGAAAACAAATCGTCTACTATTAACCCGCAGTCTACCGCCTAAGACCCACCACCTCTAGAGAGATCCTTTAGAACACCAAACATGTATTAACTGCTAAGCCGGCTAGAAGAATAAACGTAATAATGAGGTCTCCTACTTTTTTTTGTGCGGGCCTATAACTCAAAAATATTAACAGTCCCACGTCAGCATGCGTGAGCAAGTATTAAGTATCTATCACTTAGAGCATAGCAAACACTCGAACCGATATTATGTTTGTGCAACAGTTATGAGAAAAAAGGAGCTTTTCTTCAAAATTCTATACACTTTGAAAAATGTAAACATTCCAGGTATTAATAACAAAAATTATTGATGAAAACCCTCTCAAACATTAAGCAGCTCTCAAAAAATGTTGTATATCTATGAATATATTTTATTCAAATATAATAAATTAATATTCTAAGTAATTTTTTTTTCTAAATGAGTAAAAGTGCACAAATTACAAGCAATATCAATAAATTTCAGAATTAGATGAGAACGTGTTTCAAGTTCAAAACAAAAATACTTCTTCTACAAAGAAGTGGTGTAGTTTCATTTCCGTCACTAACCACTAAACTAAGGAAAAATGCTAAAAAGTATAAATTTATAAACATACTGTTAATATATATATTTATATTTAGTACAATATCGTTGACTTTAAATAGAATTATATATATTGTAACATTCATGATATTTAAGAATATGACCATGAACCCACACATCTGGTAAGGGTCATTTTCCCTTATGCTCCTAGGAGTGGGGATGAGATAAACCAGCAGTCTTAGCACAGCCGTCGAGAAGAACGCAGTTAGCAAGCTCCCGAATTGGCGGTTACCATACTATTGAGTGACGAACCAACAGTAGAAAGTAACGTTGGTTGGATTACAGGAAGAGAAGAGAAGAAAAGCAGTTGAACGTTATTGAATACCATGGTGTATGTATTTAGGCAGATGGGCGGATAAATTGTAGGTTGGTAATATTAATATTGTTTCTTATTATGGATCCAAAAAAAAAATTGAGCTCAAATTCATGTTTTGTAATTAGTAGTAACTATCCTAATTTAAAAGGAATTGAATATTTTTTTTATACTTTTTGTCAGTACTCTATGTTAATTATAATTATTTGTAATAACCATTTTATTTGAATATATTTCACAATTCCTAGTTTCACAATTTATTAATAACCACAACATTAGCCTTGAGATCGGGCGATTCAATCGGGATGAATTCCTGTGTCATAAAACAATTTGAATTAAAGATCTCATGATGATGGACCTGCCAAATTAGTTAAGTTAAATTGATCAAATAAAGTAAAAAGAGAAATGGTAATAAATGAGGTAGGTTACAATATGTATATATATTATAATTAGGCAATTTTATAAAAACATATATTTTCTAAAACTATTGAAAAAATTTAGGGGGGCAAAAACCTGATGAAACAATGTTGATAAATAGAAATCAGTGTGACAATATGTTGTGTTGAGTGTGCAAAGTAACAGTATAAAAAGATAAAAGGTTGTACTCCTAATAATTTTATGGTGGTTTATTTAAAATTACTCTTAGCAAAGAAACTAAGAAAACAGCACTCTGTGATGTCTATTAGAGTGTATTAAACTGTGTAATTAATCCACTACAAAAATATCCAAAAACTGTGCGTCCCAAAAGCGAGTTCAGCCCAAAATGTTGTATGCGTTCCTGAGTGAATCAATTGGTAATTATTGGAATTTTTTTTCTATTTGAAAACTTCTTTAGCTCGGGAAGGATCCTATACATACATTACGAGCTGTCCGTTGAGAAACTTGAATAAAGAAACTTTCGAGTTTGAATCTTTATCGCAGATGTTCATTCCCCTCCTCAGGCACTGCAATAAAGTTAATCTCATAAATTTTATTTGCAATAGAGCACCGAGTCAGGCCCACATCTTCGTGGGCTGAAGATTATGAAAATGGCATGGACAGTTGGGCAGTAAATATCCGTGGACAGTAGGCTATAAGGAAACTGCAGGACAACTATATTGCATTATCTGGACCAATAGAAAGGTCAAGGAACCAAGACCTAAGCCAATGGGAACGTCGTTTTTCACAGAGGATGAAAAGGACAAACCATCTTCTTGCATGAAACAGTTGAATGATCACATTGATCTCGGAACTTAAGTGTGTATATCCATTCAGCTACGAAGTTTCCCATCATCGGCTTTATGTTCTACATTCGTTTGTATCTTCATCTTATGTAAATACTCCTCGGCAAACTCTCATCACCAACTAAGTCAACTTCCTGCTGGGTATCCTATATATGCAATTTAAGAGGATGTGCCCCCCCCCCACAGGTTTCATCTAGTAAACATCAAAGACTATCAATTAATGTAACCTTAATATTCCGTTTTACCTTAATAAAGTTTACTTTAGGTTTATTTACTTGACTGTGATTTAAAAAGCTGACGAATACAAGATTTATGATTCTTATGGTAATTGGCACATTAAACTAATTTCAACGTCATCCCAGAATATTAGTTTTTAGCGAACATCATATAAACTTCGTACTTATAAGTTCTAATCAGGTTTTGTAGGTTCTTTATGTTGGTTGTAGTCACTGTCCACCAACATTAGTAATATTTGTTTAATAGCCCAAATTCCTGCAGGCCTCAGAGAAAAGTAGGTTCTGAGGTGCTACGCAAAAACCCTGCTCTTTAAATTTGTGAAATCTATTAATCAAGCCACTTAACCATAAAGTTCGAGTCTAGTAAATATCCAATTTCTTCAGCTTGACGCTCTTGAGGACTCACATTAACGATGACATTTACGTTATATTCTGTTACACTTCAACGAAAACAAAAAAAAGCTCTAACTCTCTCCGAAAATATGTACTTTTTAATAATATAGCATCATCAATCAACGTTTCGCCTGGTCAGGAATCTCTAAGCCAACAATTTAGAACAAGAAACATCAATTTACTTAAGTAGAAGATATACATATTTATAGCATAGTGTTGTTTATAAAAATACATATCAGTTTTTATTGCAGTCACTTGACTATATTTTTAAAAAGCTGACGAATACAAAGCTGAGTTTACATTTTACATTCTTCTTATATGAATGATGGTTCTGTCTTAGCTCTGTCAGCTGTTTTATAATTAGCTAAGTCCCGATAAATTCTTTAAAATATTTTAGGCTTCGAAGTTTTAGCAATTAATTGTTTTATTTAATTTATAAAATGGATAAAAGATCAAATTGTCGGGGGGTTGGAAGTAGTGGAGATGATCTAAGGGATTGAGCAGATAATACACTTGAAGTTGTCACACTGCGTTTTAGCCCGAGGTATTTACCCAAGGCCATGATTTCCTGTTAGGAGGCAATTAAAAGTCATTAAAACGGTAAAAATACTAAACGCTTTACGCTCATTAAAATTCCATTTAGACGCCAGGAATTGTTTGAATGAGTTAAGCCTCCAACAAGGGGTGACTCACTGAGTGCTTTGTCCTGATTTGAATTCTACGAATCAATGTCACTAATGCCAGATAGATTCATTGTTTGTACTGTAAAATACTGAAGAGATCATGAACTTCCATTCCTTGGGAAGATCTGCTAGGTTACACCTACATGCCATACTAATTAACGTTTTTCTAAAACTCAACTGTATTATTTACTATTGGTGCAATAGTTAAAATACTTAGTTACGACCGAGCGTGGTATACTGGTGAGAGCAACGTCATTAAAAAAATACGATGGAAGAAATCAACAACTGATTTTCTTATCAAACTTTGTTAAACGAAAAGAAAGAAATAATGGCAAAATAGAAAACATTGACGATGAAAATAAAAAAACGTAATCAACCAACATCATAAGTAAATTAATGTGTATTTTTTTTTTTTTAGATAGATATATAACAAATAATACGTAAAGGTCTATCTTGAACCGATTACTCTCAGCTGACATGAGCCATCCCCTGATACTGTCTCTCGACGACACCAAGCACTCCTTAGCACAAAGATCGAACATTAAACCACGGTTGACCGAGCTGATTTAATACTTTAAACATGCCATGCCTAAACACAAGGTATATAACTAAGGTAACAATAGTGAGCTAGCTAATTGTAAAATATTCATGTGTATCATATACAACCCTGGTGTGACAAAACTGGAGCAAATGTCTAACTTTTCCTGTAATAAAGGTTATGCTCCGCGTTAACACGCTCATTTTGGTGATATGTTTCCATAGAGTCCATAGATTTATTTGTATAGTCATAACACAGTGAATATAACTATACAATGATATCTGAATCATAAAAAAATATTTAATAAATTCAGACTAGTTGAAAAAAGTTATCAAACCAAACAATGAGTAGAAAAACATATACAGCAAGAAAATAGAATCTTAGAAGTAGTGGATAACTTATTTACTGAGGAAAACAATATGGAAGAGATAATGCAAGAATAGAAAGAAGCTACGGAAATAAGCGATGCAAAGAAGCAAAGATTGAAGAAAACAGGAAAGCAAGTTACAATAAACAATGATGTTTGGACGCCAATGACTCGGGTGATTGAAACTATCCTGAAAACAAATAAAAAAATTATGGTTTCCACATTAATCTTTTGTATCAATTTTAACGTCTAGTTGTTGCCCACCATTTTATTCCTGTGTATTTTAGGCTTAAACACTAATTTAATTTATACTCAATATTTATTGTTTCTATATTTTTTCAATAAGAATATGGTTTTTTTAATCTTTATCAAAGAAAATTACAATCTATTCTAAAAGAGCCACACGTAATAGTTTTTATATGCAATAGATAATATCATAAATTATTTTATTCGTATATTATTTACAACAATAATAATCTAAAAATCAGTTTTTGTATTTCTAAAATCTTTGGTATTTTAGATATAGTTATTCTCGTACAAAAATCTCATTCAACTGGATTTTGGGATGGCAAAATCATCTGCTAAACTAGATAGGTGGATCTCTTCTTTTGATTTTGAGATATATTTAAATCGCTACTGTGTAATCTTAAGCAATGGCTAATTGCTCGAATGGTTGTAAAATTCCCTAAGAAATTTATTCATTATAAAATATAGCCAAACTTCAGAAAACCTTAAGAAGGCACAAAAACAGTTCAAAATAGTTATTTCTGTGTAACTCCTAGACCCCAATGACAACTGATTTAGAAAGAAAATTAAAGGTCGTACAACTTTGATTGCCTTTTTATCTAAATCTAAACCAGCTGGATATTGGCAATCAATGTCGAAAATAAGTTTCTTTAGAAAATTTTATTCTCGCCTGGCCAGTTTTAAATTGGGTTTTTTTATACTCGGATGATCCCAATGTAGATTTTTGTGGGGCCACAACTTAGATAAAAAACATAGTTTTTTAAATATAAGCGAGTTTTCTCGATTGAAAATAATTAACTAATAAGGTAATTTAATGTGTGACATTCTGAAATAACTGACCTTCTCTCGCTGTATACAAAGCAGTAAAAATATTTTGAAACAGGTTAAATTAAAATCAGGATTGAAGGTGAACTGTTACTAGTTTTAAATAATAATAAAATATAAAGAATACTTTTATTCCAGGTAAATGTTCCCGATAACATTATATTCTTAGTACTATTATTATAAACGCGTGACAATGGGAGTCCTGGCAATGGCCAGTTTCTCCAATCATGTCCTGAGCGTCTGTGGCTCTCGCGCTCTTGGTCAGCCTCCACTGGCTCGTATCCGGTGACGCGGCTGACGGAGGGGCGTGGGGGACTTTCCAAAACTCTGCTTTATCTTTCGCATGTGGATTCGGGAGCCCTCTGGGCTGTTTGTAAATATTGTATGAATGAGGGAGAGAATGATGAATTGTAAATATGGTATGAATGAGAGCATTTATCCTTATTACTTATTGCCTAATAAGGCAGACTGTAATTTTAGCACAATAAACGATTAATAAAAATAGTACTATTATTGTTATATACCGATGGCCTATAATGAAATCTTTAGTAAAAGGCGAAAGATTTATTCGCTTTGAAAGGAGACCAGAGTTACGTGCCCCACTATTTACCCACTTGACTGACAAATGTCTCCAACACTTCCAGAATGGAATCATGCGAAAAGCGTCCGACATACCTCTTTCGAGAGGCTGAAGAACGCTGACCTGCACCCGTTGCTTGGTGTGCCGTCGGTGGGTGAGTTCATCCGCCGGAGACACATTAAGTTTTTTGACTGGTTGCAATACCTGACAAACCCAGTGTTTAACACTATGACCCCACCACCCCTCCCGCATCGATGGCAACAGACTGTCGGGGAAAAATTAGATTAAGAATTAGTATGTAAGTTAGTTTTAAGGTTGATCAAAAAGGTGAGCCCCATCACCTTTATTAGTCAGTTTAGTCCAGTCACGTATAATCTATATCATTGTACTTGTTTATTCATTATATAATTTCCATAAAATAACAAAACCTGTATATAATGTAGTGATGCTACAGGAAATACAATATAATTTGTAAATAGATTCACCTGAGGATCTATAATTTTATATAATTATCTGAAAATTTAAAGGGGCTATGAAAAAAAAAAAAAAAAAAAACTATAATGAAAATGTCTATCTGCGAAAACCCAACTTTACAGGATGTAAAAAAAATGTTTTGAAAGGCTTAAACCCGACTTAGGTCATTTTCGTCCTTATCTATATTACTTTGCATGCATTATCTACAATTGCCTAGCACTTATTAACTCTTTACATGAAGTAGGTTAGATATTTTCCCTTCAAAATACGTAAAACCCAGTTTTTATAATTTTGGCAGTAAAACGTTTTTCTTTATATTCCATCGATATGTAGTAATTATGAATAATCGTGGATCTATTGTGGCGTAGTAACTATATGAGCACATATGTCGGGAAGCCAAACTGAATATGGATTGTACCCTTACTATCAATATTAAAAAAGTAATGGCCAGGGTCGATTTTTGGAAAATCTTCTTTTGTACCCTTCTCTAGGTCGTTTATTTCCTTAACCTAGGTTCTTCCACTTCTTTCGTTATATCAAAACTTTTAGGTGCGTGAACGTTAATATATATGCAACTATATTCAGTTGAATATGTGAGCATATTAGTCCCGTGTCGGGCTCAGTTGAAATAAGGTTGTAATCGCTTGTCAAGTTTTAATTTATTTTAACGTTTGAAGATGGGAAAAGAAATTTGAGATGGTTTGCACCAATACATATAAATACATTCAAGTATATTTCATTGACTGTGATCTATGTCCCTTATTGTTTTGATTTCAGAGTTGAAAAGACGGGTTACCCCCAAGAGGGGAGCTACCCACTCCATTTAAGGAAGCTAAATGGAAATGAACGTCTCGACAGGAATTGAACACAACTTTCAGTTCATAGATCAGGTGCACCCTTCACCATATGACTTCACTTCCAACTCCATACCTCTCACTTTACTCCCCCACATCATAAGTTTCTCAATTGTAATTACTTGACAAATTCTGCCTTAGTGTCTACTCTGCCATCCAAGAAAAATAAGAAATTGAAACCCGATTACTATTTAATCTTCATCAACTCATTTTCAAGATAAAGAGATCCGAATTTTTTCTCTGAACTTTAATAGAACAATATCTTTTACCTAATGTTTGTCAAAGCAGTTTCTATACAAGTCACTAATTTTTATTATATTTAAATGTCAAGTGCTAATTAATGTTATAATTACTGATTACTAACACACCATTTGTGACAGGCACGACTACCTCTAAGAAAACCTTCATTGGCATGATGTAAAGACTTAAATACAGACATGTCACCAGGAACAGACACATTAATAACCAAAGCACCGGCTTAGCTGCAAGAAGGGAATAGGGCAGGTGGTTCTTCCCACCGGTGTTGGATAAAAATAATAAAAAAAAATCCGGACAGCGGCTGTGGTAATATAGTGTATATATTCTTTTAACGGGATGAAAGTTATCGAAGCGTAAATGGGGTGATAAAGCAGTATCTCGTACTAAATAGTGGCAGTTTTTCTTTGTATAACTACAGTTCGTTTCGAAATGTATTGTTAAGTTAGTTTATGTAAAACAATTCTATGAATAAAATTGTTTCCATCTAAGTGCTACATTAAATCACCTGCTAAGTAAAACGCTAACTATTAAAATTAAATCAATTTAACGCTTCAACAGTCTCTAATAGCTTGAAAATCCCGATTTAAGTGATCTGATTAGTTAAGACAACTTAAAAGCATTTTAAGTGGAAGTTTTTAACTTAGATAAACTTTATTTGTTGAATCCTATCAGCTACTTCTCCCTTAGAGATTAAACACTCTAAAGTGGGTACAAGTACATGGGAGAACGGAAGAAGTTCAGTCACCCGACGACGCTATTTAAGTACCCGGTGACGATTCGTAAGTCTCTGAGTTAATGGCCTAAGCCAACAAGAGAATCTTCCCAGTGTTCGTTTTTGTCAAAGCTCACTCATTCTGAAATTCCCCCTTTGGTTTATTCAATGGGTTATTTTACGCACTGTAGCTGCAGCTCTTGTTGGATAAGCTTCCATAAGTAGACATACAGGACTTCCTTGGGGGGAGGGGAGGGGTCAAGAACAATCGTCACCAATTGCTCTCTGAGCTTATGTTTGGTTAACACTTTATGATCTATAAACTGAAGTATTAAAGAAGAAGATTAACAATTAACCACGCTCAAATCGGGACCATATCCAGTCTCTAGCCTGCTCTGCTTAATTTGACACTTTAAAAGCATATGTGGTAAACCTAGTTGGTCCAGGGACCAATAGCCATTTTTTATTAATTAAACTATTTTCAAATTTAACCATCTTAAATTTGTTTACATCGTTTAAAAGCTAAGTTTCATAAATGTATCTGTAAAGTGAAGCCATATCGAGAGATACTTACTTGATTCCACAGTGAAAAACTACTCGGAAGTTTTGGTCAAAAATATTACATTTTCTTCATCATATTTGTCACGAAAATTTGTTTTTTTCATATTTTCTGATATTGTATTTTTAACAAAACTTAAATTTCGAAGTTTTGAATGAACTTTAAAAATATAAATTATAATAATATTTATGACTCCTATCGTTGAGTATACATCATGGCAGACAAACTATTTCCTCTTTCCTGGGTGAATGCAGAGCAAGTCCCTTAGGGCTTGGCAAATATAGTCGTGTATATAAGTCGTGCATGGGAGGAGATCGCATCACGACTGACATAGCATAGAGGGTAGGTGCCCAAGGGTAGTCTTTGACCGTCCAATCTAGTCTGGGAATGGGCACCTAGTGATAAATTTCTTACATTTACAGCCCATCTACCTGGGGCTGCATTCATCCACCGAACCTCAGATATTAAACCTTTTAGAGCCCTCGCTCACTGTCGAGTTAGTTCGAATTCAACCTTGTAGGATCTCATACTCGCCTATCACGGCTCAATAATAACTACAACGAATATTAAATGTAAGTCAGTTCTAATCTAACCACAGAATGTTTTATGATAAAAAATCGCCTCCCTCACTTGCTATAAAATTAGAAAAGAACAGAATTTGGGACCCTTAATTCGAATGGACAGCCGGTTTTACCTTCAAACGTTAAACGGACCCAGCAAGTGACTCCACTTCGTCACGAAAATTCACAAAAACTAAAGCAGACTAGTAAATATTGAAATATAAATCGACTCCAAAGAAAGTACGTTCTACGTGAGATGAATCTCCGATAGTTCAAACACATTTACAAGCACTCAAAACATTGTCACTCAGCATTTACTCAACGGGAATTCTGTCAAATTTACTGTTAATATCAATTTATCTCAAGTCAAAATGTATTCTTATTATGGTTTGAGCTCAAATGATTACTTATTTGGCAGTTCGAAAACATTCAAGAGGTTTAATTATTTAAATATTATGTTAATGCCACTTTGGGCATTATTTTAATACGCGCAGTTGCTAACATGTCATCTCAAGGAAACTTAAGGGTATTTGTTATCACTTCAATAACCACATCTTCCAAAACCAAACAAATATCGTATCTAATAAGAGAAATAAGATTCACATACATTACTGGGATAACATACAATAGGGGACATCATTGTCCCAACCAGATCAAATACAATAACTGTAGGAGTTTTGAGAATTTGAGAACCAGACAGTGGGAGTACAAAGTTAAACACGTGATACCTATAGTCATGGGAAAAAATTTAAAGTCAACAGATAAAATTTAGATAGCTTTAAAATCTTTAAAAAAAAACAAAAAACGTTGCAAACAATTATTTTAAACTAGATTTTATATTGGCAGAAAGCATTTAAAGGTCATTTCTTAAATTTATGATCTAAGAACAACAAAACATGTAAACAAACCCTATTTACGTTGTGAATAAACATAACCTCTAAGTACTAATCAATGTTTATTTTCAATTTACTTTTATATTTGTCAAAGAATTCAGTTCAACTTATCACATCAAAATGAAAGTGTTCGTGTTGGTTATTTTTTTAAATATGCCTTAAGAGACCCAACAAAATGAAACTGAGCAACAGCAAATAATCGACTGTAGCGACCGCTAAGTACATAAGTTAAATCACCCTATACTCTTGTGCATATATATTGTAAGCAAAGTAAAATAACAGGAACTAAGTGTATGTAAATCATTGTAAGTCGTTAGTAATAAACCATGCGCGGGACCGGCAGTCGTAAGCAAGTCAGGGAACAGCAGGTACACCGGCCTAAAAGCCACCTGGCCGTCATAAAACAGACCCTGTTAGACCTAGGGTCGCCTCCCGGCGGTCATAAACCTAAAAGCCATGCCATAAACAGTCGTAAACTAAGCGACCTTTTTCTCCAATCACGCGCCTTGTGACAGGTGTGCAGGTGTTCCATCATAAACATACCCCTTTAAGACCGACTCCGCCTTCCGTCAGGAAGGGGAAAATACTATTTAACCCAGGGGCTTCTAGCCCAAAATCCCACTCTCTCTTCAGCACCTCTGAGTCTGTCACCCTGTCTTTCAGTCTCCTTTCACACTCTCTGGCGACCTGTAACTATGCTTGTTTCGCTTTCGCTCGAACTCTGAAAACATGCCTTATTCTTTATGAAACCTCTGTACCTCTTCTCTTGAACATAGTGCATTGTCGGGGCACATACCTATCATAAAATGGAGTCAGATATGTTATTAACTCGAACAATCCGCACTTTTCACCAGGGCTAGGTGATCAGGCACCTCCTAGTGACAACCCGACATCGACTTAAAAAGATTAATTGAAAAACGCGGTAGAAGTTCTCATTATTAAGAGGAATTCACACTTTAAAGAGTCAAAAACATTCTGAGTTGATACTTTTTCACGTATGTTTATCCTATTCTGTTCAATTAGCTAACCCAAACAGTGTGATTTGACTAGTAATATACTCAGAAATCAAACACCATCAACAGATAAATCAAACATCAGGCTCAGAATCAAACTTGAGTTTTCATAAAAATTTGATTTCGTTCCTTAGCTCTTTCTTTGCTTTGATGTTTGACTCATATGGAATAATGTTTTTTGCTATAGTTACTGGCTCAAATTATATACCAATATTACTAGGCCATGTATTTAGTTACTTTAAAATAGACAAGAATAGCCATCCAAATATGTAAGCTGCGTTAACTGAATATGATGAATTTACATGCATCTGCTATGCCTGTACTGACTACCTGTCACTACTATAAAAAAAAAAAACAGATATTATATCTATTCGGGACCCATGTCTATAAATTCCTAACGGAGTGAGCAAGGGTGTAACATAGTGTTGACACATGTATACTTTGGCCTGGCAAAGTGCCAAAAGCGACGTTGAACCACACTACCTGCCGTTAGTATAGCACGAATAATATGAATATTAATATTTGTTATAATTATTATTAGCAGATTTTTTCCATTGCTCAAATTTGCCTTCATGTCTAAATATTTCAGCGAATATTAATTAAATATAAATATATCTAATTGTATTGAGCAGCTTATTTTTAAAAAAATATGCATTAGTAAATGTATGATCTTGTTTTTCTGGGAGAAACCCATGGATTCTGAAAAGGTTTATGCGGAATCTGCTTCGTACGCCATCCTAAAAACTTCCTCACTGAATGGAGGAAACAAGAAAAGAGCTGTGAGATTGTGGCTTATTTTTTAAGCTTATTTCCAGCGCTCAACAAAATGTCAAGCTCCGTTTGGGTGTCTATTTTGACAATTTATTCAAGATTGTAGTGGGTTTGAGTTTGACATTGTATCGTGTATTTTTTTTTTAATTTGATTTGAAGCCTATTCCGTATGCAATAATAGCAGGTTTACACGTGTTTTTTTTATTGAGATGATGACCAAATATGTTGAACGTCGATTGATGATTTATAAATAAAAAAAAGTTTTTCGGAGAGTCTTTAAAGCTTTTTTCAAAAATATAGTATATATATATATATATATATATATATAGAGAGAGAGAGAGAGAGAGAGAGAGAGAGAGAGAGAGAAAGAGAGAGAGAGAAAGGGGGGAGAGAGAGAGAGAGAAAGAGAGAGAGAGAGGGAGAGAGAGAGAGAGAGAGAGAGAGAGAGAGTGAGAGAGAGAGTGAGAGAGAGAGAGAGAGAGAGAGAGAGAGAGAGAGAGAGAGAGAGAGAGAGAGAGAGAGATCCATTGTATGAGGGCTAAAGCCATTCTATTCTTTATTAATCTGGCAAACAAAGTTAATGGAGTGCATAACTTGATTTATGGATAATTTATAAGAGAGAGAGAGAGAGAGAGAGAGAGAGAGAGAGAGAGAGAGAGAGAGAGAGAGAGAGAGAGGGGGGGGGAGAGAGGGGGGAGAGAGAGGGAGAGAGAGGGGGGAGAGAGAGAGAGAGTGAGAGAGAGAGAGAGGGAGAGGGAGAGAGAGGGAGAGGGAGAGAGAGGGAGAGGGAGAGAGAGGGAGAGAGAGGGGTGAGGGAGAGGGGGAGAGAGGGGGAGAGAGGGGGGAGAGAGAGGGAGAAAGAGATCTTTTTTGAGTACTTGCTCTTCAGACCTTTCTAAGAAATATTTAATAGTTATAGTGGGTCAGATTTAATGATTTATTTGGGTTTGTTTACTTTTTACATTATTTATTTATTTGTGTACCATGAAGTAAATATGACCTTGCTGTTTACTAATCCTATTAAGAAGTGGATAAATCCAGAACCGCTAAAAGCAGGGTATATTTGCCTTCATTGATTAGAACATGTAGTACAAATTGAATTGAAAATAAAACCATGACTTGTGCTTTGGTCTAATCAACAGTAGTCTGTCTTGGAAAAAAAATATTGAGTGCTATGGAGAGTGGTCTCAGTAAAACTGGTTAGTCAGTTCAACTTTATTACACATGTACACGAGCTGTTTGATAGGGGAATGAATAAAAACCATGATGATTTCAAATGCTTCTTTTTCTTTTTTCTACTATAGCTACCCTATTTTTCTCTTTATCAATATTTAAAGCCACTCAGGTATCATTAAAGTTGCCTTCATTTGTATCGTCCTTTAAAAAGCTGGTGATGGGGTTTTTCTGTTTCTTATTTATAAAAGTAATGTATCACTGGATTACGCAATGAAATTTACTCTATTTATTTATTTTTAAAACAAATTATCTTCTTTGTAAACGTAAAAATGTTTCGTAGCATAAAAAGGTCTATGAAATGTTCATGTTCATCATTTTACGTTAAAGGCCTTGATAGTAATGGCGTTATCCTAAACAGCACATGTATCATATAAGTAGACAATGAATTGTTACAATAAAATACAAATGCGTTTGCCTTCTCTCAGTATTCTATTAAAAGCTTTTATGAAATCCTTTTTACGTATTTTTCTAGCATACAGACCAATATAATATCTTTATAAGTTCAATTGGGAGGGAGATCCTTGGTAGCAAATTTCATAAACCAAAATTTAACTAGTTTTATGAAACATAAATTTACGTTGAAATTTAAAACTAAGAACTGGTTGTAGGACTGCATACCACGAGAAGATGGAGAAGAAGCCAGAGGAAAACATAAAACAATGACAACGTAGAGAAGTATTAAAAAAACACAGCAATATAATTATTATCGTCGGACAATATCACTTAAGGACAAGACATTTTGTTACACGAAATCAACCAATCATTAATAGTAGTATTACCTGTTTAAATTACTACTGATAATTAAAATTCACAAAAATAAAATATTGTACGGAGTCAGTTTTTACTGTATTTCAAAATCTGAGTTATAAAGTAGCATGCAATAATAAAAATAAATAGCAGAATTTTTATGATCGCCCAGAACCAACTTTGCAAAGGCTTACGAATAAAGGATCATAAAAGTCCGCAGGTAATAAAAACATCAATGAAAGCAATCCGTTCAGGAGGAAAATAATTTAATTAACTGCGGAGTGATTTTTAAATGGGCCTATTTATTTTTATTTGCAGCCATAAATTTACCGTGAACGGTAAAAGTACTCGGCTTCTTTTACTAAACACTACTTTATTTAGATTTGGGTTTAGTAGAGAAATGAATAAATTTGTGGTTTTTTTCGTAACTTGTTATCTTAGTAAAATGTTCTTAATTTTAAAAAATAAATGCTGAAACCATTGCAATTTAATTTGTTTGATTTATTAGAAAACAAGTAGTAGTAGCAGTCAGTAATCGTGTGCCCAAGTTACTTACTTACGCAATTACTTGAAGTAGTAACTATCGCAGCAATTCGGTACTTTGGCCTCTGGTAAACTAGCCTTAATTTATCTTTAGGTAATGATTGATACCACACGAAATCTGACATTACAACATTCAACAAAACGGAACGTTTATTCATGTTCAACTGAATAATAATATTTCTCATTATTATATCATAACTAAAATTTTTCGTAGAAGGTACGTCTAAAATTTCAGCTTGATTGTATCATTTTTACGATTGCTGCTTAAGTACTTACTTAGATGCAGAAGAAACACTACCCATCCGTACGTAATTGAAAGTAAACTATAAAAAAAAAAAAGTCACCTCCAAAAACGGTTTTTGTCTGAAAATAATAAAAAACAGTAAACCTCACGAGATCAACAACCTATGCGCGTAGACCTGATGAGTCCGCCCCATTTTGATTGATGATAAGACATTAATGCCGATTCTTCAATTGCTAATTTCATGTGTGTGTTGTCATTGGTGAAGAATGTCTTTCCTATATTGCTTATGCCACGTCATCTGTCTATTTCTCATATGCAAGCTGAGACTGTTATATAAGCCATGAAAATAAATATTAAGTTAGCACTAAAATTTTTATCATGTAAAATTTGTAAGAATCTTAGCAGATCAACACAGAATTATAATGAATTACAGTTTTGAATACAATTATATATAAACTTTTAGTGACTTTTTAAGAACAAGAGCCACTAAAATCCGGAAATACCTCTAAAGAAACGGTGGTCAAGTTAATGTTATTAACATGGTGTTAATGGGACTTTAAATGACATTTTGTGATTATAGCTATAACAGTTTGTAATTCAGGACGTCTAGATCTTTATTAATAATCGATAACCTACTCAAAATTTTAGAAAAGTACATCGTTTTAATATAAGATTATATACATATATATATGTTATGGCTGGTGTCAAGACATTGTTAAGCCTAATACCACAGGGCCTAATTACGACTGTTACGAATGTGGGATGGAAGGGCACCTCGCCAGGCAGTGTCCGTACCTTTACCGAAGAGCGGAGAGGTATCAGCCGGAACCTATGGAACTAAATGCACAGGGGGTGTGGCGGAGAACTAGGACCCCCTCAGAATCATCGAAAACGACGGAAGCCTCAGAGACGGAGGAAGAAGAGGATGAACCCGCGATTAGCAGAGGTGACAGAGGAGAGGACAGCAGGGGCAACGGAAGGGGCAGGCGGCAGAGCCCGGACGTGGAAAGAAAAAGCCAACACCGGCCTGAGGAGCGGGCTGGCAGAGGGGTGACCGCACGTTAACAAATTATAGTGTGAGTGGAAATTACGGCGGTATACCCATTATCCGAGTGGCGAGAGGGGTGAGGTGGCTGTTTGACACAGGGAGCTCCTGTACTATCCTAAGCAGAACGTTAACGCAGCGAGGGGAGAGCGTCGTAGATCCGACCATGCATGTGTAAACTAGCCACCCTGGGAGGTCCTTGCGAAGTAGAAGGCGAAATAGCGATGGGGCTGACTAGATGGATGGATAAGGAGAAGAAAATGACAAGACATGTGGTATTATAGGGTGCGACCTCCTGGGAAAGGTAGGAGAAAAGGTGAGGTGCAGAAAGGGGATGTGGTCCATCAGAATAGGAAGAAAACCGTGCCGACGTATGAGAACCCTGGAGGTCGGAAAGGACCAAGTCGGAGCAGTCAAGCGAGAGGATGACTGGGAAAAGCAAATTAGGCAAGAGTATGCCAACATTTTCTTCAAAGAGGGGGATAAACTTGGCATAACGGGGGAGACGGTACACGAGATACCACTCAAACAGGATCGTGTGACGTATGTCAAGGAAAGGAGATACCCACAAGCGCTGAGACAGCATATCAGGGGAGAGATAGAGGAGTTGAAGAGGCAGGGAGTCGTAGTTGACAGCACATGTTCATACAATAGCCCTCTGTGGGCCGTAAAAAAGAAAGGAGTAGTCGGAGAAGAAAAGTACCGAGTAGTCATCGGCTATAGGAGACTGAATGAGAATACCATCGACGAAAAATACCCCATTCCTCGATTCTCTAAGCCTCAAGGACATTCTCGACCGACTAAATGGAGCAACTATATTCAGCACACTCGATCTGAAGGGGGGAAATCATCAAATACAGATGCATCAGAGAGATCAGCACAAAACGGCATTCACATTTGAACGCGGGCACTACGAGTTCACGAGAATGCCTTTCGGGCTAAAGAATGCGCCGATAACTTTCCAAAGATTAATGGACGAACTCTTGAGAGGCATCAAGGAATCTTACTGCCAGATATTTCATTTTTTTTTCAACAGTTAATGGAACATCCATATTTCTAGTTCGAAATGGGTAATCACAAAGTCTATGATGGACAAATAGACTCGCAGGTGATAACAATACATAACCGTGATGAACAGAATTTCTTTAAGAAATGAAGCCTCTTGTTTCTTTACAAAGTTGATGCTTTAGAAAAACACTTTCTATTGTCAAACTGTTTTTCTCAGTACTTAGACTTAAATGAAGCATAGGAATTATAAAAAATATACACAAAATTCAAAGACAGTTGCAAGTGATTTACCAAAATATCAAATCTTGTGATATCAAATATCAAAAAAGGGAGAGCCATGAGATTTTATTTCTCTTAGTTCTATAAATTAGGAAAGGATTTTCGAATTTGAAGTTGCATGTCAACCACAGGCATCATTGATTGATTTCCCTGATTTTGGTTTTACAACAACGATTTTTTAATTATTTTACGTTCATTGTTTTTATTTTTAAATTAAAATTAAAGAGATTCGTTAAAGTTTTTTAGGATTTTTGTATTACTAAACACAGTTCATAGACGAGGTTTAATAAAAAAGTAACGAGAATTTCTGTTTATCTTAAAAATTGTTTATCTATTCATCGATAGCAATTTTGTCCCCTTCAAAGTAATCCCTTAGATATAATAAACTTGTGCGAGCGCTTTTTCCAATTTTCGAAGGACTTTTCAAACTCACTTTTCGATATAGCTCTTACTTCCTTCATCAATTCTTCTGTGATCTCATAAATGGTGTCAAGGTTTTTTTCAACTTCGGGAACAAAAAGAAGTCGCTAGAAGCTATATCCCGCGGATACTGTGGCTGAGGTAACACAACAGTGTTGTTTTTTGGTACAAAATTACGAACAATCAGTGAGTTGTGAAAGGGAGCGTTATCGTGATGCAATTTCCATGAATTTTTTGCCACAATTCTGGTCTTTTTCGTCGCATCGCTTCACGTAAACGGCGCATTACTTCTAAGTAATATACTTTATTGACCGTACGACCTTCTGGCAGGAACTCATGATCCACTACGCCATTGAAATCGAAAAAAACGGTGTTTTATGGTTACTTTTTGATCCAACCTCATATAATTTACGGTTCCAAGTGAGAATGAAGGATCCGATATAGAGGACAAATCCACAACAAACCCAGCCGACGGGTGCGCTGGCGGTCTGGTAGGTAGGATATTTGTTCCCATTTATAATTATTTAATAATAACTCGCAGATCTCTTAATATAACCTCTATAAATTCTAAGCGCTTCAGATCGTTCTTGTTTATTTCATAAAATACGAATTATATTATGGTAGATGTAAATAAAAACAAATGCAGGTGATAAAAATTTAAGTAATTAACAAAAAAAAATGGTGAGGTTTACTGATCTTTAGATGGACTAAGGTCTAATCTTCAATAAAAAAAAAGTTTTTTGTGATATGTGTTCGTATATTTTTGTGATCCCGCATAATAAAATAATGTATTCAGCCATTTCTTGGATAAGGATGCATTATGCGCAGATGCTGGAGCAAACGCTGGCCTAGGCAGAGGTATATTTAGCGACTGGAGGTCACAAAGGCAGCTGTCACAAGCCTGGATGTTTGAATGGTAAGGGGACTGACTACAGCCTGTTCCAGTTATTTGCGGCGCTACGGAACTCGGCCGTTTTTATCAGGAACCGTATTTAGTTGGGGGATTTTTTTTTTTTTAACCTCTATAATTAATATTTTTAAGATTGAAATATACAATTATATAATTGAGCTGTGAGTGGCTCCTTTTACTTCACCTATGCAGTTTAAGCTATTATTGTTTATCTGACATCTGGCTTTTTATTGTTAAAACATTATACAATGAAAAAGGGACTAGATGATAGCTCACCTCCGGACTACCTAAGAGACTTAGAACTATCCTAAAACTCATTGCGTATACTAACTTAAACTTAGAGCGTTCCTGCCTCGACTGCCTTCTGCCATCGATGGGGAAACTAAGAGGAAGAACTTGTGTTAAACACGGGGCTGGTCATCTATTGCTGTGAATCAAAGAATTTTATATGTCTACGGCTTCTATATATTGAATATATATATTCTATAATTGAATTCATCCACCGTGGGCAACACAAAATCTTCGTGGAGCTCACTGTTCCTCACCAGTTGGAATGAATTATGTTGTTGTGGCCACCTCTTAATTACAAATAACTATAAGTCACCCTGCTCTCGATCAGATCATATCTATCACTGTTTCCATATGTTTAATAAAGCTCATGACGTCAGTCGGAGTGGGGATATGGTGGGGAGAATAGCCGATGGTGGGGATAGCCCCCCACCACGACTAGCTGGATATATAAGAAACGCCCCCAATAAAGGGTGAAAATGTTGCATCAGCGCATCGCAGTACGAGGAGCAAACTGTAACCCTATAAATTTTTTGTTCATTGTAATCTAAATAAAAGAGGTTTTGAAATTAAAAAAACAAAAAGGTGAAAATCCGTAAGAAACAAACCGGCACCTTGAACACTTCTCTCTCTCTCTCTGCACTGGCGCTTGCTGCTCTACTCAAAACCATGGTCTTCTCATTCAACTACCTCTGCATCTCTCTCTTCTAACCTCGCTATGTTTTAGTCCGGCGTTGGGGTCACATTCATGCAGCGGTGCGCCATACAGCAGAGCAGGCCTGAGTATGCTCTTATAAATAATAAGCTTGAGGCGCAGAGATAGGTTGGGGGAAGTCTGTCTGCAGGTGTGTAAGACTTCGTGCGTGTTTGTTTTAACTTCCTAGTAAAATGGCCACTAAAACAGAGGAGACGGTCCATTTGAATGCCCAGACATACGAGACTGTTTGCTACAGAGTTCTGCTGCGTTCACACAGTGTATGTAGTAAGCAGTGGCTTCTTTCCCTTTGGGGATTAAAGGTTTCGAACCCTTTTATATCCCTGCGTGCTATTATGAATACTTACAAAGGAATAATATTTAGACTTCCTTCTTCTAAAAGATCAAAATAAAAAAACAGCAAGCATCGTTTGTTTGAGCCACAGATACATATTGTTCTACTAATTGTTACATAAAATTAAATTCATTCATTAGAGTTAAGTTTTTAAGGTAATGTTTACAAATAAAAGTGGGAACCTCACTTAAATTGTGGTAGGGGTATTTGCGTCTTACAAAACAGAGTTATTTCAGACCTCCGTCCAGCAACAAAGGCGTGCTCTCCGTACAAGTTAGATTTTATGTTTTAAGACACCAGATGCGTCTAATCATCTTTGAACACTCATCTATTTGCTTCCTTAACACCCTATTATCCTTCTGAATCACTGATTTCAAATTAAGCTAGAGCCTCACATGATAAGATGAGCCAATTAATTTTAAACTTTCTAACATTATTATTATTGCATTGTTTAATTTCATATTGCGAAATTACTCAAAATGTGTGTACAGAAATAAATTGTGTGATTGTTCTGATTGTCGACTCATGAATTAATAAAATAAACGTCTTGCCTCTCGACAAAGATTAATATATTGGCAAAGCTTTCAACTATAAGTCTTTTTCAGGACTGCATTTAAGTTAAAATACTTACTAACAAGTAAGTATCGGAATAAAGCTTTATTTAGTCATTTCTGTTAATTTGAACCAGAAAACATCTACTAATTACTGATTAAAATTGGTTTGTTCAAAGCTTATATAAACGAGTATTATATTTATGCATATAATACATAAATAATTAAATACATTATATACAATAATGTAAAATATATTTTGTGTGTGTGTGTGTATATATATGCATGTAAACTGTAAGTTAATTTTAATTTTTAACGAAAAAAATATAATTTTAATTTACAACAGGTTTTATTAAGTTGATTGTTATTTTGTCACCAATTTTATCATTATTATAGTATTTTTGGACTATATGAATATTTTACTATCACCTGTTTAATTTAATCATAATCTATAATTAGAAAATATTATAAGGATATCTAATATATTATATACTAGGCTATAATGTAGGTTATCTCATTAGCGTTAATTAAAACAATGAGGATGAGGTTTTTGACAGGTGAAAGCATTTGTCCGAAATATAAAACTTTTGGAGAGACGTTTTATTTCTAAAAGGATTATATCTACAAACTCTTTAACTTGTCAGTCACAGGAAAGGGTAGCTATACTTTCAAATTTAATAAGTGTCTCGATGAGGTTCAATTGAAGCTGTTAAGGTGGTTATTATGCCTTACATTAAAGATTTTTGACCCATTATTGAATCATTAATAAGTTTTGATCAATAGTTAATACGGAAAATTTCATGAAATTATTATAGAAGATTATATTATAGAAGATTGTGCTGTCACTATTGTTTGTTTAGTTACTAGCCAAAAAAAATTATAGAACCGGGATTCGAACGCAGAGCATCAAGCGCTAAAGGGATGATACTTGTAGGAACACCATTATAATTATATAAAACGTAAACAGGAAATACACAATAACATATTACGTATAATTGACCTCCGTGATTTAACTTATTTTGATACTTTACGGTTGATAACTATCCAAACAACGTTTCTAAATTCGTCAAAATATATTTATGAAAATACTTAGTTCTCTAGTCTCTCAATGCATCTGCCATCAAAATATAACATATCTGTAAGCACAACAATGCTTCCTCAAATCTGCCATTGATAGAATTCCGTCTAGGTTGATCACTGTTTAATTTCTTAATCATATTAATTAATTATTTTTTTAAAACTTTTAAAAAAGTTGTTTCGAGTTCTATATTCTTGTAAATTAAATGGTATTTTGCTTTCCTTTCATATTTTCAGCTTTCCTTTAAATTCATTTTCAGGGTCGGTCAAATGTTATTTGTCCTCTTTATATGTTTTATTTATAAAACAATGATGTGAATTTGTTATTATTTCTTTTGACTTTGGAAGATTATGTATTATTGATGACATGAGCAATGTTTCTGTAAACGCAAAATGATGGGTACATTATTTTATACAAATGATAAGAACTGAAAAAAAACAATTTGTAAGCAACTGGTTTTGTGATTTTCTTCCCCTGTCTGAGTTTCTCAAATGGATATGCTCGTTTTAGTTTGAATCGTCAGACGAAAAAAGGAAAAATGCGTCTGCAGCTTATTTTTTTCCACGGGATATGGGCAGAATCCGAAGAGACGTCGGAGGCTCGAGATGTAGCCCCCAAGAGTGGCATTACCCACGAAAGTCCTTTCAAAAATGATCCATGACTCGGGAGCTCTGAGGCACTTAGTTCAGTTTGCAAACAGGGTGACACTAAGTCATGACTCTTCAAGATTAGAGTAGAGCATTGCTAAATAAATTGCTCTTGTTTCCTCTTATTTATCGTCGGTGTGCATCGTTTTGTGTACCTAGGATGAAGATGATTTCAAACAAATTTCTACCGAATGTTTCAATCATAAAAAAAAACCAAAATACAGTTCAAATGTATGTATAATACAACTCATGCATGGCCGAAAATTCAATAATTGTACTTTTGACATCTAAATTTATGTATCAATACTGGGTCCTGAAAAATTCCATTAACATCGAATGGCTTTTGAGACAATGGTGACTTTGTTTTAATAATAACCTCCATACATCTTGTCTGTAAATATTTATATAATGCGAAAGTGCGTTATTTTTTGTATCGCCCAAATAGTTGTTTTTACATTAGCTTTGTTATAGTGTTATTTTTCATTTATTTTATGTTTTTTTCTAGTACATTACCATTGTAACATTCCTGATCGTGTTTCGCCTGTTCCCCTTCTTGGTTTTTTGTTTACATTTACGTTATAAATTACCTTTAAAATGATTTAATCAATCTGAAATGCTTCGCAAATATTTCGAGACCCCTTGAACTGTGCTAATAAGATTTTATTTAGAAAGTAATAACGAGAAATAGTAAAAATTGAAATATTGCCCCACGTATAGATAGATAACTTTAAATATTTCTCAAGTCATATTTGAGAAGCTATTGATGACTTAACACACTTTATGAATGTTTTTGGACAGGACCATTCCGAATTAGGTCCCACATGTATAGAGATAGGAAATAAATATTTTTTAATCATGTCATTTTTTAGTCATGTGTAAAGCAATCGGTCAAAAGTGTTGAAATGTTAAAATCACAAATACGGAAAAACAAGTTGTCACAACAACAACAAACATCAGAAAGTGCTGTTTTCTTTTATTTTCCGCCCATGAGCAGCAACTTTGTTAAACCATCTCTGAATTGTGGCTACCGTGATAAAGGTTCTTAGTTGTAAATTTCGACTACTGACTTGGTAGGGAAAATTATGCAGAGAACGAAACGTTGCAAATACCCTGCTGCTGTGAATAATTAAAAGATAGACGGGTGGTGGATGGCACAAGTGGAACAGTACCTGTTCCTTCAATTACAAACTAAGGAACTCTTCCATTCTCCTGATAACTACTGTTCGTCGAGAAATAGAGACAATAGAGTCCATCAATTTCTCCTCCACGAACTGAATGTGACCTGTGAGTACAACAGATTACCTAAAATATATCAGATTATTTTAGTATCTATTACCTGAACGACAACAGTTTGCACTTTAGTCAATGGATAAATCTGAGGATATGTATTGTTTCGGTACATTTGTTGTACCTAAGCGCGGTCTATGGACTTACTTAGCCATTAAACTTGATTTAAGTCCGCGCCTAAAATAAAGCCAACCTCGTCTTTCACGGAACAAAGGTTCACTGGGAGAACTTCAAGCTAGGCCAACAATAGACGGAACCAGGTCTCTTTGTCAGCAACTTTCCTAACCTATGACACGTACTTAATAGACTTCCTTCACAAAGGGAAATACCACAGATTGTTTAGACTTTGAACTATACACTGGAGAAAGTATGAAAAAAAAATTCAGTAGATTGGCAATACGGTGATCTTGTGTCAAGAAGTATGAATGAAATAATTTTATATTTCTTAATAACTTATTTCATAAAAAAACAAAAAAAACATCCTAATTTAGTACTGTCTCCTTGCCCTTCCAAGCCAGGAACCAGTTTACTGTGTCCCTTAAGAACAACCATTTATTTGACATAGAACGGGTTATTTGGCAGTATGACACCCCCTAAAACAATGAACTAATAAAATATAGAAAAAAAAAATGAAATAAGAAAATATCTTTAAAAACATCTATATATATATATTTTATTTTTTTTCGTGATAGGCATATTACTGTAACTTAATGTATTTCTTGTAGTGAATTTGAATATACAATTAAGATATGTCACTTTTCTTCTTAATTTTAAAAAGATGAGAGGGATATTTCTTTTTTGCGATTAACAGTTTTTCTTCAGTCAAATCAATCAAGATTTTTGCGACATTTCAGGACAATTTTCAAGATATCTATAGTTCTTTTTAAAGCATACCTAAGTTGCCGTAGATCTGAATTATGATGATTGAGGCCTCAAACCATTCAAATATTAAATTTACATAAAAATCTGCTACTTCAGTCGATCTTCGTTTTTGGTTTAGAGTCTTCGCGTGATTAGCCTTCGCTTGAAGGCAATGACAGGTTTGCTCGTTCGTTTAAAACTCGGCTGTAGATAAGCGAGAACATAGTTATATTATTTTGAAAAATAATCAATGACCAATTGAATTATTATATATTTAAATATTTATGTTTATATATTTAATGATTAACAACTGTGGCTAGCGTCACAACCAGCGAATATGCTGTGATAAAATGGCTTGTCTGTTATGAAGGCAGAGGATATCCAGTGATACCTCTTTGATATATCTAATTGTTATCAATTAAGAAAACCCCTATTCTAACATCTCCACAGTCGTCGTTGAATGTTATCACGTAACAGGTAAGGTGTAGACAGTACGTCTATCAGCGGGTTTCGACTTTTCAGTGACCGTTTAAGTTAGGAATGTTTAGGTCAATGTGAAGGGTATAATGTTTTTCGTAAAATGCACCTTAAGTACTCTTGATGATGAAAATTCAGTATGGTTTAGATGTTAATATAGTTAGCATATTTGTAAATTTTGGCTCTGTACGTTTAATTTGCTTTCCGTATAATTATAATATTTGAATAGCATTTAAAAATCTAATGTAACCCTAATTTACCCAAATTTAACACATAAAAATATAATTACTGTTGTGGCCACCCCTTAATTACAAATAATTATAAGTCACCCTTTCTCGATCAGATTATATCTATCACTGTTTTCATTATGTTTAATAAAGATTATGACGTCAGTGAGAGTGGGAGGAGGGACTGAAGTAGTGGGGACAGTCGTAGGTGGGAAGTTATCCCCACCCTACTGGCTGGCCTCCTATATAAGCCTCCTATATTGGGCCAAATTAGCAAGTTTTTTCTCCCATTTTTAAACTAAAGGTGATCCCCATCACCTAGATTTGTTTTCACGTTATTGTATTTTAACCACAACCTGTATTGTTGAGTAACCCGAACTCCTTCAAATGCATCTGGCCATAGCAGAATGAGGAGAAATTTGCAAAGTATCTTATTAATATTTTTCATTGTATAAATTCAAGGGGTTTAGAAAAAAAAAACAAAAAAAACATAACTAATCGGATTTTCACTTGGAAAACTACTCTCTCCTCTCTCTCTCTGCACTGGTGCCTGTTGCTCTACTCAAAAACTCATTTAACCACCTCTGCATCTCTCTATCCTAACCTCGCTATGTTTTAGTCCGGCGCTGGTCAGGCCCCACACCTTTTTAGTGGGAATCTCTGCCTTCGTCTCGCTAAAACTAGCACCTCCTTGGGAGAGACCTCTCCCTCGCGGACGACGGTTGCTGTGGCCCTGCAAATTTTACCAGCAGTGTCTCTCATTGCAATCCAGTCTCCCTTTCTCCGGTTCACACTCGCCTTTGGTATCCGGACGGTTTTCACCTACCCTTAGATACCGAGTGTGAATTCGTGGTCATTCCAAGACCACATAAACTACCTATAAACCTACCCTGTACCTCTTCTCCTGAACACAGTGCTTTGTCGGGGCACACACACCTTCTAAAGATCTTATGGAGTCAGATCAAAAAGAATTAGGCTGCACGCCGACTAGGCCGACGGCCAGGGTGAAAGACCACAGGTCCACCTGCCTTATCTCTTTCTGGGCGCACGTCGGACGGGGGCTTGTTGTAGCGATCCTAGCCCGTGGCGGACGTCTCCTTGCCACTGAGCCCCCTAGTGACGACCTGACAATTACATTTTTTCATATCGAATATATGATGGTAAAATAAATGGTGAAATAAATCTAATCTGAAATATACATAATTGAAATATATTTGTTAATTGAATATCTTTTTATTTAAATTATTGGAAATGAGGTATATTATTATTTTTGTTGACATTTTGTATATATCTATTTCTTCTTACGAAACGTACGGACTATTAGGATGAAGCGAATGACCCATGAAAATAGATATCACTAAAACAAACACAATTTTAATTTTCTAGATCAAATTGATAGAGGATTATTATAATTGTTATCTCTCACTTCAAACATGCGATTTTATTGTTCAACTTTTTTTTTTTCTATAATATTTCAGTGCATCAAGCTAATTACAATTTTGTTTTTCATAACAACCGTAGATAAAACCTTCAACCGGAGAGACATCTGAAGCTCCACGAAGATGGGGAGACGATAATTGGTCTCCTTTATGACTCAAGTCGACGTAGGCAGATCAAACGAACCGATCCCTGTATCGTGTCATCCTCCTCCCGATCAAGAAAAAATACAAGAAAAAAGGTCAAACATGCAAGCTCATAAATCACTGTGAAGGCCACAAAAGGAAAAAAATAAAAAAATAATCAAAAGGAAAAGGCTGACATTCCTTCAAGGGCTCGTTCGTTGATTGGGGCTCGGTATCTCCCACCAATTAGTCCCGGGCAACAATGTGCTGGCCACGGTTTTCATCAGGAGGGGACTATTTTCGACAAGACTAGACACAAAAGAGGTCTATGAATATTCATAGGTGAGCTTCGAAAATAATACAGGTACTAAAGAAACTAATAGCAGCCAAACGTGACATCACTGTTACGTAACTTTCAAAAGAATAAATTATGCCTGAAAATAGCATAAGAGCAGGCACCGCTGTCATTGACAACATTCTGAGCACTTGGCAGTGGTAGGCTGCTAAAAGCGCTGGGGAATAATAAATAAAATCTTTTTTTCCAGCAAAAAACCACGTTATTTACTGAAAATATCACGCTTCAATATTTTGTAAATTTACCACACTCAACAGTTTTGTGTTTACTAAAAGGGGGACGTCGATGGGGATTTGAAAAATTGTAGCATTTAAGGCTTAAACCCCAATTTACACAATTAGTCCGATATAAATCTTAAGCCCCTCTTTATCCATTGACGAGTTAATGTGCGCACTTAAAATCCAAGAAAATCCCTGAAGAAATTCTATAGACGAAGAGGCGAAACTATACTTTACTACGACTTTAAAACTTCCAAAACGGCTACCTATTTCAAATATTGTACCCATCAGCTTGTGAACTTTTATATCATGACATTTAGTACAGGAGTGTCTAGAACAAAAATGGACATTATTTCATGTAGTTCCCAATTTGCCGGCCTCCGTTGGTCTCAACAAAAATGAGGTCCATAAAGCATTTTAATTTTTATAGGTAGTTAAATATTTCGATAGATGACTTTCTATCGAGTGCTTTTGACTAAAACTAGATGAAATCAGGCAATTAATTCTTGAATATAAGGAGTTAACGGGCAAAACTAAACTTAGCATTAATTTGAAGACCCCTCCCCCTTAGCCAATAAGAGCCCGCATAGATCTAAGGACGGGTATCTTTCCTTCGTCTAGCCAATTAACATTGCTATAAAATGAAGAGGGAGGAAATTAAGGGCGTTTCAGAAATCACCAGGCAACAAGATCTTTTAGACGTGGACATGAATCACGGACATACAGTACACGTGGATATACTGTACAGCGTTGCCACTTAGATACTGTACAAGGTTCCAATTTCAATATACATATTCTGTTTTAATAAATTATTTTAGGCGTTTTGAAAAAAAGAAAACAGAAAAAACGTTATATCGTTTTTTATTTTCTGTCTAATGGGTAGTCTAGTCTGGTCCCTCCACACTTTTTTGTCTCGTCTTTCTGTTCTTGCTTTGCCTTGTCCTATCGCTGACACTAAAATGGCCTCTATTTGGACGTTTAGCCTTGTACTAGCTTTTCAGGAAGTAGCAAAGGCCTAACCTAATAAGAAACAGTTGATCAGCCAAGAGCTCTCCACAGAAGGCCTTACTACCATAAGGCTGCATTAAGTCCATTTTGTACAGTCGAACAAAAATGTTAAGGTTAAACCCGTTTACACAGGTGGTCTGAAAAGTTTCCGTCATGAAGATGATAGTAAAATAAATAAAAGCTAGTGAAATAAAAGCTAAAATAAAAGCTTTGTTAGGTAGGAAACTTTTCAGACAACCTCGTATAGGGTCAATTATGAATGAATTATTTAGAATTGATTTTGTATAAGAAACAAATTGACTGTTTTCACATCAATATTGATTTTATCAAATAAAGTTGATAGGTGATAAAACAATGTGATAGAAGTTTCTTTAGTGCTGATAATATGAAGGTATCCCCTATTTAAGTCAACGGTCGACGATCCTCGGCCAATCACCACTTCCCCAGGTCACCTCTACATCCAATTCGTTGCTTCTTTCTCTTTTCCTTCTGCTCGATTGGAAGTGCTGAAGATTCGTTTTTAGACCGTTCTCTGGCCAACTCTTTGTTTTATTTAAATGTCACAATTTTCAAAGGTTCAAACTGATATTTAACTGCCAAGCCAACTGAGAAATACTACAGTTACTATCAGTTCGAACCCCTGACAATGAGACAATGAGGTCATACAAAACCTCTGGGTAGTCAAAGGAGATACTCAAAGTGCTTTATTTATTTATATTTACCTTGGCACTGACCAAAGAAACTAACGAGATCATATTGATTGACATGCGCCATGGTTCCATATTATAGGACGGTAGTTCAAAAAGAGATGGTTTGTTGGCCATGTAATGTATTAACACGGAGGCAGGCCAAAAGCTCTGTTATCATATGGTTCTTCAAATCCAGACACTAAAAAACGAATTTTAAATAGACAGCTTCTTTTCTAAATTTTTACCCTCTAGATTCTTCACCAAGACGAAAAATCAACAAACGTTTTTAGCAATCTCCAAGCTCTATCTGATTAAATTTGAAATTAGAACAGACGGACCTTTTTGTTAAGTTAAGTTGTAACTATTTTCGATGTGCCAGCAATAGCTGATTAGAAATTCATAAGCGATATTGATGGAATACCAATGAGACATCGGACTCCAGGAAGTAACAGTAGCGTGAGGTTCGTATTATTTTTTTTCGCTTTTGCTAATGCCAAACCATAGTCTTTAATCTAGAAACGTGGCACAAAGTTTGTTTTGAGTAATTTGATTTGCGTTACTAGTACACAAGTGCTTACTATACTACTTACAATAGACACTTACTAGTAAGTACTTATTACACTGGTTTGTTAATGTTGTTATACAAATTGTTTAACAAGAAATTTGCACAAACATTTTAAAAACTGCCGGCCTGCTATCGGATATCGATTTATTTGGGTACTTCATTCCTGTAGCGATCCGAATGGCATATAAAAATATTACATATATTATAATGTAATAGTTAATTTATTGCAAAGTCGGGTTCATTTGTCACAGCGTATATAACAAAATGGTTTCATGCAGGCCCATTAGCTGGCTGGTGCAAAAGGGATCACGTATTCGTAATTTACCTCACTTAAAAATTGGCATCAACAGAAGGCCTGAAGAACACGTTGATTGAAGTGGCAATTGAAGAAATTCTACCCCTCACTATTGCTGAATCACCTCCGAATTGAACTCTCCCTCTGACATTGCACTCAGCGTAGTGCTCACCAACCTTTTGGTAAACCCTCATCCGCCCATCCGGTGTATAAAGGGAGAAGCTTGACTCATCTGAAAACAGCACGTTGGTCCGTTTGTTTTCAGTCCACATAAAGTGTTCCCGAGAAAATTTCATGCGAGCTCTTCGATGTTCGCTTGAGAACATTGGAGAACAATGGCCTTGATGCTGGTCTTTGAGGGTTTAAATTCACTTGAGCGAGTCTTCTTCTAACAGTTTATGGGAATTTCGCTACTCCCCAAGTTGTACGAAGAAGTTGAGCAGTCTCGGTAGCAGTTGAAAAAATCGATTACGAATCGTGTGCAGTACAATAAATCAGCCATCTTTTTGCTCTATCACTCGCGTCCGACCTGATCTGCGATTGCACAAACCTTCCCTCTCACGGTAAGTTGTAATTGATCTCCAAACAGTAGTCTCAGGTAAACCCAACGCGCGTGCTGCATATCTTAGGCTTCGACCGCCTTCCACTAAATCAACAACACGGGCTACTTGCTTGAGCGTCAAAACCATTTTTTAAATTAAAATTAAAAAAAAACCTTTTACTAAATTTCTGGAGATCAGTTACACAATAAATCACCAAAGCGAATGGAGACACATGATGAGAAAAGTTTTAGTTTTTGTTCACCCAATAGCATAAAGTATTAAGTAACATAAGCAAACCCTTTTATTCAAACAAAAACAAGAGACATCCATTCAAAAATTATGTTTTAATATTCTTTTCATCATTTTTCGAGCGCTTATTTTTTAATAACGAATTTTTTGTACTGCGCTATTTTTTGGGGGGCAGTGTTAATATGTGCTAAGAAATGCATAATAAAAGGAAAACGCTTGAGGTTATAATTAAAGATATGGACGAGGGTGAATATTAACAGGGTTAGTACAGGAACTAATTAAATGTGCATAACAAAATAAAACTCCCTTTGAATAAATAAAAAATAATTATTCATTTATTCAAAGTGTTTCTTTGCACAGTCACACTGGTAGAATAGGACTGATAATCGCCTGGTATATTTGGACCGGTTAAATTTGGTAGAAGTTGGGTCAGTTCAGTGCATCACTGACCTGAACTTGGATTCACACCCTTGCTGCACCGTCCTGAACGGTGAGTCCTCACTTGCTAAACTGTGGTCTTTATTTATGCCTAACGCTGGCACCCAATTTCCCAGATCTAACGTCGTAAACACGAGGCAGCGTAATACGTTGAATATCCCCGACAACCCAACAACAACAATCTGAACATACACTGAACTGAAATTAGCTAGTACTAGATAGATTAATTAATTTACTTAGCTTATTAATTAATATACTAATAATAACACAAATGTGATTTTCACTGTAATTAAAAGATAATATTAACGTAAGCCATGAGCACTTTTTTTATCGCAATTCCAAAATGTTGGTACTAGCTTCCACTGTGTATTTGTTTAGGATATCACAAAATATATCCTTAGTTCCCAATCTGCCAAAGGAACCAATGTTGAGAGGTTTCATCCCACCTAGGGTTGTGAATAAATGCCATTTAACGATCGCCAAACAACTTCAGTACAATATTTCCTATCTAACAAGTCGCCTTCTCAAATTCTTTCATTCACCCACCCATTCCACTTATTGGACCTTGAACACAATCCAACATTTATTTTCTTTGTTTTATTCATTTAATGAACTTATTTTCAAGTTAATCACAATTTAATATCTTCAACTAGTCTAAAAGAAAGTCCTAAATTTATTTTTTTTATTGTTCGGCGAGATAAGGGGACGAAAAAAAAAGCATTCTTCTATAACTCGAGTTAAGCCAACAAACGACAAGATCCAACTATCCCGCCAATGATTTATCATCGGAAAAACGGAACCTCGATCTGGGGGGGCTCATCGTACCCGTTTAAGGGGGGATTTTTCCATGACGGCAAGGGATTTAAAATCAATAAGTTATTATTTATGACGCATAATTTTCACATATATCAATTGATAAATTTAAAAAAAATAGATATTCGAACCAGTGATCACCAAATGCGCAGTGATTCAACGTCACAAAATCCCATATCAAACACAAACATTACAACTGCGAAATTTGTTTATACTAATTTAACAGTGTTACCGGTAATGTGTGTTAAGGAAAACAATAGTGATTATGAATAAAATAGTTTTTGAGCTTAATAATGTCTTTTAAGGGTCAGAAAAACGATAATTTTGAGGGATTAGAGATTTACTGGTTAAAGAAGGAGCATCTGAACTCTCCTATATAATGTTATTACATTCTTATCTTTAGGTTTGATATACTTTCGTAAGCCGTGGATAAAACAGTGCAAGGGAACCTAAGACAAAAATGAATCCACTTACCGGGAAAAAGATGAACAAGCATTGACACTGATGATAACTAAAGGGATCAGTTTAATAGTATGAAACATATTTATATGAATATATAACACCAATGCTACTAATCGTATAAATAAGTACAATTGTAATAAAAAATAGATACCACGTTGAGTCACGGATCAATTTCAGTATATCGAAAATCGCTGATAATTATACAATTCTGTCAATTAAGGAAGTGGCCTGTCAGTCAATTTTCATGATATGTGATATGTGTTTCAACAGTAATTAAAATAGATAACCATGTATCCTTCACGGTAGGTTAAATATGAAGTAATATCACGAGTTCTGCTGCCATTAAATCTCTGTGTAATCCAAGTGCAAAGATTTGCTTGTGAAGTACTTTCACAACTTTTATATTCCGATTATATATTTATCTGATATAAAATTCAGCATTTTCAATAGAAAAAACGGTCGTCTGTCTATTTGAAAATTGCTTGAATAGCTTAGTAAATTTTTTATTTACTGTTTACAAGGATTTTTCATATCCCATTTTAACTGTATTTTTGTCTCGTGTGGTATCACGTATAGATAGGCCTTAATATCCTAAAAGTTGGATCATTTGAAATTTGAAACACACATAGTTTCAAGAGTAATTATTCTGCAGATCGTTAAATATAAAATACGGTCGCGGTAAATATGAAATTTATGTCTTATTTAACTCTTTTCATTGTTTAAGGACTCATTTAACTATTAATTTTTCTTTTATTAGTTTATTTTGGATAGCAAATTACATTGAATGCTAATAATGATTTAAAATGGGACTCCGATGTCTAATTTAAATTATAGCAAAATATAAGGGAAAGTGATGAGGTGACGCTCAAAAATAAATTGGTTAGACTTGCTCATAGCTTTCGTGACGAGCCAAAAGGGGTCAGCCCAACAAATTATTAGAGTAATTTTTTATTAGAGTTTTTGATAATGTGCTTCATAATTTCAGCTATCTATTTTTTTATTGTTGGATTAGTTATTTAACAAATAATAAACCAGTTTGTTTCTTTTTGTTTTAGGGCTTGTCAACTAAAAGGATCGACAACGCCTTTAATTGTAAAATACTAAGTGTTAAGTACTTTAAGTATTTAGAAAGCACGTGGAAGGACCTGAATCATCTCTTGGTAATGTTTTTTTTTTTAGTGTCTGTGACCTTTATTCCGTCTTTATATGAATATTTATTTTTTAAAAAAGCTCATAATATTTATTTTAAGACGGTAAGATCACTTGTTTTAGATCAAAATGTTAAATTCCTTGCTGGTAAACAAATTAATGTAATTTCTCGGGTAGTTAAATTTCCTTAACTAGCTTTTTTGTTTTGTTATTGAAGTGATGATTTTTTTTTTTTAGAATCGCCCAATAAGCCATTAAATTTGTGCAGCTGAGGAAAAAATTTGTGATTGGGAAACGGCATATATAGAAGAAAGCAAACCTTTATTTCGTGTTTTTTTATTGAAATGGATTTTTAATTTTTATTTAAAAGAGATTAACTTACGTCAATAGCTATTTGGGCTGAGCCAGACAGCGTCAATATACACTTTCCCTGTCAAAACCAAACACGTGAAACACGAAAAGGGTCACGAAAGACACAGTACGAACGGCACGAGAGAGGGCGCGAACTAGACTGGCAGTCTCCCGCCAAACAGCGTCGGCAGCGACAGGACGCATGCGCGGTGTCAAGGCGAGCAGGGGTCCGACGGATGGACCGCTCGCCACTCCAAAAACCCTCCGGACCTACCGAGGGTTCAGTGAACTCCGTCTGTGCGAGGTCTGCTCCACGTCGGCAAGTTTTCAAGTACTCCGGCTAGGTACGGAGTGAGTACTCGGTATTACTAGTACTTCGGAGGACACATATAGGTAAAGTGGGCGAGCAGTGGTGGCACCAATCTTGCTTCTTCAAGCCTGGCCCGGGATCATCAGGTGGTGGTGGGCTCATCTGGCGGCCGTATAACTTTTTCCTTTTCCACACTGTGCAACCTTCCTACCTGTATGATACCTTCAACTATAACATATGACCCTATCTATGATACCTTCTACCTCCAACCTTGAAACAGAACCTCGTGTTACTCTTGTAGGGATAAGTTAGAGGAAGGGTTACAATAACATAATGGTTTCAAGTATGTTAAGGTCAATATCGAAGTAAATATTAAGACATCAATCAAAACAACGGAAAACACCTACAGATCAACGATGTTATGTGCCCACTTCATCCGTTCCTACTGGAGACCTGTTGACAGGCAACAGCACCAACAACATTAAATCAGCAATGATAATTTGTTCTTTGGATTAGTATTCAAACGGAGACTATTGTATGTTTGTATTTATATTATGTGAAAAAAAATATGGGAGTCCCTCAATACTTTTTTTTATTTGTATTACATCAACAGACACCTTATCCTCAGAGCTACAATTCAGAACAAGAAAACTAAATTTACTTATTTATAATATAATCATATAAAAACACTCAAGTAATTTAATACTAGGCGTATTAGTGTTTGGTATTATCTTTTAAATTTTTCATTATGCCATCCATTGTTGTAATTAACAAATTGGTATCTTTACTACAAAAATAAATCAAAATTTTCAAATTTTTTTAATCAATTTTATAACATGATATAAATAGCAATTTTCATACTTAAAAGAAACACGGAACGTTTCTTAGGTTGAAAGACGTGAAAATAGGAATACGATGTGCGTGCATATTTGCAATAAATTTCAAAAGATAGTTACGCTGTATAACATATTGATAATATGTGAAAAAATTAAATGTGGAAAAGTTATTCTCATTTGTAGCGTAAGCATATAAATAGTTACTGCAATTGGACGTCGTGGGTGGCGGAAAGCTGGGATGCAATGCTCAGCAATTTGCACCGACTGCCATGGCACCTTCACAAACGGCCCACCGATTCAACAAGACTCCAAAAAAGAAGAAGAGGAAAAGATTGAAGAATTCGACATCAAACAACCACATCTCTCCTCACTTGAATATATGGTCCTGGTCAAACCAGTTTCAATTTATTTATTTTTTTAAATTTATACTTAAGTTTTGTAATAAACTACCTTTTCATGATATTATTGAAATAATTTACTTAAAAAAAAATTATATCAGAGCTTTTGAAGTATATTAACTTGGTTTAGACACATTAGTTGTTTAATTTAACTAAATTTATGTTAGGGCCTAAGATGGGGTTCTACAAACTATCAGCAATCCTATTGATTTGGTTTTTGTATCCGAACCAATTTTCATTCATTTTTAAAACTATTGTATTAATTTGAGTTAACTTTCAGATAAAAAATAAACAAAGTCTGTTTTATTATATTATTACATTATGTTATTAAGTATTTTTTTACAATATTTAGGAACGTCTGCATAAATTGTATTCAAATCGTGCTAAACGTATTTTAATTTGCCTGCATATATATAAATATTTAGACTTCAAACTAAATTTATACATTTTACATTACTAGTTCATTCTATAAAGCAATAAGCAAGCTATGCATTTGATATTTTTTTTTGGGAAAGGTCATTTTTTCAGAAGATATTTGACCTCAGGGAGGTTAACGGCTTTTGATGGAAGAGAGAGAGAGGAATAGGACAAGTGAGAAAATCTTCCACAGTTGTGCTGTGAGAATAGTTTTGATGAGAAAGGTGAGGTGTGAAAGTATGGGTAAGATGCAGGGCAAATTCCTCCGACCTATCCCCATCCGAAGCCACCTAGGACCCATCATCTCGACGGAGTGGGTTTGAAACAGGTTGGTCTTTGACTAACTAGTTAAGTTAGGTCTTTGAGATACTGAAGTAAAGGATTTTGATTATTAATTTATGGATGACGGTGGGGTGACGATGACTCCCAGGACGGCCTCTGGATCAGATTAGTAAAGGAATGCACAGAATCATCTAGGTCTTGGGATGTTTTCAGAGGTACTTAGAGGTCTACAGAGTCTGTAAGAATCTGACGGAAGTGGTCCCAATCAACTGGGTACCTGATAAATGAAGGAGGAGGAGATTGTGAATAGGTCTTATGGAAATGGTTTATAATACAGGGCTATGATCGGAGGAGAGGTCGTCAAGGCGTGTGAGTGAATAGTTTAGTGTTCCTAAACTATTGTAGAAAAAGAAGCCAAGGAGATCTGGATTTCGGTTGGGATCTGATGGCCAATAGGTGGCTGTGTCAGGAGAGATAGTGGAGCAATGTTTCCGTGTGAGTGCACGGAGGAATGCACATCCACGTGTATCTGTGGATCTTGAGTTAAAATCCCCAACCACAAGGAAACGATCCCTGCAAGTGCTGATACGACGTGCGAGGTACTTTGAGGTCTACAAAGTCTGTAAGAAGCTGTCCTCGTGGATTTGTCGATCTTTAGCCCCAATGTTGATGCTTTGCGTTAAAGTGCCCACCCACAAGGAAACGATGCCCGATGGAGTTTAGAAAGGAGATGAATTGGGAATCAGAAATGGATTTATTGGGAGGGCAGTACACTGATGCTATAGTAAGGGGTAAAGTGAAGGTGCTGATTGACACTGCAGTGGGCTGAAGGAAATCGTGTGCTATCAAAGGAGCTATATGATGGGGAATGGAGTTATGGACAATGACAGTGGTACAAGAGCATGTGCTCTTCCATCTGGGTGGTCTTTTCGCTAAGTCTGGTACTGTCGAACTGTACATAATCGTTTACTTGTAAGTCTTGTTTCAGTAATAAGAGCTACGTCAATGTTCTTGTCGTGGAGTAGTGATTTCAGTTCGTTATTGTGGGTGCGAACGCCATTCTCATTCCAAAGCAGAATGGATAAGGAGTTGGAAGGATCTACTTATGGGTTTTGTTTAGCGGGGATGAGGTAGGTGACAAGATTTGTAAGAAGGGAAATGAGAGGGGTAATTAGGGTTCTGAACTCTGAAAGGAATGACGTTAATAGACTAGTGAGGTCTGAGGAGCTTGAAGGTGGAGGAATATGTGAGATGTGTGGTTGACGATGGGATTGCGTTTGCTGGTTGCTGGGATGAACGTAATGCTGGGGAAGAAGAACTTGCGGACGAGGAGTAGGCAGTGCCTGTGACTGCTCTATGTTCCGAACGGCATCAGCAAAAGAGACTGAAGGCCTTAAATTTCTGGTGGGGGCGCTTCTTGTGCTAATTCTTGCTGGCTTCTCTTCTTCTGGCTGACGAAGTTGTTCGCTCCTGAACTTCATAATTCTGTAAGCCTCACAGCCTTTATAGTGAGCCGGGTGGTCTTGATAGCAGAGAACGCATGCTGCATGCGGTTTTAGGGGCTTCTTACACATTTCACTTTTTGCTGTCCACTGCACTTTACACACCTGGGAGGGTGATAACAGTATGATTTCGTGTACCCATATGCCATGCAATTATGGCATTGGACTATGTCACGTTTGGTGGAAGGTTTTTCGAACTGTACTCTAGTGTCATACAAGTGGGTAAGCTCGTAGATTTTTTCTACTCCAGGTGTTCGCTTTAAATCTACAAAGAACAAGAGCAGTGGTGTTTTTATCGTTTCATCTTCTTGCATTTCCTCACGTAGCACGTTGGTAATTTGACGAACTTTGTATCCTAAACCTAAGAGCTCCTTTTCTATCTCGTCTTCTGGTGTAGTGGGATGCAGGTTTCTGATCACCACCCGTAGCGATCTTTCCTGCTTTAACTGATAAGTATGGAATTCGGCCTTAGTTTCTTCCAAGTATTTGATTATCGCTCGATATGTATTGGGAGTGTCTGAAGAAATTTTTTGTTCCAAGACCAAATGAGGCACGTGTATTTGCCCGTACCTACGATTTTGATTTTGCTCATTCGAGTTTATAGCAGTTTAAAATTACTAATATTGCCTACAAATATCGCTGGTGCCTTGGGCTGTGTGGGTGTTTGTGTAGAGTCCATGTCATCTACTTGAGTATTTTTCAACACCTCATAACTATTGGGCGTGAAACATGGAGACTCAGGGGTTGTTATTTGTTTTGATGTGCTAAGGTTGTTTGGTGGTTGTAATTCTTCCATAGAGCTGCTGGGTGCTGAATAATTTACAGGCACAACCTTTCTATTAAATTGCCGTGGCTTACGTTTGATTGGCAACGGAGTAGGTGTTGGTCCCAGAGATCTTTTGAGCGTTGTTTTTTTTTTTCTGACATCACTTGTTGATAGAAACGCACGTTTCATTATCAACAATATTTTTCTGAATTGTTGAGTATTTTTTTTATAAATAAAAAATATGTAGCAGAAGGTAGTCTCGAACGCACGTAATTTAGATAAGAGACTACCACGCTAGCAGCAGGCCACAGTCAAAGTTGTGAGGGTTTGGCTGGGCACCCCACTCTTATCACTAGCACAGCTGAGCTACACCCTTTCAATATGACCGCCTTCTCAATGAAATGTGAAGGGAAACATACACTTAGCAATACAGTCCACAGCTTCACTATCCACTCGTAGATAGCTCCTCTGTGAATAGTTCACCCAATACACAGGTGGTCTGAAAAGTTTCCGACCTCAACATGAAGATGATAATAAAATAAATAAAAGCTAGTGAAATAAAAGCTAAAATAAAAGCTTTGTTAGGTCGGAAACTTTTCAGGCCACCCTCGTAGTCGGTTGAAACAGTTCTACGAGCAAAACACTTACTATGAATGGTAACAAAAACAGTTTGTTTGTAGAGCGACACGAATACACGTTATAGTTTAGCGCATGCGCAGTACTCATTTGATACACAAACATTGCCCCGTGAAGTTATTTACCGTCTATCGTGATGACTGGTCACGAATCATAGCAAGTTCGTGCTTTGATAAACCGAGTAATGTAGAGAGCAAAAAAATAATGTCCTGCAGGCATGTAGAAATTTTCTTTTGTATTTCATTTGATCTTACCTATCGACCTCTTGAATATTTTTCAATCATGACCTAGTAAGGATAATTGTATCATTATAAGAACTTAATGTTATGCAATGCAAATTATATGAATGAATGAAATTATAGAAAATTGCGGCTACAGTAGAAACTCAAATTAATGTCTTAGGTAAGTTAATCTAATTCTTAAATAAGGAAAACCAAACGAACAAAATTTATGAGAAATTCTGTAATTTACCAAATCGTTTTTTTATCCTACATTTCCCCTTATTTTACAAATGTTACAAATTATGGAAATTAGTATAGACGACATAAATGAATCTATTTATAGTGGAGTATTATATGTCATGCAGCTTGGCCACATTGTATACAATCTTTAATACTTTTACATTGCAGCTTGTGATGCACATTACACATTCCTTGTCTAAACATGTTTAAATGTGGTGGGCCTCACCTTATGAATCATAAACTTAAAACTAACTTACATCTAACAACAAAACCATAACCTAATTTTCCCCTACAATCTGTTGCCATCTAAGTGGGGTGGTGGGGTCATGGTGGGGACAACACTGGGTTTGTTAGGTGCTGCAACGAGTAAAAAAACTTGATTTGTCTCCGGTGTATGAACCCACCCACCGGCGGCACACCAAGCAGTGGGTGCAGGATGGTGTTTTTTAATCTCTCGAGAGAGGTATGCAGACATACCATCAGCATACCGCATTAGACATGCCGTACTAACATACCACTTTTCTCATGATCCCATTCTGAAAATGCTGGTGACTGTTATCTGTATTGTCAGTCAAGTGGTATGTCTCATGGTATCAAAACGAAGGAGAAGTAGATACGTAGATTCAATAATAATGAGAAGGAGTGTGATGGATAGTTGAGTTAAGGAATAAACAAAACCTTATGTCGTGAGTTATGTAACTAAAAAATTCTCTATCCCCATAGACTCTTAAGTACGGGAGCTAAATATTGGATGACCAAATGAACAAAACAAGGTATTACATACTATAGTTACATTACTACCGGGGTGGTTGCTTATCTCTGATTTTAGTATCGTGGGCTCACGTTCTAAGTTGAGCAGTAGTAGACCTGGGGGTGACGTTGGGAGAACTCCTCTCTCAGTGGAATGAATATATTTCGGGGAGGGATTTGTCCTATTATTTTTCTAAGTTATATGAATAAAAAAAATATGAAATAATGCTGTAATCAACTGAATTAATGATTATAATAAATATGCAATTTAACGAAAAATCGTGGCCTAACTCAACATCGACATTTTTACGCTTAGTCAGTGAAGAAAAAAAAGGGATGCCCCGTAAATTTAGGATCAGTGACGGCCACATAGAAATACGTTTTCTGGTTATAAATTAAAGATTTAGCAATACTTTAAAATGAAAAAACACAAACAAATATTACAAATTCTGACATTGTCGTTCAAGACTTTCAAGCGAGAAAATAAATGTATATAGCTCATATTTTATCATTCTGTGTACAATCTTATTAAAAGAAAGAAATAACTGTGATTGATCCTTAATAATCACCATTATTTATTTTGATTTATTTAGAATGTCCAGCAGAAACCATCAGTAAGTACTGCACTGAAATTTAGTATGACGTGGATGGTGGAATTTTTGTCAATTTAATAAATAAAAGTCTTTCTGTAGCCTGTACTATAATAAAACATGAGAGATCAAAAGAGGTCCTAAAAATATATGACAAGAGGCCCATTGCATTTGTACTCGATACTGGCGGTGTCAAGATGCAAGATGCAAATGCAAAGTACATAAAGTATAAAAAGGTATTAAAACGAAAGAGAGTTTTATTCGTTTTTGTTTTTTTATCGAATGTGAGAAAACATTTGACAATGTCCTTGACTAGGCACAAAGAAGCGCTTAAAAACGCTGCGATGCAATCGTGTATAACAACAATATGAAGTTTATCAATCATACCTTTATTTTATTTATAGTAAGTCATTAATCACTTTTTTTCAGCATCCATAACCGTATAAGGTGTCTGTAATATATTTCTGATCATTCATATTGAATATGAAATAGCTTGAATGTGAATCGGGGTTCAAATACTATCATGAGGGCTGTAAAATTGACTATCTCTTGAATAGCAACAATTTGTTTCAGCCTTTACAATAACATGAATCCATCACTGAATGTCCCGTAAATATGGTAGTCTAGTAAAAACAGGTCATATGTATTAATGATGTACAATGAAGTGAGTTTAATTTCCAATAATGTAATAGATCTTAACACCGCTTAAGAATGAAAATAACGTAATATTATTGTGAATAAAGTCCAGTTGTTTTCTTCCCACAACTTATTTGTAGATGTCGGAACGTTTCAAGATAGTGCTTTCCGCCTTTAGTTTTCTATCATCAATTTGAAGGACGGCTCCTGTTAATTCAAGCATTTTGATGACAAAAACATAGTTGGATTATTGGTTAATAATATCCTAATTTTGCCTTCCCAGATATTGGGAATCCCAGATGTTATTTAGTCTGTATTTACAAGCACTTTTAGCGCCATATACTGTCATTCCTAAGTGCTTAGAATACTACTGGTCAACAACAATTTATTAAGATAAAATTACAATCTGCCTTTTATTAGGCAATGAGTAATTGAGATAAGTCATCATTCATAAAGTGCTGAGAATGTGGTTTTACTGTTAGCAGTGTCTTAGTTGGAGTAGCAGCAACATTCATTATGGAACAACATTATGAGCACTTGAGAATGACAGTATAGACTCGAATTTGGAAAACAAAAATAGTACGTTAAGTACATAATCAAAGCCCACAACCAGCAATTTAAGCTTATATTTTTTTTTTGTCGTAATCTTATAACTTACAAAATCCACCCGTCAATTTGATAATTGAAAGCTAAAGAAGTACAGCACTACCGTCGAAACGTTCCTTCACTATTATTGGTCAGTTAAATGACAAAATATCGGATCCGTAAAGGCCCTTGGCTTGCGATCCAGCACCGTCGAGTAATGGAATATTTACGGCCTTATTCCTCGAACCGCTTACATACTCGCGTAGGAATGAGAGCTCATTGGTGGGATTCCTCCACGACACCAAATATCTGCCACGATATGAGAGGAATGTCGAGCAAGTAATCGATAACCGTTTGACATTGTCCTGTCTCTCAATTTTAATGTGCCAAGAACACCCAGGACCTATTGGTTAGGGTGCATATCTACCAGCCAGGCTCTCCTAGATATTTTTCTCTGAGCTGTACGGACGCTTTTGAGGTTCACTCGACCTCATGAGGGAAAACTAGTAGGCAGTTGATTAAAAAAGTGACGTTTTTTATTTAGAAAACAAAAAAAATGTATATACCTTGCTATTCAGAAAAAAACATTTCCGAGACCAGCAACGTAGATTTTAAGCTATGACTAAGCCACCACCTCTCCATGATCCTACAAAATTTAGAAACTAAAAGGTGATAGTTGGGAAAGGACGCTTCATGTCTTAGGTTATTTCTATTAATCGAGAAAAACATTCCATATGCGATTTCCCCTGCATTTTACTTTATTCTCTATTGCTTATTTCTAAGATGAGGGACTAGAGATACTCTCTACTATTCTTAGGGAGAAGCATCTATGAAAATAAATGGTTAACCACCAAGTAAAAATTACATCGAAGTACATTTACCCTATTAACCTCACACTACCACCAAGAATAATTTATTAGTTGAAAAAATGAGAGAAAGCATTCAACAAAAGACAATACAAGTTACCCACTAGCTGCTGGGCAACAATTGTTTTCTTCTTTAAATTTTATAACGAAATTACTAACTTCATTGTACACCTTCAACATTTACTCCTAATATTTTACACATTTTTGTTCCCTCATTTAATATTTGGGAGACTAATTTAGTTTCTCTGTTCAATTCCCTAATCTGTCAATTCATATCTATTAATCATACAGTCCACTTTCCAATAGCACTGTTTGTATACATTTATATCTATCATCCGATTGTATACATAATCAACACTTGATTGAATATTGAACGTTGATCTTGATATACCTTAGCGCTATCTACCAACTACGTCGGCAACCTGAATCATCTTGTTATAAAATCGCCCCCCCCCCATCACCTTCAAAATCCAATAAAGTATGTATTATATAGATGCATTAGGCTTAGTAATAATTATCGCGTATCAAATGTTTTTACGTAATAAGTAAAATTTAAGTAATAAGTATCAAAGCCAGCAAACCCTTATAGAAGCTTGTCTCACAAATGCCAAAGACACCAACTAGCAACAATATTTGGGTAGATAAGAATTTCAAGCTCCTTAAAATGAATCATTTAAGCTGCAATATAATATTATAAATTGCCAACCCTTAGTTCTTAGTCACATTTCCGATTCATTTCACATAAAATTAATTTATTTTTAAAACTATATCAAATTTTACTATTTCGAGGTACAATAAATTAAAATGTGTGTATTAATTGATTCATGGACGCTACAATATATTACCGGGAATACACTTCGAACAAATTGGAGGCACTTCTTAAAACGGTAACGCCTCTGCTGGCCTTAATAAATATTAATGTATCACAGTCTAGGAGCTAATAACAATGCATTATTTTGTTCTATTGCTTCACTACATTGACCGGGTCTATACTCATATATGCTTACAGTTTGATCGCTTATTTGGAATTGACACCACATATACTGTGTACGTTAATATGGATTTGTATCAACAATATTTGTTTTAGATGTTCCAATGAATTGTATGTGTGGAAGTGCAATGCAATGTTTTATGATAATGCATTAAAAAATTTAATACTTTCTACATAGCCCTGTGGATACGGAATGAAAGTGCGATTCGCAATAAAAACTTGTATCAGTTCTATTTCACAATAAATATACAATATTCTACAACGGTATTTTTTTAAACAGAGATGGAAAATATATATATTATTCGAAACGCATATGTAACAGTAAATATATAACAGAGTTGGTATATGATTTGTTGTGATATCGGCCATGTAGCGAAGCGCTAACTATATATGTAAATTACCCTACACTCTGGTTCATAATGTATTATAATAGAAATGCAAATCTGTGTAAACTTCTTGTAATAAATCATAGAGAGGTCGGTAGTCGTGAAACAGGTAACAGAGGGACGAAGGTCCTGCAATAAACCTGAGAGGATTAGCCACCAGACTGCCATAGATAGACCGGGCAGACCTTCAGTCACTTCCGGCAGTCATAAAATCTAAAAGCCATGCCAATAAACAGTCCTATAGGGGACGAGCGTCACGTATCGCTCGGTAGGTGTTACATTATAAAACACACCCTTTTAGGCCAACAGTCATAAAACTTAAGGGGGATTAGCCACCAGGTCATCATAAAACATACCCCTTTCAACCGACTCCACCTTCCATGAGGGAGGGGGGTACAATATTTATATCAGGAAGTTTCGCCCTGAAAGCCCACTCTGTTTCTTAGTCTCCTCAGCCACACTACTTGTCACTTTACGCCAGGGCCGCTTGGCCCTGGTAGGCTAACTCTTCACTCTTTCCTAGTCTCTTCATCCAGATAGCAGCCATCACTCGTCGCGATACGCCAGGGCCCCGGGGCCCTGGGAGTAAGCCCACTCAGCCTTCCACTAGTCTACTCTCTCTCTGCCACACCTCTGGGCAGTCACCTCACAGCCTCTAGCAGACCTCTGACGACTTGTACTATTACGCTGCCGATCTCTCGCCCGAACTCTGAAAACTGGTCTTATTATTTATGAACCTCTGAACCTCATCCTGAACACAGTGTCTTGTCGGGACACATCCCTATCAATAAAATGGAGTCAGATATTAACGCCAACATGGAACATGGTCCATGTTATTAACTACAACAATCCGCACTTGTCACCAGGGCTAGAGTGATCAGGCACTCCCCTAGTGACGCCCCCCGACAATTGTTGACACCCGACAATTGTTCACCTTTCCGACAGGCCACTTTCAGATCTCAGGTGTACAATATGTCTGTCTGCAGCTCCAACTACCTGCAGATCATCCTAGATGTGTAGATCCAGTTACGTCCATACTTATACTGCCTTATGGGCTAATTTATACATGTGTTTATATCGGTCTACGATACCTCCACCTCGTACATTCCTTTATTTATCATTGATTTTTATGAGACCATTATCAATCATATATTTTCATTATCACGCCCTCTCGTTACTATGTTCGTCACATATTTTTTAATTTCCCATTTGTAGAAACTAAGTATAGTTACTTTCTTTTTATACACATTTTCTGCCAAAAACTAGCAGACTCGTTTAAAATGGTATGTTATAATTTGTTATATTCATTATCTTAAAAATACCATATTCTATTCATTATATTCTTTCTTAATAATCATATCATTTCATAAGTTATTCATAGTACACTTATGCCTCTACGTGTACCTAACTTTTGTTAATAATGATTACTACACTTTTTTAACATCTAATTTTTATTTATCATTGTCCAGGACCTATGGCAGACTTAAATAATATGTTTATTTGTAAATATCTCTGTTTCATCAACGGAAACCGACATTTTGACTAATTTCCTACATTAAGTTATTATTAACCTTAAAGAAATAAATTTACTCCTTCGTTATATATGTATGTTACGAAACTACGAAATAATATACTTTATTCATGAGATGTTGCTTCTATGTTACCTGTAAGATCTTAAAACAACATTTTTACAGTTAAACAAAAAGATATCTGAACGATTTGGAAATATGCTCCTTAGTACCAATAACAATATCCCAATCCCACAGAAAAGTACATAACAAAAATTTGTACTTTAATTTTGTTTCGTTACAATAAATGACTTTGTGTTTTCGAATACTCCACCATATCAAGGATGATGCTGATGTTCAATATGATACAATAAGAAAAATAATTAAACATAAATTATTTATCTTATCCTACAGTTCTATGTATCTTTCTGCTAAATGAAAAGTAAAACTTTTTCAAAGAGTTCAGATAAAAATATGTAAATGAAATGAAGTACGTACAAAGTAAATAAATAACTGTGGGAGATTGTTATATTATACTTAATAAATGATTCTGAAACAAATTACTCTTTGTTTCTGAACAAAATACTTATTACAACTTCATGTTTGTAAAACGATCTCTGTCACTGGAAATTACAGTTCCAGCAAATAAAAATATACCATAAAAAGCTAAAATATATTTATAAAACCAGCTTGGATTATAATTAAATAAACTTTTATTGTTGGCTCGAAAAATCCTTTTTTTTCGAATTTCCAGCTATCGTAATCTAATACCTAAGAGGATACATGAACATTAGGATGATTTGGCAACTGATGCCAGCAATAAATCACATATCTGTAGTGAGTTTTTTTAATACAATATTACAGCTATCTTCTATACTCTGGAGCATAATGTATTATAATATAAATGCAAATCTTTGTAAACTTCTTGTAATAAATCATAGAGAGGTCGGTAGTCGTGAAACAAGTAACAAAGGGACGAAGGTCCTGCAATAAAACCTGAGAGGATAAGCCACTGCCCCTAATAAAATAGACCCGGGCAGACCTTCAGTCACTGTCCGGGGTCATAAAATCTAAAAGCCATGCCAATAAACAGTCCTATAGGGGACGAGCGATCACGTATCGCTCGGTAGGTGTGACATCATAAAACACACCCTTTTAGGCCAACAGTCATAAAACTTAACCCGACACCAGTTATTTTGATATATATTTTTTTTTAGGATCACTTAAGTATTTTACATTAAAAGTTCTCACGGCTTCCCACGATCTGGCTTTCGTAAAGGACCCAAGTGGTTCACATCCATCCCCTGTAAACCTTTTTTTAGAGGGGGGTGAGAGAGAATCTTTGTTTGCCTGTTTTATATAGTTTCCATATACCACAGTACCTTTAAACTAAAACTATAATGAAACTAATTGTAACAAAACTTCGTCTCAATTAAGAGGCTAATGTCTACTGTCCTTAACGATAAAATAGAAACATTGAATACAAATGAGTTATTGTTGATGAACTTACAATTCTTGAAAAATCGTTGAGTGTTATCTTTTACAGCTACATAAATAAAGTTATTGTCAGTGATATGATGTAGCCGGGAGATGAATTACGCCTAGTTGGATTTTTTCTTAGAAAGTCAATCCGAATATTGATTACTAGTGCCAGTACATACTACATACTACATATAGTACCATACTACAGGATGCCACTGCAAAGGTTAGAAGAGGTCTGACAAGCATTTCACAAATTGTTCTTTTTATATTTTAACAGCAGTTGTAGATGTTTTAAACCTACTAATCATAAGAGTGTTTACGGCATGTTTATGTTCATTTTCCATCCCGGTGGACGAAATCGACCGATACAGAGCCAACTTGGACTACGGAAGAAGGAAGGAAAGAATCGTTATTGCTAAAAGGGTAGCTGGTAACTGAAAGTCACAGTTCCGTGACCCAACTGCTAATCACGGCAGCGGCCTCCTATCTGGCACGCTATCTGACGAACTTTATCTGTGTCTAACATCTAAAGGCAACTAGTTCGTGGCACGCATTCCCGAGGCGCTCTGAGCTTGGAGTGGCGACCAAGAGGCTAAAGACACTTAGATGATAAGTCATCAAAGCATTGATAAACGCCTTTGCTGGTACTGTCCTTGTAGCTGTGACCTGAAACATCTTTGTCTCTACATGACTAGAAATTGTTGTATTGTATGATGTAAATCAATTGGCAATTATTTGAATTATATCTTAAATTATGTAATTATTATGGTTCCTTAGCGTACTTTCATCAATATAATAAATGTTATTTTTTATACTTATCATGCTTAGAGGGAATACTTTGATATTCCAGATAGACATGCGTACATATGATGTACTTTATTAGTATCTAAAAAAAATGTATTTTAAGTAGAAAAATCAATATAATACATTAATAGTGATCGATTCTTACAATAAATGGTTTTACACAAAAAAAACAACACCCATTTATTCATTATTTATAAATGTTTTAACAAACGCCCGAGAGCCAACCAAGGCTACTTCTTAGGAGTTTCCTTTCATTTTCTGCGTTCTTCATCATGTTTATAAATGTGTGTGTGTGTGTGTGTGTGTGTGTGTGTGTGTGTGTGTGTGTGTGTGTGAAAATGTTAATGTAAGCGCACACATCATAATGACAATGCACATTGCAAGAAAAGTGATCTCACATCACTATCTAATTTGCCTTCACTGTAATCGTTTATCAGTGCACCCCACACTGTAACCTACAGCTCTATTTTTATACTGATAACGGTGTTACCCTTTCTCCTTTTGAATGCGAATAGTATTTGCACCCACACTAACGAACTGACAGCACTACTCCATGACAAAAACATCGACGTAGCTCACATTACTGAAACAAGACGAGTGAACGATCATTTCCAGTTCGACAGTACCAGACTTATTGAACAGATCACCCAGATGGGCGAGCACATGCAGGTACCGCTGTCATTGTTCATAACTCCATTTCCCATCACATAGTTCCTTCCATAGCACACGATTTCCATCAATCCACTGCAGTGTCAATCGCCACCTTCACTATTCCTCTGATTCCCGCATGGGTGTATTATCCTTATAATAAATTCATTTCCGATTCCCAATTCATCTCCTCTCTTGACTCCCTCGGGCATCGCTTCTTTGTGGGTGGGGACTTTAACTCAATATCCACAAATACACGAGGACGTGCATTGCTCCCTGCACTCACACGGAAACATTGATCCACTATCTCTTCTGACACAACCAACTATTGGTCATCTGATCCCAACAGAAATCCTGATCTCCTTAGCTTCTTTTTTTACAACATTTTAGGAACACTAAACTATTCACTTACACGCCACAATGATCTCAGATCGTAGCCCTTTTATCCTAACCATTTCCCTAAGACCAATCCACAAACTGCCTTCTAATTCATTTATTAGTGCCCCAGTTAATTGAGACCACTTCTGCCAGATTCTTACAAACTATGTAGACCTCAAAGTATCTCTAAAAATATCCCAAGACCTTGAAGATGCAGCGCATTCTTTCACTACTCTGATTCATAGTCGGCTTGAGAGGCATCATCACCCCAATGTAATCTAAAAATTCACAACAAAATCATAAGCATCTCAGCACCTCAGTATCTCAAAGACCTAATCAAATCCAACGCTACTCGAAACCTGTGTGGCAAAGATCCCGACACCCTGCTGATCGTTTCTCGGACAATCATTACTGCAGAGTAAAGCGGCATTTAGCATCCTTTCGATCCGATTCTTTTGATTCCCACCTCTCCTCTCTAGACAGAGGTATAGACCCAGGGATAACTCCCTGTGGAATCTAACTAAAAGAACCCTGAAATATCATCCTGTTTCACACCCACTCCGTCACGATGAAGGGTCCTGGGTGGATTCTGATGGTGAAAGGTCGGAAGAATTCACTCTGCATCTTTCCCGTACTTTCACTCCTCACCTTCATCTTCAAAACAATACTCATCGCATAAGCGTTGAATATTTCCTCACTTCACCTATCCTCCTCTCACTTCCACCAAAAGACATTAAACCCTCTGAAGTCAAATATATTCTGAAAAAAATTACCTTACCGAAAATTTCCCGGATATGATCCGCTTATTCCTCGAATTCTCCAACAACTTCCTCCTAAAGCCATAATCTTCCTAACCAACATTTATAATTGCACTATCCGAACGACGCACTTTCCTCTCCTCGGGAAACATTCCATTATCGTCCTATTGGCCAAACCCGGTAAATCACCCAACAGCAATAAAATCGAACATCAAGCGTATCCAATCCTTTCAATCAAAAGTCCTGAGAACAATAGTAAATGACCCTTATTAAGCCAGCAACAAAACTCTTCATAAAGATCTTAGCATACCCTGCGTTCTTGAATTCATCCCTTCCAAGTTCTATAGTAACCTATCCAACCACCCTAATACCGGCCAGTATCTCCAATCCTGAACGTTCGAGGCTCTCGTGCTCTTCATCAGCCTCCTCTGGCTGGTACCCGGTGACGCGGCTGACGCCAGGAGCGTGGGGACTTCCCAAGACTCCACTTCCTCTTTCGCATGCCAGGGAGGTGCCAACCGTATGGATTTGGGAGATCTCAGGGCTGTTTATAAATAATGTATGAATGAGCGGGTGAATAAATATTGTAAACATGGTATGAATGAGAAGATTTATCAGAATTACTTCTTGCCTAATAAGGTAGTTTGTGATTTCATCACAATAAAGAAGTTTCAACACAAAAATAAGTCCGTTGGATTTATATATATGGCTAACATTTAGATGAGTTATGTATGTATAAGAGGAATAAAAGATATTAAAAACGTTTGCACTAATCTAACAAAGAGTTGCTGAAAACAAACACGAACTTTTGCTTTTCCGGAAAATTTCGTTGAAGCGTCTTTTGGTTATTGTAACATTTCAATCAGCTATATTCATTCAATACAATGCACCATTTTTTTTTCAGATGATACGCAAAGATAAACAGATCTGATGACAAAGGCAGAAACGATGATAAAATATTTGCCCAATTGCAATAACGCTCGGGCAAGGATCAAATATTTTTAGTGATATTATTAACAATAAATACTAAACTTTAATTGCAATTGGTGACCTCACGTCCGTGTAGCCTCCCCTTGTTAGGCAATTTCAAATCGATTGAATTGGTAGACGTCTTCGGGCTCGTCAATTTATGTTAAACAAAATTCCATAAAATAAGTTTCCCTTATTTCAGGTCTTACTGAACGTGAATGTATTAATAGCTAACTGATTACTGAGGAAATTTCACTGCAAGACAAGTAGAACTAAACTAGGGTAAGCTAAACATGGTCCTCGTTCTGACATGTTACTCCAAGCTCGTGGACTGGCAGCTGTTAAGTTGTTACTGCCTTCTACACGTTAGACTCCTATCTTAGATAGGACATCCGGCCGTCACTTTCAGATTGAATCTACGCCAATACCACGTAGACATGTCTAGAAGTTGTACTTGTCCAGAATATTTATCAAGGTAATCGATAAAAGCTTTGATATGTTTCTAAATACGTGTTTAAGTAAATTTGGGATTCGAGTAAAAGCCTCGTAATGAGGTAGATGGATATTTCCAGTTTTTAGATGGATAATTTTGCAAATTATCTTACTTAAAATTGAATTTATTTCTCTTTATTTTATGAAATCTTCATCGTATGAAAAAATCATCAGGTTTTCAAATTATCAGCAAGCATCAAACAAAAATTGCCAAAAACCAATTCCTCCTGTAAAAGATTTCATCTTTTGCTTACCACAATGAGTGGGATCCTCGTAATTAACCGATGGTCCCAGCTATAAGTTTTATTTTTTGTTTTCGTGATTGATTTTTGCATCGTAAATATAAACCTAATATATAAATAATTTAAACATAGGCTTCAAAAGATATAAAATTTAACACAAATGGATTGTCCGAACTGGCAAGAACTACTAAAATTTCTTAAGCATAAAAATAAAGAGGGTGAAAAAACTTAACACAGGGCCCTGTTAACCAGTGCTGTGTAATTAAACCACCCTAATAAATGAAAAACTCTTGAACTCTGTTGTCGGGCATGTCAGTCTAATTAAATTTTAAGAGAACTTTCATTTTACTTATTTTTAAGTTGCTTCTTCATTATTCCCAGCAAAAATTAATCACTATGCTTTTCTCATTTCGGAATATAACATAATGGAATTATGTTATCAGGTCGTTAGGTTTTCTTATGAGTGCCGTGATATTAATTTAAAACAACAAGGTTTGTTATTTCGTTTTTCACAGCTCCGTTATAAACCTTTATCTCATTTAAATAAATTTATTTCATATGAGGTGATTGGAAGATTTTTTTTTTAATTACGGCAACATTTATAGTACAATTTGTAATCACTTCTTACATCCGAGAGAGCTTGGTTATACCGAATGAAACTTTCATTTCATTCTTGAACTTTAAAGAGCACGAAAGATTTTATAGTAAAACATCGTTAAATGGGGTTGAAAGTAACAGTACTCTGAAAAAGGTGTTTAGTAGTAATATGTTTGAAACGAACTACTTCTGAAAGAATTTAGCAAGATGTTTTTAAGAGTCCGGAGCAGAGAAAAGATCTTGTTTTCTCAATAATACCATGTGAGTACGGACAGAATGAAAAAGGATGGCTGAAGAAAGGTCGGGGGGGTTGAATACGGCACTCGCTTGACCGCACTGACTTGAGCGAAAAAATACCAACAGGGTGGGGTGGTCCGGACCCATCCAAATCAAGTATGTATTCAAATGATAAAGATTTTTTTTATTATGGATTAACATATTCTTCTGATGCCCGTACTGGTGGTATATCCTATCATATATTGAGCACTTTCTTAAGATATTAATTAAATAGATAAATTAAGAGATTAAGTGACATTATAGGTCTAATAGTATATAGGTATTTATATATGTTTATGATCAAATTTAATTTTTATTTTGTAATGAATACATAGTTAGGTATTCTTAAGACCTTAGGTATTAGAACATAAAACAAAGAGTTCATTGAGAGAAAAAATTTTAGCATTAATTAAAAAATATTGTGTGCCCTCATAAACTATAAGAAACGTGGCATAAATAAAATAAATCATGAATAATTTATCAAGCTTTTGAAAAAGAGAAATAAGTCATGAAAAGGTTCAAATATAATTGGTACTGGACCGTTACACATGTGTTAGACCAGAGAGTGGTCAACATGAGACCCTGAAGAATTGAAGTAACCACCAATTTCCCAACAACGAAGAATATCTAGTTGTTTATACTGGGTAACTATTATTTAAATTATACATAAATTTCGATAGCTAATTATGTTCATGTGAGATATTTGAAATAGACAAAGTTATACATACAATCGTATAGAACCCATCATATTAAACTTCGACACCACGTTTTAGTACTTAGGTCAAAATAAAAATATACATATAATTGTAATTAGTACTCTACAAGCAAACATTGTTTTGTATAACTTATATTAGTTGACAAACATGTTTATTTCAGTGTCAGTTGTTTATCGTACTCTTGCGCTGACCGGTTTGCTGATACATTTATTTATCTCTGAAATATAATCACATTCACTGACATAGAGGTATATGTATAGTATAACTTGCCGCATAAAGTAAATATAATGATAACACTTATTATAGGATCAATAAATTATGTAAATATGTATTTATTAAAATTTAATTAAAAGTAAATTTTTCCTCTTTGTAGATTATGTCATATGTTTAACTCGACACAGAGATATAGTTTATAAGATAAATTAGATTAGGAATATACGTATATGAATGAATTTAAATTAAATAAATGAATACATTAATTAAGAAATATAAATTGATAAACATATGTCGGTAAATATAGTCTTTTTCGGTGCCAGTCAAAAGGGGTTTGACAGACGTGTGATTAACAGCCATTTTTCAAGAACAGCTTGGCCTGAATCTTTCTTTAATCAAAAGACCGGTGTATTGTGAAAAATGTATATTAATATTTAGTTTATAAGCAATAAAATCATACATTAGATCATTCACTCTGTTTTATTTCCTTTAATATTTTCAGTAATGTGAATACAAAACTTACCTTATAAGTTTGAATAATTAAATGGCAACCCAAATAAATAAATTCAATTTAATTAAATAAAATATTTTAATTATTCGACTCTTAGCGTAAAGGTGCGGTTCTCCAGAAAAGGAAGTATATACGGAAATATATACGTATCGATATATAGACATGTATTTTCATACATGTTAGATATTTTCATACATTATACATATTTTTCATTTTTATATGTATTCAATATAGATTTGTCCCGAGACAGAAAATAGGAATACTAGTCGTGTTCTGTGATTTAATTAAGATAATTAAATATATAAGTGTTCATGAACTAGCGTACTAGACTAATAATTAGTATTCCATTAGTTTAAGTGGTATTATGTGATTATTATTACTATCCATATTACCTTAATTCATAATAATAATAATGACAATGATTCATTAAATATGTATTTATATATTACATAATTTCGTATAGGGCGTGTATTTCGTAAAATCTGCTCATTGATATTGTATTTTGATTTTTTCAATTAATCAAATACATTCTTTTGATCTATGTGTTACATCATATGACAGACAGGTAAACTAGGATAACTCCAAATTGGATTTTATCCAATTTTATTATTGGGCTTTATTATCTGGAGCTTGATAGGTGACGTATCCTAAGAAGAAAAAAAACTACCTCGATCATATTCATTGATGGGTATATCGAGTTCCAGGTTATAAAAGTAAAAAAAAATAATAGTACATTAGGTTTTCATTGAACCCTTAAGGTAGCTTGAAGAACAGAATCTTATGGACTAATCGCAAACATTCATGTCTTAAACATTTAGGAAAGAGAACCTCCTTCTTCAAAAATGCTGAAATATCAAAACTTTTTTTGTCCCTGTAGCCTATAATACCCGTAGCGTATAATGCTTACTCTTAACTACCAAGGAAACCTAGGGTAGATTTTTGGTTCTTTTTTCTTTAGGCTATGGATTTGGTTGGGTCGGGGTTTACTCAACGCCCTGAGAACAAGCTAATAACTACTTAAATAAATTATTAGTGAATCCGGTTATGAAAACCCATATTGTGGTTGAAAGGTAACAGCAAACACCTTCCACGCCAGTACTTCAGTTCCACTTACCAACCAAGGTGACAACTTTTGCTTCACCCTTCATTAGCGGTCTTCAACCATGTACCCACCTGCTGTCACCATGGCGACCGACGACCCCCCGCGTCGTAGACCCGCTGCTGTACGAGCACGATAAAAATATAATACAGTTGTTAATAAAACGTTACATAAACATTTTATTTTAATATTTAGTAATTAACTATAATAATAGAATATAACAGGAAAATATTATTAATCGAGTGCTAGTAACCTTCTATTACTTCAAGACCAGTTTGAAAAGCGATTTCGACAGTTTAATATCACTCAGCCATCATTTTTATTAATCATTTTACTTGGCAAGTTTTGCGTGCATACTTTTGCAGTTTATTCAAGATCAACAAATTTTAGATGTTTCTTACTATATTGTCCAATAATCCAATGTATCAGATGAAACTTCTGAAATAAAGTTTACTGGCGCTAATGTTCAGTTTAAAAAATATAACACCTTGTAAAATTAAATAGTTTTTCAATTCCACATATTGTGCAGAACTCGACTTACCGAAATGGTAACGCAATGGCCATTGTGAAATGAAGTGTTAATGTATTTCATGGTTTTATGCAAAGTTTTTTATATCACATAAACTTTCTAAATTATTATTAAATATATTTTAGTATGCTATAAGAAAATAAACAATAATAATTATGAGTTTAAATTATTTTTTTGAAATGTATTTATTTATATTATTAATTTATTATATTTTTATGTAGATTGTTAACTATGTCCGACTATGAATTAGTCGAAAATAAATAGTCCCTGCCGCTCATTCATCACAACAGACTACTATCCTTCATGTGTATAAGCTGCGAGGCTATAGATTTATTTCTTTTTGAAATTAGTTTTCCCAAATAGAAAAAAAAGTACATTTTTTATTTTGTGTAGCACTCTTAATGAATCAATATTTCAAAAAAAAATATCCTAAAATATGGCCTGAGGACTCAACAAATAATTCACGCTCTTAACTTGATCACTGGAATCAAATGGAATCCATAAAGTATCTTATAAAGTGGGAAAATCCTACAGCAATGTATTTGGGTTGAAATGGATAGGAGAAGGAAATGGAGGCAAGACAGTGGGTGCTATAAATGTCAGTTAGCTCACCCGCAATGGAAAAATACGAGCAAGAAGAGATACTAAGTGTAGCCTATATTTTGCAGGCAGCCTCCGGGCCCACATCTCCATCTGGCGCCGAGACTGTTCGGCTTGTGAAACCTCCTGTCGTTATATCGCCACGCCTACTTTTTAGCAATAGTATCTCGTACACAATTACACCAGATACCAGTAATTCTCCCGTTGTGGCCAAAGGCTCACCTCTAAACAAGCCTGACTGAAATGTCGCGGCCTACGGTCATTCCGATGTTCTCAGTTTGCGGCATGACCGAAGGAACTGGAATTTATTTTATCTGAAAATATATTCTACAACTGAATGTTAGTTACTTTCTATAAAGCGTCTTCCAATCGGGACTTCCGAACTTTGACAGTTGATAGCGGCCATATTGTTGAAGCTGCATCTGTCGAATTGGCTGTCATTTATTCAATCTGTTTTGCCAAATCAACATGGATGGGTATAGCGTTCAATAACACGTGCAAATGATAAAATTGTTTTATCAATATTGGTGATTTGTTCGGGCAACCGTCCTACCGAGAGGACTATTCGCAGTGTGGTAAATAAATTTGAGTCCACTGGTTCATTAAACAATCAACCAGCACCCGTACGTCGACAGTTATGTAATATTCGTTTTTAGCTAAAATGTGTAGTTGAGTTGAAACATATGGTATACCCTTCCTTTGTTATTTTACAACCAGCCTAGCCCTCAACTACCTGCATCCAGCAACCCACATCCAAAACCCAACACTTCTCCTTAAACCTTCGTCAAGGAATGTTCTAGTGATGTAATTCATTAATATTTGTATATATACCAGTGTTATGATTGTTATTCATAATAAAGTTTTTTTAAAATACTATCCTCGAACAAGATTATTTAACTGGCGCCCGAACAGGGACCTGGCAGTATACTCAGTAAATTCACGGGAGTCCACCATCTAGAGATCCCTCATTTGGCAACGGACAGTGAGACCACTCCAATAGCGAGAAGACCGATGCAAATCCCTCTGGAAAGAACCCCCACAGGACAGGACTTCACCGATATTGGGTACTGATCTATTTCAATAGATTTTCACCAGGTAATACCCTAAAGAAATTTGTTACATATCTGAGGAAGTTGAAGGAAGAAAGAAAACTGGACTTCACTGAAGACATCATTTACTTGGTAAATACAATTATTATACACATTCTGACTTTATGACATCAGTAACTGACAGACTTAACCTTTTAAGAAACATTACAGAAACAGAAGAAATGGACGGAACTAATTACATAATTAAAGATTCAGATTTTCATTTGATCTCTACTTTCGATGGGTCATCCGACACTTTAGTAGATTTTATAGATAGTATAAACTTAGTATTCGAAGATTCATGCAATGCTAATAATTCAAATAAAATAGGAAATCATCAAAGATTATTAGCACACGTCCGTAATAAACTTGTAGGAAAAGCAAGATCATGTAAAAAAATTTATACTAACATAGACCAATTACTAACCGACATTAAAAAGAAATTTAAAGACACTAAAACCATCCAGAAAAGCATTTGTGAAATCTATGAAACCAAACCCCATTACAATGAACATCCTTTAACATATCAAATCAATCAATGACGAATTTACTTTAGAACAAAAAGATGCAAAAATGGTTGAATACGATTTACAAATAGCTACCCATTGTAAGCGACATTTACACCCAGAATTAAACGCGCAACTTATTCATGTAAAATACGAAACGCTTGAAGATATCGAACAATTTCTAAAAAGAGAAACCGATGAAATTATAGAAAGAATTTACGATAAACCCCAAAAACGTGCACCCCAACAATCAAATTATAAAGGTAGAAACTTTGACCCTCATAAAAATTACGAAAGAAGAGAACAATATGAGATAAGAAACAAATACCAACCAAGTTATCATAGGGAAATATATGAACCAAGACAACAATATCATAACCAACGACAAAGAAATCCCAACTACCTAGGAAAAAATTATGATCCAAATTTTAAAAGAACATGGGAACAAAGACAATACCAAATACAACAAAATCCGCAACAGAATTACCGACAATATACCCCAAACTATAGCCGAGACAATAACGAGAGACACAACCAATCATGGGAACAACATGGACAAGGACAGTACTTCAACAAACCACAGCAAGAAATTATTCAAAACGAACAACAAAGAGAGAACCAAACTGTCTCTATGAGAACAGCTAGCAATCGCGTTCACTATACAGAAAACGATAAGGACTTAGAGATCAAACAATTAAAAGAAGAAATTAATGAGATATCCCAAAAATTTGAACATTTTTTAGACTTCGGTCGCAATGACAAAGAACCAACCCCCCGACCAGAATATGCACTAAATCATACTGATTCCTTACCCAAACTTAAAGATAAAACAGAAAAAACTAACGAAGTAGCCGAAATAAAATGTCATAATGACGAAATAATAAATAACGGTATTAAATTAAAAGAAAAAAGAGACCACAAATACTCGGAAAATAGGACAACAGAAAAAGAAAAAAACAAATACACTCAAAATAAGGAAGACGAAACTAACTATAGTAATCATGGCATGGACATTGAAGAAATAGAATCACTCCCAGTAAAAGATAGTCCAGAATATGACACAATAACTATAGATTTAGAGCAACTTATTCCACAACAAACAGACGAACAGATAATACAAGACGACTTATGTTCTAATGAAGCGACTGCTTATTCCCAACGCTCTTCTAATAAGCAAATTTGTGTAGTAAATGACGACAAAATAGTAAATATAGAGAAACACCAAATAATCATAAAAAAAGGAAAAAAGGACTATTAACTTTTCAAAACCACTTGGAATAACTAGACAAAATAACCAAAAAAATAAATCAATAAAAGAACAATATGTTCAAAAACATCATGATGATAAAAGACTAATAAATGACTTTGTAAAGACAAAAATAATAAAAGATAAGACTGATCGAATAGAAAAACCAAACCAAAATCGGCAAGACATTCCGACAATTTATAATGAACAATTAATGATAAAAAACTACTACCCATGGAAAACATGATAATTCTTATAAACCAGTAGTAAAATATAGAGATAAAAATGAAATAAAGAAATCGCATGTTAACAAAATTAAACAACCTCGCAAGAAATATCTGACACATCGAAAATATGTTTCACATAGCAATAAAGACACTTGCACTGATTCGGACAATTCTATGGACTGCAAAAACTTCTCTGAAAGTAACCGACCTGACTAACATTAACGGAATGTTAGACTACACATTAAACAATGTAAAAGTAATAACTTCAAAACATACCACTTTTATAACATAAGCCTATTATAGTCAGAACTAACCAATGTACAAAAAAACATACTCTACTCTATAATAACTTAACAAACCTACCCTCTGATAGTAGATATGATACATGGGCCTAAGAATAAAATTGACCAACTGAGAAATCATAATAGAAGACAAAGACGTAGATTGATAAATAGACTAGGAACGGCTATTAGCTGACTAACTGGTACTATGGACGCTACGGACAAACAACATTATGACAATGTCATAAGTGAACTTAAACGTAACAACTATAATACCGGACATAATATTGATCACACAGTAAACATGAATAAACAAATTATAGAGACTTTTAAGACGGATATTAAATTAATAAATGAAAATTTTAATAAGGGTAGAAGCAATATGATAAGCATTGGCAAAGAAGTAGCTTTTCAAGATATTTATATAACTTTAACACACTTATATAACAAACTAAATAACTCAGCGCTAAGACATACACAAAAAATGTAACATTAACTCCAAGAAAATCAGAAATATTATGGCTTATGAGCAAAATACATTGTATTACACATGAGGAAATGCTCCATGTTTTGTAGACCTGCCACTAGCAGAACTAAATGTAAGAACCTCTTTGCTCATACCAATTCCTGTAAATAAAACTAATCTTTATTATTCTATTGATATACAAAAACACTAGTACTAAGAAAAAAATGATAATCTTTATAACATTAATTGTAACTATCTTATGAATAACTATTATTTTACTAACCCTACTTTACTGCTTAATGAATGTATAAACAAAATATTATATTATTAGATTCTACAGTTCAATGTAATTATACTCAACATAAACTATCCAATATTAATTATATTCACGATATAAATTCATATACTATTATTAACATTATTGTTAGACAATTGCAACAAAAATAATACTATTTTCTTACCTCTAATATCCTTTATAATGGTAAAATATCTCAATGTAATTTTATTAAATATACTAACCCTAATGTCACATATATTGATGAACTAAATGTATACCTAACTATAAGAACACCTAAATTAGCTAATTGTTATAATAACGACACTATTTTTCTTACAGACACTGCTCTGATTAATGTATCTAATGTAGATTAATATAAAAAAATTCCTCCCATTCATAATCATATTGTTGCTCATAAATATCACCAATTATATGATAACTCCTTTAAAATCCAAATCGATAATATAACAACTATACCTCAATTAAATGTAACTCAAGTAGAATTAATATCTTTAATAACCAATGAAAATAATTATATGTATTCTATATTATCATTATTATTGTAATCATTGTGACAATCTTATTTTTTATATGTCACAAATATTGTAAAGGCTGTTGTTCAAAAACTATCCCAATAGATATCCCCAGAGTTGTTAACCAAGTTCCTCCACCAACATCCATAAATCCTATTATCCTGCCCAGGAGTTCAGGACCTAAAAAAGGGAAGAGTTATGTAATATTCGTTTTTAGCTAAAATGTGTACTTGAGTTGAAACATATGGTATACCCTTCCTTTGTTATTTTACAACCAGCCTAGCCCTCAACTACCTGCATCCAGCAACCCACATCCAAAACCCAACACTTCTCCTTAAACCTTCGTCAAGGAATGTTCTAGTGATGTAATTTATTAATATTTGTATATATACCAGTGTTATGATTTTATTCATAATAAAGTTTTTTAAAATACTATCCTCAAACAAGATTATTTAACTGACGAAACGAAATATCTGCCGAAAACTTCACCGCTGTCCGTGAGAGTGTGCAGGAGAATCCGAGGCAGACGATTTCGCGTCGCTCGCGAAACTCGGTCTTTCGCAGACCACAACTTGGCGAATTTTGACTTGGGCCTGCACGCGTAAAAAATTCAACTGACCCAGGAGCTGAAGGTAAACGACCATAGGCAACGACGTGTGGTCATCTCATGTGGAGGTGATGTGATCTGGCCACCGAGATCGTGCGATTCGACCCCGTTAGACTTTTTCTTGTGGGGTTTTCTTAAGTCGCAGGTCTATGCGAATAAGCCACAAATCACAGCGGTCCTCAAAGCCAACATAACCCATGCCATCGGTCAAATTCAGCCTGATTTATGCGCCAGAGTGATGGAAAATTGGACATTTTGGATGCGCGCCACCCAGCGAAGCCGCAGCGGACATTTGCACAATGTTATATTGCATACATAATGGCATTAATAGGCCTTTCAAATGAATAAAAATGCTGATAATATCTCACACACACTTTGTTTTATTTAAATTTAAAGATAGGAAGCGCTTAATGAAAGACACTATACAATTAGCAAACGGTGGGCCGTTCGCAGATTGGTTAGTTTTGGTGCTGTAGATGGTTACCTGTGCAAGTTGTTGCAATGCCTGTTCCGAATTAAGAACCTGAGCGGACCTTCCCTTTTTTACAGCAAAGTACTGGTATGTTTTGTACTTTTCCTCATGTATGAAAATGTAAACATTGATGGATTGTACTGGTGTAATTAAGTAAGGTAGTTCACATACTTATTATTTGACATTGCCTGCCATGTGCAACTGACATGTTTTTTTCGCCATTCATTGTTCCATCTCTGTGAAATTTACTTACCAAAACTACTCTTCCACATTTGATAAGGTTTGAGTGGCACTTGAGATAGATTTTATTCCTTATTGAAACTGGAAAAACTCAGAAGCTCAGGCCGTCTAAAATTGGTAGCAACCCATTAGATAACCTTTCTCCCCTCACTTTGCACGTAAAATAACCGAGCAATCGTTTTTTCCTAGCTTATTTCCTTTTGTATCGGTGGCTTGGTTGCCAAGAATTGGAGCACTTTTAAGATTGGTACAGTCTTAACTGCTAAGGCGACCTCGTCTATTTATTTCAGTTTTCACATAAATTACTGAACCACTAGCAAGTTGAGTTCCGGAATGCATTTTCGTATGAATAAGTTGATTAGATCGAAAAGTACCACTTACTGGGAGTTTCCAAAGTAAGTACACCTTGTAACCAGTAACAAACATACTTTTAGGAATGAAGTAAGATAGTTTATAGTTGATATGGCAAGCCCAAAACTGTATCATCTTTCAAGGCGGCCTTAAGTTTTCATTGTATGGACTAAGATTAAAGCGCTTCTGTAGATACAACCAAAAAAATTACAATCTTGAAGGTATGGCCATATTAACTATCAATGAATAAAATAAAACTTCTTAAAAAGTTTACGAACTGCGTTTCTATATTATTACCTACAAAAAGAAGTTTAACAGTAAATAGACTGGTGTCATTAAAGCGTTTCAGAAGTGGCCCTGGAGTATAAATTTTCATGAATGCTTCGCGGTCAAAAGCAAACTTGCTAATTGCAGCTCTGATAATTGCTGACCCTTGGTCAATACGCAATGGTTTGCTGGTTGATTGGGCCGATCCCAGTCGTAACAAGGGCCGACATTCCAAGTATGAAGTTCTGAGTAGCCTCTATGCCATTAGCCGGTAAGTCACACTGCTTACATTTAATTTCAGGGCAGCAACAATACCATTCAGCACAACGTGAATGTTAGCTGTTTGCTGAGTAAATACTTCGTAACGCCAGTTTCGTGACTTGCTATTAGACCCAACCCTAATTACATACCCTTCATTGTTGGGGCGAAGGCATGAGTTTTAGCTTACTTTTTGAACAAACAATTGAAGCAAAATTACGATGTTTGAATGTTAAATCCCTTTACGCGTACACCTAAGCAACAGATATGTTTTCAGTAAATGTAATTTTTATATACTTTAAATGTACTGTAGTGAGGCTTTGTTTTACATATTATATGACTATATATGCCAAAGCGGCTTAGAAAAAAAACTTATATTCATACAATGATTTTTTTTTTATAAAGAGTAACTGATGCTTAACCTCTAGGATCAGTATACGCATTCCCGAACTAACATTAGATTACTTTCCCTAATAGCTTGTGGCCTTCGATGTGAGAAATGTACTGGGAACACGGTGTTTAACACCAGTTTCATCCTACGCTGTAACAAGTTTAAGAGCTCTTACCTCAGGTAGCTAAGCTCACCAAGCGTCGGCTCCTTGAGAAACCCATAAGGGCGATGAATAAATAAATTATGATCCAAGTTACAACATACAACATCCAACTGTAGTTGTGTGAGGGTGTAAGCGATTTGGAAAGAATGTGAATACTTTGCTCTAAAGGAAAAACCTTATTAAGTAGTATTTTTGATAAACACCCCATTGTACTATTATGTCTGTCTAAAGATTCATATATATATATTAAAAACCATTTTCTCTATAATGATTAAAAAACTGTAATCCTCCAAAGCTAATAGTCATATAGTTTCACATATCACATTCAAATATTATGTGAGACTGTACAACGATTTGGAATCACGCTGGATGATTTGATCTAATGCAAACACCAACAACAATAGGGTTTCTGATAAACAATCCATTGTATTATTATCCCTGTATAAGGTGTCTAATATGTTCAAAACAATTTTCTCATTGACGATTGAAAATTTTAACCCATAGCCATACAATATTACTAAATCAATCAATTCGCAGACACCAAGGATTAGCTTTCGGGTTTTGATTCATCCTCTATGATTGAATTCTTTTGACACCATTTACATATCGAAGATAGGTGATTACGTCATCGACTGATTCACAGTTTTTATTTAATACTACAATAAAAAAATTATAAAAACAATGATACATGGTGGCTGAGGTTTTGTTCCCTAAAGTGCCATATTATATTAGTTATTCAAAATAAAATCATAACTAAATTAGTAAAGAATAACATAAAAATCAAAAGGTCAGATATCTTTAGTAAAACATTGAAGCAGTTACTTCAACAATAATTCAAGGAGCAATAAATCTGTTGCGAACATATCAGGATCTCATGTAAGCGTTCTCGCGATTTATTAAAGGCGAAACCTGTAAACAACATTGATTGATTAATTTAGTTGTTGTTGTAAGTGTGTACATGTTCTCCCCTCCCCCTCCCACTCTCGCTCCAAGACCGAAGGAGGAACATACCGCCCCAGGAGAGGAGCGTGTTTACAGGAGAAGGGGATCGTCAGCTGTCAAAGCCGGTATTTTTCATGGAAATATAGTATCTGTATCCGAACACAAGGATGGTGCGGGACCCATCTTGCCCCCGGGGTGGATTCGATACGACCTGATTCTGATTATTCAAACGGCTCTACTGCTGTATGGCCCGAGGCTCGAGCCCATCTTATGTTATTCCACGACCCCATATTCCAATGCCTTCTTTGACAATCCACAAGGGATAGCTTTCCCAAAACTGATCTTTAAGGCTCTTTATGAGCGTTTACTCAAAATTACACTGTATTAAATTGAGTTTGAAATAAGTGTATTTGAGAAATTAAAATAAGAATACAAACAAAAGTTCTTTGAAAAAAAACATTAATCTTATTCTAGGTAGTTATAATGCTTTGCTACACTCGGTTTATCGGTTTATACTTTATTCTTGGTACTTACTTACTTACCAATACACTAATGTATGTGATATATCAAGCTGTATCTAAATATGTAAAATGTCCATTTATATATTTACCTGTCTTACCCTCAACATCTAAACTAACTAAATTCAATTAAAATATTTGATTAAAATTAATATTTGATTAAAATTAATATTTGATTAAAAATGGTGCCATTTAATTATTTAACTACTGACAGATTTGTATCCTCTATCAAATCCTGAGTGTATTGCATTAGTGTAAAATTATACTTTTCTTAATCGTATAAAATTAATTTAGTGTCCCAATTGAATCCAAACCACAGTAATTTACCTTAATAGATTGACGTGGTGATCAATAGAAGGAATTTTTATGTATATAAAACAGAATTTATGAATACAATATGTTTTATAAAAATGAATGGTTAAGTAAAATAATGAAATGGAATTTCAATTCAACATAAATCATACTATTGAATATCATACTTGTAAGATGATGAAACAGGCTGCATATATCTTACCATTTACATCGAGGACTTCTAACGATGGTGGCTCGAGCCCGATCTCCTCAAACAAGTCCTCCGTCATCGACAAGTGAAATAGAGTTCACCACTCGTCTAGCCTAGAAGATTTTCACGGGAACCCACTCTGAACAAATGCTCTCGAGTGTCCCTGACCTTCGCTCACATGTTTGCCTCCTGGGCTCAGTGTCCCGTTGGGAAGTGCTTGTTCCTTCTTGAGTCTTTTGTTTTAAGAAACAATTATTAACACCTACCAAAAATCACGTCACGGGCGTGATCCGAAACCCCCCTCTAAGTTAGGCTGGCCCACCCAAGAGTTTATTGTATGTCCATTTAAGCCTGCTTTTATGACAGTCAATCAAGGGACTTTCACTTCACACATTCCTTCTATTAATATTATTGTTTCTACATTCACTTTACATGTAGACCATATAACAGCTTAAAGCTAGTTTATTTTAAAAACTAATATACTAATAGTTGTATTTGAAGCCCCAATTGCACCTTCTAATACTCAAATGTTTTCATACAAATTCTGGCTTTTTACACTCTTAAGTAATAGTTACAGTATCACACGCACGTTTGAGGAAGGGTGGAGGGCACGATGGGGGTAACAAATATGTTGTAGCGGCATTTATTAGACTTTTGTCTAAATAAAAATGAAAATTAACAATATAATAAGGTATTAATTGACAGAATAAGTGATTGCAATAATTATGAAATTAAATAAAAATGTTTGCTGACCCCGGTCAGTGAAAATAGAAAACACTTAGGCCATAAATTTGTAATTGGTCATGACCATATAAAGAGACGTCGCCTGGTGGTGAATCAAGATATATTGATACCTCCCATAGATAAACATCTAGCAGATAATTATTAATTTCGACACCCAACAATTTTCTAAAAAAAAAAAAGAAAAAAAGGAAGAACAATAATTATATAAACATGCCTTCATTTTATCTTTATATAGGTGCAATCTGTTTAAACAAAAGAAATCATTTTATTTATTTATGTCCAATATTTTTTTATAACCACTCTTAATCGAGCATTAAAGATGATCTCGAAGAGATAGGTTGTATTGCTCTGTTTTGACAGTTTTCTGTTCTAGTAACCATTATTATTTTTTTTTTTCTTTCGGTGTTAACTACTGACAAAGTAAGTAACATAATACCTTTGTTTTGATTTTGATTATTGCTAAAGGGAAAATTATGGTTTGTTTTAGTATATTAATTCTTTTTGTTCTATTAGTAAATTAAATTATGCACAAGCCAAATAAACGTAGAGTGTGGGGTCAAATGAAAACACCTCTGTACCCCTTTAGAATCAATGTCGTTAGGGATGTCCCAACTTTTGTTGTAATTGTGAAGGAGATAACGGCTCTCAAATAGTCTCACCTTTCCTAATTAGTAAGTCTTGGACCGGTTCAGTACATGAATTATAGGCGGTGAAAAAGTTAAGATATGGATGTCTACTAATTGAGAATCTTCATTTAATAAATTCAAGGAGAGTTTAATTCATTCTATGTTAGTACGGCATAAGGTTGCAATTCAACGTTGGCAATTTAATGTTTGGGGTTCGGGGGCACATCGGGTCCTGACCCATGGCCTCCGGAGGTGGATACTTATTCCATTAATGCAGAAAGAAACCCCCTTTTGTGTATGGCCACAAAAACTCCCCTGAACAGAATTACACTGGAAAATGTAGACATTCATAGACTTGAAAGACCAATTCAAAATAATGAAAAAAAAACATTAAAACAAACACACAACTCGATAATAATTAAGATAGACTCCGGTATCACCTTCTCGATATGTCGTTGCAGCACCTAACCAACCCAGAGTTTAACACTATGGCCCCACCACCCCTCCCGCATCGATGGCTACAAACTGTCGGGGAAAAATTAGGTTAAGAATTAGTATGTAAGTTAGTTTTAAGTTTGGTCAAAAAGGTGAGCCCGTTTGCCTTTATTAGTCAGTTTAGTCCAGTCACGTGTAATGTGTATCATTATACTTGTTTATTTATTATACAATTTTTATAAAATAAGAAAACCTGTATATAATGTAGCAATGCTACAGGAAATACAAAAATAATTTGTAAATGGATTCGCCTGAGGATCTATAATTGTATATAGTTATCTGTAAATTCAAAGGGGCTACGAAAAAAAAAGAAAAAAAGAATTTTCAGTACCACTGCACGGTGACATTTACACTTCTACCGAGTTCTCCCACACTCCTTAATTCCTTCACCCAACCTTCAAATAGGTCCTCTAGTAATAAGATCCGTTCACCCCAAATAGTTCTTTCTTTATTTTTCCCTTATCCTACATTTTTAAAGTTTGAGAGCTGAGGAAAAAAAAAAAATCTTTTCAGTTTGTACAAACATTCTCTATATATTGTGAGTAGAACAGTCACAACCCACTATAGGGCCCCGCACATACCACCTCTAGAGGAAGAATAATTGAAGATTTTCTAGAGATCTCCGAAATGCTGGTCTTCATTATTGTAGAGCCAACATTCCTGAGCCATTCATACCGAACTTTCTCATCCATTGATTTACCTATCACGAGTGCCTCTCTCTAAACCATATTGGCTGGACAGCACTATTGGAGTAGTATGGGTGTGACCATTTCCTGCTGTACCTAAAAATGTATGACAAGGCAATTGCTGGAATTGTCCGAAACCCCGTTGGATAATATCGAAGGCAAACTGGAATCTCGTCACAGATGAATTAGAAGCACCGCAATTGGACCCATATAAGCTGGATATTGAACTGGGATAAGGATTATTGTAGAAGCAAAAAACCTTGCGCTACCTAAAACCACTGGATCACCCAGAAGGATCCATAACATTGAAAATAAACATGACAAAAGCTAATTTCATTAAATTTAAAAGAGTAATTTGCAGACCAACGATGATCAACAGTATACCAAATCGTATCAAAAAATTATCAAATCAATTAAATCATCCCAAGTGGTGACTTCTGGAATATAATCAAGAAAATCACTAGTAACTTTTCTCCTTTCCGTCACACTTTCATTATTGAATAGAAAACTCTCTGGTGGAATAGACCCGATAACCTAAGAGTAATAGATATACTGACTAATTGTTTCTAAAACTGAAACACTATTGAAAATCATGAGAAATAGAAGGGAGGTGTTGGAAGCAGCTGCTCGGGGTTTGGGGGGCACATCGGGTCTAAAGAGCATGTTTGACTCCGGAGGCCGGGAGCATTTGTGCTTTTTACATAAACACAGATTGTAAACATCAGTACCATACCGTTGTCGGTTAAGCGCTCGTTGGCCATACTAGATTACGTTTACCAAGACTGCAAGCCGTTGATGACCACTCAGTTTTTCCCTCATAAACACCAACAAACAAACCCCTCTTGATTTGGATTACCTTAGAAGAGGCAAGAAATTCGGGACTGCCGCAGGTAGCATAGGCACACCACTGAATTATTCATCATGGACTACTGAACCTGGTGACCTGATCGAAGCACGTCTTGGAAACGGAACTGTCAGCAGTGAACCATTTGTACCGCAGTGCTGCCGTATTTCGATCCAGCAGCCTTCATTCTTCAACCAAAAAAATTTCCAACTCAACGCTACTTTCTAGTAATGTCTTAACAAAATCGCAAATTACATTTTCTTTTTGAATTGATCGTTCCAATATAGAATAGTAGGTGAAAAGCAATGACGGATGAGGCACGTAACTGAATAAAGAAATAGTAAACAATGATATAAATATTATCTACACTAAAATATGGTTTAATTTTATAAAAATCCAGTATTTTTACCTATCTGCCACAAATTTGAAAGACAAGTTAAAACGAACCGTTCGAAAATATTTGGTCACTTTTGTACAAAAAGGAGGTAACATTTTCTTTTCGTAAATGAATATGTGCAAGGATAGAAATAGTATTTTTTTAAATTAAAATTGCTACAAATTCTAAAGCCTAGCAGTACCAAAAAGGGAAGACCTAACCAAAAACCGCAAACTATCGATGCCAAAAAAAAAAAAAGTAAGCAAACCTGTTTATGCTCCCGTGACAAAGATATTTATGCACGCTTTATGTCACTTTTTTCGTTAAAACACAGCCGCTAATCAACTTCTGCTCAACCCGAACTTTTTTTCCACTAAAAGACAAATATGACAAATGAATTGACACAAGGGACAAGAGATCAGAGCCCAGAACCTTGTTACCGGAATCCCGTCCTTAAAATAAATCCTTTTAAAGTATGCTAATCTTATTGAAATGTTCTAGTTTACAATGAATCAAAAAATAAAAGCGAACGTGTTTATTAAGTCCATGTTTCAAGGAGTTCTCACTACACCAAAAGGAGGGGTCGCTGAGTGCAATAAAGCCTAGTTACTGACCATTTTAGCGTTTACAGCTGGGGCTAAAGAACTCCTTTACTGAATATACCATAAAAATAGTATATCCTCATAAAAAGCTCCACTCAGGAGATTGGTACTTCTTCGAATCCGAACGATACTTCCGGTATATCCACACCCGAAGTCTAAATCCTCGTAACGCGAATTTTGGCCCATATTTTTTTCCCTCATATTGCAGTGGAAGTCAAGAGCTATAGACTCATACTCGTAAAATTCTATTTTTCTTATCAGAAATATACTTACTGCATGAATGAGCGAGTGAATGAAAATTGTAAATATGGTATGAATGAGAACATTTATCACAATTACCTAATGCCTAATGTAGCGATTCTAACTACATAAGTTAAATCACCCTATACTCTATTGCATATATATTGTAAGCAAAGTAAAATAACATGAACTAAATATATTATAGACAAAGGTAAATAACATGAACAAAAATAAATTATTATAAATCTATTAGCAATAAAGAAAGGCAGAAGCAAAGTAACACTAGACGGGTCTACATCTGTCAGTCGTAAATCTAAGAGACCCTTACAGCCTCCAGGCCTGCGGGATACCCTTAACACATTGCACAGAAACCGTTTCAGCCTCCCGGCTAATTACTTAACACATGCAGGGACGCAGGCACTAACCAACCTTTTTCGGCCTCTTCTAGACAGGCTGGTTAGATACTTAACGGGGGAGCATAGCCCCTGAAAACCAGTCTCCCGCGACCGTTACTCAGTGATACTTTGCTTCTGTTCGAACTCTGAAAATTTGACTTATTCTTTATGAAACCTCTGTACCTCTTCTCTTGAACATAGTGTATTGTCGAGGCGCACACCTATCAGAAATGGAGTCAGATATTAACGCCGACATGGGACGATTGTCCAGGTTATAAACTTGAACGATCCGTACTTGTCACCAGGGCTAGGGTGATTAGGCACTCCCCTAGTGGCAAGCCCGACACCTAATAAGGCAAATTGTAAATTTAGCTTTTTTTGTTTTATTTTTGTAAATAATAGTAGGTCTATGGTAAAATTTCTGGGATTTCATATTCGTGGTAACACAAAAGCAAAGACTGACTCAATAAAAAAAAAGTATGAAAACAGATTGTTGTTTCTTTTTAAATTCCCAATAAAAGTAGTTTTTTTCCCCTCCCCTGAAACGTTTTGGTTATGTCAGTTACGAGGTTCAAGTTAAAAGTTACCAGGGTTATGACTTTAGATCGATATCCTATTCAAAAGAGCACGTGCCAGGTAAGGAGGTTATTTGCAGTTAAAGGGACTGTATTCTGGACGGCGATCAAAGTTTATTTTACGACCTTAATCTTCATTGCGTGTGATACATCTTGCTTTATCTACCAATGGTAAACAATTTAACCAATGTTTATCCAGTAAGAATTTGCCACTGAATGAGGCTATACACAGGACACATAGTCAACACGACTTGTGTCGATGGATCTTCATGTATTATGGTATTTTGTTATTAGATATATAAACATCATATGCAAAAATATAGCCATATTAGCATTATGGTATTGTATATGGCATATGATATTACCATATCATTCGCAGTAATGTTCTATCATTAGGCGTGCAGGTGTAGGTTTGCGTACCTGTAGTTAATCGCCAACTGTATGCGTTAAAGTTAAAGTTAAGTTGTATTCAGCAACTCCAGTAATTAATCAGCTCCACCTATAATCTTGTTAAATTTGTTTTAATAAATATAGGATTTCCTCTAGAGCGTATAACATGCGACCCTTAAGTAATTTCTGAATCGTGTCATTTAACTAGTGTAATCCCGTGACAAACTGCCTACAGAGTTTTATGGCCCAAGTAGTCAGCTATTACTCGGTGATTACTTGGTATAAATTCTAAAGAAAAATTTGTTCAAAAAAATGTTATGAAATATTAAATAGAGCAGCTCTATTAGTGGGTAATGCTAAAAAAAACACTCATAACAATCAATCAGTCTTTTTCAAAATAGTTATAATACTTTGTTACAGTTCTAAAATAACGGAAGATAAAACTTAGTACTACGGAATAAGGAAAGTACGTAAACAGGTTAAAATAAACAAAGTTAGGAGCTCTAATATGATGAAGCAGTTAGCATAACTGTTTATAAATTAACCAAACTAACAAACATGGAAGTAAAGATATTATTTTCAATGTACTATCAGCTATTCAAATCTGCTGTACTATTACATGGATAGCCATCTCTAATTCTCCACTCTGTTTAGAAACAAAAAAGTATGACACAAGTCTTACTGGCTTTCACACTTGTTATTTGTACCCAACTTGGCACTGTGTCTCAAACTGATGATATATACATATATATAAGTTAAGGTTCGGACGTCGTAGGCAGCCAGCCTAATCCTTAAGTCATCGGGATGTAAACATCCCGAATGTATTTAGAGAGGCTTTAAAAGGCTCAAATAAAACAGTCTTGTGACAACTCTCGTTCAGTAACTATATTCAACCTCTTTCCTTTTTCTTCTCGTTTTTCGTTGACGATCGTTAACTGGTGCCGAAACCCGGGAGCGGAGTGGGTTCGAGTCATTAACGTGCGAGTTGGTTTTTGTTTTTTTTTCCTTCTCATTCACTTTCGTGTGATTTAATTAAAGTAGGTAATGGTGGAATTGCGGCTGGCAGCGTTTGAAGTTCCACAGTTACCTAAAGAAACCATGGCTGAAGCCCATGCGAACTCACTGGCATGGATGAAGGTGCGGGCAGTGACGTCACAGGACATGAGGAAAATGATCTCAGACCTCGAAAAATTTTCTGGGGAAATAGGTGAGTTAAATCATTTTCTCAAAGGTGGAGATAGGATTATGGAGAGGATACAAGCCAATATGGACGAAGGGTTACTCGACCCAGGTGACGCTAAGTCAATAAAGGCAGACCTGGTGTGCAGGGTGAAAAGGAAGGTGCTGAACCTGATACAGGCGGACGAGGAAACCCCATGGGAGATAGTAAAGACGAGACTGAAAAAAGCATATGGGGGGGGGGACGATGGACCTCAGAGGAGGATATATTCCAAATGTTTCGAGAAATGAAATCTCCGAGACAGAATAGTGGACAGTATGCTGCAGTCCTGGTTGTCCGCTACAATAAAATAAATGAGAAAATGAGGGAGACAACTAGCGCCGATGAAGTGGAGGGCAGGATGGGATTCCTGTCAACAATCTTAAAGGTACGATTAGCAAAGGAGACGGGAAGGAAGGAAGGGTTCCCTAATGAGCGATCGTTCCTCGAATGCGCCCAGGCGATGATAGATGCTAGCGCAAGGGAAGAAGAAGTAAAAATGAACGAAGATGACAACGATTGGAGCCAGATCCCATATAGGAGAAACAGGACCCCAAAAGCAGCGTGGAGGAGACAGGAAACGCCGTTTGCCGGTAGAGACAGGGGAGCGACAAGAGAGAGAAGATTGGGAGTGACGAGGCCTAGGTACGCACCTCGGAAAGAAGAAAGAAAATGTCATGGTTGTGGAAAGACGGGCCATCTGGTAGCTCAGTGCCCTCGCACTAAGAGCTTTGAGTGTGGGGAAGAAGGACACATAGCAAGACAATGTCCATACTTGTTTCGTAGAAGGGAATTTCACAAAGCAGAACCAATGGAGGTGAATAACCAGGAAATCTGGGAGCGCGACACCAAGAGAAATTGGATCATCGGGCGACGAGTCATCAGGGACGTCGGAGACAGACGGAGAGGAGTCGAAGCGCAGCGGGAGCAGACGACGAGAGTGGCAGAAGAATCCCTCGCGCAGATGGGAGTGGCGTACGGAGGCCTGAGGAGAGTGGCAGCAGAGAGGCGACCGCATCCTAAGGTGCAATACAGTGCGGGAAAGGATGTGTGGTTTGCCAATTATCGAGTTCGGGAAGGGGGAGAGGTGCCTCATTGATACTGGCAGCACCAATACAATAATATCTCGTGGTGCGTTAGAGAGGTTGCGTAGAGGAGAGAGGGCACACCAGATCAAGGTATGTAAGTGTAAATTACTTACTCTTGGGGGACCCTGCGAAGTAATGGGAGAAGCGGTCGTGGGGCTGGAAGAATGGGCGAAAGTAATGGGTGACATAAAAGTACACGTCGTGGAAGACATGCCACGGGAATACCAGATAATAGTGGGGTGTGATTTACTGGGAAAAGTAGGCGCGCGCATCGAAAACGAGGGGGAGAACTGGAGGATCAAAATAGGGAAGCGAACCTATCGAAGCCGGGGGGGCGTAAGGGGCGAAACGGAGCAAATAGGAGCGGTTAAGAGAGTGGAGGATTGGAGGGAGAGTCTGAGGAGCGAGTTTAGGGATATTTTTTTCGCTGAAGGGGACAAGCTAGGAGCAACGGGGAAAACGCTACATGAGATCCCGTTTAAAGTAGAGCGGGTGACGTATGTGAAGGAGAGGCGGTATCCGCAAGCGCTCAGACAACACATTAGAAAGGAGATCGAGGATCTCAAGCGCCAAGGTATTATCAGAGATAGCACGTCTCCGTATAATAGCCCTTTGTGGGCAGTGAAAAAGAAAAGTCGACCGGGAGAATGTGAGGAAAAATACCGAGTCGTGGTGGATTTTCGGAAACTTAACGATAATACCCTGGACGAAAAATATCCGATCCCGCGGTTCGAAGACATCCTAGACAGACTAAACGGTGCAAAAATTTTTAGCACATTGGACCTAAAAGCAGGGTACCATCAGATCAAACTAGCTGCGCATGACCAACATAAAACGGCGTTTTCGTTTGAAAGAGGGCATTTTGAGTTCACGAGAATGCCGTTCGGTCTCAAAAATGCTCCAATAACCTTTCAGCGTCTCATGGACGAACTTCTGAGAGGAATGGACGAAAATATGTGCCAAATTTACATGGATGACCTGCTGATCTTCAGCCGAACGGAATCGGAACATATTCAACACCTCCGGAATGTATTTGAGAGATTAAGGGATTTCGGGTTGAAACTGTCAATAGACAAATCGTCACTGGGGCAGGAGCAGATTATTTTTTTAGGGCACACAATCTCACAGGAAGGGGTTCAACCAGACTCGACGAAAGTAGAAGCGATCCAGAGAATGGAGGTGCCAAAAGATGTAAAAGGGATTCGGAGATTACTGGGCACGCTCAATTACTACCGGCGTTTCGTGCCGGACATGGCAGAATATATGGTACCCATTAACAATTTACTACGGAAAGGAGCACGGATAATGATCACGCCGCTGATAGAGCAGAATATCCGCAAATGCTTGGCACGTTTGCAGGAGGCGCCGATTTTGGCTTTCCCTAACTTTGAGAAGGATTTCACGATCACTACCGACGCAAGCGACTATGCCTTGGGGGCAGTATTGTCACAGGAAGGCGAAGACGGGGAAAGACCGGTGGCTAACGCGAGCAGACGCCTGACGGACACGGAGGCGCGGTACAGCGCTCTGGAACGAGAACTCCTCGGGATAGTGTGGGCCATTGGGCACTTCCGTCCGTATGTATTTGGCAGAAGGTTTCGAATACATACGGATCACCGACCTCTTCAATAGGTCGGAAAACTCAAAGAATCCTCCTCAAGGGTAACAAGGTGGAAGGAATTCTTAGCCCAATACAATCTGGATATTGTATATAAGCCAGGCAAAGACAACGTCGTGGCAGATTGGCTGTCGCGCGCTATTATGGTGAACGCCATAGAAGAAGGGGAAACATCGAGCGGTATGAGGCAGTTCATTGAGGAATGGACGCCTGGAGAAGCGGGCAGGAGCAGCACGCGGAAAGATAGTGACAGGAGTGCGGACACACCATCAGACGAGTTTATAGGAGAGAGACCGCGTGATATGGAGACGACGGACGAAATTATCAATGATAAGCGGAGGCAGATCATTTGGAAAACTCAAACATCCCGCAGGGACTCCAGGAGGAATCACCCACGGCAGAAGCACCACTGACGGAGATTCAAGTGGACACCTTCACGTGGCGGGGTTTTAAGTGGGTCACTATCATCGACCCATTTAGCAAAGTGGCTATGGCCTACGCGGTGGGAGACAAGTCATCAGATTCCATATTACAAGCCCTCAACACATGGTTTCAATTCTACGGCATACCAGAGAGGATCTCGTCGGACGGGGGACGGGAGTTTGACAATGCAACCGTGAGAGCCGAAATGCAAAAACGGGATGTGGTATGGCATTTTAATACCCCCGGGCATCCCAAGAGCAGGGGAACCATCGAAAGGTTACACAGCACCCTCAGCGACCACTTACGCGTGTACCAGGTGGATAAAGGCCTGTCGGCGAATTTAGCGATGCCAATGGCGGTGGCGGCATACAACCACTCGATACATGCCACGACGGGGTTAGCACCCTTCGAAATTTTGTTCGGATTACGAGTGAGACCGAGGAACTGGCCAGAGACGGTGGTGGATGAGGGAATGGTGGCACAGCTCCATAACACCCACATACAGCTCGGAAAGATGTGGCACAAAGTACGCGATAAGATTATGCGCGAAAAATCCAAGCGCGTGGCACGGGCAAATTTGAAGGTGCGGGATCGCATAGGAGCAATATCGATTGGGACCGTTGTGTACAGAAAAGTCGTGTCAAATCGTAGTAAGGAACTTGTTCGGTATGAGGGGCCCTTTAAGGTCATCATAATTCGGGAACATAATCTCGTGACCATCGAGAGTATGACCACCCCAAAGAAGAGGCGAACCGTTCACATTGAACAGTTGAAACTCCCAACACAGGGGGGAGGGTGTTGAATGTGCGTAAGATGGTGTGCCCTCGATCCGATACGGAGCAACTGATCCGGAATCATATACTTCACATGTGCTGCTCAGAGAGAGTTTTTGTTTTCATTATTTATATTGTGGATGTTCCATTTTTTTTTTACCTGGCAGCCACCGGGTCCAGGGCGAATGTATTTTTTGTTATTATTATTTTTGTTTTATTTCTGTATTATCTCTTTTCTTTGTGTCCTGGTTTTTTGTGTGGACTATGAATATATTAGACCGTAAACGTGATGTAAGGGATTACAGGCTGTGTGCCGCGTGCGGCGGACCTTGGAGTTTACGAAGATATATGCGTAAACTGACAGGGGGGAGTTAAGGTTCGGACGTCGTAGGCAGCCAGCCTAATCCTTAAGTCATCGGGATGTAAACATCCCGAATGTATTTAGAGAGGCTTTAAAAGGCTCAAATAAAAACAGTCTTGTGACAACTCTCGTTCAGTAACTATATTCAACCTCTTTCCTTTTTCTTCTCGTTTTTCGTTGACGATCGTTAACTTATATATATATATATATATATCATCCTCCGTATCATCCGGCCATCCCCGGATATATACTCACTTGACTGACAGCAAAGCTAAAAGTTTCCAAAAATTTTAGAACATGAGAAAAGTGGTCTCATGATAACCTCTCTGCAGAGGTTAAAGAACGCTGACCTGCATTGGAGACACATCAAGTTTTTTGGCTCAATTCAGCACCTGACCAACCCGGTGTATAACACTATGAACCAACCCATATTCTCACCTCAATAGCATCAGGCTGTGTAGGAAAACCAGATTAAGTTTTTAGTTTAGTATTAGTCAAAATCATCTATAAGGTGATCCCCATCTCCTTTTAAATTGTCAAAAACATTGTACTTGGTACATTGGTACATTCTAATGTGGTTCAGATTGAGGCCGAAAAATATTATATAAATCCACCAAAAATGTATAAAATGTAGCTACACCACAGTAAATATAACTTACACGAAGTGCTATTTTGTAAATATATTCAATGTAAAATTTATAATTTGTTAAAATGCATATGAAAGTATTTTAATGTTTTTTAAAATGAGAATTTTGTACTGTGGTATAAACAATACGGGAGCTAATACTTATTTTTAAACATATTGAAGTCAAAAAGATTGGCAATTTCTTCACTGCTACCGAATTTTGTTGTTCAACGAGAATACATATACATGGTATATAATCGAGCATAAAGGTTCTAGCAGTTCCCAGCGGTGCAGTTGCAAAAGCTATTTTCAAAAATGGTTTAGACCAATCTTGGTTGAGGGGATTATGATAGCTCAATACAAATAGCTTAGCTTTCCTTATATTTTAATAAGCTCTTCAATGGACTGTTATAAAAAAAAACATATCTTCCTTTCGTCTTAGTAATTAATTAAATATTTATCTTGCGATTTTTTCAATATGACATCATTAAAGTTAACATACATTGGTGAGAAAAAACTGTTATATGGTTGAGAAAAAAATACTCCATATTTTTGACAAAAAATACATTGGTGTATCTGATAGTCCATCGTTGTCAATGAAAAAGAGGTAACTATTTTATATTAACAAGCACTAATTAAAATCGGCTTGAAACCAATTAATATTGTGCACTAAAACTTTATTTCTATTATATCTGTAAAGTTTGATTGGTGTTATTTTATTTATTTTGTATAGTTATATTTAATTATTTTATATATAATGTGAAAAAACTGAGAATTTAAAATCTTAAATAACTTTTGAATATGTCCTCATAAAGCGTAAAAGCCAGCACCATTTTTTTCTACAATTAATTTTGTTTATTTTACTCATTCTCAATTTTAATAAATATCTAGATGCATTTGTAAATCCGATCTCTGAAGCTACAAGACCCCATCTACCTGTTTAAGCAGGGCCAACCGTCCGGCCGAGAGGCCGACTTATTTCAGGCCCAGGCTGTGACTCCACTACAAACCATTGCCTAGATACTCCTAGGCTCCACCCTCGGTAGACTCTCACTACCTTCCTGATTCCACCCGCCTCCTTTAGGCATTCCACACCCTATATCCTTCTCATACAATGGGGGACTTCCTTTAGTGAAAGGCACTCGTTAGCCCAAAATAATTTTCCTTTATTTTTCCCACATCCTATTTTATAGGTCTGCGAGCTAAGAAAAAAAAAAAAAAGAAAAAAGTATAGAAACCTACTCGCTTAGCGAAAAGTAACTAGTTTTTATTTAGTGCTACACAACAGTTATAATAAAAGTACATACATTGTATGCAGATAGAACCAGTTTGGTGCAATATCTTATAAAACACTCTATAATCATCGCCTTAAATGAAGGACTGGGGTGCCTCCCTGGTCTCAGCCGTTTCAAGAGAGCCTGGACTCCACTATCATCCTTGTTCACTTTCAGGTGGGCTGTCAAGTTGAAATACTCACTCAACAGCGTTGATAACTTGAGGGTTTTACACCGAAATGACCTCAAAAGACAAACAGACAACCATTCTGGTGCGTCTGCATCAATGTGTGGGAAGCAACTAATTCCAAAGGAAACTTAAGCTAAGGATTTATACCTATATTTGTATATGGTAAATGTAGGGCGTACTGAAACGTAGAAAACTCATATTTTAAGCACATACAGAAAGAGATCGATTTTATTGCATTATACTGTAAGCTATTACGCCAGTTTATTGCTACATTTGATTATTACAGCACCGATTCAATTTTCAGAATAAATGCCCTTGTGTAAATAATAATATGAATTATATTTCCCTCTCAGATATCTATCGGCATATATCCAGTACGTTTCAATAAAATGGGAAAATATATGCCGGACAATTTTCAAATAAAAACAAATTATCTCGACCTTATGTGACATTATATGGGAACTGCATAATAAAATATGAAATAAATGGAAGGAACCGGACTGTAATTACGGATTCACCCCCTTTGCTGCCCCAGATCTCGTGTTACATCCCCTCTCAAGTTCCGTTTTACTGGGCATAACTCCCAGATGCTTGTATATAGCTTTATTATCAGCAGCATCATAAACAAGAAGAAAAATAATTTGTAATGCCTAATGATCAAAATACTTATCTGACTTATTAACTTTTTCCAATCAGAAAAAAAATGTCCGTTAATAACAAAAAAACAAAGTCATTCCTAATACTTTAATGACCTAAACACTACCTGACTTATTAACTTATCCCAATGAGAACTAAAAGTGTTCGCTTACTAACCAATCGATTTACATCAATTATATAATAAATAGTGATTTTTTTAAACATTGATATTAACATAACTAATACAAACAGAAAGTGAATATACGACATTTCTTCAATTGATTGGTCCCATGCTGAAACAATATGCCTAATACAAGGCTGACCGACATGTCAGTATTGTTTCCATCCCTCTATAAAACCTCGAAACTCCCGGTAAAATAAAAAGCAAAAGTTTATAAAATGGTTTCCAGACCTCCATTAACTTATGCATCGCCATCCTGGAAGATAGCTCTAGAGAATAAAAAATAACTGTAGCGACCGCTAACTACCTAAGTTGAATCACCCTATACTCTGGTGCACACATATTGTAAGCAAAGTAAAATAACAGGAACTAAGTGTATGTAAATCATTGTAAGTTGTTAGTAATAAACCATGCGTGGGACCGGCAGTCGTAAAACAAGTCAGGTAAGAGGGTCGACGGTCGTCAGCCATAAAACCTGAAAGGGGTACCATCTAGCAGCCATAAAACAGTCATAAACCTAAGAGGGGTTGGCCACCTGGCCATCATAAACATACCCCTGTCAGACCGTCTCCGCCTTCCGGCAGGAACAGTCCTTTAGGGGTCGAAGGGTCACGTAATGGTCACCGGTCGCATGTTCTCACGTCGGCCAAGGCCCTTTCCCCCTCCAAGCAGGAACAATATTTAAACCAGGGCGTTTTGCCCTGTAACCCACTCAGTCTTCTACTCAGTCTCCTCATCTCCTTACCGCTTTCACTCGGTGACGCTTCGACCCTTAAAGGACTGTTCCTGCCAGAAGGCGGAGACGGTCTGACAGAGGTATGTTTATGATGGCCAGGTGGCCAACCCCTCTTAGGTTTATGACTGTTTTATGGCTGCTAGACGGCCATGGGCCCGGGAAGTCAGTCTCTTAGACTCCTCGTCACCCCACTCTCTCTTCAGCGCCTCTGAGTCTGTCACCCTGTCTTTCAGCCTCCTTGTAGCCCCTCTGAGGACTTGTACCTGTTACGCTGCCAGGCCCCCGCTCGAACTCTGAAAACTGGCCTTATTCTTTATGAAACCTCTGTACCTCTTCTCTTGAACACAATGCATAGTCGGGGCACATACTTATCATACATGGAGTCAAATAGGTTATTGACTCGAACAATCCGCACTTGTCACCAGGGCTAGGTGATCAGGCACCTCCTAGTGACAACCCGACAGTAACTTTTTAAAGGTAACAACAAATTTAACTAGGCTAATATGATACCTCTGATATTGACATTATTTATAACATATTAAAATAAAGCACTTAATGGTTTCTTGAAAATTGTAAGTGTAGCAATGACAGTTAAAAAAAGTGTGTTCCCTAATCTATTAAGTAGGAAGAAGAAATATAAATACATTAATTTTATTTAAAAGGAAAACTAAAAATTGGTCTTTTAGTTGTAGGTATTTTTGTTTTCCTACATGTAAATAATTGTATATGTATCGCTTAGTTTTATGCATTGATTAAAAGTTTATTTGAGAGGTGCTCTTGTGTCAGAAACTATATGGACTGAGCCCATATAGCATAATGTACTCAATAACAACAACAAAAAAAAATGATATTTTGAGATCAACTCGGTATTGTTGTCCATTTTATCAGTTATTTCATAATTTATTTTCTGAACCACTTCAGGCACTTATCTGATGACACCTTTTTAACAACAGAAATATTTACACACATTTGAATTGGTGATTTCAACAGTTCTCAAAACTTTGTTTTTTTGCCAATGAATGAAATCTATATTTTAATTCATTCATTTCATGAAGATCTTTGAACATTGAGTGAAAAAATCAGAGCTTTAAATATTCAATATCTTCCGAACTAGTACTTGAGAAATCAAAACTAAGCAAAACAAGTCCCATTTCTTCACTTCTTTTTTGTACTTCCTGTTTTTGTATTTTAACGAGTCTATTATTTTGGAGTTACACTTTTAAACTTTCATACTGATTGAATCACTTGACGACAGCTTAAAGGTAGAAAGACAGGCGAAAAATAAAAGCCACTTTTAAGGTTATCGGAAACTTTCAATTTGATAATCTGCTGTAATATTCGTTTCGAATGAGACCTATGCAAGGACTTAAATGTAAGGTTCTGAGTTAAAACCTGGCTCTGCGTGTATTCAATTATATGAATATAATATTTCAGTAACCTTTGAAAAACGATCTGGTAACACTATCAACAAGCATTCAAGTGTAACAGTTGGATACGTTACAAATGTTATAAATATCTTCGCTCCTCTTATTTCATTTTTTTTTTTATATACTCGAGAAGTGAACGTGGGTTAACTACAAGTCAACAGACCAATCCGTCCAGATCATGATGAACTGCCCAAGTGTTAAACAAGAAATTAAATTAATTAAATTTTAAAATAAAATCAATGATTCTTGGATACTGCAAGATCTAAAAATCAGAACCCTCACCATTTATTTAAATTATTAAGACGATTTTTACAAACTAATATTATAAAATAAATTGATTTTTTTTGTAATTTAAACGAAACAAGCTGCGTAGGAAGTAAAAGAATCCTATTGAGAGGTAGTTAACGCACTTCAAAGAGTTCCTTTAAAACTTATTTAACTTAACCTTTAACTTAACGGCCCGAGGGTGCCGAAACAAAACAAACAAATATTAACGATACCCTTACGGCAACGAAGTGTACGCCGCCCACAGTTGGGGCCGACCCCGGACCCACGGTAAATCCGGGTGAAGACATTACGACACTGATGTTACAACCGGTCCTTGCCCAATTAAACAGTCAAAATAACGCAATTAAAGAAAATAATAAAGAACAAAAGAGTTGAGCGGGAAGTTTGATCAATTAAGGGAAGAACTAAAATCGGAAATATCGGCTAAATTTGAACAATGTTACACGGATGTAAACGATAAATTAGATAGACAATTACGAATTTGTGAGGAGAGAACACTCCGAGGAAATAATAATGTAAATTCAAAATTAAAAGAAGAAATCATTCTATTGAAAAATACGTCAGATTATGAAAAAACAAATTTAACAAAGTCACAACTAGTTGATGTTGATTGTCAGACAGATCTTAGCTTATATTCAATTAAGGATAATGAAGAGAAAATGACTTCATTGGAATATGAACAGAAGATTGCAGATAACAATGATGAGTGCACCTCACGTCAACATGATCTAATAAAGCTTGACTATGAGAATAATATGAGTTTGTTGGAAAATAAATTTTCAGAATTGAAGATACAGCGAATATTAAGAAAGGAGAAGTGATTTCATTGCAAGATCAAATTACAGACCATCAGCAGACAACCAGCGATAACGTGAGAAAATTAAAAATAATTCAAAATAAAGTTTTGGATATGAAGAAATTGGAATCTCAAATTCCAACTCATCTTGATGAAATTCCTTTTTGCGTATTTGATTTGAACAACATTAAAATTAATGAATGGAAGGAATTTAAAAATGAGTACAGGGATGTTTTTTGTTCGATACAATATGACTTCAAAAATTTCTTTTGATGACACATAAACTTTAGAAGTTTATACAAACAAAAACAAAACTATTATTAGAAATATTGAACCTAGTAAAGTCTATGGAATTATCGGCAAGTGAAGCATCACTTAATCTATTCACAGATCGTAAATATTCCTTGAATGCTTAAGTCCATTTAATTGATTGATTTAATATTGTAGCATTGGGAAGGCAATTGTAACATTCATGATATTTGAGCATATCATGGCCAGGAACCTTCACAAATGTGACCAGATGGTAAGCATCTTCCCTTATGTTCCTAGGAGTGGGGATGAGATAAACGGTCAGTCTTAGCACGACCGCCGAGAAGAGCGGATTCTTAGCAAGCTCCCGAACTGGCGGTACCATACAGGAAGAGAGGAGAAGAACCAACAGCAGACAGTAATGTTGATTGGATTATACGAAGAACATCGATTGGGTGATATTAATATTGTTTTTATTATGGATCCATTAAAAGAAATTGAGCTCAAATTTCATGTTTTATGTAATTAGTAGTAACTATCCTTGTTCAAAAGGAATTGAATATTTTTTTATATACTTTTTGTCAGCACTATATATAATTATAATTATTTGTTATAACCATTTTATTTGGAATATATTTGACAATTCCTAGTTTCTCAATTTGTTATTAACTACAACATTAGCCTTGAGATCGGGCGATTCAATCAGGATAAATTCCTATGTCAAATACATAAAACAATTTGAATTAAAGATCTCATGACGGACCTGCCAAATTAGTTAAGGTAAATTGATCAAATAAATTAGAAAAAGAAATGGTAAAAAATGAGGTAGGTTTCAATATATATATATATAAAAATAGAGAAAAGTTTTTGTATTAACAAAATAGAAAAAAAGGAGACGTCCTGGATTTTCATTTTCATTTTGGACCATTTCCAATATCTCGGTGAGTTAACTGGAGGTTCATAGAAGACGCTGGGAGATTAACCCGCCACGCCCTGACTATTTCATCCAAGCCACGCATCGGATGACAACACCCGGCCAATCAAATCCAGGAGTGGACATGTGATCTTTCTTTTGGTCAATAGAATTGGGATAAGGAGATATAGCCCTGAAAACATCAAGAAGAGTAAGAGAACTAAGGAGTCTATCCCCGAACGAAGGAGGCTTTCTCTCGTGTTAAGTTGATCAGTTATTTCATTTTGTCAGGTATAAGGAAGTTAATTATTAAGTTAAGTTAATTAATGATGTTAAGTTATAAGTTAAAGCCAGGTGGTAATAAGAAGTCAGTCAGATCATTGAAGAAATATTAGATAGAAAGCATAACAAAGATTCAGTCAGGAAACGCAACAAAGAGAAATGATTTGTATGAAACGAATAAAGGAAACATCAAAAGACTCAACGAACTCCCAATGAAAAATAATTAAGGCACCAAATGGCAGTTAAAAGATCAGTTAAAAGAAACTGATCAGTATTATTTCGATGTTGAATGAATTCGTTCAGAAATCAATAGTCAGTAAAGAATAAGGATACCGAGCTCAATTTATTTAATTTGTATAATAATAGTTTATATAAATTATTTATAGGCAATAAGTTCATTTTTTTATATTAACAATTAATTTTTGAATAAGTTACGTATAGTGAATTAAGTGTTGATTATATTAACTATTCCCAATTTCTTTTGGTATTTTATAATGGTGATTGTTTTTGAACAAAAATCATTGGATTGTTGTATTAGTAGTCAATCATAAAAGTAAAATTAAATTTCCACTGCCCACTGAAGAGAATATAATCCTAACCACGTGCCCGGTAATTGTAAATATAAAGTGTTTTGTGTCTCTTACTTCTATTAACACATACTCCTTTGTAACTAAGTATGGTACCCTAAGTGTAGCTTATGGTTTGCGATTCACTACAAAGGTTATGATGACCGACAACCTGTAAATTTAAGTTATATTTTTGAGTTCAGTTCCTTCCCTCGATCCCGTTTGTGTTCTCTTTTTAGTTTATTGTGTTGGGTCGACGACCCAAGTGCATCATGCCTTAGTGTGGCATTTTTAAAAAAATATCGATTGAATCATTTTTAAGACTTTAGAATCAAACTAAACCGATCTATTAAAAATAATTTGAATTTAAACAGTGCGATACCTAGTTGAATTTGCTGTAAATCAGTGTTTATTTGCATGCGCAGGTATATTTGTGCCAGGGGGGGGGGCCTGAAGGTGATAGGCGTACTTTTTTTTTGTCTAATGTGTTTTGGGTTTGATCCAGAACTAAGACGAAAAACGTCCATGAAACACATGTGCCCTCTCAGTACACGTTAGAGATAATTGTTTATCTCAGAGTGGTTTTCAGATATTAGAAGCGTCATATCTTCCTTAATCCATCTATCCAATGATTGCCACAGGTAGGTGATTACATTAGATTAGCCTATTTCAAGGTAAAAGAATAAATTATCTACCTGTAATTACTGTTACTTTAATTAACTAATCGTAACTTTCATGCTGCAAAATTACTCCTCAAACTAGCATGCGAAAATAGTGTGTTATTGATATAAAAATCAACCTACAGGCGCAAAAAGATTGTTCAACAATAGAGCCTCTTTTCATCTCCAATTCCTGTTTCATACTTCTCTTTAGTGTATGTTGACCAATTCTTAATCATCATTGCTCGTAAGTGCGCCTTTAAACCACTGACGACCTATATAAATTTATTTAATATTCCGTTTCAAGTCTCTCCACCGACGGCGGTACTGAGATGAGAACGTGTTGTGTTTTCTTCTCATTTACGTGACTGGGTTCCGAATCTTTTCCGCACACCAAAGTATCATCCCTGATGAAAATTTAATTTGGCACACAGAGGCGGCTAAAAGCTGTCCGATCTGTCACGTCCGACCTGCAATCTGGTGAAAGCATTTTCCTACAAAAAAATTTTTCCCTTCTTGTACTGAAAAAATTAAATTAATAGGTCAAAGAATTGTAAAATACAAGAAGCCACCATAGTGATATTCTAAAAAAAAACAAAAAAACTTATCTCCCACGAAGTGATATCGCGCCCAATTTGAGAATTCCAGCTATTCTTTTCTAGATTTTAAAAGAATTTCGGACCAATTATAGATAAAGCAGGCCTATTTAAAATTATATCCTTTTTGTTATGACCATCATTTTTGTTAGAAATCCTTTTAAAAAAAGCATAACATTCCTGTAATTCACATTGTTTACTTAAAGTAAATACTATGAATGATCAATTTCGAAATTCGATTTATTTTGTTTTTTTATCTTATTGAATGACTTTGGTCGTTATTAATATACTTCAAGGACCTGACCCATGCATCAAAGGTGTTATAGTTATATTTGAGTATACATCGCCAAAGTAATACTTTATACAACTAAAAATACTTTATATAATTTAAAAAAAGTTATAAAAACACAAATAAAAAGATGACACCTTGAACACATGTCCATATGCTGAGTAGCGTTGAAGTGTGACAGTGATAAATCAGTTTTGTGTAGTCAATTGTTTCAATAAATTGTCAGAAGTAAGTTTTGTATTTGTCAAACAATAGAGCTAGCTCATGTTTAGCTCTATAGCACGTTTCTTCAGTATAATTTCAGAGATTAATTTATCCTTGGTCCGTCCACAAGTTGAGACCTAGTCGTACCTGTTTCTTTAGCTGTCCTGTCAATTTCAAAGCTTTTAAGGACTCTTTTTTTTTTTACAGTTCGTCTTCGTTTCACCTAATTAAGGCATCCCTTATTATTATTATAAATAAATTATTATTTTTGTTTACATTTATTATACCAGCCTGTTATGGTAAAAAGTTTGTCATCGCTCAATTACACAATTTATTCACATCATTATTTTTAAAAATGTAATAATTTATATGTTGTTTTACATGTATGTGTCAATAAGTTGTAAACTTATTGAGTATGGACACGATATTTGCCAAACCCAGGACTGACAGCTTCCACGACGCAGCATTCAAAAAAGCTTCGGTCAAGTGAGGTCTGCTGTTGACGGTTCGATGCTTCGAGAACCATTGTACATAGTCTCTCTCTCTCTCTCTCTCTCTCTCTCTCTCTCTCTTTCTCTCTCTCTCCCCCCTCTCTACATTGTGATTTCTGTTGTGATTGTAATATATATAATTATAATAATAAACGTGCGTTCTTTATTCCGTACCCATAATTCAGTTAAATCAAACGAGGTCACAACAAATTTTAAAACATTTTTAAAATTGTATATCCATACAAAACGTCGAGGCTTTCATAAGCGAAGTGTCGCACGCTCAAGGGTTTTTTTTTGTGACTGTTGAAATGATTTCAATGACATTTTGTTATTATAGCCATTGAACCCCCAAAATATATTATACATTATTATTAAGGACATTGAAACCTCTAATTAGATTCCTAAACTTAATATGGTAGATAAATAAACATTGTTTTAACTACTAAGCTATTTTTCTGTAATTTTCCTTGGGCACATTTTATTGTAATATTACTTATTATTAACTTATTGAGGGGTGATCTCAATGTGAAACTGGGGTTGCGGTGACTCCATTAATGACCGCTTATATCAAGCAGGACGCCACCGTCTTTTATTTTATATCCCATTCAAAAGGATAGAGAAACATTTTATTTTTTATTGAAGTGTAATTAATTAAAGTAATGTTATTAAAACATTCATATTGATGATAAGATTTACAAATGTTTATCACTAATCCGTTTCATTTAGATGTTTGGTTACAAACTTATAGGGGTCGACAAATTTAGACTATAGTCCCCTAAATTGAACCCCTTCTTCTTTTGCACGTTTAAAGTCGGCCTATATTTCTAGACACTCTTATTCTCTTGGAATCCTTTTGCAGATTACAAGATAATAATAGAGAAGATTGATCAAAGAAAGCGGAGTCCGCCTAAAATGACTAAAGCAATTGACGAAGTTCGGAAAAAGAATGGAACACTTAAATGTTCCACAAACAACACTCTCTCAATGAAAACAAGTTGTCTAACAAGAAGAACGGTACATCTGAGGATGCAGCAAAAACAAAAAGACGTGGACTTATAGTTATGGATAAATATCTTGAAGAAGAGCTGGTTAACTATATCTTGTGTTGTACCAACTTTCGTTCATGGCGAAGAACGAATAAATAGAAATTCCCCCCCTTCTCGGCCCAGGAAAAACCCGCCTTTTCCATATTTTAATGATAAAACATATGAAACTAAGTGTGCATTCCATTGTCACAGTTTAGACCCTACGCCTTCCTAGTGGGATTCTCTGCCTTAGTCTCGCTAATACTAGCACATCCTTGGAAGGGATCACTTCCATGCGGACGACGGTCTCTGGGGCCCTACAGACTTTACCTAGTAGCGTCTCCCCCAGCGACCCAATCTTCCTCTCTCCGGTTCACACTCGCCTTTGGGATCCGGACGGTTTTCGCCTACCCTCAGATACAATTGTGAAAATGTGGTCATTCCAAGACCTCTTCTCCAGGACATCGTGTACGGTCGTGCGCATCTTCTAAGAGTCAGGTCAATACGAATAAAGGTGTCCACCAACTAGGCCGCCAGCAAGGTCAAAGACCACAGGTTTAGCCATTTTATGATATCTCTTTCTTGACGCCCACCGGTAAGCGGCTGAATCGACGAGACCTTAGCCCCCCCCCCCCTTGGCGGGCGCCCCCATACTACGCAACATCTTGCTATGGAAGCTTTTTTTTTTTTCGTGACAGCAGATTTGTGGAGGACTTTGGGTCATGTGCAATATATGATGGGGAACTTTGGGCCCATGTGGATTGTGCTGGGACAGAGAAGGACGTGTACATCTGTGGTTTTTGCCAACAAACATTTAAATTTTCTGCATCTTTTTTAACACATTGTGTATCTTTTTTAAAAACTAAAACCGGTAATTGTTATATTATACTAAGAGTTTGAAACTACCTGACTATAATAAAATTTCAGGACTATAATAAAACGGTACTCTACCGTTGAGCTTTGAAATTCGTGAAAAAATAAAAATTTCGGAATTTAGGTTTCTGATTCTAAACACCTTATATAGTAACCATTAACGAATTGAACCTAAAAAATGTATATTAAAAGTATTACTTGCTAAAATCCTTAAATAATCATTTAAATAGTCACTAATATTATACGTATACTACCATCAATAAATTTGTTAGCACAAAACTAGCAATCCTGTATAACACACGAATAATGTTGCCTTTTCTAAATAAGAGAAGATAACCAACACACAGCACAATGGAAGGCCTGAATATTTCCCACAAAGCTTACTCCAATAATCGTATGGCTTAATATTTAATTTTCTCCTGGGCGACATTGGTAAGCCCGAGGCAATATCCCCCCACCGGCGGTCGAGGAATTTCATATCTGCTGGTGGAACCTGTTTCCAAAACTGGAATGAAGTGATAATAATGATGAAGTGATCAAATTCGCTTGCAAACGAAATGAGGATTGAGAAAACGTAAATGCAAAAGTGTAAAATAAAGTGTCGTAAATTATAAAAATGAATCCAGAAACCAACTAATCCAACACCGATATATATAATAACGGATTTCAATTTATAACAAAACAATGAATGATGGCAAATAAGAACAAACATAGTTCTGTAGAGATGGAAAAAAAGTACGAAAGTACTTATTCTTAAAATATACAACAGAAATAGTACTTATATTCCTCTGTTTGATGTTTAATGCAGTTTCATAAATGATCAGCTTGATTCTAGTAATGCCATATTCTCAAAAACAACACATAATTATTTATTGGAACTCATGTTTGAAATGCCTTTAAATAAAACTATCAACAATCAGAGAATTGTCACTGACGACTGACTCACCCTATGTAAGAGCTCTTATTACCCTTTGTATTTAGTATTGTTGTCTTTAGTGGATTATTATAGCGTAGCATAGCTACATTTTATAATTTTTTTGTCAGACATGGATTGCATTTAGGCGCCAAGAGAGTCTGAACGGAAACCAGAAGGTTCTTGGTTCAAATGCCATCACTATTACCTCTATTTATCAACAATGATTGAAACTTTATACATGCTTCTCTATAAGTTCTGATGAACGTAAAGAGTTTTGAGGACCATTTGGTTTCTTTCATTTCATATGTAAAGTTGTTTTAGTCATTTTTAGTGTATTTGTTCTAAATGTGTCCAAATTGGTTTAAGTTGAAGTATACATCTGCACAGTTTCTTTATTTATGAAAATTTTTTTTTTCTCGAGAACTCAATTTAACAGTTCGAGTCGGTGATTCAGTATTCTTTTACGCCTTTGTTATGACTTTTCACTTTTATATGAGGTTTTCAGGTCTGGCTCTAATTAAGAGCAATTCATAAATATTTAAATGGGATCACGGCTGGGCAATTGCTGAAGCTCTATACTTGAATAAATTTGAATATATTTATTATGCTCATCTAAGTGAAGAGACTTCAGAGTCAATTAAAAACTTACTCAATGCAGCAAATGCTACCTAGCGGTGGACTGGAGAACCTGTCAGTTATCTGTATAGTCAACAGGTAGCGCTGCAATGACAAATGCTGGAAGTTTCACTTACCACATAATTAATTTAAAATTTCTTCCCTAATGAATTACTCAACACTAAAATGTCTCATTCAGAACAGACACATATTCTGCATAATATATCACTATATAGTAATAGACATTATGATCTGTAGTTTGCAAAGCCACAAGTAAGACCATTTCAATTTAAGAATGTAAAAATTTAGGATTTTTTATAATGCTTCAAGGCACGATTTATGCTCTGATCTGAAAATATACGAGAATCAAAGAAAGCCATAACAGTTAATGAATAATTAGTCATTAATCACATATTTTAGATAATTAATAAAAATAAATGATTCTTGTATTAACAAAGTTATGTTTTCATGTAATATTGATTTACCATTTTTAATTTATTTATAAAAAGATAACAAAATATGAATTTAAAGACACTAACATCCAAAGGTTCGCACACAAACGTTCTCTTGTTTCTTTTATTTTCAATGAAATAAAATGTAAGAATTTCCCAAACTATAATAGTTTTTTATTGTGTGTGTTTTTTACCACCACCATAACTATTATATTGAAGTAACCGCTATTATATATTTTATTATTTTATATTACACCACATCAGCTACAAAGGTTATTAGTGATGGCCATCACTATAGATTAGAAATAATAACAATTATACCATTGCCCACATATTCAGCATAAAAGTAAATCACTGAGCTACATTGAGGAGTACATTTTTAGTAATTGGCCTCTCTTCATGTGTATAATTATATGTATGTATTCATTCTATAATATCTATATTTGTTCTTTGTATATAGATATTGAATAGGAAAACATATAGTGAAATCTGACTGTCGATCCAGGGATCTTTCATAGAATATAATGCAGAAAAAGGGTTATTAGATATGACAATTTCTCGTCCTGGTGATTTTATTATGAAGCAAAGTGTCTGAAATATGGCATAACTTTAATAGTTCAGGAGAAGTAGACAGTTACTGTTTTCAAAAGTAAAAAATGTATTTATTTAGTAACTGATAGCATTCCCACAGCCAACCGTGTCATCATTTTACCAGAATCTGTATAAATGAATGATGATATCTTTACTACAAGTTTGGCAGTGGTTTAAATGACTTTTTATAGCTAATTTTATAAATTATAATCTTCTTCTTTAAAAATATACCTCCATTGTTACGTATCCTTTTATGATTTATATTATTGTTGGCTTGTGCCATTAGTGGCCATCACAGTGCAGTTTTTGTCAAAAGAAAATATTTTTCTTTGTAATTCATTAATGTAATTCAATCATTTAGTGTCTAAGAATTATTAAGTATCTTAGTCTCAGTATTAGGTACATATTAGGTATATTCTTACTCTAGGGAAATCAATTTATTCTATCTTTATTAAGTATTTTTTCCCTCTATATCAACCAAATTTGACTCTTCTTTGTCAACTTTTTATTTACTATCTACTGTTTAACTGTACAGTAACTAAGTGTTTATACTATTAAGTACTTGTCTACATCCATAAAATAAATAAAGAATGTTCTCTAATTAAAAAAACATTTAGTTGATATTTCAGCTTCAGGTAATTGATAGAATCCATAACTCCATGAATGTAATTTGTACAATCTTCCGTGAGGGTCCATATTAGAGTAGTATCAATTAAAAACTATCTCCCACAAAATGAAAAAAATGAGGTTATATATAGTCAGTGTTAGTTACTATTCAAAGATTCATAATTATGTTGAACTTTAATCTAATGTTTCAAGACTAATCTGAAGTTTGTTATTATAATAATCAGTTTATTACATAACCGTGAGTGATATTGATTGCAAGAAGTGGTTTAGAAAGCAAATATTTTTAGTATTTCTTCTTTCAGTTTTTACTATTTCCAACAATCCGACAAATGACAGATTTACCTATGATTCGAAAGTATACATTTATAATTACCACTATTTCCTTAATATACTCGAAGGACTATAGATGTAAAATTGTGATATAATTTTGTATTACACTTAATAATACAATATCCCTTTACTATTTACGTAAATGAGATCTTGTTGTTTACATCCTTTTCAAAACTTATATCTCCCAATTGTATTTAGCAAATGACTATTTTATGTACCACAAGTGACTGGATCACATTAAACTTATTGTAGCCAAAAGGTGAGCCCCATCACCTAGTCCCATTTCATTTTATATAACTTTTAACCTTAAAAAGATGTAAGTTTTTAAGATATTCACTCCTTAAAATGCAACCCACAGCTAAATTATATTGCTGTTTATAATTTAAAATTTATAAAAAATACTAAAAAAAGGGGTTAAGAAGGGGGGAATCACATTGAACACTACCTCAAAGGTCTTCCTTATTTTGCCTTGATATATTAATTAATTAAACTATAATTATTAGAAATGCAGACTCTTCTTTTAATAAAAAAATATGTATGCTGTTATAAAATGTCGTCAGTCCTTTTAAATGACAGTCAAACAATAGAGAAGATTCTTCTTTTTAATAAGTAATCATTTTTAGTTGTTATAAATGGGAATTCATTTGCCCCTTATATATTATGTAATCTTTACAGTAAAAAATCTCTTTAAAGGATTGCAGCTTGTGGAAGGATTGCAGCTTGTGGAAGCTTGGCAAACTTTTCCTTGAGAATATTAATATATTATGTAGCAAAAAGGATCGGAAGGAAAATTCATAATTTGTGTTGTAGTTAAACTATTTCATTATCGTTTTTTTTCCTCTAATTTAGTTAATTACAGGAACTGTAATATAATTTTGTAAATTAATAATGCTATAATGGATCCTGCTTTAGTTGGACTGAAATGGCAAAAAATGCCCGATGAACTATGTTTTCTTTAAGCATATTACAGCTTTAATCTAACATTAAAACGTTAGAGACAGCTACACGACAATAATTCCCAAAATAAAATTTAAGAAGCCAACAACAGAATTAACGGCTAGCCATATTTTAATAAGAAAATTTTTTTTTATTAAAATATGGAAAAAAGAAACACATCGAAACATTTTGGGTTTTTTTAAATTTCTACGTACTTTATTTTGGTTATAAAAAAATTAAGGGTATTATTTATTTGAAAATACTATAATTTAATAAAATTTAGAGACTGTAAATTAAAACGAAAATCTTTGGAACAGTGAACCTCTCATTGGCTTATGAACGATTTATAACGATGACATCAGAGATAACAAACTAGACCCTCAATAAACAGTTGGTAATTAATGGTCACGCGGCGTGCATTACTTATTAACCTGAACATAGAGGGTATTTATTATTTTCGTTGATTAAGCTGAGTTGAGAGACGTGTTATGTGGATAGCAATCGAGAACATGTGCCCGAGTTTCAAGGCTCTATTGATACAATTTACCCAAGATAGTTTCCCCCTTGCATATTTGCCCTGCACTCCAACAACGACAAAAGTACGCAAGCACGCGATCAAATAAAACAGTTAGAAAATAACTTGGCAAAATCTGTTTTTTCGATTAGTGGTCAAAGCTAGGGGATTTTCCAAGAATCCTCTACCTCTTTCGCATGTGAGGGGACAAACATGCGCATTTGGAAGATCTCTGGGTTGTTGGTAAATACTGTTCGAATGAGCGAGTGAATGTATAACTGTAAATATGGTATGAACGAGACCATTGATCACGGTTACTTATTGCTCAATAAGTAAGGCAAGTTGTTATTTTATCACAATAAAGGTTTAAATCGAAATGAAAAACTTAGTGCTCTAAAAATAATTCTTTAAATCTAAAATTTTAAATTAATAAACCATAACACCTCAAAACATGGTGATTATTTTAGCGGCCCTAACTACATAAGTGTTAAATCACCCTATACTCAGGTGCATATATAATATATTGTAATTAATGTAAATCATGTTTAAAGTTTTAAGCAATAAATCGTGCAGGGGCCGGCAGTCGTAACAAGTCAGCTAACAGCAGGTGCACGGCTTAAAAGCCACCTGGCCGTCATAAAACAGACCCGGTAGACCTAGGGTCACCTTCCGGCGGTCATAAAATCTAAAAGCCATGCCATAAAACAGTCCTTTAGGGGACGAGGGGTCACGTACCTCGTGGCAGGTGCGACATCATAAACATACCTCTTTCAGGCCAGGCTCCGCCTTTTCCTTTTTTCCCTTTTTTTCTTCACTCTACCTGAGGCTGAGCCTCAAACGGGCTTTAATAAAAATATTATAATAATTAAAAATAATAAAAATACCAGGGGGTTTCGCCCTGTATGTCTACTCTTTCTCAGTCTCCTCATATCCACATCCGCGGTTACTCGGTCGCTTTACGCCAGGGCCCCTTAGGCAGTCACTTAGACTCCTCGTCAGCCTACTCTCTCTGCAGCACCTCAGAGCCTGTCACCCTGTCACTCAGCCTCTTTGCAGACCCTCTGGCGCCTTGTACCTGTTACGCTGCCGGGCCCACGCTCGAACTCTGAACATGTCTTATTCTTTATGAAACCTATGTACCTCTTCTCTTGAACATAGTGTATTGTCGGGACACATACCTAGCATAAATGGAGTCAGATATTAAACGCCGACATGGAACAATGGTCCTTGTTATAAACTACAACAATCCGCACTTGTCACCAGGGCTAGAATGATTAGGCACTCCCATAGTGGACAATTATAAATTATAAACAATACCTGGAAGTATAGAAATATATGATTATAAGATCTGAATTTGAAAAATTATAATTTCTTTGTGCCACATTATTAATGAAAATGTAAGATTCAATTCCAACAATTTCCATTCATACCAACATTCTCACAATATATATATATATATATATGAACATTATATAGCCCTACCCCCCTCGCATTCCCAAGACCTGGTGGAAGGACCGGAAGCATCGGTCCTCTCAGAACTGCCTCCCTCTCCAATTTAAGGCGAAAGCCAGAGAGAGTTCGAGAGAGCCAGAGTGGCTCAGGACATTAGTGGGGATGATGGCCAGTACCAGGAAATGACTTATATATCTATTCACAATAGACCGCAGGGTCGCCTCCGTCCGAGGGTGGTGGAAAGGATGAGTGTTACTGGTTAAGGAGTTGACAAGAGGATTTGGAATATTTTCAGGTTATAACTTCTAGTGCAATTGGCACACAGAGATCACTATGAACTTATGAGTTTGTAATGTAGAAGGGTGCGTTGTCTACAGTTCTGAGGAGTTTGGATTGTAATGTTTGGATTCATGTGATGTTCGAAGGTTTGGTCCCCAATACTTTTAGTCACATAATATTGCAGTTGATGGATAATAAACAAAAAAGGGAAGTAACAAAAAAATAAACGTAAACGATTGGACACGTGCCGCTTACTTGTAAGATTTTTTAAGTTAAAGTCACCAGCTATATACAATTTTTAAAATTTTTGAGCAATAAAAATTGTAAAATTACCGATTTAATTCGTTTTGAGTCAATTTCAGTAGTATTTTTCTGTTGGTATTTTCAATTTTTTGTACGCTTTTGAAGGTAAAAATCCAGTGTATTCTACACTCGTTAGTACGAAGCCGTTTTCGTTTCAAAGGTAGAGTGGACACTTTATAATTCCAAACGAAGCGACACAATTGTTGATAAACAGTTGCGTTCTTGATTTGTGTAATTTGTGCGTCGGTATATAGAAGCAAAAACTTATTTTGGTCAGAGGTCTAGTCAACAGTTGAAAAAACAAGTGTTTGTGAAAGTATAGTGAGAACATTCACAATGTCTTAAGCATAAATAGGAGAAATCAAATTACAGTAAATAAGAAGATTAAAACGTGGTACCAAAGAAAGAAGCCATAAATCCAGAATAAATAACAACCCTTTTATTTTATTTTTTTTCTCAAATTTGTATTATTCCCCGCTACTTAATTTTGAATATTTATTTTTCAGAAACATACCGGAATCTGATTACATCTTAACTCATATTTTGTCGTATCTTTTATATGTGCCTGTTTCATCTGTTATCTATGTATCATTGCAATACGAACCCATCAACTGTCACATATTAATATCAGTTATTTAGCTAATCACACTGCAACTTATATCTCATATGCATATTCATACACCCACATTCTTTGTTTGTAATCATGAACAGATGCAGGCACACATAGTATGTCGAAATGTCCTTAAATAAATTTGATGAAAACCTAATAACTTTCTTTCATCAATCCAAGCCACTCCGTACTCTCTTACTAATACTCAAAGCTAACAATGAACTATAAGTAATTAATTGCATTTTAGGTTATAAAATTTACAAAAACTTTCAAAAAGTACTACCAATTGTGTTAAACCATCTATTACATCTGAGAGATTTTAATTTAACTAAAGGGCCTTTAAAATATGTGTAATTTTATTAAAACGTAATGATTTTATTCATCTATATTTTTTTTTAAATATTCCCGTACAATCACATAATCTCATAAATTAATAATTATATCATTATATTATAAAATTATATCAAATAATCAAATAAAAACAACTTTATTATGATAAAATTACAACCTGCCTGTTTGGACTATAAGTAATTTTGATAAATGTTTTCATTCATACCATATTTACAATTTTCAATCACTCGCTCATTAACAGTATTTACAAACAGCCCAGAAACCTCCCAAAACCACATCATGGTTGTCACCTCCCTCGAAAGCGAAAGAGGAAGTGGAGTCTTGGGAAGTCCTCCACACTCCTCCGTCAGTCGCGTCACCGGATACGAGTGGAGGCTGACAAAGAGCGCGAGAGCCACATACGCTTAGGACATAATTGGAGAAACTGGCCATTGCCAGGACTCCCATTGTTACGCATTTATAGCAGGTCACGAAGCCACTGCCGTATTAGTCTTCGAGGAGGATTATAGGGATGAGTAGTGCAGTGCAATGACTGTGGCTGCAATCAGGGTGGTTGGATAGGTTAATATGGAATTTCATGAACTCGGAAGGGATAAGTTCCAGAATGTAAGGTATATTAAGATCGTTATAAAGAGTTTTGTTGCTGTCGTAATAAGGGGTATTTACTATTGTTCTCAGGACCTTTGATTGAAAGGATTGGATACGCTTGATGTTCGACTTTTTTGATGTACCCCATATCTCTATTCCATATGTCCAGATTGCCTTAAGTATAATTTTGTAAATTGTTTTCTATTGAGAGATGGAACGTCCTTTAAATTAGTCATTACAGTTGTCCAAACCGTAGTTTAGTTCTTGTCTTTTTATTCTTGTATGTGGGTTCCAGGTCAGTCGTTTGTCGAGATGGAAGCCTCAGTACCGTACTAACTCGGATACAGGGAGAGGAATTAAAAGAAACTAGTGGACAAGACTTGCGGCGGAGGGTGAAGGTAATGTTGGAACATTTTGCTTCATTAACTTTAATCCACCATAGGTTGCACCAATGCTCGATCTCATCAAGGTGTTTTTAAAGGTTATGGGATTCTATATTGGGGTCTGAGTGGGATGACAAGACTGCAGTGTCATCTGTGGCCAAGAAGGTATAGGGGGTAGAGGGGACGTCGGCGGTGTATAGCTTATAGAGGATGGGACCCAGGACATTGCCCTGTGGAACTCCTGCTTTTATGGGATAGTAATTAGAATATTCTAAGCCACAGCGGACTTGGAAGAAGCGGTTTGAAAGGTAGAACTGTAGGATTGGGAAAAGGGTCTGTAGTAAATATCTTTTGAGCTTGTAAGGCCTGCGTGCCAGACCCTGTCAAAAGCTTGAACTATGTCCAGAAAGGCAGCACTGCAATACTGTTTGGTTTCAAGGGCTGGGGATGTGTGGTTAACAACGTGAAGGCCTTGTTGAGTAGTGGAAAGTGATTGTATTATATTAAGCACAATTTATATTAATTTTGTTATTAGTCTAAAGATAGCAACATAAAGTGGTTGAAAACGCAAGGTAATAAGTAAACCTTTTGTATAAGCTTTTATATGTTTTACTTCTGCACATATCTAGTGTTTATCGAATATCGACGTACCACTAGCACACCATGAGAAATCATTAAGCTGGAAGGAAACTTCCTCAAACCTTCTGGATCGTGAAAAGGTCTGAAGGTTTGTGTGACTATCTGTCTAAACATTGACTGATAACCGCAAGACTGATCACTCCAGAAATATTTATTAAGTGTCTAGTAGGAAAGATGGATTAATGCTTCATTTTGTTTTTTGTAAACAGACATTTTTTTTCATCACTTAATAAAAATGCGCACTCTTTCGACCCATTCTAGTATAATCACCGTTTACCCATGACCCAAATTTAATTTTAATCAAGCAACAACACTTTTCAGCTCTACCCACCAGATGACGACCTAATTAATTTTATAGTTTACTTAAACGAATACCTCGACTTAAACGAACCAGAGTTGTCTGTACAGAAACTATTATCCTAAGTTATATAGTGACGTATTATCAAATATCGGGAGATGAATTCATAGCCAGCCATGGAATTAGGCATGAGCGGGTGCTTTCGTTGGTGGTCAGCTTCAATTTATGGAAAAAAATTAATATTTTCATCAAATATATTTATGGGCTACCTTCCGATATTCTATTTATATCACAGCCCTTATATGAGTTTGTCACAGTATGGAAATAAGATGTAAGAACCGTCAATCCCCAAGATGAGAAAACTATCTGACTTAATGCAGACAAACTTTGTTTATTGAAACGTCTTCCGTAAACAAATACAACAAAACCCTAGAATTCTACATCAAACTAAGCTAATTCCCAACAAAAACACCAACTCATGTTATTAATTGTAGATAATACACAAACCAGTTATGGAAACAACTGTGGAGTTATTAACCGTATTCGCTAGGAAACGTTTAAAAAGTTGTTAATTTTCATTCCAGAGGCCAAGAGATGCCTTTAAATTAGAACCAGCGCTTAATAATGGAGCCTTAATTAATTTGCACAACTGCCCTACTGTGCTAAGTGAATTTATTAGGGGAAGGATGAACATCTCTTTATCCCTTATAATTATTTTAGAGCGTCCTCCATTTTGTGACGGTTTTCAGTTGGCTGCTTTCGAAATATTTTTTATAGAAAATAAATAAATGTATTGGAACCATTGAAAAGAGAACTCTCTGCTTGTAATAATTCTGTTACACAAGCACTTCCTGATGCAATGATAGCAAAGTGCCCTAATGCAAACAGCAAAAAAAAAATACTAATAAAAGAAAATATTAGGTCACACTGATGATTGACCTATCCAGTATGTCGGGTCGTCAGGGGTGCCTGGTTACCCTAGCACTGGTGACGAGTGAGGGCTGTTTGTGTTTATAACCTGTACAATCGTTTCATGACGGCTTTACTATCTGACTCCATTTTTTGATAGGTATGTGCCCCGACAATGCACTATGTTCAGAAAAAGAGGTATAGGGTAGGTAGGTAGGTAGTTTGTGTGGTCTTGGAATGACCACGAATTCACACTCGGTATCTGAGGGTAGGCGAAATCCGTCCGGATCCCAAAGGCGAGTGTGAACCGGAGAGAGAGGCAGACTGAATTGTCACGGGAGACACTGCTTGGTAAGTTTGCAGGGCAGCGACAACCGTCGTCCGCGAGGGAGAGATCTCTCCCAAGGAGGTGCTAGTTTTAGCGAGACGAAGGCAGAGATTCCCACTGGGATGGTGTGGGGCCTGACGACGTCGGACTACAACATAGCGAGGTTAGGAGAGAGAGATGCAGAGGTTTTTCATAAAGAAGCAGCCAGGTTTTCAGAGTTTCAAGCAAGGTAGCCGCGTCAGTGAGTAGTTGCCAGGAGAGAATGATTTACAGGGGCTAGACCACCGCCTTAAGTACCCGGCCAGCCTTGTCCTTACCCAACCACCGTCGTGATTGGTGTAACCAATGGTAAACGACTTCTTTGTCCTCTGGGTGCCGGCTGTTAAGGCTGCAGTCCCTTCTGGCCACAGCTGCCCCAGGTAGAAGGGACTAACAGCTTTGACCCATCTCATGTCACTAACTACTTGGCACCCCGCATTTTATTGCTTAACACATTTACAATGATTTATATTTTGTTCATGTTATTTACATTTGTCTACAATATATTTTGTTCATGTTATTTACATTTGTTTACAATATATATACAATAGAGTATAGGGTGATTTATCTTATGTAGTTAGCGGTCGCTACAGGGGCCATTAATCGATTTATTTTTTTCTTAACACACAGTATTCCAACTATAATTTGACAGTGGTTAAAACACTAGTTAATTATTATTTGAACTTTTTTTTAATTATAGTTACATTCCCCAAAAAAAATTTGATTTTGAACCAAAAACAAATTGCACTAATATGTAAAAAAATTCTTTTATGAATCGTAATGATAAAAAACATTTACAGGTTAAATACATTCCATGATGAGTGTGGGAAAAAATACTATATCATGCGTAGTCCAGTGGATTTTTGAATAGACAAATCGTTGGCAAACGTAAAAATAAAAGTAAACACTAGGGAAGACTGTAAAGCGTTTTTTTAAATAATTTGTGTTTTTCAGATTGATGTTTTAAAATTAACGTCTCTCTTTTTATTGTTTCCACTCGTTCGAACATCAAAGCAATTTATATAAATATGAGAATTAATTTGAAATGTGCTTTGCGTTCTTGTAGACTATTTATTTTCTTAGGATATTACCCTGTCCTGTTTTCTCGGCAAGTAGATTCCCTCCCTCCTTAAAATGTCTTTAGGGACTAAAAAAAAATAAAAAATAAATTATCATATCTTTGGGAGGGTGGTTTAAGGTGTGGGAAGGTGGGGTAAGGAAACAAGGATTTATCGCATGATGTTGTTAAAAACCATGTTGCCTACTGATCCCATACACAGTGATTAGATGCTACAGCCGTCACTACTCGAAGGTAGTGCGGGTAATGCCTTCAGCAAAATTCGTACGGCGTCAACAGTATGAGCTCCGTGGGAAAGGAGAGTGACTTGAGATGTCCTCCAGGTAATTATTATGGCAATCATAATAAATCAGCTACCCATTTAGATGTTGAAGACCTATGTTATGCCTTTACAGTTCGTTAGTATTTTATCTATAGTGTCGTTGGTAAGGAGGAGGACTTCTTGGGATGCAGGTACCGATGATTAAATAAACATATATTTCATAAATTCACTGGCTAGTAGAAAATATTCAATCAAAAACAATAATAACAATATTTACTGCCATGATAAAGGGTCAATAGTCGGCCCACAAATTATATATTTTAAACCCAATGGTCTTCCGGCTATCATCATATTTATGCAAAACATTTGTTGGATATGTGTGCTAAACGATTTAGTTCCTAGAAATACACAAGTATGGTTGTATAAAATGGAAATATTCCATCATATGTTACATGCGATGGGATTCGAATAAATTTAACCAAAATAAGGCTCTTATTGACAATTGGCCCTTCGTCATTGAAAACATAACTCACAACAAGCTATCATCATTGAGTTATAAGACGAGATGATCTATGATGAAAGACGAACATTAATAACTGGCGGGATAAATGTAAAGCATTGAAAATAGTTTGAAGATCTATATATCACTAATTCTGCTCCTTATTGTTACTTCTACGTAATACATCCCCTGTTTCCATCTGGACCCTGTCTACTAGCAGTAAATCAGCCCCTCACATAATCAAGGAATCAAAGCATGGGGGAAGGATCAATGTTCCAAATCCCAGGATGGACCCAAACCTGTTTATTCATTTGCAGCTTTGTCAAATATACTAGTGTTTGGAGGTCAACTTAATTCTACAACATTATACAGTTAACATGGATATAATAAGCTCGTTTAGGTACATCATATTGAATTGAAATTGATATACATGACATTATAATTATAATATTTATTATTATAATGTCAAATATGTATTTACTTCAATAACGGTTGTAAAAATAATCGTGCCGATTAAAAATTTAAATATACATAGGACGAGCTCGAAATGCCCGTATTATAGGGTCGTTAAGATACCATATAACAAGAAAACAACCATAAATGAAATACATACTATTCATTTAGTGTTTAATTCATTTTTGAGCTCTCTCGCCTTAGAAGTCCGACTAGTGCACCAATGCCTATTATTAAATATCCTCAATTTTATTACTATAAAATGATATATCAGTTAAAGAATACTTAACATTGCCATACCACTAGTTATAACTTGTAGTACATAATATAATTATTTAGATTTAGATGTATTTATGAAATCAATATTTCTCTATAAGTTCAATATATAAATATATCTTGAAATTGCTATCCAAGAGAAATATGTACCCCGTTTGAAAGTTACTAAAGGAATCTCTTAGACCTTTAAATGTCTGTTTTCATTTACATTCCTTTTTTTCCCTTTTTTCTTCTCATTCCGATATTACAGCATCGTCCTTTGAGATAGCGGACCGATCAAGAAAGTTAAATCTACTTTGTAAAATTCCCCTCTCGACCGAAGAAATTACTAAAATGTATTGGGCATAAAAAATAATGACAAAGGAGAATGAAATAATCTTCAAGCTAAGCCACGATAAGCTACCCTAGAGGTTTATCATATTAAAAGTTTAATCAATACCTTCTATTGACGTGGGTAGGATATTAAATACTATTTTCTATGTATCTCGGATAAAAGTTTGTTAATAAATAAATAATAATTAAAATTCTTTTTTTTTCATCAGGATACGTCCTTATTACGTCATAGAAATTAGTTTGATCATATGAGAATTCATTTGGCCAGCCTGCTTCACGGTTAAATAGCAAACTTATTTACCATTTACCATTACTTATTTAACATTGTTACCGATTAATTTAATTTGAAATTTCAAACGGCTCCAGTTTTATAACTTTGCACATTGAAGCAACTAATGATCTGAAACTTACCATTTTCGAAAGCCAAAAAAAAAATATGTTGGCTATTACAATGCCAAACAAACATAGGTGTTTATATATTTTGAATAGTTTATTGAATTCGCTATTTGTTACAATTGTCTTCCAAAGCAAGAAACGTAAGTTTTTGTCCAAACTCAGCTATGCAGTTGTGAGTTGTAGTCTTAACCAAGAAATTTCATGATCATTTTCTACTTATGTGGCATGTTCTGTTCCTTCACTTGTTATCTTTATTACAGTATGCGCGTTATATTTTAGATTACTTTAATTTTACATTATTCCGCTAACCTTTGTTGAAGTTGAAATTAAATTGTTGTTGTTGTTTAAACGACATTTTTTTGTTTAAACTGTCAAAAACTGAATTAGACGATCAAACTGAGATCTCTTTCACGTTGTTGTTTTTAATGTAAGCCTGCATACAATAACCGCTGCTAAAATTGATTTTTTTCAGATAATCGTTTTATAGATGCTACTAGATGCACTTTAAAAAATAAAAATCGTGAAGATGATATAACACATACACTAATTATTTTAAAAAAGCTATGTTTTTGAAAATTCTATTGATAAATGTTAACAAAATAATATTTTTCCTTAGCTATAGTCTTTTACTGACGGTATTCCAAAGAATTTTGGAGCAGGTCTAAAATCAGTTCAGTAGTTTTTAAGTGTTTCGTGTTTAAACGCTCTGACACAAATAAGATTTTCATTTTAATAGTAAATATATGGATAGATAAAAATAAGAAGTAAATATTCAAAATATAATAACAAAAACACAAAAAATAAATGCTACTACTGACCTCCTTTAGATATGTTCTAATCCTGGGGTATAGAGATGGTATCGATCTCCTCGCTGTTATTGACATTCACTGTCCGTCTTAATTAAATTCTGGAAATCTGTAACTTATTTTCTCTACCAACAGAAATGTTATTAGAAAATTATAAAACCATTCAAATTTTTCGTTCACACTTAATAAAATTTTTTAAAATATCATTAATAAATTAAAACCATAGTTTGATATATGTAAACATACAATTACTAATTTATGCTAAAGTTCCTTAGATTTATATATCTTAGTTTAAAAGAAGTAACAAATAACCTTCTATTAATGATTAAGCAACAGCAATTTGAAAATTAAGAAATATTGGAAGAATTTTTCCGTTATTAGATTTCGTTCAGTTGTAGTTCAACTTTCAATTTAGTAAGGTATACAATCTAAAATATTTGCCACTCACACTTTATAAGAACACCGAAAGCCACATAATAATTTGATACCCCGTGCTAGAAAGAAACTTGTAAAATATTACCACATAATAATAGCTCATTCATCGAATCTGCCAGATGTTATTAGTACCACAAACATGTGACCTACCACCCGTTAAAGTAGATAATGATTTACCTGTCTTGTAAAGGCGAAAATGAGCCTTACTTTGCGAATCAAAGGCCTATTTGCAATCAAGGAGTCATTGAAAAAGTCATTTCTCAGAGTCTTTTAAGCAGGAGGAAATGACAGCGTTTGACAGCGTAACGAGTCAACATAAAAATACTATAATTTAACTAGGAATTACTTTTGATTCCTTCAATTCTTGTCATACGATTTCTTTTTTAAATGTTTACTAGATATTTTGAATTCACGTGTTATTTTCTAAAACTAGCAATGTCAAGGTATTTCATTAGCAAGAGTCTGCGTTATGTTTGCTCTTGGTAAACCCAGGTATCAGTGACCGTTAAGTGGGAAGATAGTAGCTTCCTGAGTGTAACAGCATTCATGGACATAACATGTTGTTAGTAACAATGATATCATTAACAATAATATTAACACGAATTGAACACTACATGTTCAGGGAAAGTTAACTCGATGATATTTCATATTCAATAGGAAAAAATAAATATTGTAGCATTGAAAATTAAAAGAAAAATGTTTATGTCATTATTGAATAATTGATGCAAGATGTGAAAAGGTTATGGTTAACTTATTTAGGTAAATTTTATGTTTTTTATACATTTTAACAATTTTATTCAGCTTATTAATTAATATTTATGTAGTAATAAACATACGGGTGAGACGTAAAAATTATTGATTATTGGCACTCATAAGCATCATGCAGAATAGTTACACACATGTACAGTGACACTAAGCACATACTTGAGTACTCGTTCCCGATCTCTCTCTTCAAATTCTCGGCTAGCGTAAGGTTGTTCTTTTCGAGGTCGTAGGCCCGGTAGTTGATGCCTCTGATCTTGAGGAACTCGACCAGAGTCTCCATCATCAGCTTCGAGGTAAACTTTCCTGAGACAGCTTTCAAACCGTTCCGTTGATACACCAGTGCTACTTTTGTCCATTTGTACCTGGAAAAAATTAGCTTGAATTATAATAATCTGGAGCAACACGTGCTCATTGGTTTCTCTTAAAAATGTAACTTAAATGAACAGAAGCAAGCATACAGTATATATTATGCCTCATGAAACTCATGCAGTCAACAGAAATTCTTAGGTAACGGTCAATTGACCCTTATGTTGAATAAAATATAGGTTTTTAGTAGGGTTTAGATCCCATGGAACAATCGTTCCAGGATGATAATAGGAAATATGATGAGAAGACATTTTTTACTGACGGGTCGTAAGCTAATGAAAGGAGGGGTGTCCCATTGTATCACCCTCTATAACACATTTTATCAGATGTGTTCCAACTTTGACCTTTCGCGATTCAAAAGCCTTGGGATGCCTCCTGAAAGAAGGCAATGCCATGATTTATTCCTGTACTGTGCTTGAGTGACTACCCAACAAATAGCTATAAAGACTACAAAGCATTATTAATGAAGCAGTTGGCCAGGAAAAGGTGTTCAGTTATTTTTGTGCCCTCCCTCGTCGGAATTGAAGACAATAGACCTGCCAATAACCATAAGACGAAGCACGAGCGAAGAATTGTTACTTAATCCTTCAAGACCCTGGATGAAAACCTTATTGCATTCCTCCCAAGTCACTTACTTAAAAATAGTAATAAATAAGTAATTAAATAATAATATAAGTTAAGGCTCGTGGTATGGCAATGTTCGACCTAATATTCCTAAGCCCCATGTAAACAAAGGCTGTAAACATATATAGAGGATTAGAAGCGGAATAGAGACAATTTAAACCTAGCCGTTGTTCAAATATCATTTCCCTTTGCTCTCGTTCTTTTTTTTTAATCGTCTAAACCTGATAGACTATAACTGGTGCTGAAACCCGGGACTACGAACGTTTAGTCAAATAACGTTCGGGCCAGTTTTTTTTTGTTGTTGATTGTTTGTTTTATAACCGAGTGAAATGGTGGAATTACGGCCTGCAGCCTTCGATATTCCACTATTGCCTAAGGAAACGTTGGTCGAAGCTCAAGCATAATCCCTGGCGTGGATGAATGTGCGGGCGGCGACGTCGCAAGACCTGAGAAGGGAAATCTCGGGCAGGAGAACTTGGTGAGTTAAGTCATTTTCTCAAAGGCGGTGACAGATTCATGGAGAGAGTGGAAGCAAAGGGGAATGAAGTTCTACTTGATCCAGGCGACGTGAAGTCAATTAAGAAAGACTTGGTGTGCAGGGTAAAAAGAAACGTTTTAAATGTAAATCAGGCCGATGAAGAAACCATGGGCGGTTGTAAAGTAAAGGTTGAAGAAGGCATAAGGGGGTGGCAGATGGACACCGGAGGAGGTCATCTTTCAGATATTCCAGGTACACGCCGATCGAATCAGACAAAAGGACCCCCGGGGACATATTGGCAACAAAATTACGCAGACAATGAGAGAGACAGTGGATACAGTGGAGGTAGAAGCCAGGATGGCATTCTTAGCAACCATCCTCAAGGTAGAACTGGCCAGAGAGACAGGAGGAAGGAAAAACTACAGGGGGACCGGTCCTTCCGAATGCGATCAAGAGATGATGGACGCTAGCGCCAGCGAGGAAGAAGTGCAGCTAGACGCAGAGGAACCAGCTTGGACGAAAATGACATGTCGTAGGTCAAGAATGCAGCAGCAGCAAGACTTGGCTGAATAAGAGAAACGCATTATGAGGAGAAGAAAAGGGCGGTGGCTGAAGGGAAAAGGACAAGCCAAGGAATAGTTAGAACTAGTGGAAGGAGAGAGAACAGACGATGTCATGGGTGAAACCAACGTCAACAGAACAAAAACAGAACCGGACATCTAGTAGCGTATTACCCGCGCACGAAATGTTTTGAATGCGGAATGGAGGGGCACATCACTAGACAGTGTCCATATATGTTCCAAAGAGCTGAAAGATACAGACCGGAACCAATGGAAGTGAACGCCCAGAGAGTGTGGGGAAGAACTACGGCTCCCCTCCGAATCGACGAAGACAGCGCTAGCGTCGGAAACGGAGGAAGAACCCGGGAGCAGCAGGAACTACGGAGGAGATGGCAGCAGGGCCCACGTAGGAAGCAAACAGCGAGGTGTAGAACCACCAACGGAAATGCAAACGGTGGCCTGAGGAGCGGGCCGGCAGAGGGGGGACCGTACGTTAATCAATTACAGTGTGGGAGGAGACTACGGTGGTATACCCATAATCCGAGTGGCGAGAGGAGTGCGTTGCCTGGTAGACACCTGAAGTTCAAACACAATCCTCAGCAGGTGGGCAGCGGACAGATTGTGTATCAGCAAGGGGGCACCCCGGGGTCGGGCGTGCGGGTGTAGACTGATCACCTTGGGAGGGTCGTGCGAAATCGAAGGGGAAACGGTGATGGATAGGTGGGTGGCCAAGGAGGAGAGTTTTAAAGTGCACGTAGTAGGGTGGATCCCTCGAGAATACGAGGGAATGATTGGGTGTGACCTCGAAGAATAGGAGCACGAGTGAGGTACAGAGAGGGAAGGCTGTGGAAGAAATCATACCTGTGTATGTAAGCCGTGAGGGATGGTAATGCGAGAATCGGGGCAATTAATCGAGAGAAGGACTGGAGAAAGTCAATTAGTAGTGACTATGAGGATATCTTCTTCAATGAGGGGGGCAAACCAGGAGTAACGGATGAGACGGTGCATGAAATTCCGCTGAAACAGGAGAGCATTATATATTTGAAAGAGAGGAGTTACCCGCAGGCACTGAGATAACACATCAGGGAGGAGATCGAAACATTAAAAAGACAGGGTATCGTGGTGAATAGCATGTCACCGTATAATAGTCCCCTGTGGGCAGTAAAGAAGAAAGGGACACGGGGCGAGGATAAATACCGAGTGGTCATCGACTACAAAAAGTTGAACAAAAATACGGAGACGAGAAATACCCCAACCCCCACTTTGAGGATAACCTAGATAGATTAGGTGGGGGGAAAATATTTAGCAGTTTGAATCTAAAGGTGGGTTACCACCGGATCCAAATGCATCAACGGGACCAACATAAGACCGCATTCACATTTGAATGGGAAAGTAGCGACCGCTAACTACATAAGATAAATCACCCTATATACTCTATTGTATATATATTGTAAACAAATGTAAATAACATGAACTAAATATATTATAGACAAATGTAAATAACATTAACATATTTATAAATCATTATAAAAAAATGCGGGGGCCAAGTAGTTACATGAGATGGGTCACCAGATGTCAGTCACAGGTACCCCACCAGATGAGGGAACTGACCGCAGACCCTAAGCAACCCTTGCAGCCTCCCAGAGGACAAAGAAGTCGAATCCTATTGGTTACACCAATTTCGACCTCTATTGGATAAGGGCAATAATTGCCGGGTACTTAAGGCGGCCCCCTAGACCCTGTAAATCATTCTCTTCTGGAAACTCCTAGCTCCTACTCACTAGCTCGTGGCTCCCACTGGAACTCTGAAAACCTGACTGCTTCTTTATAAACCTCTACATCTCTCTCCTAACCTCGCTATGTTTTAACCCGGCTTTGGCAGACCTCACACCTTCCTAGTGGGAATCTCTGCCTTCGTCTCGCTAAAACTAGCACCTCCTTCGGAGGGACCTCTCCCTCGCGGACGACGGTTGCCGTGGCTCTGCAAATTTTACCAGCAGTGTCTCCCATTGCAATCCAGTCTGCCTCTCTCCGGTTCACACTCACCTTTGGGATCCGGACGGATTTCGGCTACCCTCAGATACCGAGTGTGAATTCGTGGTCATTCCAAGACCACACAAACTAGCTACCTACCAGCCCTATACCTCTTCTCCTGAACATAGTGCATTGTCGGGGCACATACCTATCAAAAAATGGAGTCAGATAGTAAAGCCGTCATGAAACGATTGTCCAGGTTATAAACTCAAACAATCCTCCCTTGTCACCAGGGGTAGGGTAACCAGGCACTCCCCTCGTGACTACCCGACAGACAGTTCAAACCTAGCCGTTGTTCAAATATCATTTCTTTACTCTCGTTATTTTTTTTAATCTTCTAAAGCTGATAGACGATAACTTATAATCATTTTTTTTTTTTTTTATTCATAGCCCCTTTATATTTACAGATACAATTATAGATCCTCAGGTGAATCTATTCACAAATTATTTTGTATTTCCTGTAGCATCACTACAACTTATAATAATAATAATAATAATAATAATAATATATATATATATATATATAAGTTAATGTTTAATAAATTACAATCTATGAAAGGTTGGTAATAAGAACACGTAGAACGTTGTTACAAGACTGCTTTATTTACTCCAAGATACCTCTATCTATCGGTATTACGTGTAAACACATATACAGATAACATATGTTTGGGGATTAAGGCTGGGCACTAGCGGCGCCTGGACTTAACTCCCCCCCACCAGTTTACGAACACCCATTCACAACTTTGAAGTCCAACACTTGGACGTCTTAGTCCATTCAAATAACGCTCCGCTAATGTTACAAGGGAGCAAAGGCAAGCCCCGCACGTACACAGCCTGTAATCCCTCACATTAAGCTCTAATCATATGAAAAGTAAAAACCAACTGTCACTTGTAAAAAAAACATAAAAGAAAAATTTGACTTTGAAAAAAAAACTTTGAACTTTGAAAAAAAAAAACAATAGTTATGTGGGAAAAATCACATAACTATTACTATCTACAATGTTCCTCGCGTGTACGGGGCGAGGACACTCCAGCTTATTCCTGATCTACAACCTTCCCCCTGGTGGAAGTTTTAACTGTTCTATGTGGAAATTTTGCCGCTTCTTAGGGGGTCGTATACTCTCAATTGTCACGACGTTGTGTTCCCTAATCACGACCACTTTAAATGGGCCCTCATATCGCACCAGCTCTTTGCTCCTATTTGACCCTAGTTTTTTATAGACGATAGTCCCGATTTTAAGTTCCTCCATTCGATCCCGGACTTTGAGGTTTTCCCGTTCCACTCATCTCGCTTTGTCCCTCGTCAACCTTTCTCGGACTTTGTGGCATATTTTCCTCAAACCGACATTATTGCTCGCCATTTTCTCCACCCTTCCCTCGTCTGCTACCGTCTCTGCCCCATTTCTCTGTCTTCTCCCAAAGAGGATCTCGAACGGGGAGAACCCTTTCGCGGTGTGGATCGAATGATTTTAAGCGGCCACCGCCTGCGGCATGGCCTCATTCGCCGGCAGACCCTTTTGCGCGTGATATACCCGCAGGTGGTCACTCAGGGTGCTGTGCAATCTTTCTATCCCTCCTCTACTCTTCGGGTGCCCTGGGGTATTAATATGCCAAGAGACATCGAGAGTCTTCATTTCTTTCCGGATGTTGGCATTGTCGAATTCTCAGCCCCCATCCAACGAGATCCGGTCTGGTACTCCGTAAAACTGGAACCAGGTATTTAATGCCAGCATTACCGCGTCTGATGACCGTTCTTGCACCGGGTGCGCCATGGCCACCTTGCTAAAGATGTCGATTGTGGTAACCCACTTATACCCCCTCCAAGTGAAGGTAATCGGGAAATTGGATACTTCTCGTCTGTCGTGTTCTCGTTTAACTTCCGATAATCGATAACTACCCTGTATTTCTCCGTCTCGTCCCCAGGTATATTTTTCTTCCTCACTGCCTCACTTCCTCATAGAGGACAGTTGTATGGCAAAGTGCTATTAATTATAATCCCTTGCCGTTTGAAACTCTCTGGCTTCTATCTAATATGCCTACGTAGCGCCTGCGGATATCGTCTCTCTTTCACGTATGTCACGCGTTCTTTCTTTAATTGGATCTCGTGGACCGTCTTCCCAGTTGCTCCTAGCGTGTCTCCCTTTACGTAAAAAATATCCTCAAACTCCCTCTGTAGGCCTTCCCTTCAGCCCTCTATTTTATTAACCACCCCTATCCGCGCTCTTCCATCCCGTATAGTCCCTTGACATTTATATTCCACTTTCCCCAACTTAATGTTCCATTTTTCCCCGATATTCTCCACACGCGCGCCTACCTTCCCCAACATGGGCGCCGGGGGAAGATGGAAGTCGCGGTACGTGGAACGATAGCGATGGGAGTGAACACCAAGAAGCTGAAGATTCCGCCGGAGAGCTTCCGGCGGAAAAGGAGACGATCGAGGGTATCATTAACGATAAACGGCGGCAAATTATTTGGTAGACGCATACGTCCGGCCCGATGCGGGCTACGCATGAAAACTATGGCAAGAATAGTATTACGACAATCTGGTCTGGGTCTCAAGGGCGACCAAATTTGCCGGGCATTGAAAGATGCATCCAGACTCTAATCGGAGCAAAGAGTCAGATACGAAGGTCCATTCAATGTAGTGGTGATCAGGGAGCATAACATCGTAACCATCGAGAGTACAAGACCTCCGACGAAATGGAGGACCGTCCACGTCGAACAGTTAAAACTTTCACCAGGGGGGGGGGAGGTGCAGGCCATGAGTGAGTTGGAGTGTCCTTGCTTCTGTACGGAGCCAAATTTGGTATGGTAGACATAGTACACTTTTTACCATTTTTTAGAAGTATTTTATTTTGTTGTTTTTTAGAATGTGCACAGGCTGTGTAGAATTATTGATTTAGCGTAGCGTGTAAGATGCCATTTTCTTGAGTTTTCTGTGAGTAATAAGTCATGTAATTTTTTTTTGGATTTTGTCACTAGTGGCTGCAGTATCGGAGGCAGCGTTCTATTTGGACTATAAGTGTCTTAGGAATACGACCGAATGTAAGGGATTACAGGTTTTGTACTGTTTGGGCTGGCTTTCGCTCCCTAGTACGATTAGGAGAGTGATCGTAATATCACCTAAGTCGTCCTCAATTTAGACTTCATAGTTTACGAGGAGGTGTGCGTAAACTGGCAGGGGGGAGTTAAGCTCCGGGCAGCATCAGTACTCAACCTTAATCCCCAAACGTCGGGATGTAAACATACCGAGTGTAAATAAACAAGGTTATAGACTTGAAATAAACAGTCTAGTTCTAACTTTCAGGCGTGTTGTTTCTCTGTACCTTTTTTTCCTTTGTTTTGAATTCGAAAGCCGATAAACATTAACTTATATATATATATATATATATATATATATATAATACTTAAAAATAAAAAGTAATAAGTAATAATATAATATATATAATAAGTAATAAATAAATAATAATATAAAAGTAACACTAATGCTACTAGTGGTGGGAATTTATGAACCATCTCCAGATTTAGGCTTGACGATGGTTATTTTCATTACCATAATTTATTTGCATAATGATATAATACTATAACCCAATACATTATCCTCACAACAAACATTCCCCCTTATTTGTTTTAATTTAAGGCTTAACGTTCTATCGTGAGCAAGCAACTCTATTTGTGCAAAGTAAAATAAATTATTTTTCCATCTAGAAGTTTTTATGGTTTGAACCTTAGCAAAATGCGTATGAAAGGAGCCTCCTCAAGCTGTGAAATAGTTTATATTGTGCTCTGAAATAGAAAAGGCCCAGTGAAGTTAAAAAAGGTGAAAGAGGACACAGGACAAAAGGGTTCTGGGCTCACGGACAGGTTAAGTAGGAAATGTTATTCTTGGACAATGCTTGATGATTCTAGCCGTTGTTGGAGACAGTGTTGCTAATAGAATACAAGGGTTGTTGTCCACTGTTTCTTATTCCAAATCACAAGCGCTGACAGTTAAGCTATCATTATTGGGTGCTGAAATATATATGATAAAAAAGTAGTATTACATACTTTTTTAACAATTAAAATTTTAAAATCCATGACAATGAATTGCAGTAAATTATTCTTCGATGAAAGTTTATGAAACACCATAATACATTTCCATTTGTAAATGCCTACTTATATCAAACCAGTATAAATTATTTTTATAGAAAATATGCCAAAATACTTCTGTAATTTTTGATGGTATACTTATTTATCGGTTCATTGTACAAAGATTCAATTAACATATAAATTTTTGATTCCAAATCGCTCGTAAGAGGTGGATTCTCTCATCATTGTGTCTTCCTTTTTGATCATATCAAAATAAAAATATCCTGGTAAAACTATATAAAAAAAACAACCCAATTATGACCCCCAATGAGATGTGTGGAGAGGTGAGGTACTAGAGCAAAATTACTTTGGAAGGCTTCCCCACTGGAAGCATTAACTGCTCTGCATGTACAGTCCTACGCCTCCCGGGTTCATGGACACTTTGGATGGGCACTAAATTGTGTTCGCAAATTGTGATCACCCTGAAGTGTCGCTCTTAATGGGACAATTCTTTAGTCCGATTGGAGCCGATCCTTTGATACACGGTGGAGCCTATCGTAACGCGCCCTTCTATCGGTTTGACGCCCACATTTTCTCTGACCACCCTCCCAGTCTTTTTGGCGGTAATTTTCGCTTAGACTTTCCCTCACAGTTCCCCTTACTCTATGTGGTTGTTGGCGAGCTGTTCTGACGTCTTATCTCCCACCACCGTTCTACTAGTGTCTCAGCGACGGCCGAGAAGACCGAAAAGGATTTCAAAGGGTGATAACCCTGTGGTCGTGTGAACGGAGAGTCCAACCCTTTGTTGGCATGATAAACACGGATATGATCATCAAAGGTGTTGTGGAAACACTCAATTCCCCCTCTGTTCTTTGGATACCCAAGAGTATTGACATGCCATATTACGTCCAGAGCTTTCATCTCCTCTATCACGTCGGCGTTATGAACTCCCTCCCGCCGTCCAACGCTATCCGATCGGGGACGCCATAAAATTGAACCACCACCTCAGCACTCCTAACACTGCCTCCGAAGACTTTTCACAAACGGGGTATGCCAACTCCGTGGGTTAACCACCGTGACCCACTTGTGTTCTTCTCAGGTAAAGATGTAAAGAAGTTATATTGACTGAGGAACTATTTCCACCGATTGACACTCGCCCAAGATTTCTTCAGTTTGCAAACCCACTGTAGCGGTCGGTGGTCACCCGGAACCTTCTCCCGAACACATAGGGCCGGAAGTGATCGATCGCCCAGACTATCCCCAGTAACTCGCGTTCTAACGCGCTATACCGACTTTCCACCTCTGTGAGGCGCCTACTGGCGTACGCTACGGGACGGTCCCCTGTGCCCCCCCTCCTGTGACAGAACCGCTCCCAAGGCATATTCACTGGCATCTGTCATTATTTTGAATCACTTTGTGAAATCAGGAACACCCAGTACCGGATGTTCTTCTAGTCGTCCCATGCACTTGCGAATGTTCATCTCTATACGGTCACTAAAAGTAATCTGAAAGCACGGACTAGAAGTGCGGTTAGATCAAACGAATCCAATCATTCAAATCCATAGTCCTTCAAACTACAGAAAACGCTCCCTTCTACATTACAAACTTTTTCATTCCTAATTATCTCCATGTGACTATTATCCTTCACGTGACACGTATCACTACACGTCCTTCACCTCAATATTTTTTGAACTCCGCAACCTCTTAATAGTCATCCAAATTATTTTGCAAGCATCTTAGCTATAAAGTATACACCGTTTGCGGGGTCCCGCCACTGGCCACCATCCTACTCATGTCCTAAGCGTCAGTGGCTCCCTAGCTCATGTTTATGACTTCCACTACATGGTGTAAGGATCGGAGAGGGAGGTGTAGGAGCTACACCTCTCTCGAACTTCACACCAGTTCACTCAAGGAATCGGTAATAATATATAGTGCATGATTGCGAACCACACACATTTCGTGATGACTTTTGCAACAATGATAAACTCTGGCACAGCTGAAAATTATATTCTTTATAAGCAAAATAGTTAGCTTATATGTAACTATATGAACTAAAAATATGCTTTTACTACAATTAGACTAGTTAATCACTCACTCTTCAATGATGGCAATGATGAAATGAGCCATGCTGGCAAAGGAGAGGTGGCCAACCCTGACGAGAAGGTGGAACTCGGAGTTGGGAGTCGTTTTGTTTTTAGAAAAATCAAACGTGAGTGCACCGGTAGTAATGAGAGGCGTCTGCCAGTATTTGAGGAGTCTGCTCACCGACGCTGCAAATAAAATAATATTTTATAATAAACATCCATAGAACGATTAATATTACGTAAACTTGATAAATTTACAAGGTACTACACATCTATTGGTCTACCCACAATTCACATTGATAGGAGTGCTTTCAATGACTATGCTACAAGTATTAAGAATCTAAATAAGCAAGACAATTGTCAATGACATTTACATAGTTGGAATAATAAATAAAATTCCAAGTCACGAAATATAATTGTATGTAACATACAATTAAATAATAAAAACATCAAAAATCTATAAGTTAAGTTAAAAATTTATCTGTAACTCATTACCCTCACTAAATGTCACATTGAACACACTTTGTTGCCTTTTTAGATACTTGCAAATGATTTTATTGTTTCCGCAAGCTCTCACATCAGACCAGAGCGGGAATACTTATTGAAATGTATAGGCCACAATCAGCAGTCTAATACAAAAGTGAATTTGGTTAATAATTTGCAAAGTTGATCACAGTTTTTACACGTTCTTTGATTTGTTTTAGATTTCAGTTTGGTCTACACCACCAAGTAGTACATACGTTTAAAATATATTTGTAGGATATAATTAATTAACAGTACAGTACAGATTGGATTATTCACCAGACAATGGGGACGAATAAGAGAACATCCACCTGTTTATGGAATGGAAACACCCCTTTTATCCCCAGATATATAGCATTTAAATAGTCCTAAAGTTGTCCCTTCCCCAGAGGTAGAATCTTCCAGGAGAAGATAGTGAGCTTGTAAATGGAAGAGAGTAAGGATGTGGTGAACGGACTTGAAGAAGACTTTTGGTGAATGCTATTGGGTTAATTAGAAGGGTCAGTAGATCTTGTGGCGAAAATGTTTTCTGAAGGAGATTACGGTTTCTATGGGAAAGAGAAGTTGGCCGAATGAAGAGATTCGTATTGACGAATTTTCGGAAATATGGTTCGGCTGTTCCCTACGGTATGTTGTCCGTATGTCATGGCTTGATGTTTGCCTGATATGTTGTAGTGATCCATCAATCAGTCTTGTACATAGTTTTAAATATTAATAGTTATATTATGACTGTGTACGTTATACAATTAAAATGCAATAGTTTTTTGGTTTTTTTCATATCCCATTGTTACAAAATTGATATGTGTTACAAAATATTGCTTCATTATATTTCCTGTAGCTTGGCTACATTTTATTCAAATTCTGTTCTCTACTAATAGTGATCTGCATTGTACAAAAGTATAATGATGTACATTGTACATTAATGAACTGAATTCATTAAAAGTGACGGGGCTCACCTTATCTATCATAGACTTAAACTAACTTACACCTAACAATAAAAACTTACACTAAATCTTAACCTAAATTTCCCCGACAGTCTGTTGCCATCAATGTGGGAAGGGTGTTGGGGTCATAGTGTCTGTGAAAACACTGGGTTTGTGAAAAAGCAATAGTAAAACTTATGACAGAATTAGTGATCACTTGACCAGGCAACTTTGCTTAAAATGCTAAAATTTAAAAGATAAAAACAATTATTTCTTTAAATATAAAACCCTTGGAAAAAAAAATTAAAATAATATTATATAAATAATGCCTATTATAAATATATAAATAAAGACTTAGAGCTTAAAATTAGTGGAATCACATTATCATATGCTTAGAAATTATTTACATCAAAATTAAACAAAAAAATCATTATACACAATGTAATAAAATACCAAAACAAAATACCACCAAATAGAGACCAGTCTACAACCCATAACTTGCTTAAATGACAACAGTTCAAGTGGGAGTCAATCCAACCAAATGCTCAATTTCCAGTAAACTGTTTTAATATTAATATTTTTACTATTGGCAATTTTGTCGTATTTTATTTCTAGGTTCTCAAGTATCGGCTTTGGTCTTAAAGTCATTAACCATTTTATGCAACATTTCACAATAGTCCCTGATGTATTTATTTTCAGTGGCCAAATGCTGATAATAATCAAAGATATATGAGTAAGTGCTTGTTTTACTCACGCCGATCTTCCTCCCGCTAATGCCCATGTAAGTACAATCACAAACATTGCTCCTCAACCTGTAAGCCCCCGAGGTGACTTACTTACTCCTAGAACACACCAAGGTGTCTAATATAAGGCAATGATGAGGACCTATGAAAACGTTAGTATGAATTTGAAATTGGTTTTTATTATTTTATTGATTAGTTACTCAACAATTCCTGAATCAAATCTAAAGTGGTTTTATTTTATTTTCTAATCTATGTTTTAATATTTTAAATTATTTTATAACCTTTATCGTTTGAAATGTTTTCACTTACTATTGAATTGCCACTACCTGAGGATGGCATATGTGCACTAACCACTAAAAAAAAAACTTATGAAGAGAAACGAACACTAGTGTTATAAAAAACGTATGGTAAATTATTATCTCAGAAAGGTCTCATTTATAAATAGCTTTTTTGTGTTTGTGTTGTGTAGCCATATAATGTGAACGAATAAATTCCTGAATACTGTGAAGTTTTCTTTAACTTGCAGCAAACGAAATTGAACTGATCTTGCTGGAGTACACCAAGAGATATAAAAATATATGAATTGGTTAATTAACGTGAAAAACGTACCCACCTTTTCCATTATTATAATTTGTTAAATGAAGTCTCCGTTTACATCTAATATTACATAAAAATGTATCATTAAAGCACTGTAGAAACGAAGTATTTGGAATCATTAATTATGTCAACACAACACAACCAGCTGATAGACGATTATCTTGTCAACTTGGCATTTAAGTGTTCAGGTTTTGAATAGTCAATGCTAGATAATTCTTTAAGCATTTATTTTACCTTCTAGGCTGAATGTTAAGTTGACCTCGGATAGACCCAGACTCATCTGAAAAAATCTTACTATCTAAAAACCTGCAAAGTTACATGTCAAACGTGTTTACCCTCAGGTCAATAATTATCTATACATTCTTATAAAAGCTATTGAAAGACCTATTTTTATAGAATATATCTTATTTGTTTCATTATCTTCAAATTAGCCCCAATAATGTCTACTTTGTATGATAATTACCGTTGTATGAATTCCTAGTAAGTATATAATTGATCTAGAAAACAGAAAAACAGGCGTGATACAATTCTCTCAGATTTCTACTTCCTCGGCTCGACCATAACTGTGGAGTGAATATTGGAAATCCTTTCGTGCCTTCATGAGAATCAATGAGGTACTTCCCACAGTCCAGGAATCCTCACCGTAGCGATAAGCTCCCCACGCTCCAACTAGCTAATGGATAACCCCTCTTGAGCAGTTGATGCTCAAAACTATCTAAGGATTTCATCATAATTAGCTAATCTATTTGTTTATTTAAAGCCTGTTGTTGTAACTTTAAAAGTTCCCCTCTTCTCAAATCATATTATACCTGTCTATGTTTCCATATTTGTTGTTGAATAAAGATTATGACGTCAGTGAGAGTAGGGGGAGGAGCCAGTGAGGTAGGGATGGGTCCCTACTTCTTCTGGCCGCCTGGTCCCCAGCAGGGCGGACTGGCTATATAAGGAGTGGCAGTAGACCGGATTGACATAACGAACCGGACCGTCACTTGGAACACTACTCTCTCCTCTCTCTCTCTCTCTCTCTGCACTGGCGTTTTCTGCTATACTGAAAGAAACCATGGTCTTCTCATTCAACTACATCTGCATCTCTCTCTCCTAACCTCACTATGTTTTAGTCCGGCGTTGTCAGACCCCACACCTTCCTAGTGGGAATCTCTGCCTTCGTCTCGCTAAAACTAGCATCTTCTTGGGAGAGACTTCTCCCTCGCGGACGAAGGTTGCCGTGGCCCTTCAAATTTACCTAGCAGTGTCTCCCGCGGCAATCCAGTCTCCCTCTCTCCGGTTAACACTCGCCTTTGGGATCCGGACGGTTTTCGCCTACCCTTAGATACCGAGTATGAATTCGTGGTCATTCCAAGACCATATAAACTACCTATAAACCTATTCTGTACCTTTTCTCCTGAACACGGTGCTTTGTCGGGGCACACACCTTCTAAAGATCTTATGGAGTCTGATCATAGCAAATTAGGCTGCCCGCCGGCTAGGCCGGCAGCCAGGGTGAAAGACCATAGGTCCACCCACTCTATCTCTTTCTGGGCGCTCGCCGGACGGGGGCTAAGAGGTTGTAGTGACCCTAGTCCGCGGTGGGCGTCTCCTCCCCACTTTGGGGATACTCAGTTACCCTGAGCCCGACAACCATATTTCCCTGTTAATAATTTTTACCTGCTCTATTCCAATACTTATGCCTGTCACATTATTATTGCTTCTGTTTAAACCAAATATTAAGTGCGATCTCACGATAAAAATTATACGTGAATTTACAATGCTACAATATAAGTAAAGTCCAATTCATCTTGTAGTAACGAATGATTTTTATTGCATGGCTTATAGTAGCAAAATCAGACGTTATATAATTCGTCAGTCTGATAAATGAATGAACGTCTATCAGTGTCACTCCAGCCAAACCCTGGTTTAATTTACCTAAAATAAATTAAAAGCTGCTCAAGTAAATTAACTATTCCGAGAGTTTTTCAGGTAGCATTCCTATATATAATATTAGCCAAACAATCCCACCTCCTAATTTTCGTAACTATGAACATTAAAATACGAAATATAATCAACAATTACTCGAAAATCTTCCTTCCTACATCCTTCGGCAAACTTTCTAAGTACGAAAGCTGTGTAGAGCAGAAGATCTTTTACGTTAGGTTATCTTTCTTATATAATCTTGTGATATACACAGTGATGATTAAAAATGTGGAGAGCTCTTATGGTTATCGCCGTTTGGAATTCGTAAACTTTTTGATTAATAGTTTCTTCAAAGGACACTTCAGTAACTTTTATGCAATTCAGCGCTGATGGCCATAGATGTTCACTAGATCTATCTATGCTTCATTAATCTGATGAGTTTGCTAACTAAAGGACAATGAATCAACCCTACCCATTTATCGATGAGTCGTTGTGGCCCCTTGAGAAATTATTGAAACTAAATGTACATAAACATCTAATTTAAATTTAGAGGTTATTTCAGGCATAGGACCAAGCGAAAAATTTTTTTTTTTAAAACGTGCCAACATTTGATAAAAACAAACTTAAAACATATGGCTTAAGTGGTAAATATAGAGATATAGAGATGACGAACATATAAGATAGATCTTTACAGATAATAAATAATATATTAGAATAAGATAATAAAAAGAACAGATAAGAATATACACTGACAGGCAAAAAATTCCACCCACTTGTGAAAAAGTAGTATTTGTATATAATACATGGTAACTGTATATAATGCTTATTATTTATTGAATTTATAAAATCTTTTTTTAGCTTTAATAAGGTTTTTAACGTTTATGAGTCTTTGTTTAAAAATTTAAAATCAATATATGAACTGCTAAGAAACATGAAAAAAAAATTTAAAAATAATCATTTTTATCCTAAAAGAAATTAATGGCAGGATCATTTAATAGCGCGTATTTCCTCCTCTTGCTTTTATTACTTCTTGAAGACGCCTCGGCAAACTTTCCACCAGTCGGGAAATGTCCCTTTCTCGAACTTCTTGGAGCTGATGAATCGCTTGAACGGTAAGAAGCCGGTTTTGTAAAATTCTTAAAGTAATAAACCGGTCATCCTGTGGTTCTGTTTTCCTAGGCCGTCCAGAACCGGCCCTTCTATGGTAAGACCCAGTTTCTCGAAATCGCCTGACGGCGTCTCGTAGAGTTTCATAGGGCACTCCGATGGCATTAGCTGCACATCTAATGCCCCCACTAGTGCACACCACGTGCAAAATCCTTAGCACGAAGAGGCATTTTTAAACTTAAAATTGAGAAAATTAAAACATCGAAATTTGCTGCACCAGAACGCAAATAACACAGATTAAACATTTTTAATTCCATGGAAAGTAAACATTGGGAACGACAGTCCTTTAATTGAATTAAGGATTGTGGGTTACTATCCTCTATATTGACATTTCTAATTGAAAACATATATAAAAAAAAAATATTTATTTGATATTATTCATAAAAAAAAATTGACCAATCCAAAGCAGAAACATTTTGAGATGAAAACATGAAAAAATCAGGTGAGTGGAATTTTTTGCCTGTCAGTGTCTGGGGTCGTGGACGTCCGTTACACTACCTATTATCAGAAAAGTTCTCACTCTTTCAAGGTCTTACTAAAATCGTAATGCAGCCATTTGACTATGATTTGTTGTAGAACAATTAATGTAAGGGGCCATGTAAAATAAAAACTCATGTACAATAAAACCTTTAATTCAACGAAGCATAGAACATACGTCATACAATTCTGATTCCATATGACTTACTGTTGGATACCAGGGAACAGGGAATTATTCCTGGTCTAATTATCACCTAAACTCATGCTTATGTTATACTTATAATTATAGTTAAGTGTATAGCCTTTAGACGCGATTCTTTACATAACTATAAATTATTAATGTGAAATTTATAGCGAAATGAGTAGAACTTAATCATAACACAAATCTCGGAGATTTTATTACTTCATATTAAGGGCGTAGTATAATCTTTCAAGGCTACTTATCGGCTATAGAAAACCACCCTTCGTTTGGATATACGATTTAGCTTATTTTAATCGAATTCGTATAGAGTCAACAGGGGAGGTGAACATTTGGCATCTCTACCAGAAGACTAGTGCAAAGAACCAGAAGAGGTTTTAAGTTTATTTTTATAATATGTTGTCCAGTAACAACATATTCTTCTTTATTTGGGAATAGAATTGTATATGTAATATTTTACTTCAGAAAACTACAGAATAATTTCAGTCTTATTCACCGTTATGTTGTGCTCTGATCGAACGATATCAAGTAATTAGTTAATTAGATTCGAGTTCTTTATTCGAGTGGCTAATCAAAGTTATCGGAACTCTGCGTCATTTTCAATCGATCATGGGGGACGTTACAACCTATCTGACGCCGAAGTCACAACCAATAGTTTGTGACGCGCGTCACATTCCTTTAACCCGATACCTGACATTGTTCATTTGTCTCATTTTGCTTTATTGTCATCTACCACAGCGTCAGTTATATAATACTAATTGTTAGCTGGAACATGTTGTCGGGAAATGTCACTAGGGGAGTGCCCAAGCACTCTAGCCCTGGTGAAAAGTGCGAATTGTTCAAGTTTGTGACCTGGACAATCGTTCCAGGTCGGCGTTAATATCTGACTTCATTTCTGATAGGTATGTGCCCCGACAATGCACTATGTTCAAGGGGTACAGAGGATTCATAAAGAATAAGTCAAAGTTTCAGAGTTCGGACAGAAGCAAGTATCACGGAGGAACGGCGCGAAAAGACTGACTGTCTGGGGCTAGCCTCCTCCGTTAAATATGTCCCACGCCTCCTCGGAGGGGCTGAACAAAAAGGTTGCTTAGTGCCTGCGAGATCCTAACATGTGGTGAGCATGCCGATTCTCAGTAATCTGTCAGGCTGCTGACAGGACCACTTAGCTTGTTGTGGTTTACATGTGACAAGGGTCCCGCAGGCCTGGGCTGTAAGGGTCTCTCTAATTTATGACTGACAGTCGTCGTCCCGTCTCATGTTACTTGCTTCCGCGTTTTCTTTATTGCTAAAAGATTTATAATAATTTACTTCTGTTTATAATATATCTGCAATAGTATAGGGTGATTTCCCTAAATACTAAGAACCGCCACACATGTAATTCAGTTGAGACATGTGGTCTCACTTTCCTTTGTTCTTTTACACCCCCTCCTAACCCTCAGACTACCTGCCTCCGGCAAAGATCCCAAACACTTTTGCTCTAGCCTTAGCCAAAGAATGTCCTAGTGCTGTAATTGATTGATATTTGTATATATACCAGTGTTTTAATTGTTATTCATAATAAAGTTTTTTTAATATACTCTCCTCAAACAAGATTATTTAACTGGCGCACCGAACAGGCACCTGGCAGTATACTCAGTAACTTCACGGGAGTCCACCATTTAGAGATCCCTCATTTGGCAACGGACAGTGAGACCACTCCAATGGCGTGAGAAGACCGATGCAAATACCTCTGGAAAGAAACCCCACAGGACACGACTTCACCAATATTGGGTACTGATCTATTTCAATAGATTTTCACCAGGTAATACCCTTAAGAAATTCGTTATATATCTGAGGAAGTGGAAGGAAGAAAGAAAACTCGACTTCACTGAAGACATCGTTCACTTGGTAAATACAATTATTATACACGTTCTGACTTAATGACATTAGTAACTGACAGATTTAACCTTTTAAGAAACATTACAGAAACAGAAGAAATGGACGTAACTAATTACGAAATTAAAGATTCAGATTTTCATTTGATCCCAACTTCCGATGGGTCATCCGACACTTTAGTAGATTTTATTGACAGTGTAAACTGAGTATTCGAATATTCATGCAATGCTAATAATTCGAATAGAATAGGAAACCATCAAAGATTATTAGCACACGTCCGTAATAAACGGGAAAGCGTGATCATGTAAAAAAATTTATACTGACAGAGGCCAATTACTTAATGACGTTAAAAAGAAATTTAGAGACACTAAAAGCATCGAGAAAAGCATTTGTGAAATCTATGAAACCAAACCCTATTACAATAAACATCCTTTAACATATATTGACAGACTAATTAGACAGACTAATTATATTGACAGACACTTAGATCCTACGAGAGGATTTAAGTGCTAGAATCAGAACTAATGACGAATTTACTTTAGAACAAAAAAATGCAAAAATGGCCGAATACGATTTTCAAATAGCTACCCATTGTAAGCGACATTTACACCCAGAATTAAACGCGCAACTTATTCATGTAAAATACGATACCCTTGAAGATATCGAACAATTTCTAAAAAGAGAAACCGATGAAATTATAGAAAGAATTTACGATAAACCTCAAAAACGCGCACCCCAACAATCAAATTATAAAGGGAGAAACTTTGACACTCATGAAAATTATGAAAGAAGAGAACAATATAAGATAAGAAACAATTACCAACCAAGTTAGCATTGGGAAAGATATGAACCAAGACAACAATATCAAAACCAACAACAAAGAAATCCCAACTACCTAGGAAAAAATTATGATCCCAATTTTAAAAGAACATGGGAACAAAGACAAAACCAAATACAACAAAATTATCAACAAAAACCACAACAAAATTACCAACGATATAAAACCAAACTATAACCGAGACAATAACGAGAGACAACCAATCATGGAAACCACATGAACAAAGACAGTACTTCAACAAACCACAGCAAGAAATTATTCAAAACGAACAACAAAGAGAGAACCAAACTGTCTCCATGAGGACCGCGAGTAACAGCGTTCACTATACAGAAAACGATAAGACAAAGAAATAAAACAATTAAAAGATCAAATTAATGAGATATCCCAAAAATATGAACATTTTTTAGACTTCGGTCACAATGACAAAAAACCGACCCAGAATATGCACTAAATCATAATGAGTCCTTCCCCAAACTTAAGAATAAAACAGGAAAAACTAACGTAGTAGCCGAACGGTATTAAATTAAAAGAAAAAAGTGGCCAAAAATACTCGGAAAATAAAATGGAAAATAAAAACAACAGAAAAAGAAAAAAACAAATACACTCAAAATAAGGAAGACGAAACTAAGTATAGTGATGATGGCATGGACATTGAAGAAATAGAATTACTCCCAGTAAAAGATAGTCCAAAATATGACACAATAACTATATATTTAGAGCAACTTATTCCACAACAAATAGATGAACTAATAATACAAGACGACTTATGTTCTAATGAAGCTACTGCACATTCCCAACGCTCTTCTAATAAGCAAATTTGTGTAGTAAATGACGACAAAATAGTTAATATAGAAAAACACCAAATAATCGTAAAAAAGGAAAAAAGGATTATTAACTTTTCAAAACCGTTTGTAATAATGATATTTATATAACTTTAACCAACTTATATAACAAATTGAATAATCAACAAAATAAATCAATGAAAGAACAATATGTTCAAAAATATCATAATGATAAAATCCTAATAAATGACTTAGTAAAGACAAAAATAATAAAAGATAAAACTGATCGAATAAAAAAACTAAACCAAAATCGGAAAGACATTCCGACAATTTATAATGAACAATTAATGATAAAAACTACTACCCATGGAAAGCATGATAATTCTTATAAACCAGTAGTAAAATTTAGAGATAAAAATTAAATAAATAAATCGCATGCTAACAATATTAAACAACCTCGCAATATCTGACACATCGAAAATATGTTTCACATAACAATAAAGACACTTGCGCTGATTCGGACAATTCTATGGACTGCAAAAACTTCTCTTAAAGTAACTGACCTGACTAACATTAACGGAATGTTACACTACACATTAAACAATGTAAAAGTAATTGAAAAATACTTCAAAACATACCACTTTTATAACATAAGCCTATTATAGTCCGAACTAACCAATAAACAAAAAAACATACTCTACTCTATAAAAACTTAACACACCTACCCTCTGATAGTTGATATGATACATGGAACCAAGAATAAAATTGACCTACTGAGAAATCATAATAGAAGACAAAGACGTGGATTGATAAATGGACTAGGAACGGCTATTAGCTGACAAACTGGTACTATGGACGCTACGGACAAACAACATTATGACAATGTCATAAGTGAAGTTGAACGTAAGAACTTTAATACCGAAAATAATATTGAACAGATAGTAAACATGAATAAACAAATTATAGAGACTTTTAAGACGGATATTAAATTAATAAATGAAAATTTTAATAAGGGTAGAGGCAATATGATAAGCATTGGAAAAGAAGTAGTCTTTCAAGATATTTATATAACTTTAACCAACTTATATAACAAATTAAATGACTCAACGCTAAGACATACACAAAAAATGTAACATTAACTCCAAGAAAATCAGAAATATTATGGCTTATGAACAAAATACATTGTATTACAAATGAGAAAATACTCCATATATTTATAGACCTGACACTAGCAGAACCAAATGTAAGAACCTCTTTGCTCATACCAATTTCTGTAAATAAAACTAATCTTTATTATTCTATTCATATACAAAAAAACACTAGTACTAAGAAAAAAATGATAATGTTTATAACATTAGTTGTAACTATCTTATGAATAACTATTATATTACTAACCCTACTTTACTGCTTAATGAATGTATAAACAAAATATTATATTATTAGATTATACAGTTCAATGTAATTATACTTAACATAAACTATCCAATATTAATTATATTGACGATATAAATTCATATATTATTATTATTATTATTAATATATATATATTCTAGAATAATATAATAATATATTCTATAATATATATATATTATTATTATTAACAATCGTAAGTTAGACAATTGCAACCAAAATAATACTATTTACTTACCTCTTATACCCCTTGTAAATATGTCTAATAACTAATGTTTTTCAGAACTTCCTAAGATACCCATGCATATTGTAGAATCTGAATATAAAACTATGTACCAACAACCTTATAAAATAACAATGTATAATAATCCCGAATTAATAGATCCTAATATAACTCAAATTATGTTAAATCCAACTACTAACATTAACAATAGATCAATACATTATATAATTAGCATTATAGGTACTATAGGAATACTAACCTTATTGTATTATATAAAAACAAAATTTTGTAATCTTAAAGACACCTGTATTCCACCTCCCATTCATAATCATATTGTTGCTCATAAATATCACCAATTATATGATAAATCCTTTAAAATCCAAATCGATAATATAACAACTATACCTCAATTAAATGTAACTCAGGTAGAATTAATATATTTAATAACCAATGAATATAATTATATGTATTCTATATTATCCATTATTATTGTAATCATTGCGACAATCTTATTTTTTATATGTCACAAATATTGTAAAGGCTGTTGTTCAAAAACTATCCCGATAAATATCCCCAGAGTTGTTTACCAAGCTCCTCGAACCAACATCCATCATATCCTATTATCCTGCCTAGGAGTTCAGGACCTAAAAAAGGGAAGAGTTATATAATACTAATTGTTAGCTGAAACATGTACTTCAGTTGAGACATATGGTCTCACTTTCCTTTGTTCTTTAACACCCCCTCCTAACCCTCAGACTACCTGCCTCCGGCAAAGATCCCAAACGCTTGTGCTTTAGCCTTAGCCAAAGCATGTCCTAGTGCTGATTAGCAAACTGATCCTGCATAGATACATCCGGATCCGCTCAACCCAAATATTCCTTTATTTTTCCCTCATTCTTAATCTTATAATTAGAGAGCTAAGAAAAAACAAAAAAAAAAAAAAGATACATCCAGTCATCAGCCCTGTATGACATCAAAGTACCTTTTAAAATAATTATTAATCAAAAATTCGAAACCATGACAACCATAATAGCTTTCCGCTTTATAAATCTTCACTGTGTATACCACAGCCTTACATAAGAACTTAAGAAAAAGAAAAAAAAATCCACCCGAACGTTTTTGACGGAATACACCGTCATTCTCAATACGTCCCTTTATTCCATTGATACATCATCTGATAGCCAAGCCATGTAATTATACTTACCAGAGGAGAGACAGTACTTTATTTCATAATACACACCATAACACCGGCAACTTACCATCAATAAAGTAATAGATCCTGAGTAATAATCTGAAATTAAAACATGAACCAGTAGGATTGTCCAAAGTATCTTTACTTGAGTGGTATGGAAAAGAGGAAATCTAGTTCTCAAATTTATGTAAATTTAATAATGCAAATGTCAGTAACCGATAACCGATAATGTGTCTGTACCCATCGCCAATCGTAGTACTTTTGTCTCTATGGATGTAGGAACAAGAAATCCATTTTTATTACCGAATCATATAAAAAATATTAGCGTTTTTCCATCCAGTTGTTCTGCTTACTAAGCTCCCATATTACCTCTTCGTTAATCTTTCTTTCTCTTATCGGATCCTCGTCACCAATAATTATTAAAATGTACACCAGTGGGGCACTTCACACTGTTACTAAAAATATATTTAATATAACGCTGATATAAAAAACCTACGAGGTTGTGAAAAAAATGAAAATGATTTCCAATGTTAAGGAAAAGACAGAGCAATTGAAGGGAGTCGACATTGTCAATCCATTGTTTGAGCGTCAGTATGGAAATTAGTGGGCCCTGGATTCATATCTTGAATATTTCACTTTGTCATATCCAATAGATAGCTTGGATTTTCTGAAAGAAGCCAGTTCAAAAAGGACACTGCAGCTAAAATTCACCACCAAACTGTATGTGTACTCAGCGAAGGCGGACACTTTCATTAGATTCAACCCTTAAGGTTTTCCTTTTCCCTCGACCCACTTCCCTCTCCACACTTACATTTCAGCCTATCCTTTAGCCGATCCTACCCTTGAATCCCTGCACCGTACAGCGCGTTTCACTTAATTCAGTGAATACAAATAATGTAAGAAATAAATAATGCAAGATGACTATTTCTTTTTTTCTTATCAGAAATATCCTGAATTCTTCGAGAGTGTTTGTACCAATGGACAGTGTGGAAACAGGTATAGTATTAATTGTTTAAATTAAACTCTCAGCAATAAAATGGTTTTTACTATATCATGTCATAAACCAAATTTTCGCAATCCTTATTAGCTGACCGTCATCACCGCTGCAAGCTAATTTTTTTTTTATTTTTGAATGATCAGAAGAATACTATTAGGTCTACTTGCCAACTATGATGCGTTTATGCGGTGTATTATGTAGTGTGGGTAAACCGTTATGAAGTTATCACACGAAAAACGGCTTTGGTAACTCCGAGTGATGACGAAGAAAACAAACCCAGAGCTCTACAGAATTGTTATACTTACACTGATTGATCGAATTTTTTTTTAAATGAAACCTGTTATCACAATATTGGACAAGTTCCAACTTTGAATTTTGGTTGTTTTGGGGCATATTGCAGTTCCTATTACTGTCTGCGCCCAAGTTCGTCACTTCTCCAAACAGGTCGAGTACAGTACATGACTACCACACATCAGGGACCTGTTGAGAAACAGCTGATCCAAGTCAAGCAGGACACCTCCTGTTGAGCCAAGTTCTTCACAATGAATAATCCTCTTCATGGATCAGAAACCCACCTACGTTTCCATATTTTATTAATAAACATTGGCCTCCTACAGAGAGAGAGAGACAGAGGAGACTAGTTCATGACATGGCCAGAGCTCACTAGAAGCGCGGGCATAGTCCGACCTCTGACCTGCCTATATTCCGAAATTCTGAGCTACATACTTAATGTATATTTCGAGCTTTTCCTTTTTTCTGATTAAGTTATGCACACATTCCTCAAAATCTGAACTAAGGTTTTGTTCTGTTTTTCATCAGAATTAAAGGAGTATTGAACTGTATTTTTTGTCTTTATTTGTTATTATTTGTTTTCTTCATTTTCAATTAGAATTTTACTTTATTACCATGAGCGATGTTAATTCTTGCGATGTTACCTATTGAGTTTACTCATCCAAAAATGATTCTTGAAACATTGCCTTTCGTTCACATGAATGAATTCATTTTGAATAAACATTTATGAAGGTCTCGTTCGGTTGCTTTACATCCTCAGGATACATTTAGCAATTCAAATAGCCCACTTAAAGGCCAACCTTTAGGCATGATGAGGAACTGGTCCTTACACACAAGAACAAGACTATACTTTAGGACTTCGTGGAAAGCAAACTTCAAAGTTACTATCCTTACTATACTACTAGAGTTGGCCTCCCACCAAAAGTTTCATAAACTTTGTGCAGTATAAACTTTCATATTTCTTGTTAGAGAACTAATTTTCTGCTTAGGAAGTTCGACGATGAATGCCTAGCTTCATCGTTAATTACATTTCATTTTTATTGTTCTCAGTTACACAAATTGTCAGCTCTCTCCATGGGAATGCATACAATTTAATAAAAACATTTCCGCTTAAAAAACTTTACGAGCCCCTTTACATGTTTAGCATATATAGACAATGAATGTATAATGTACATTATCCTTCTGTAACTATCACAAATCACAGTGTGGAATTGTTAGAAATTGTATGAAATGTAGCCACGCTACAGGACATATGATAATGACCTATTGTAAATAGATTCATTTATAAAAAAACTATATTGAATTCCATAATTTTTAATTATGAGGGGATATGAAGAAGAAAAAAAAAGTTTCATGGGGTGTAACACCTTCTGTCCCCGTTGCAAATTGATAATATAATATTATTGAGAACAATATTATGAGAAATTAATTTTTTTATAAATTACTTATCTTATCAAATACCAAGTAAATTGCGTAACAGCAATCTAGCATAGCTCATATTTAATTATTTCTCTCTCAATTGCTTTTTTTGTGATTATTTGGTAGAGGAGTCTTGTTTTGTTTACTCATACTTAGATACTATCATTCAGTCAAATGATTCATCTAATCTTTCTTTAAAAAGTGAATTTTTTAGTCAACCACCAAAGAATGTCGATGCCACAAGGGCCCGACAAAACGTACCATAAAAAAAAAAAAAAAAAGAAAGAAAAAAAAGTACAACAAATAAAATACTGCATACAACGCCTAATTTAACCTAAATTCCTAATTAATCGTATAAATACAATTAATCGACTCAGTCAAAACTACTGTTTTCAGTTTAATAAAAAAATCATGAGCTAATAGCGGCGTAACACTCAGTATTGAATGGAGCAATAACAACGAAGTGGTTATATTATTGTTATTATTCTCTTGTATTCATTTTTTGTATAAATTTATTTTTCTTTATAAAATTAGTATTAGGTCATTGTAAAATAAAATGCTATTATTATTGTATGTATTTTCATACATAATTATAACCATGAAACATACCAATACATTGAATACATGAAAGTAACCAATACATATTTACTTTGGAGTAAGCCCTTCAACAGAGAAAACAATTTAAAAAAAATGGAAATATTCGAGGGTTATGTAAGATTTCTAAACATTTTTCATATATATTTTTTTACTCCAGAATATTGCGTAATAAAATGTGAATATTTAGGATGATACCACTCATCCCCCATATTAATAGGTAGCCTTCCACCTTATAGAGGAAAATACTCCCAATTATTAATACGGATATAATTAAATGTTGTGAAGATATCCATTTGGAACACATCGAAGTATCTTACTGGCTTACTTTATTGCGCGCTCAATGTTGACCAATCACTCCGCATACAACCTTAAACAGAACTGTGAATCTGTTTTCTTAAACATCCTTATTTTATCAGGAACACAAATATATTTTAGAAAAATGTTTACTGGTGACATTAATAAGCTTCTGCTTATAAAATTGTCAACATTACTTAGAATATGAAATAATTTGCTAAAATGGAGGTTTTGACAGCCAGCTTTAGAGGCTAGTAGTTACTTATAACTTGAATAGATATTGGTAGTTGTAAATATTTGACGGTTTCCATTTATTTATAAAGTCTGATATATAATATAAATAAGAGAGTGAGGCGTTAGTTGGTTAAATTTGTATCAGACCAAGGAACCTTAAAAAAAAAGTCAGTTAAATCAAAATTAGGGATAAAAATGAATCATTTTTTAGACGGTTACGACCCACCAATACCGTGACGAAATAGTTTTAGGAAAATTGATACTAGGTTTAGTAAAATCAATCATGGCTAACGCTCCATTTCAGACATGATTTAAATTAGATTAGGTTTAGCTAATTTAAAATACGATCGAATTAGATTTTATCATTGTAGGTAACAAACGGTTAATAAAGTAATTACGATTGGAATCTTTTGGGAGAACAAAATGTTAATCGTTATCCGTCAATCTCAATTTTAAAATTTTAACAATCAAATTTTACAGATAGCAACCAAAATTATATTCCTTTCGTATAAAATTAGAGTTCATTTTTTAATCCATTGAATGGCAACACAGGAGTGTTTGTAAAAATATAAAGGTAAAAATGTTTCCACTGGACGATGGAATGAAAAATAAGAATCCAATGAAAAACTCGCCCTCGGCATATTGGTTTTGGACCTACACTGTAATGTGAAAAAAAGGTAGGCCTGAAAACTGGAATCGGCAGAGATGTAATTGAAATTAATTTGCAACTACCAAAACGTATGGTAAGATCGCCACTTTGAAGTTACTAAAAAACCATTCGTAAATTAATGATCTCAACAAATAATCTCGAAAATTAAATTATATAATGAAATTACTAACAAAATGAGAGGATGGAATTCCGAATAAAAACAAGAGGTAAATAACAATAAAGCATTGTTTAACCTGGAAAATTAGCACGGTCCAAGGAAAACAGAAGCCCGGGTTTAGAGCACCTTCTTAATTAGGAGCCTGGGTTTAAAAGTGCTGCGTTAAATATCTACAAGGACTTTCTCATTGTCTATTTTTTTAACAATGCTTTCTGTTTAAGAAAACTCAATTTAACTTTTGAAAGAATAAATAATCATTGGAACCTATAGCGTGGGTAATTGGTTAAGGCTGTGTATTTTTTTGCTTCTTAAAGGGTGTCAAATACGCACGGTATTCCAGATTTCTAATGGGTGGCTGTTTATTTTACAGTAAGAAACGTGCCGAAGAAATTTAATGAATAGCCGACGGTAAAAATTTCAGCGTCAAGCCAGATAAATCCTGTGTAAAGAGAATTTTTTTTTAATACATATCCGGAAATTTCAGGTTAAGAAATATAATTGTAAGTGTAACGTGTGACAGAAGAACATTAAAAAAATTACACGATCACATCACCTTACAATCTGAAGGATTTGAACATCTTTCTTATCAGGGTCTGTTGTAAAACATGGCCACATAGTTTTTGTCTGTCCGAAACCCGCTGTGGCAAACATGCGATATCCCACGGGAGCTTAAGGCGCCAGGGCATGAGGTTAATGAGCTATGGGATTCTCCAGTAATCGGCAAAGTACCAACATGTCTGTGAGCTGTGAAGTGATAAAAAAAGACGAAAAGTGTAACTGTGGAATAGCAGCTGGTCAATAGATTCAGCGAAGGAAAAAGAAAATATACAATCACAAAACTACGGATTTAGCCGAAAACTAAATGGGTAGGTACTAGGAACGATAAAATTGATTGAACCTGTGCAAAATATATTTTCTTTAAGGCGATATTGTATATTTATTCCTTCGAGCTTTATATCGTTTATAGATTTTCTTTTTACTCAAATTAGTTCATAAGTGATATAATTAGTAAAAACTTAGAACCATTCGAATTATGAAACATGATGGTAAGACTTAATAGTTATAATACCTATAGGCAAGTAATAACGTTCATTCTATCGGATAACTTTAACAATAAAGTATTTTTAAATAGCATTGAAGGCAGAAATAATTGTAACAGTGTTTGTTAAACACTGTGACACAGCGTTCTAATCAATCTTTGAAAGGCTTTAGTTCTCTTTCTTTTTCTTTCCTTTTTTCCTCCTTTTCTTACTTTCAAACGTTTGACCAGAGTATAAGAAATAAAATATTCTTATTGAATATTTCATTGAAATGACACTCTCATGGGGTAGTACGTAGTACATGTATCTATTATCGTGCACTCAACGATAATGATCGAACAGCCACTGATTAGCACAGCTGACACGTTGGCAATAGACTGACTCCATCTATGTGCGACATGATACGGCTAATATTAGCTCACTTAGTTACGCCAATAAACAATTCTAAAACTATTTTTGCATGAACGCGTTTTCTTGCTGTTTGTTTATTTAAAGTGAGTTGCATGACACTGAGAACAATCTCTCTCTCTCTCCCTCCCTCTCTCTCTCTCTCTCTCTCTCTCTCTCTCTCTCTCTCTCTCTCTTTCTCTTTCGGGTTTAGTTGCTGAATGAGGGGCATTAACTATTCTTTTCAAGACTATTAATTCAGAAGAATGGATTCACTCTAGTCTGTATGTCTAGAATGGTTTTAGTTTTAATTTTTAAATCAGTATGTTATTTTCTAATGAGAGATGGATAAATAGCTGATTATCTTTTTAGGCTGTGTAATCCTTCAAGAATAAAATTTATTCTATTCATTATATTTTTACGAAATCTGATACATTTTTTTTTCACATCGTGAAGATTTGCAAACGTTATTGGCTTGATACGGAAACCGATTCGCCCAAGGTGGGTTCGAACATTAGTGCCGTTTGGATCTGTCTGTCCTAATGTAAATTTTATTTTTTTTACTCTATTTAACATCCATGCTAATTAAGTGGGAAATAAAACATCATTTTAAAAATGACCTTCCAAATGCAACTCATTAAACTCATCAAGGCCGAGAAGTTGAGCTGGCTTTAGATGTGAGGACCTTACAAGCTCAGAATTTCGTGCCAGCGAAAGTTCGTATTTCTCACTATGGCAAGAAAATGATGATTTCCTTTAGAACTGCTTTACGTTTCAGATACGAATTTTCAACCTTCCATTACAAATCGATAGTGGTTGACACCCTGATTTAATAAGTTTTAACAAGTATTGTTGATCGTAGAACCCAACTCAAGGGTGTTGGCTTGATCTGTGGATTATCCTTATACTCTACAATGATAATGCATGCCCAGGAATTATTACATTTATATAGAAGTACTACCGACTACTATATAATGGCTAACACTGCCATTCTCCAGTGAACAGATACTGCCTGAACGGCAGCAGCATCATAAGCATTTGAGTACGGCAGCGTGACCAAATCAAATCCTTCCGGCGAAGAGATAGTTAGAAGCGAGACTGTAAAACTTCGGCGGAAATCCCTCTCATTAAGTGGAAAACTTCATTAACGAAGATAATAATCAGAGTAAGTTTTAATCTTCTTGCATAAACTTCAACGCTTAGTTACAGTTTAATTTAGAACCGCTCATTTATATGACGTTACATATTATTACTCTCTAGTTTTTGCATATGCTGCAACTCTTGCAGTGTGGTGAATAGGTACAATATACGTCACTCCTTTGATTCTTAGTGTTCATAAAACAAAATGAAAGTAAAATATTTTGCATGATCATCCATTAAATTAGTAAAAATGATGTTTTTGTTGTTGTTGTTTTTTCGTGACAGGAGTACAGGACGTTTACCCCCCCCCCAAAAAAAAATTATGACAAATTTTCACACCGAAGAGGAAATATATCTAAAGGTTTATTGTTTCGGTCTGAAGCGAGGAAGGAACTGCCCAGATAATGAAAGAATACATGATTCATCGACGAAATGCCTATTATTTATAGTTACTAAACGATCAGTTTCAGTCGTTTCTTACCTCAGGTCAACGATATTTGAACATTTTTCGTTCACTTGAAGCTTGGCAAATGTAAAGTGTGTTCAATGCAATGGTCCGCTCTTCATCATATAGTGCCAAAATAGTAAAGGAAGACAACTTGTCAAACCAGTTTATATAAGCTGATTTTTTATTTCCATATTATAATAATCCCAATTTTATCACTTCCTGCATTTTCTGAATATGTATAAACATTCGTACATATATATAAAATCCTGGACAAAATTAGTACATAACTTCATTTTTTCTAGCATGTGATAGATAAACAACAACCTCTCATATTTTTCATAACATATTTATAATACAGATTATTTTTTGGTATTATGATCAATATTACAACGATAAGTAATAATAAAAACAATCAAATGTTTTAATTTAAACAAACAGTTTTGATGTGAGAATGAATCACAAACACGGAATTAATTAGAAAAAATGTTTACGGTGTTAACATATGGTAACACTTCCTCTTGTTTGTTTATAGCTTCCAGTCGTTTTGGCCGGGCCCACGCCGGGTGTCCGAATGCCCGCCCATTCTTCCAATAATGCGTTTTGACTCCAGCAAGTGTCGTTGGTACGCCTTTTTAGTATATCCCGTGCGCTTTATCGAATTAAAGGCCGGCTTTTTTGTAAAAAGAGGCAGAATACCAATGCCTACTTCGTGGAGTTAGGCAGTCAAGATAGCAGCGGTATGTGGTTTCCCATTGTCTTGGAGATAAAGGAATTTTTCACCAATAGATAGATGGTGCAAATGTCATTACATAGTACTCCAGAATGTCCGTCACATACGCCACTACAGTCAACGAGCCCCTGTTTATTATGTGTAGTTCTGTGTGAGCTTTCAAAATTTAGCACTCTTATCCAACCATCTGGGGGATTAAGGGCAAACCTTGACTTGTCCATGAGCCAAACCACTCTCCAATCAGCGATAGGCCAACTACCGTGAAAATTCAAGTCTGGCTACTCTATGCTGTACAGTACGAAATTATATTTTTTTGGGAAATGACGAAGTGTTAGGGGCTTGCTCCACCTCTGTCGCAGGTTGACCCGGTATTGCAGTACCTCCGGGAACGGCCTATATAAATCAAACCATGAATCAACTAATTAATTTAATTGATTCAAACAACGAAATAAATTACTTTAATGCGTTTATATGAGCCGTTCACGTAGCTACTGCAACCGTCGTCATTTCCCAAAAATCTTGGTCTTCCAATGGGAATCGTACCACCAGAGATTAATAATTAGTTAAGCTGATTTTTTGTATTGAATTTTTATTTTTATTTTTTTTTAAATAAATTACTGATATATGTGTTTTAATATACCTTGATGTAAAAGTCAAGTGGGCCAGCAGTCAGTCTCAAATTATGTTATACATATTTGAGTATCATTTTTATCTTATATATATATTTTTTTTTGTATTTCTTGTATTACACCGACCTCAAAAATCCACCCCCTCCCCCTATTTTTATTTTATGTTTCTTTTTTATTTATCGTTATACCGTTTAAATGCTTTTAGTAAATTACTAATTTAATAAATTTCGGCTTGTGTTGATTAGTAAAAATAATTGAATTGATTGAATTATTATTGCTTAATTAATTCTTGCCCGGGTCTCCTACGGGTACCTGCCTCCCTGAATCGACGGATTGTCTAGCTAACCAACAATTGTTTTATTCCAAAGTATATAGTCACTTGCCTTTGAGAAAAGTCTTCAGCTACAAAGAGTGTTAGTTCTTTAACTGCGATTTCTTCAGGCCAATGCATATTAAAGCTTCAAAAAACTTCCACACAAAAATAACTTACAATATGTAACCACTACAATCAAAAAAAAGTAATCAGTTAATAACCGGAAGAGACACTTTCGGAAGTGTACCATATACTTAGCTATTAATTTATTCTCCCAGCGAAAGACTACATTAGATGATCTAATCCTGACTCCGTTACTAATACCAGTGCTGGTTACAGTAAATCCATTTAATTCTAACTGTAAGATGCAAACAAACAAATATAAAATATATTATTCCCTATTTTTTTTTTCATCAGTTTTGATATAAGTTCACCACTGATGGGTCATTCATATGAATGATGATAAATGAACATTCACATAACTTCTTACTACATATAAAAGTAAATAATTCTGAAGACAAAAGCTATGCTGGTTGCTGTTGTTTGTTATTCATCTGCCATGTTACAAGTCACAGAATAATGCATAGAAAGCAGTAATTCATGGAGTTCACCTCGGCACATGTTTTTACATCCTCGTCAGGTCTTGCAGGATGAGCTATTTATTATTTATATACTTTATTCTATTTAAAAAATTTGATAAAACGATACTTAAAAGTAAACTGGCTCCTAGTAGAATGGAGGTATTGTGATGAGGTAAAGTGATATTTTTCACGGTGCTTTAGCACATAAACCACCCTTAAATCTATGTTAAAAGGGCCGACTTTCCTAATATCAATAAGCTGAATCCCATTCCGTCACGCATGACCTGAGTCTCATCTCGTCAAACACACCAGCTTAATATTATAGAAGGGGATATACACAGGTGCTCTGAAAAGTTTCCGACCTCAACATAAAGATGATAATAAAATAAATAAAAGCTAAAATAAAAGCTTTGTTAGGTCAGAAACTTTTCAGGCCGCCATTTGATGTACTCTAACTGCAATTGTAAATAGATTCGCCTGAGGTTCTATAATTGTACATAATTATCTATGAATTTAAAGGGGCTAGGAAGAGAAAAAAAAAAAAAAAAACTAACTGCACATCACATATTTGAATTCATCGGTGTTTGCTTTAGGCCTGGAGTGCTTAAAGAGATATATTAATCCTTTAATGAACTGTTATGCATCGCTCTCCTCCCGAATTTCTGATATTGTTGATAAATAAATTACCTAGGACTTTATTCTATTTAAAAAATTTGATAAAACGATTCTTAAGATTAAACTGGCTCCTAGTAGAATGGAGGTATTGTGATGAGGTAAAGTGATATTTTCCAGCACATAAACCATGGCAGTAGCGACCGTTGGGTGTGTGCCGAGACCTCGGAAAGTTTTCGTTTGGTAACTCCGAGATGTCAGTCACTGAAACTCCAACAAAGAATTAAGTTAGAGGAGTTGGTTTGGGCCACCACTAATATCAAACCCCCTACACAGGAGTGCGTGTATACAGAGATTGTCAAAATATACTTCGCAAACATGGTGCTATTGATAAGTTCTTCTTCATCCCAAAGTCGTTTGTGCTAAAAACTAGTTTATCTATAGCTCAGTAGCATCCCAATATTTGTCTTAATTATTTTTAAAACAAATGTTAACAACTAAACGTTTTATCCTTCAATCATAAACTAATTGTTTCTTAAAAAAATAATAACGTAGAAAGTAACTAATATAGACTAAAGTCTAAGAGCCACCCACCGGCTATTTTGTTTCTGGAATTTTAACTAAAAATGCATTCATTCGTGGTAACGTCTTAAAAAAATAATTGTAAATATTTAAAATATTAATCATAAAAAAAATTGGCTGGCTAAATTTTTTTTTTCAGAATATCATTGCTGCAAAATAGAAGTGTACTATGTATGACTTCAGAATTTTACACCTTCTTCTAAAAAATATTAAATTTTGCCAAAGAGACCAATTTTTTTTAAATTCAGATCCATAAAGTCATTTTTAGATCCACTATCGTAGAAAAGATAGTCTCGTAATATAAATCAGATAAATTCTCTACTCAACAGTTATACTTTGTTTAAAAACAATTTATTAATATAACGTACCTAACAGTACATCAGCGATATATGAACATATGCTATGGGCATAGTCGCAGTACTAGCCGAAAAACTTGAGTGTCCATCCCCTGCTCCGTGGGATATATGAATAATATTGATTAAAATTATGATAGAGGGGGTGAATGCTTGATATTATAATCTATGGTTAAATAATAGGTAGAAAGGATTTGACTTTAATGGAAGTCTTATCATATAATGTACAATTTAAGAAGATAACATAAATCTGTTCTGATGAAGGATATCTATGGCTAAATAATATGGCGAGAAAGTTCGACTTAAAAGATAGTCTTATCATATTCTATACAATTATGACAGTAACATGGACTTTGAATTAATAATTGTTACAATTATTATTACTGGATAATTAGTTATATAAATATATAACCTCTCCGTGAGGTCTAGTTCACTGTATCAATAACGAAATGGCATCCCCCTATCCAAAAAAACAAATAAAAAAACACGAAAAGGACTTTAATAAAAAAAACCCGGAGAACTAGAAGAAAAAAATATTGGAATGGAATGACTGGAAGGGATTTCCCACCGAAATGTTTCATTGAATTCATTGCCTCTGAAAATCGATTTTTTGAACAACAAAAATAATTAATAATAAAAAAATCGAAAGAATGCTTCTCAAATACCACTGTTTTTGGCTTTCCATACAGATGTTATTTACGGTGATAAACGTCATTCCAAAGTAAGATGGCTACGTATTAGTGTTATTTAAGACCATGATGTCCAAGAAACACCAAGTATGTACACCATTTCTGGTAGTTCATTCAGTCAAAATTTTATTAAAATTAATATTTTCTCTTATTATTTTGGATATTAGCTTATGCTAGTGCTGAGTAAAACAAAATAAAGTTAGTTAGTTAGTATATAACGTAGGAGTTTTATTTATTCAATAAATATAGATTCCTTACTTAAACTTTTGCTGCTACAACCTATAGCCTCCCTATTTTTTTCTGATACTTGTCATTATATAATTTTAATATACACATTCCATCTTGGAATGGCTCTTGGTCAGCCCCCACTGGCTAGTATCCGGTGACGTGGCTGACGGAGGAGCGTGGGGGACTTCCCAAGACTCCGCTTTCTCTTCGCGGTGGATTTGGGGGGTCTCTGGGCTGTCTGTAAATATTGTATGAATGAGCGAGTGAATGATGAACTGTAAATATAGTATGAATGAGAGCATTTATCTTAATTACTTATTGCCTTATAAAAGGCAGATTGTAATTTAGCACAATAAAGGAATATAATATAAATATACAAATTCCCACGTTTATTGTTCCAATGTTTATTTGTAATAAAAAGAGGGCCTTGACTTTCCTTTACCCATACAACAAAGTAGTTTCATTTTGCTTAGTATTCTGAATTTTCTTATATCATGTGGTGAGGTTGAAAATAATTAATTATAATTATCGTATTAGTTACCCGTGGGTGTAAAAGTTTCTACCAGTTTCCTGTTTTCAGAGGGTGGTTAGGATTAGCACTGTGGTATTAAGTTACTTCTTGTTTGATAAATAATTTATTCTAACTCCATAAACAGTTAGTTTATTGACAGGTGGGCTTTGGAACCAAGTTGTACCCCGTTAGCATTGCAGCTAACTTCGCAGCTGTGTGACTAAATTACTGCCAAAAGTAATGATAGGTTTAAGGATAGCTTAACTGTATTTTTCTAATACCCATCACTAACTACTCTACTGCTAATATCTATTCTATTTTTCTTAGAAACATGTCGTTTTTTTTTTTTTGGTTTAGCAGTACTTCGTATCTGTACCGAACATTTTAATAAAACGAAATAATAATAAGAAAAAGGTTATAATTATTTTATAGCAAAATAAATTTAATTTGAACGATAGGATATCAATATTGATTTTTCAGAAATGTTTTTTTCTTATTTAATTTTTCTTATTTTTAACTTATTTAACTCACACGGTATAAATAAAACAATTCAAATAAGGCAGTTTAGCTCACTAAACGAAATTATTGGGCTCATTGTCAAGCCCCTTCTTGAGAAGGAAAATGCTATTTATCAGCCCCCCCCCCCCCCCCCCCGCCGGAACAAAAGCCCACTTTATCTACGAAAGGTAAGTACGTCACGAACTGTATCAACTTCGGTTCAGTATGGGTCCGTTTATTATATTTATGTAATCTATTCTGTAGGATATACCATCAGAATGAAGGCAATTTGTTTTAATGAAATATTTTATGATGTAACAACAAAACCCATCTCATTTTATGACGTAATTTTAACCTCTACTCTATTTATATAACGTCCTATCTTCGAAACATATTTCATCCCGACATCCCTCATGCAACTTGCCCTTTCAGAATATTTAAATTTTACTTTTTCAATCATACCCTATCTAATCAGTCTTTCTAAACTCCTGTACTCAGTAAAAATACTGTACTGTAAGGAAGTATAAACAGTATTATTACTAAGGAAACCTTGTGGTAGACTTAAACGCGCCACACGCGTAGATGGATTAAAGTATAATAATACTTCCAGTAATGAGGAATATTTATTCAAGCACAAATAAAGAGCTTAAACCAAACATGCGGGATAAGCAAAATTTGACAATTAACTAAAGTACATGCTACAAACATGTAACATAATTTTAGATATATAAATTGGAAATATCTGGGAAGCATTGGTGAGGCGGACTGTATTATTAAAACTACTCTTACCTTATAACTTAATATGGCTTTAGGCATGTAATGTAAAAAGAAATGAAATACGATTATGAGAAATTAGACTTGTGAGGCTTATGTTGATTTCTGAAATAGGTGAATTTTTGTAATATAGAGTACTTCATTCGTGATACGCAAGAGAAACCAAAAAAACTGAAATCGTCACAACGTGTCAAGAGCGCCTCAGATATTGAGCTATAGGCCAATCGGTACCGGTCACTCACTAAACACGAGACGACTCTCTTCTATCTGACGATTCCCTCTTGGGACAATACCGCTCCCAAGGCGTACTCACTTGTGTCCTTTGTGATAGTAAACGCCTTCTTGAAATTTGGAAACTTCAAGATAGATGCTTTTTGCAACCGTTCCATATAGTTCTGGATATCGTTCTCAATGGGCGGCGTGATTATCACTCGCGCCCCTTTGCGTAACAAATTGCTAATAGGGACCAAGAATTCCGCCATATCCGGCACGAATAATAATTGAGCATCCCCAACAACCGACGAATGCCTTTAACTTCTTTTGGCACCACCATTCTCCGGATCACGTCTATTTTCATGGAGTCCGGTTGGATTCCCTCCCGAGATATGGTATGTCCCAGAAACTAATGGTGTCCTGACCCAGGGACGTCTTTTCTATCGATAATTTCAGTCGGAATCCCTGTAACCTCTTAAAAACACTACGAAGGTGCTCTATATGTTCCAATGCGGCTGAAGATTAAGAGGTCGTCCATATAGATCTGGCAGATGTTCTCATCAATTCCCTCAGGAGTTCATCCATTAGCCACTGAAATGTTATCGGGGCGTTTTTCAAAACGAAAAGCATCCTTGTAAACTCGTAATGAATTCGTTCGAATGAAAACGTCGTCTTATGCTGATCATTCGCATTCAGTCTAATCTGATGATATCCTTTCAGATCTAACGTACTGAAGATTTTCGCTCCACTCAGCCTATCCAGCTTATCTTCGAAGCCTGGAATTGGATATTTCTCGTCTGGAGTGTGCTCATTGAGCTTTCTAAAGTCGATCACTATTCTGTATCGTTCCTCTTCCTTGCCTGGTCTAATTTTTTTCTTCACTGTCCACAGGGGACTATTGTACGGCGAAGTGGTATTTTTGATAATCCCTTTGTGCTTTAATTCTTCGATTTCCCTCCGGATGTGTTGACGAAGTGCTTGCGGATATCGCCGTTCATTAACATATGTTACGCGCTCTACTTTTAGCAGTATCTCATGCACTGTCTCCCCCATTGGTCCTCCCCCTACATACCGCACTCAAAACATTTCGTTCCCATTTCGTGCGCCCAAGTGACCCGTCTACCCACATCTATGGCATCTCCTCTCTTCTCTATGAGTCACATATAGGCCTCGCCCCTCTGAAGTTTAACTCTCCCACCGCTCTCCTATCTCTACCCGTAAACGCTGTTTTGGGTTTCTCCCATACGGTCTTTGGGGCCCCGGTTCTTCTGTAAAGGCTCCAGTTTCTCTCGTGAGTTCTTCTCGGATACGCAATTCCTCTTCCCTGGCGCTGGCGTTGATCATCGCCACACACACTCTAGGAACTAGCGTTCGTTAGCGAATCCCTCTTTCCTTCCCGTTTCCTTGGCCAGCTGCACCTTCGAAATTGTGGACAGGAAGCCCATCCGACCTTCTACTTCTTCAGCGCTGAATGTCTCTCTCATCTTTTCGCAACTTTATTATAACGGACTACCAGATTGCGGCATACTGTCCGTTACTCTGTCTCGGGGACCTCGTTTCCCAAACATCTGGAAAATTTCTTCCCCTGAGGTCCACCACCCCCCTCCATACGCTTTTTACTGTCGCACCTTTACTACTTCCCGTGGGGTTTCCTCGTCAGCTTGGATCTGATTCAGCATGCTTCTTTTTACCCGACATGTCAAAGCCACTCTCAGTGATTCCGCATCCCTGAGGTCCAGCCAATTGCCTTCCACCTTTGTCCTGATTAACGCCGTGAGGCGGTCTTCTCCCTTCCAAAAGTGATTAAGTTCACCCAGCGTACCTGCAAACTTCTCCAGATCTAAGATCGCTTTTCTTAGATCCTGGCCTTCGCACTCATCAGGGCGAGTGCATTCGCGTCTCCGGGGCGAGCCTCCGGTAGAAGCCCACTCTCCTAGGTTCCGCCACATCAACCAGATTTAAGATGGGCTGTCTTAATACTCCACCTTCCGTCTTCTGTTCTTCTCCATGTATCAATCTAAATTTCCCCCGACAGGGTTCCTTAATTCCTCACTATCTCCATGACTCCCTGATTTCGGCACCAGTTAACGTGATGAGAACTAAAACAGAATAAAGATCGAGAAATAGGTAATAGAAATCATGAGATCAAACGTTAGTACAAGGCTGCTTTATTCGTAGCTCATAATCCTATACACATACAATCGGGATGTTTACATCCCGAGAATTTGGTATTAAGACTGTATACCGACATTGCCCAGGCCTTAACTAACATACTCATGAATAATCATCATAAATCATAAAAAAATTTTTTTTTTAAATCATCATAAAAAAAATATGTTCTTAACTGGTGGTAATAACTTTCCCAATAAGGTTCATATTATAAACGCATGTTCCGCTATCGTGTTAAGTACACTGTACAAGCATCATTATCGCTTAACAATTCAAGGAATATAATAAGTGAATTGTCATGAATTTATTTTTAAAAATGTTATGTGGTTGATTGGTGTACTAAAGCACTTATCCTATTATCATATTTATCCCTTAGTAGGTAGCCCAACTTTTAGATACAAAAAAAATTGGGCTAAAAAAAATAAGAATAATATTATGCTATATATACATTCTTAAATTTAAAATTAGTTCGTCCCTTTCAAGTGAAAAATGAGAATTTTGAATAAATAATAATCTACAATGGGATTCTTGTGACAGATGACTTTATTTATTTGAATTATTAGACTGAGAATTCTTTACTTTGAAATATGCAGATTTTGGAAAAATGATAATTTTGAATTTTGATAATTTACTAATTTGAATAGTTCGGATTCTTAGTTTTCTTGTATATTTAGACTAAATTGTTTACTTTTCTAAATTCATGGTACCCTCCACCATGAACCGTCACTCCTTTACCACCACACTCAAAATGTCTATTGATCTGTCACTAGAGTGGCACGATAGAGTGGCAAGAAAAAGTGGCAAACAATGGCAAAATTTCCGGAGAAAACTAGTTACCAACAACATTCTTGAGTTTGCTGCCGAAACATCTAATAATGATGTGGGGATTTCAAATTGATAAACCTAATAAGTGATGTGATAAACCAGTTTTTACTAGCCAAGGTTTCCAAGTTGTTGAGAATATTGATAAATCAAAACATTAAGAAGACGACGAAAGAAAGTCGAGGTTTTAACAAACTTTTTTTACTTCATTTTCAAGGTATTCCACATCACATGAGTCAACGTCAACGAGTAAACGTTTAGTACAGCCCCGTGCTGTGGTTGACATAAGGGCTGATACCTCCATTCACAAAATTAACTTCCATTTCAAGAGTTCCTCGAAAAATTATGTAAGCACTCTGTCGGGTTTCTCGTTCACGTCAAGGTCACCAATTGTCGGGTGTCTTTATCACGTCAAGCTTCTCGATCACGTCGGGGTCACCAATTGTTGGGTTGCCACTAGGGGAGTGCCTGATCACACTGGCCCTGGTGACAAGTGCGGATTGTTGTAGTTTATAACATCATGGTCCATGTTCCATGTCGGCGTTAATATCTGACTCCATTTTATTGATAGGGATGTGTCCCGACAATACACTGTGTTCAGGAGAAGAGGTACAAAAGTTTCATAAAGAATAAGACCAGTTTTCAGAGTTCGAGCGGAGCACGGCAGTGTAACAGGAGCGAGTCGTCAGAAGGTCTGTCTGCAAGGGCTGTGAGACAGGGTGACGGCGCAGAGGTGTGGCAGAGAGAGAGTAGACTAGTAGAAGACTGAGTGGACTTACTTCTAGGGGCCCGGGGCCCTGGCGTGACGCGACCGAGTGATAGCAGCTGTCGAGATGAGGAGACTGCAAAAGAGTGATCCTACAGGGCGAAACCCCCTGATTTAAATACTGTTCCCCCTTCCTAGTGGAAGGTGGAGTCGGCTGAACGGGGTATGTTTTATGATGCCCAGGTGACCAATACCCCTTAGGTTTATGACTGTTGGCCTAAAAGGGTGTGTTTTATGGCTACTAGGAACTCACCCACTTAGGTTTTATGACCACCCAGAGGTGCCTCTAGGTCTGCTTGGGTCTGTTTTATGGCAGTCAGGTGCCGTTTATGACAGTGACCCCTCATTTACTTGCCTTGCTACACTGCCGAAGGACCCACCTGATTTATTACTAGAAGATCATACAGATTTACATTTATATTATAATACATTATTTGCACCAGAGTATAAGGTAATTTACATATATGGTTGGCGCTCGCTACACACTCTAAGGAACGAATTACATAAATAACACAATAAAACGAAGCACATAAATGTTGTTAACCAAAAAAATATATGTTATTTTTATAAAATGTTGACCACTGGACTTACATTAATTGCCTTTAAACTGTTAAGTATTTCTCATTTGTGGTGAATTTTTTTTTCAAAAATAAATACGTATATACCTACATATTTTTTTTTTACTACATTAAATTCCTAGCCTTAGATATAACTAGAGGCTGGATTCCTGTGTTATTGCATTTTTGTTTCTTGCGTTTAGCATCTTCTGAACCATTCATCCATCCGTTTCACGACCTAAGGAAGCTTATTTCTAAATTTTACTTTGCACAAAATTGCACATTTAGTACTTTTTGAGCTAAATTTAAAATGTACAGAACTGATCAATCGATCATAAAAGTAAAAAACATTCTTAATTCACCATATATTACATCCAATTTAACATTTATTAATCACACCGATCTACCCTATCAAATGCTCTAACAAAGTTGGAATCCCGAAATCTCAACTTACAATTCACAAATTGAAATTCTTGAAACTGTTCGAAATAGCCTATGAAAAATTTAAAAGGACAAGGGAAGACTTTTAAGTGCAAAATATGATTGCAATTGGAAAAAAATCTGGATACATTCACTTAAAACAATTTAATGACTTCATTAACGGAAAATAAATTAACAATGACCCCATTCAGCAGGAACATCTATCATATAATCGCCTGCTACGGAAATTGCCCTACAACTTCGATAGATGTTGTATGATCCTTTTCAATGTTAAAAACATCGTTAGTTAAATTACAGTGCTGTAACTGTACATTTTTATGGAAGTGTTAAAAATTACCTTTTTCAATATATATTATATTTGTTTTTATTTTTTTATAAATGTTTTGTACTTAATACACCAACATTTATAATATGTATGTAAATTTCTTCTTGCATCACGTATTTTTTTTTATGTAGTAATAAAACAAAATCGAAAATTGACTCAAACAATGTAAGCTTTTAATGTATTAATATTATAAATTAAACAAAAAAGACAATTTTTTCATGTTTTAGGTATTGTATACACAATTTTTAATGCACAATTTTACACATTTCGAGTTTTTTAGTGCATGTTTTTTATTGGATGAAAATCCGGTTTATAGTTGACAAGCCCCGGTAATGGTTAGTACACAATTTCATTCGGGACTATTATTCTTATTTTTAAGGGAACATATAGCAATAAATTATTTTTCTACTTAAAGTCCGTTGATGAACGAATCTCAAGTATAAAATGTAATACAGCGGTTTCTTTCTAAGAAATAAACAAAGTGAAGCACAAAACATAACCTAGTTAAGAACTCCTTGCCTAGGAACTACACAAGATATGTAAACTGAATTGCAAATGTCGATGTAAATCATTGAGAATCTATTGTGCCTTGAATGGTCCTTGTCGGCAGTGACTGACTCAGGAATAAATGATCTGTCCAGTGTAGAGCCTTGACCGGGAAGGTGACAGCGGGTCCGAGATCTGCCATTGCTACTCACATAAATCAAAGCCACTATTACGACTACATCCCGGCGTTTTACCAGAGGCTTATTGCCAAGCCCACAATCAATGTAGCATAACATTGCGTAATAACAAAAACTAAAATAAAAGCGAAATCATAAAACCCTCACATAGTGGTGACGCAGATGATGTACAGCAATAGCAACCATTTTAATATAAAGTACATATTACGAGATCGGATTGATTATTGTCATTCTGGATGTGCTGCAGGTTAAAGCATGTGTATTTACATATTACATGTATTTACACTTGGCGACATAAGGACTTATACGTGACTGGACGTATAATGTGTATCATTATACTTGTTTATTCATTATATAATTTTTATAAAATAACAAAACTTGTATACAATGTAGCGATGCTAGCGGGAATGGGGTCGTGAGTCCCCCCCTAGTGAGTCCAAGTCAAGTTTTCTTTAAAACAAAATACAAATTTACTTCACGAATACTTCTTTTTTTTATAATTTGTGATTGGTTACTACTAGCTTCCAACGCGTGTTACTTTAGGACATCACATCATAAAATAAATCAAGAGTAAATTTTCTTGTTTCTATAAAACAGTACAAATCACTTTCCTTGCTCCCACTAATAACACAGTGTGTTTCCGATATCTAGAATCTTGCAAGACAAAAAAAAATGAGGCAGGTAAGTAATCAGGAAAAACCCACTAGGTGAAGTAGAACATATATAATAGTAATTTACAATATACAATAGTAAATTAAGCATAGCAAGAAGAAAATTGTAAATATTAAATGATTTTAATTTACTGCCAGTAAAGTAATGCGATAGAAATTGTATGTGTTATGAAAGAATAGAACTTTCAATTTAATTCTATTCGTCAACCTTTCCACTTTGAGAAAAGCGAATTTGAAGGTGACCCATACACCGCGATCCTCAGAAGGACATAATTAGTATACAAAAGTCTTTTTTTTCGTCTATAATTTCTAGTGATTTGCCATAAATTTGCAAAAGAACGCATTATTTATTCTTCATTGTTTAAACTATACATTATTCACTTCTACTTACTTGTTTTATTACTTACTGGTATTGTTTATAATAAATTTTGGTTTTTCATTCAAGAAAACGAGGATAGCTTTTGTAGGGCGGTAATATTGTTTTGCTTGCAAAAATGCGTTAATAGCCTAGACTGTACGAAAACTAATTTCAAAACCATCATTTCCCCTCTCGTGCTCCCTAATAAAACACCATTCTACTTTAGGACGTTTTATGGAACCTTTTGATTCTTTATTCTTAAGACAAATGAAAATATTTACTAAGTTTCACCAACGGAGCAATTTTTTTTTTATATATTCTTTTTTAACTGTAATATTTTTCTCTGTCTATGTTTTAAATGGTAAAAATATAGCAGTTTGTATTAGGTCTACTTTCGACATTGCAATAATTCTCTTGAAACAAGCTGTACTTAAAAAATACTCTTAGCAGTTCTAATTTTAACCACTAGGCGAAGTATCTTTATGTGGCCATCGCCAATTTCAAATTTACGTTGAGTCGGGCAGTGGTAGTGGTCAGGACAAATTGTTGTTATGTTGCGTACTTATTATAGTCATTTATTACAACATTATTAACTATATAAGGTTTATATTGGTAAAATTATGATAAGTTTATCATTATTTATTATTAGTTGATAATTACAATTTATTAACTCATTCATACCACATACACAATTTCACTCATCTCAATTCACAATCATTCAAACAACAGTATTATTTAATTTAATTTCGTATAATTCAGTCAAAAATATAAATAAAAATGCCGCCCATTATATGTGCCATCTGGGCTGGACCACGCCCGTCGCCCACCCCCCAAGATATGTTACTGCCTTAAGTGGTTCTTGCATTAGCATCGAAAGCACGTTTGTCAGATTATGAATCGTATTCTTGCTTTTATTCACCTTGCTAGCATCAACTCCAAAATAAACAATGCACCTATTTACAAGCGTATTATAGCTCGTCAGAGTGATTTCTACACCCCTCCATGACGGTTAGAAAATCCACAGTTTTAGCCTAAGTTAGATTTGTATATTTGACACACTCAACATTGAAGTGTAACCTCAGTCATATAATTGCTACAACTGTAGTTCAATAGTACTTTAAAATGGAAGCGAATCCGAGATAAGAGTTATGTAAAAGGACATTCGCAGTAGCAGATTGTCGGGTTGCCACTAGGGGAGTGCCTAATCACTCTAGCCCTAGTGACAAGTGCGGTTATAAACTACAACATGGACCATGTTCCATGTCGGCGTTAATATCTGATTCCATTTTTTATGATAGGGATGTGTCCCGACAATACACAGTGTTCAGGAGAAGAGGTACAGAGGTTTCATAAGGAATAAGACCAGTTTTCAGAGTTCGGGCGGGAGACCGGCAGCGTAATAGTTACAAGTCGTCAGAGGGTCTGCTAGGAGGCTGAGTGACAGGGTGACAGGCTCATAGGTGCTGCAGAGAGAGTAGACTAGTAGAATACTGAGTGGACTTACTTCCAGGGCCCCGGGGCCGTGGCGTAAAGCGACCAAGTGATAGCGGCTGTGGAGATGAGGAGACTGAGAAAGAGTAGCTCTACAGGGCGAAACCCCCTGGTTTAAATATTATTTCCCCTTCCTACCGAAAGGCGGATCCTGCCTTGAAAGGAGTATGTTTATGATGTCACACCTGCACCGAGGTACGTGACCCCTCGTCCCCTAAAGAACTGTTTTATGGCATAGCTTTTAGAATTTATGAGGGTGACCCTAGGTCTACCGGGTCTGTTTTATGACAGCCAGGTGGCTTACCCTCTCAGGTTTATTGCTGACGACCTTCGACCCTCTTGTGACTTGTTTTACGTCTGCCGGCCCCTACATGATTTATTGCTTAAAACTTTAAACATGATTTACATTAATTACAATATATTATATATGCACAAGAGTATAGGGTGATTTAACACTTATGTAGTTAGGATCGCTACAGAGATAATTTCGTGTTTTTTTTTTTAAAGACAAGCTGAACCCGTATAAGGTAACAGATGAAATTCTGAGGAGCCCCTATCTTCACAAACTTGTAAAAAGTTCCAACATACAGACAAACCGAATACCGAAGTAATTGCTAGTCTGCCTGTTCGGTATTTGTACAGCACAGAAAGTTGCTTCCTACTCCCGGGAGGTTTTAGGATTTTGACTTTCTTTCCTGCTTACTCAACAGTTAAGCACCCAATAGTTTAGTATTGCGATTGGATTTTAAAGGTAATCATTTCTAAGCAACGCTATAGATAGTCAACCGATAATACACTGAAAAACATCCAATAATTTTTTCTCAATAGTAAAAAGGTTATAGAATGTTAGAACTACTTTTTTATTATACAAAGGTATTTATAATACTAAAGTAGTTTTTTAAACGAATTAGTAAATTTAATTGTGGCTCTGTTAAGACAAGTGGTATTCATCTGTTAGAGACGTCCAAAAATGACATTGTAAACATCGGAAAGCATGTTTGTTATGTAAAATAGTTTCGAGTCACAGTAACGTATCAGAATGAACACATTATGAATTTATCGGCTAATATATATTTTATTTCGCGAATCTGAATTGATATTGTATTGCCACAGATAATCATGTCACAGATGTTCCATAAGTGATGAAGTACAGTATTAATTACTGACCCTAGAGTAGATGATAAGCAGCTATTTACCTTATTAATTATCCCTAATTAAGTACTAGAGCTTATTATCAAAAGATTTCTTAATAAATGTTGTTTGAATTAGCCACTCGCCTATGGGAATTATATCGCAGTGTAATTATGACTTGATGAATTAACTTCATTAAGATTCATAAGGCACAAAAATTACAATTAAAAGAAGTGCCACCTGAAGATACACCACTAAACCCAACCCTTAAATCATTGCAATGTAAGGCTTGCATCCCAAATTCATAAAATTTAAATTTAATTAACACTTCTTTGTATCTTTTACCATTATTCTGTCCTTTTCCCGTTCGTCCGATGTTTATCGATTCTTTTTTTTTTCTCCTCCTTCAAGAAATATATACATCATCATATGTCTACGACAATTATTAATGATGTTAGAAACAAATTATCTTTTTCTGAATGAAATACCGGGACACATATTTCACTGGTCTCAAGTGTGGCTCCTCATCGGATAGCAACAAAAGATAAATGATTTCGTGAAGCTATTGAAACAGAACTTTTTGTATTAAGGTGTTAGTTTTTGCGCTCTTAAATAATATCGACCCATCACCTTTAGAACTATCTCTTGTATATAAGAAGAATATATTTTTCCCACATGTCAAGAGATATTGGCAGTAGAGCTACCACCTACACAACATATGTTTAGTAAATTATGGCGATATTATTTTTTCGGCTTCACTGGTTTAGTACATAGGGGCAGTTCCTGCGGGAACTTAAAGCCGACAGTTTCAAGTGCAAGGACATAGCCATGGACCCTGACACCATCGCATCTTCTGACACTCCAGCGGAAACCCAAGAGACGTAAGTCTACATTCTATAAATTGCATAACCTAAACACAAAGGTTACAAAAAGGTTACTCTCTATAATGTGAGTGGTATAAATAGTTTAGAATTTTGATCATCACAACTAACGATTACGATTTAAGTCCACCATATTGGTGGACTAAAGAACATCAGGTTGATTTTTCGTGGAATCTAATTTGATCTTTATTAAATTATAAACACACAAAAACCAACTGTGATAAAATATTCACTCAGTGATTGATTTCAAATCAGTCGATGCTCGTATTAACTAACCGTAGGCAATAGCTGACCGAGTCGTTTGTGAACACTAATAACGTACCTCTTAAAGGCATCGATGGTGCTACAACGTTCCTCCGTTCCTTGGTCTCCTGTTGAATCTTTTTTTCGAGGGCCAAAATTGTGGATCCATAAACTTATACGGGCCGACCACCCCACCCCATACACACTCACAAACATACCCATCTTAAAAAAAGTAAATTACACAAAATGGAACAACTTATATTTTCTATGAAAACTCAATGCAATACAATATTCAAGGAATTTATTTGGTAAATCACCTGAGTAGTAAAAACGTGAACCATATCTACAGCTCAATGTGTAGCTTATATTGTTTTTTATTTACCAACTGCTCAATGTTGGGTGACTCCGCTGACACGCAGTTGTCATCTTTAATAAAGTTCATCTTTGAGAATGATTGCCCACATCAATAAATTGAATTAAAACGAAAGCATGTCGGAGAGCTAAACCGTGTAACAAAGAGTCCCCCTTGGAAGTTTTTAAAAAAAACTAAAACTTCTGATAATCAATCCGGTGATTTTTTTTATAATAACCTTGATGTGAGAACAACTTTGTAATTTGTCAATAAATTAACTTCGTATCCCAGAAGAGTAATGCTGCTGTTTCGTGTCTTTTATTGCAAAGGAGTCGATAAAACTAACACGAAGCATTTATCTAGAGATGAAACGATGTTCTTCCATGCAAGACAATCGGTTTTCAGAAACATTCGACACATAAATGGCGTTTTTTACTCAAACGATGTAACATGAGACATTTTCTGGTGTTTCAAGATTCTTGATATGGACACCTGACGATCATTTGCTGACGTAACTTTCGTCCAAGGCTAAAGAAACATATTTACAATTCAAAATGTTAGAAATTAGCAGCAAGTTCACGCATCTTCTCCAATCTCGTCAATCTACCATATGGCCGTATTCCAAAACAGAACTATTTTTTTCGCTAGTTTAGAAATTTACGCATAGGAAACCGTTACTATAGAAGAAAGCTCATTACTTTGTTTTTTGGATACTAGTTTCTGCTCACATCAAAATTTTTTTTCAATTAAATACGCTTTGAACCTTGGAAACAAAATCAGAATGATTCTTTGTGCGTTGTGTCTCCATATTGTATTTTTTAGGCATTAAAATATTTCCACTATAGAAATAACACAGTGCGTTAGGATCCGTAAACATAAACCGTTCTTCCCAATCGCTCATGAACAGTCTCGTCTCTTTATCCTTTTCCTATTTCCGCTTGTTCATTTAACTCAACACAGTAAAAGGGCAATATATGGGGTGAAGAGTTCTTAAAGAAACCTATGAAATCACTTTCACGCTACGTAGCATTAATATTATACTCTTATTAGAGACTATAATTCTACTCAAAAATAATATTAAACGTACGTTGGTAACTATTGTAGCAGAGAGAGAATAGGGCAGTGAAACGCACCTAGAAGACTTGAAGAAACTGGTTAAAAAAGAAGGTGCGGAGAAGCTGGAATCCTAGGTGAAAAGTGGGGAATACAGGTGCCTGTTGATTTTCAGAAAGCCAGAAGAAGAGGATGTGCTACCTTTTTCTTTTGCCACCTGGATCAAATGCACCAGTGGATCAAAAAAAAAAACCCGTATGGGTTCATCACCAGGAAGGAAAAAAAAAAAAAGTGGCCCCTCACGATTCCCTTTGTAATCAAACCATTCCTACGCCTTCATCAATTGCCTACACTTGCCATTTTTTAGGACTTTTTGTTGTTAGCGAATCACAGGATTGTGCTCCTATTATCTGTTCATTAGATGGATAAACTTTTAAGAAAATCCTTGGCAAGTTGGCCACATACCACTCGAAAAGGCGTCACCGTGGGTTAGCCACCCCTGCCTTATAAGGTCCTATACCTTCCGAGTTATCTCTTTAATATTTTAAGATAAGAAAATATCTTCTTCATTCTTGAAGTTTAATATTTAGTTAATGCAATATCCCATGATGAGGGGTTGAACATTTCAATATATCAGAGTAATCGACATCGTTCATTAAAATCCACCTCCCATTTTTCCTTGTATCAAAAATTTTAAGTAATTTTTCCAATAAATATTTAAGAAACACGAATAGTCCTTGTCCTGAAGCGGTACCATCTCTCAATATTGTTTCTCCACTTGCTTACTTTATTTATATAAAGTTTTAAAAAAATATTGGTGTTACTAAAATTTCAGAGGATAAAAATTTTAGATTGTTGGTAAAAATGAATAATACATCTTCTAATAAAGATTTTTTCTTTAAGAGGTGAAATGACATTTTGTAACTATTTTTTACAAACGTCCAAAAAAATATATCATATTAATAATCAAGACGCTGAAATCTTTAATTGGATACAACACTAAATAGGACAGGACATTTTTAATTATTATCATGTTTTATAGACTATGTAGTATTTTAAATTTCAGGACGTCAACGAATTCCTTTAAGTAAAGTTTCATGCTTCTACATCAAACATTTAACATACATACTTACATAAAGTAATAGAACGGAGTAATTTTTCAATATTAAAACAAACGATGCAATAATAAAATGTTAGACGATGATATATTAATTTGCTTACCTTGTGTATACTCTAGCCTAATCTCCTATAATTTAATCATCTATAGTTAAATAGACAAGAGAAGGTTAAGAAAGTAAGAAGGTGGAAATTAAAGGAGGATTATGCCCTTCTAATGTCTGAAAACCACTCTAAAATCTAACTCGTACTGAGAGTGTTGCTTTGACGACTTTCCGAAATTGTGGTCTAGCAAATCAGCACATAACCCTACTATCATAAAACAGCATCCCCAGAAAATCCCTCTTATATAGAGGATTTCAAAAGAAAACTCACTCCCTGAGACTCAACCTACTTTTAATAAAAATACATAAATATAAAGATCATTACAATATATCTGAATGTGGCCTATGTATTTGCTGGTTGTGTGTTGCGATCGTATTCCTTAATAGAATTTCTGCCTAAGTAATAGATAAATAGATTAACTTTCGTTATTTATTATTAGTTATAATTATTCTTATCCTCCTCTGCGAAATATCATTCATCTACGTACTCAATCTGATAAGTTTCGTGCATAAGGAATCTCCTTGACCAAGCTCACACAATGACTGTAAGCACCGGAAATATAGTGCTGTTTAAATTTAAACAGTAATAACTAATTAACGTAACGTTTTCGGTTCTTCAATTGTATTTCACCCGGCAAAAAAACAAAAACTATTACCAAACTTATATTATTGTTATGCATCCGTTATAATGAAGTTTCCACTTTACTTTGTTTCAGTGCTGGAAGCTCGGATCAAAATAAACAAGAAGCATTAGCTATTGAGCGTTCTATGGATATGTCAATGGAATTTTGGGGTCAGTCAGAGGATCCCCTAGAAAAAATCCCAGCTGTTAAATTGAAACATCCACGACAGCGTTCTGGTAAAGCTTCCAGCGTGGCATTACAAATTTGGGATCGTATGACCCAACGAGATCTTGAAAAATTGAAAGAAATTGAAATAGCACTGATGCGGGAAGGAGAGGTAGGATCACTCGATTTGTTTCAGTCCATGAAATCATTAACAGAAGGGGCTGGTCTGGGGTTCGATGAAACTCTGAAAAGTATCGACAATGATCCTCTCGAATCAACTATCTCACTTACAAATGAGATACTACATATCTTCAACCAAAATGAGCCTCCAGAAATAGTGGAAGAAGATGACTATGGTAGCTATGGACATTATTTGCCACTCGACTTTGTAACTGAACAACGAGAGAGGCAAAACGAAGAATGCTCAAGAAAAATTATGGATCTCCTGAAAAAAGCAGACAAATTAGGAATAAAGCACATCGAGGTTCCGTCATCTCCTTACTTGTCAGAGCGGTCAAAATTGGTATTAGTTGAAAAGCAGGTGAACGCGAAAATTAAGGTAAGGAATGTTCAGCAAGCTTTCGTAAACTCCAAGAAGAGTAGTTCTTTAGAGCAGAGACCCGAGTCTAAAAAAATATCTTTGGCTGATAGGCCAAAGTTCAGAACTGCTGTAAAAACAAAATCGTTAAGGCATGATAATATTATCAAACAAGCACCCGATCTCAGCAAGAGAATGAAAAGAGTTCATGATATAAGAAGAAAGTTCATAGAAAAGTCAAATGGCAGCTTAGATGATATAAAGTCAGGAAAGTTGAACAATTTAAAAAATCCTTGTTATGAAAGGCCCTACTACTTAAATCATTGCAATCAGTCGATAAAAAATAGAATATCAAACTCACAACAAATATCAAGTCAGTCACCCAAGAGGGCAAGCAAGAACATAAGATCTTATGACTCTGATGAAAGTATAAATAACACTAAAATGAATTTTGCCGTAAAAAGTGAAGATTTATTGAATAAAAATGGAATAGGCATCAATGATCCTTCAAATTTCCAAAGTAAAAACAGACATCCAAGCACAGAAAGTATGTTAGTTGAAATGAAAAAGATACTCAAAGAGGCAGTGCAAGAAGTTGCTAAGACCAATACATTAAACCACCCACGTAATATTCTTAGAAAACAAAAGGGAGACTTTAGAAACAAAGAAATAAAGGATCATAATAATCAAGAAGAGTCTGAAGCATTGATTACATATCAGAAACCAAATGATGAAATGCATATTGAAAAAATCCTAAAGAAGTCTAAAAATGATACCGTAGTGACCGTCACTCAAGAAGCCCCGTTTATTCGACCGGTTTCCCGCTGTAAAGATGAGAGTAAAGTTTCAACTGAAATAAAAGTTTCGAAATCAGAAGGTGGCCCAGTACTAAAAGTTTCTGTGGTCAGTAAACTTTCAGGCAACGACAAAGTGGCCGAATCTCCTCAAGAACCTCGAAATTCTCAACAAAATATCCAAGATGCCATCAACGTCCTTAAAGATTACATAGCTTTGGGTAATAATGAAACTCAAAAACGAGAAGATGGAAGTGAAGCATTGTTTATTAGCAATTCAGAAGAGATAGCAGAGCCTAGCGATACTTCAAAGGCGGTGACTAAGACAGAGGTAGCGATAGAGGCGGGAGATTCCAGCGATGGGTCGGAAGGTTCCAGCGATGAGTCGGAAGACACGGCACCACCGGCGATGCAAGCGTACGCGCTGACTATGCTGGTGCCTATTGCTGCGACGGAAGGGATTCAGCCCTTCAACCCCTTCCACATGACTTTTCTAGACCCTCCGCGGACTGGCTGGCTGGCGGATGAGGGCGGCGACGTAGGTGACATTGTCACCTCCACCTGGAACAGCATCTTCTGGCACTGTGGAGACACCGAGGACTTGAGTGGCAGACGTGAAAGTGACTCCCTCTATGTCAACACCAGCGAGGAGCGCGTGTCCAGCAGCATCGTCTTCGATGGTGTCTCGTCAACCTCTGAATCTTCTACGCCTGGCAACAGGTACAACCAGTTTAATTTATCATTACTTTATTTTCGATCTGTCTGAAGATTCGTTATCTAATGACGTCCCCGGCTACACTTTATGTTTTTGTTTGCAATAACGGGAAGTATGTAAAAAAGAGCAATTCAGAACTCTATTAACTGGCCCGATTCTACATAACTTTTAAGCTTTTTCAAGTCACTACTCTATTTAATATTTAATAAAATTTCATTTCCCCCTTCGCAAAATGAAGACTGTTCTGTCTTTTATGATGGATATGTAAATTGTAATAGAGGTCACCTAAATGGTGGATGTTTCCCATAATATGAGAGACCCTTTCTTTTTTGCGCCCTTTTTTATCCTACTTAATGCCCTCGGCAGTCTTCTGTTTAGTGTGACCGATCCTGGAAATGAGGTCCATGTTCTTAATGTTGTACGGTTCAGGTCGTTGACGTGTGTACGTAACTTGCGGTTCCGTTTTGTAAGAGACCGATTGGTTACTTTTCACCTTGAGATCTAGGTGCTTAAAATATATCTTGTCAATCCAGAAGGAGCTCCTACATATAATCTTACAACTCTACTGAAATTATAAAAACACTAAGATGAATACTACCGTCAGAAGTTAGGATGTGGGTATGAATGAACTTTAGTACGTGGATCTTTATTATCTGGCGCAATTGAAAAACCTTTTATTTCGATGAATCATATGTAGAAGAAACTATAAGTAACAAATCCTTCCTTATTCGAAATCATCCTTTTCCTGCCTGCAGTTATACGGTTAAGAGTCATTTTATTAATACAGTCCATTTTAGCTTCACCTGTGCTCACCAGATATTGTTTATCTACGTGCTCGAATGGCATGTATAAAGGTGGTAACGGAAAAAGGGTATGCGTTAGAACCAAACAACAAAATCACACATGTATGTCATTTTAGCTTAATAATTTAGCTATGAATTATAACAAATTGTCTCTCCACAAGATACGCCCTTATTAGTAAAGTTAGCGATCTCGACTGTGCTTGGTTCACTTCGATATATTGCATTGCACATATCCTAAATAATGTAGAATTTTCCGCGATTCCTGCTCCAACTTATTCACGCTAATAGAGGAAGCAAGATGCCAATAATGGCGAATGTTGGGGTAATGTGGGTCATATTCATTTTGATAATAATTGTTGCATTTTCATGGAGTATAATACAGCACAGCAGTTGCTCTTTTTCAAACCTTAAAATAAATAAGCATATCAATTAATTATCAGTGTTAACGATATAAAACTATTAGCTAATAAATAATGTAGTTTTATGGCTCCAACCTTGCTGGTGTGAGTTAGCAAGGGGTTTCAACAGATACTTATAAAAAAAACTGTTAAGTGTACATGAAGGTCGTGTTGAATTCATTAAATCTTTGTACAATGTTAAAAACGAGTAAGCATAACAAGTCATGGGCTTGTAATAAACTATATTTAGAAAGAAATCCCATCGCGTTGAAAACAACAATTAAAGTCAAATTTCACAGGAGTAAAATGAACTTTGCATAGTCTTAGCTGATATGTTCTTTTTCTTTGTCCATGTCGACTGTCTTTCTTCTCGTCTGTTATCGCGGTTCCCTTCCGTCTTGTCCTTCGTCATGATCACGGAGTCACCACTGGTCGTTATTTTTTCTTGACTCACTCATGACTATCACGAAAACTCGATATGATATGTAGGCCTTAATGAAGGTTTTTTTTCCATCCGGTTCCCTCCAGTTCAAGGGTTTCACTAGCACATTGAGTGTTGTCACTTTTTGAAACAGTATGGCGTCATATGCAAGCGATATTGTACAATGAGCTACCTACGCCACCCCCACCCCTTTTTGTTGTTAATATCCTGCTAAGATAAATGTTGGCTATGACGCTAAATATTAGTAAAAGTGCTTAGCTAATTGACATGTGTGAATAATGTTCTAGCCTGATAGCGTCTGAAATTACAGAGGTAGGACCCAGTCGGAATCGCTATTTCATTTCAAACGCAATATTCACAATATATAGATTCTTCATAGGCTCTACTGTCGGAGCATTATTTGGAGTGATTTCTAAAACGTTCAGTAAGTTTTTTTTTGATTAATAACATCAATCATTTAAGTTATATTTATATCAGAAACTGTCGATAAGTTGACTACGCTGTCACCTTTAGACTCTGTAATGAAATATATTTTGAAATGTACTAGACAATTCATATTTAGCATTATTTAGTAGTGCAGTATTACAACGGTTACTGTATACTGGTATGAGAAGGTAGGTCCCTCGCTGCATTTCTTATCTCGTCTTTTCAGACTCTTGTAGAGTCCTCGGCACTAATGAAAACTACTTCTGTTTCAATAATATTAGAAATAATTAGGAAGTACCAGCCAGATTCTATCCCAGGGCGAATTACAAGATTGGCCTAACCAAAAAGATCTCCAGTCTAATCTATAATAAATCTAACATCTATACAGAAAATCCTCGGTCAATCTGATATGATCCTACCCTCCGATCTTCCTGCTATGGCTTTATTAGGGTTGTTTTCCTTCTCACCTTCTGCAAATCACCAAACCACTTAATGAACTCACTACAGAACATGTTACTGTTTGAATATCTAGTCCGAATAGAGTTATTGAGTTTGTTCCGCGGTTCATCCTTAGTTGCAAAATCTCCGTTGTTTGCGTGAGAATCTTGTTTCACCGAGAATTCACAACCGAAAATTTTAATCTGTTGATTCCGCATACCCTAGCTATCTCCAAGCTACTGAGAACTTGTACCAGCTGTCCCTATTATTAACAATCTATAGTTCCTTTTATCCTTGCTTTAAACATGGTTTCTGTAATAACACTGTTGACTTTGCATTGTACATATTCTGTACAAACGGCCCTGAAACATCTTTGCTTATATACGCTCGCCGAGAGAACCAGGCCTTCGAAACCAGGACGAAAAATCAATTACTGCCTGACTGCTCCATCTAGTACAGTAGTCAAATATGATAAACCTCTTGTTCTATACGAAATTTAACATTATAAAAGGAAATCCTATTCGCCAAACCCGGTAAACCACCCAATGACGCCTCATCTTACCGTCCAATAAGCCTACTCCCTATCCTCTCAAAAATATTTGAGAAACTTCTACTAAAACGTCTACTTCCAATTATTGAATCCAAAAACCTTTTTCCTACACACCAATTTGGTTTCCGCCAACGGCATTCCACTGCTCAACAAGGCCTTCGCGTTGTTGATCACATCTCCTCAGCCCTTGAAACCAAACAGTATTGCACTGCTGCCTTTCTTGATATAGCTCAAGCTTTTGACAGGGTTTGGCACGCAGGTTTACTCTACAAGCTCAAAAGATATTTACCACAGACCCTTTTCCTAATCCTACAGTCCTACCTTTCAAACCGCTTCTTCCAAGTCCGCTGTGGTTTAGAATATTCAAACTACTATCCTATAAATGCAGGAGTTCCACAGGGCAGTGTCCTGGGCCCCATCCTCTACAACCTATACACCGCTGATGTCCCCTCTACTCCCAATACCTTCTTGGCCACATTTGCAGATGACACTGCAGTCTTGTCATCTAACCCAGACCCCGACATAGCATCCCATAACCTTCAAAAACACCTTGACGAGATCGATTATTGGTGCAACCAATGGCGGATCAAAGTTAATGAAGCAAAATGTTCCCACATTACCTTCACCCTTTGTCGCAAGTCTTGTCCACTAGTTTATTTTAATTCTATTCCTCTCCCTGTATCCGAGACAGTACGGTATTTAGGCTTCCATCTCGATAAACGACTGACCTGGAACCCACATACGAGACTAAAAAGACAAGAACTAAACAGACGCTTTGGACAACTATACAGACTACTTCAAAGGACATCCCATCTCTCAATAGAAAATAAACTACTAATCTACAAAGCTATACTTAAACCAATCTGGACATACGGAATAGAGCTATGGGGGACAGCAAAAAAGTCGAACATCAAGCGTATCCAATTCTTTCAATCAAAAGTCCTGAGAACAATAGTAAATGCCCCTTATTATGTCAGCAACAAAACCCTTCATAACGACCTTAATATACCCTACATTCTAGAACTCATCCCTTCCAAGTTTACGAAATTCCACAGTAGCCTTTCCAACCACCCTAATCCTGTAGCACAGTCACTGCACTGCGTCACTCATCCCTATAATCCTCCTCGGAGACTGAAACGGCAGTGGCCTCGTGACCTGCTATAATCAAGTGACAGTGGGAGTCCTGGCAATGGCCAGTTTCTCCAATCATGTCCTGAATGAATGAGCGAGTGAATGATGAAATGTAAATATGGTATGAATGATCGTATATCTTAATTACTTATTGCCTAGCAAGGCAGATTGTAATTTTAGCACAATAAAGGAATTATATATATATATATATATAAAAGGAATAGAAGTGGGCTCGAAATTATAATATATTATAATGACAAATATGAAATGAAGTATTTTTGGTCAAAATACCGAGTATTTTCTTACAATCATTTAAAAAACATTATAGGAAACTAATGCGTTTTTTTTTTGTTTTTTTTCCTTCATAGCCCCTTCAAATTCACAGATCTATCTATCTATATAATTATAGATCCTCAGGCGAATCTATTTATAAATTATTTTTGTATTTCCTGTAGCATCACTACAAAATATACAGGTTTTGTTATTTTATAAAAATTATATAATGAATAAACAAGTATAATGACATACATTATACGTGACTGGACTAAACTGACTAATAAAGGTGATGGGGCTCACCTTTTTGATCAACCTTAAAACTAACTTACATACTAATTCTTAACCTAATTTTTCCCCGACAGTCTGTTGCCATCGATGTGGGAGGGGTGGAGGGGTCATAGTGTTAAACACTGGGTTTGTCAGGTGCTGCAACGAGTCAAAAAACTTAATGTATCACCGGCGGGTGAACTCACCCACCGACGGCACACCAAGCAACGGGTGCAGGTCAGCGTTCTTCAACCTCTGGAAAGAGGTATGTTGGAGCACTTTTCGCATGATCCCATTCTGGAAGTGTTGGAGACATTTGGCTGTATTGTCGGTCAAGTGGGTAAATAGCGGGGCACCGTACAGCAGAGCTGACCGGAGGACACATTTACATATCATCAATTAGAGACGAAGCGACAGGTTAGGATAACTTAGCAAGTGCGATAGCTGGTAAGACCTTTGTCGTACTTTTTCTATTTTATTACTAAAATGAGTAGAGAAATGGAGATCTATCCATTTGTATACCCAAATAGTGCATTGAGAAAGCTGGTGAGTTCTCTTGCCCTATGCTTTACGATTTTGGCAAGGATTTTTTCTCCTTTTGGAGGGAGAAGATTACGAAACGGCGTTAATGCGTTCTGCTTCCGGACCATATACCATATTAGGGACCATATTATTATCTATGAGAGTAAGTATAACTCGTTAACATTTTTTTCACCTACTATGTCCTTTTTACACTCTTTTAGATTTCATTAACACTATTTATTCCGTTACTGATGTAATGGAATTCTCAATTGTCTCTCAGGTGTTGCAGTCTGGATCATACATTGAACTGGATTTTTAAACTAAGTTATAGGCTAATTTATATATTTGTTAAAATTGTCAATTTCCATGTATATATATATTTATTTTGTATAGGTTTTAGAAGATTTGACAGGGCAGCTACTGATGATCAGTCCGGCGAACATTAAACGAATAAAGTTTTCGTTCTTTGAAGTATAATTGAGTCATAAACACCTAACACCAAAAATCACGTGAAAATAAATATTGAAAAACATCAGTAATTAAATTTACTTTATTTACGTAAGTTAACAGCGATAGTGTGATCTGCTACAAGATGAAAATAAAAGTTAAATATAGGTTGGTACGGTTCAAGAAATTAAAAATAAATATAATAAGGGAAGCCCACTGAACCATCATTGTACTAGTGATTGATTAATTAACCGGTGACTATCACATTAATTAGTTATTAAAATTAAAAATTCATGATTCTTATGAACTGATTTTTAGTATAGCAGCATTTCGCAATAAGGTGCACATTTAAGGTCTGGCACTTTGAAACCAAAATTTCCATATCAAAAAATGGTACACTTTCATAACTTAATCACAACACAACTTGTATGGGATGCCCATTTAAACTGTCAAATTCAGTGAAAAATTCAGTTTTCCTTTATCGTGAAGGAATCATGTGTCATGGCAACTTCAATCTACTGACAAGTAGAAGTAACCCTCTTCATGGGCTATAAAACTCGCACTAACAAAAAATAAGAATAACAATGCTAAGGCTGCAAAGCCAAAAGTTTAAAATAGGACTCTGCCGATCGACGCAATTGACTTTCAGGAGGCTGAACCAATCCCTATCACCCTAGTCCCAGAAAGAGTACCTGATCCAGACACGGAAGCGGCAGGAACTAGGCGTTTGGAGGGGGTGCTAGCGACATAGACCACACTTCCTGAAAAAAAAAAACACCAATCGTCATCACAGACGAGAAAACTACCACTGACATCAGTTGATCAAGGTTTATCCTTGACCTAGATCTTCTAAGGTGGGTGTAAAAAATAAGATTCTTTTAAAAGGTATTCAATGTCCAAAAGGATTCTTCGATCAGAGCAGCTTTAAACAATGTTGAGGATTCCCTCGACATAAGAAGAATGCGTTGCACGGATACGGCGGAGTCCTAATCACCTCAACAACAGTTGTTGAAAGCCCTAAAAAACCTTCGAGCCGTCAGCCACGTGATTTTTCGCGTGGTTGTATTCTCAGAAGAAAGGGGTATACCCCAATGCCATTGTTCCCAGGTCAGACACACTTACAATCATTGTGGCAAGTTGCCGAGGTCGGTGAAATGATGATGATGAAAGAGACCAATTCCCTCACGATACGGCTGCGTCGAAGTGCGCGAACTTTTTATCAATGTAATAAAGTTTTTCTTCAAATTTTTCTGACTGTATAATTACACAAGCTATTAAATAGAAACGTATAAATAACTAGTTCAGCTTGATTTTAAACTAAGAGACGTTGCAATATATAAAAATAAAAATAGATATATTTATTAAATATTACTATCTGACTTAATTTTTGATAGGTATGTGCCCCGACAATGCACTATGTTCAGGAGAAGAGGTATAGGGTAGGTAGGTAGGTTGTTTGTTTGGTCTTGGAATGACCACGAATTCACACTCGGTATCTGAGGGTAGGCGAAATCCGTCCGGATCCCAAAGGCGAGTGTGAACCGGAGAGAGGCAGACTGAATTGTCACGGGAGACACTGCAGGGCCACAACAACCGTTGTCCACTAGAGAGAGGTCTCTCCCAAGGAGGTGCTAGATTTAGCAAAACGATGGCAGAGATTCCCACTAGGAAGGTGTGGGGTCTGACAACGCCGGACTAAAACATAGCGAGGTTAGGAGAGAAGAGATGCAGAGGTTTTCATAAAGAAGCAGTCAAGTTTCATAGTTTCAAGCTGGAGCCACGGGCCGGTAGTTGACAGGAAAATGATATACTGGACCCAAATCACCGACTTATATACCCAGCTAGCCTTGCCAGCAGCCAATAAGGTTCGCCGTTGTTGTGGCCAATGATGTAGCTTTCCTTTGTTCCCTGGCAGAGCCTGGAAGGGTCGGCGGTCGGGTCCCATATACCTGACTGACAGCTGGTGTCCCATCTCATGTAGCTAATTGGCCCTGGCAGCATGTTTTATTGTTTAACATATTTAAAATGATTTATATTTAGGTAATGTTATTTACATTTGTTTACAATATATATACAATTGAGTATAGGGTGATTTATCTTATGTAGTTAACGGTTGCTACAATTATTTTATAGCAAGTGCAAGTATTAATCTATCAAAACGTTGCATAAAAAAAATAGGATTTTGAGCTAAAACAAATTGAGCAGAATATAGTTTAATTCTTCTATACTCCATTAATTTGAGAGATATTGAAAAGTAAGGGAAATAAAAAAAATTATCAAATTTTTATGGATTCTTGGACCACTTTACTTTTAGAATCATTCTGTGGTATGCATGTCCCAATATGCATTCCTTAAAACGTTGCCTATATTAAAAAACTATAACTAACAATTACATGGTCAGTGGTTGGCAAATGAATAATGATAGCTTCAAATGCCAAAAAGAGGACTTATTCATATTTTTCTTGGATAACTCAAAAACTATACAATTATATATTACATCTATGCAATACACACAAAAATACACCTCAGAATATGCCACGTACTACAAATTAAATTCTTCATTGAATGTGATCTAAATTAGCCTTATCTCTACTATATATGACTAACTAACACATCCTAGGCAATGATGACCTTGAAATTTCATACGAACCAATCAGTTACTTGTTAAAGTAAAAAGATTTTATCCCAAAAAAGAAAAGTGATGCTCATGTTTCTATTTTTAATAACTACATTAAACAATTTTCAGTATAGAAATACATATTTAAATACTAATCTAATTATGGAGTAACCAGATTGGGAACAACTCAAACGAAAAATGAAAACTATGAATGCATCATAAATAGTATTACAAACAAGATTGTAGCGGTATGCTTATGAGGCTGCAAGAAGGTATTAGTGTTTTAAATAGCTGCAGGTATGTTTTGGTTAAGATACCCCCAGCATGTACCAGTAACACCTTCGTTAAAAGAACCTATTATTTTTTATTACTTATATCAACTTCTTAAGAAGTGTCTACCGGTACATTCTTTTTCCTACAAGTACCACTATCGCCTAATGGTTATTCCATAGTTCCAGCTTGTTTATGGATAAAAACACTCGGCGCACAAGCGAGTACACATAAAATAACAGCCTTGGAACAAGTATTTTTAGCTACGCGTTAATCCAAGGTTGATTGTAAATCTATGTTCTGCCTGGTAGTGGTGCATATAGCACACAATAAGTATTCTATATGCAGTACAAGAAATGTTAAAAACGTGACGCAGTGCTGAATATATTTGCAATTGTCTCTGCCGAATTTGAACAGCGCGCGTCATTAAGCCTCTTTGTTAAATCTGATATGAATCTTTTGTTTTCACGTTACTAACAACGATTTATTATAGCAAAAAAACAGCTTAAAGAAATAGTGTGTTTTACAGAAATAATTGTAATTAAATTGTCTTTAAGGTTTATTTCGATCAGTATTAAAGCTATGCTATTTCTTAACTATGTGTTAATGGTCAGCTGTTAAGCTTAAAAAAAATAGGAAAGAGGGAAATGAACGACACCCTCGAACTTCTGTAAAGAGACTGCTTTATTTCCTCTAGTAATCCGACATACAAAGGATCATGGTTGTTTACACCCCATGATCGTATTAGTTTACAACATAAACTTGCCTCTGCTTTAACTTATAAATATATATTGTAACATTCATGATATTTGAGCATATCATGGCCAGGAACCTTCACATCTGGTGAGCATCTTCCCTTATACTCCTAGGAGTGGGGATGAGATAAACGGTCAGTCTTAGCACGACCGCCGAGAAGAGCGGACTCTTAGCAAGCTCCCGAACTGGCGGTACCATACAGGAAGAGAGGAGAAGAACCAACAGCAGACAGTAATGTTGGTTGGATTATACGAAGATCATCGATTGGGTGATATTAATATTGTTTATTATGGATCCATTAAATGAAATTGAGCTCAAATTTCATGTTTTTTTGTAATTAGTAGTAACTCTCCTTGTTCAAAAGGAATTGAATATTTTTGTCAGCACTCTATATAATTATAATTATTTGTTATAACCATTTTATTTGGAATATATTTCACAATTCCTAGTTTCTCAATTTATTAATAACTACAACATTAGCCTTGAGATCGGGCGATTCAATCGGGATAAATTCCTATGTCAAAGACATAAAACAATTTGAATTAAAGATCTCATGACGGACCTGCCAAATTAGTTAAGGTAAATTTATCAAATAAATTAGAAAAAGAAATGGTAAAAAATGAGGTAGGTTTTAATATATATATATATATAAGGATATGGATGTAAACAACCCATGATCCTATACATGTAAAATTATCATCAACAATAAAGCAGTCTTTTACTGGAGTCAGAGTGTGTCGTTGCATTTCCCTCTTTCCTTATTCTGTTTTATCAATCTTATCCACCGGCGATTAACTGGTGCCAAAACCCGGGAACCTCGTACGGCGGCGTAGAAAGTTTTAGTTTTTTTTTCTGTTTCCCTCTAATTTTTTTTTCTTCTTTATCGTCTTCTCTCTGTATACATTTTTTTATGAGAACATGCCAGAGGGAGTGTTACTACCCGCGGTGCTGACTGGAGCGGCAGATATACCGCAGTTGTCTCAAACGACCATGGCAGTGGCTCACACGACTACATTGGCGTGGATAAAGTTTCAGGCGACCACGCCTCAGGATATGAGGAAGTCCATTTCAGATCTGGAGAGATTCGCAGGAGAGACCGGGGAACTCAATCAATTCCTTAAGGGGATTGACCGGCTGATAATGCGGATAGGGGGAAAACGGAAGGAGGACTTAATAACCGAAGGAGATGCCGATTCACTGAGAGCAGCTCTGGTGTGCAGAGTTAAGTGGAGTATCCTGAACATGATCCAGGCTGACGAGGAGGCCGCACGGGCAATACTGAAGGAGCAGCTGAAGAAAGCATTCTGCGTGGGAAAGTGGACCCCGGAAGAGGACATTTTAAAAATGTTCCGGGAGACGAAGAGGCACCAAGAAACAAACGGGCAGTACGCCGGAACACGCAGCCTCATTATAACAGCATCACGGAGAAGATGCGGGAGACAGTGAGCGCGGCAGAAGTAGAATCCAGGATGGCGATTTTATCAACAATATTGAAGGTGCAGCTAGCGAAGGAGATAGGAAGAAAGGAGGCGTAACCTAAAGAGCGCACGTTTTTAACATGCACTCAAGAAATGGTGGTCACCAGAGAGAAGGAAATTACAGCTGTCGAGGAAGAAATGGGCTGGAGGAAAGTAGTTTATAAAAGGCCCAAAATCGTGCTAGTCACATGGAGGAAGAAGGAGGTGTATTACGGTGGAAGAGAGAGAACAACAGTATGAGAAAGGAGCCGAGGAAATGCGGGACACCCCAGGAGGAGGGAAGACAGGAAGTGTTATGAGTGTGGGAAGACAGGACACCTGGTAGCTAAGTGCCCACGCACTAGGTGCTTCGAGTGTGGCACGGAGGGACACGTAGCAAGACAGTGCCCACATATGAGCTGACGCAGAAACGTGAACCGGCCCGAACCAACGTAAATAAATGCTCAGAGAGTGTAAAGGAGCGAGAGACAGCAGTCCGACGCTACTGAGAATTCCGAAACCTCCAAAACGGACAACGAGAGGGGAAAACCAAGAAGTGGAGTGGGCTGGAAAAGCGGTAGTGCCCAGAGGAGCGGTCGACGACAGGAGGAGAGGGGAAAACGCTAGATCTGAGAAGAGTGGCAGTGGAGAGGTGACCACACGTTAATAAATAATAGTGCAAAAGACGCAAATAGTGGTCTGCCTATTATTAGAGTCGCGAGTGGATTGCAGTGCTTAGTGGATACCAGGAGTACTAACACAATAATGTGTTACTAGAAAGGATGAGTGGAGGAGGGAGGATGCCTCAAATACAGGTATGTTCTTGCAGCTTGGAGAAACTGCGGGTCCATGTGGTGGAAAAGATGCCCCGGGAATATGGAGGGATCATAGGATGTGATCTGTTAGGGAAAGTGAGAGCGAAGGTCAGGAACCAGGAGAGGCATTGGGACATTCGCTTAGGTAAGAAAACATATAAGTGCCTGAGACAAGGGTGGGATGTAGGGAGATACGGTAGGGCGTGAGTAGGGGCGATTAGGCGAGCGGATGATTGGAGATCAGAGCTCAAGATAGAATATTTGGACATTTAAGGAAGCAGAAACATTGGGGGTCACAGGAAAAACAGTACATGCGATTCCGCTCAAGCAGGACCGAGTAAGCTACGTGAAGTAGCCCAGATACCCACAGGCTCTCGGGCACCATATTAGGGAGGAGCTGGACAACTTAAAGAAACAGAGGGCTTGGTCATCATCGAAGACAGCACGTCACCATATAATAGCCCCATCCGGGCTGTTAAGAAACATAATACAGACGGGCCCAGACAAGTATAGGGTCGTAGTAGATTACAGGAAACTCAATGAAAATACGGTGGACGAGAAGTACCCAATTCCCAGGTTCGATAACATTCTGGACAGGCTGTGCGGGGCCAGGATCTTCAGCACCCTGGATTTTCCAGCGGGGAATCTCCAGATACGGATGCATTATAGGGACCGACGTAAAACAGCCTTCACTTTTGAGAGAGGTCACTACAAGTTCACGAGGATCCCATTTCGATAGGAAAATGCACCTATCGCATTCCAAAGGTTCATGGATTAGTTCCTACGGGGAGTAGATGAGTCCGTTTGCAAAATATACATGGATGACCTCTTAGTATTCAGCGCGACCGAGGCCCAACATGTAGATCACCTGAGGACAGTTTTTGACCGAGTGTGACAATGGCCTCAATTTATCGGTGAGAAAGTCTCATCTGGGTCAGAAGGTCATTAGTTTTTTGGGGCACACGATATCCAAAGAAGGAGTCCAACCAGATGCCGGGAAGGTGGCAGCAATCTGGAAGATGGCGGTTCCGTCTGACGTAAAAGGGATACGGCGGTTGATAGGAACACTGAACTACCACTGGAGATTCGTCCCAGAAGTAGCAGCATACCTGGTACCTCTTAGCAACCTCCTCAAATAGGGAAAAAAGGTATTCATAACCCCCAACATAGAAGCAAACATTCTCAAGAGCATGGGACGACTACAGGAACATCC